>CM053809.1:25107500-25732500 GCA_028671895.1 Oenanthe sinensis
AAGTGCATATATTCCACTTGTTTTGTGTTTGGCTTTGTTCGCTTGTCAGTTCAAGAGTGGCCTTGCTAGAGGCCTCCACAGAGGAGGCAACCACAGACTTCCTGGTCCTGGTCGTGTTGCTCGTCCTGCCCCTAACCTCGGTAAAATTTTTAATGTCCTGCAGTTTGGTGCTAAACCTGGCAACAAAGCATCACAAGCTAAGGTAAGACAAAGGTCGTTCGTGGTGCTAAAATTACCAAATATATATCATTACCTTGGGTGGGTACGCGTGAGTATTCAAATTTTGTTCCACCCTATAGATAAAACATCATAGATACTATGTATTTGACTATTTGTCAGGGAATAATATACATGTCAAATAACATTATGGCAGATGACCAAAACAATTACAAAATATGTAATTTAACTAAAAATGACTTTATGTTTCTTTGCAAATTGGACAATCATACAGGGCCTGTTTGGCCACCACTTATTTCCGGAAATAAGCCTTTATTTTCGGAAAAAAGTAGGGATGCATGTACTTTTTCTGAAAATAAGTAACTTATTTTTTATTTTGAAGTTCATATTTGATTTTAAAATTCTAAAACAAATATTTATCTTTAAAAAAAATGAAAATATGTAAAAAAATAAAAATAAAATAAGTTACTTATTTTAAGTTTAAGGAACCCAAACGGTCACATAGTCTATAAGCTATCGTTAATGTAAAATTCTGGTAAGATATTCTACATTCTATTGTGGTAGTTTTTTGTGATAAATTGGATTGTTGGGATAATAAACTCAAGATGTATATCCCCATAAAAAGAAATGTTCTGTTATTGCCACCAAATATAATTAGAGAAGAAATTTTATATTATCCTATCGGTACAAACATTAATGTATCCCTATGAAAACATTACTGACACACATGTATGTGCATACACATGATCAGGCTTTTGTTAGAACATGGAGAGCTGCATGTGATTTTAATGGGATAGCAACAGTTGTGGTTCCCCCAGGTGTATTCACACTTGGAGAAACTGTATTTCAAGGGCCATGCAGAAACCCACCTCTCTCTCCTGTAACAGTTCAGATTCAAGGAACCATGAAAGCAATTGGTGATCCATCCGAATACAGTGATAAATCATGGATTTCATTTGAGCATGTAAATGGATTGGTCGTTACCGGCCCAGGTACTATCGACGGTTCAGGTCCTGCTGTTTGGAAATATAATGACTGTCGGGGTAATAATAACTGTGATCTTCTCCCCGCTGTAAGCTCAATCATCTTTATCATTATAGACTTTTGATGATTTTTGTTCTGATCCTGTCTTACCTCATTATGCTCTCATGTGAACTTCATAGTCTCGTAGATATCTATGCGTAAATTTGACTAGGAAAGTAACTTAAACAAATTACATGTAATATTTTGTAACAAAGAAAAGTTTGAGAGCTGAGCCAGTAGAGGCATGTGTATGAGTATCAGAGTAAGAGCACCTGTCAGAAATCTATGGTTGCCTTAGAAAATATTATTGCAATATATACTAACAATTACTGTTTATGGAATGTGCAGTCGCTGTACTTAAACGGTGTACAGAATGCAAAGGTTAGGGGGCTAACATCATTGAACAGCATGGGATTCCACATGCATATAACTAATAGTGCAAACATCAGGATAAATGGTCTTCGCATCTATGCCCCTGCGGATAGCCCGAATACCGATGGCATGCACATCAGCAAATCCAATGCTGTCAGAGTTTCGAAGACTGTCATCAGAACTGGGGACGATTGCATCTCTCTCGGCCAAGGAGCAACCAATGTAAATGTCAGTAGAGTCACCTGTGGTCCTGGACACGGCATTAGGTACCTTCTTATCTCTCTTTTGTACCCTCTTTTTTAATTACCACTACTATAGGCTATAGCTTACTAATTTTGTTTGTTTTGACAGTGTCGGAAGCCTGGGGAAGCTACCAAATGAACTAGATGTGACAGGAGTCACTGTGAGAAACTGCACAATGGTAGGAACTACAAATGGTATAAGAATCAAGACATGGCCTGCATCAGGTCCAAGCAAAGCTGCAAACATGCTTTTCAGCAACATTGTCATGGACAATGTACAGACTCCTATCATTATTGATCAAAACTACGGCACCAATTCCAAAAAGGTTAGTACAAAATATACATGAAGTCTTGTACAGTTGTACGAAATGCTCTAAGATTCTGCCTAGGTCCAACTAAACCAATAACAGTAATCCACTAGTCGTCTCAATCTCGTTATCCACCTAAAAGCAATCAATATATCACTGCTTACACTTTAGCCACCCTTTAATTTAGTGATTATACTAATGCTTTGGTTAACGATAATCGATCCCTGCAGCCATCACTTGTAAAAATCAGTGATATTATATATCAAGATATAAGGGGCACGGCAGCATCAGAAGTAGCTGTGAGTTTAGGTTGCAGCCGAGGGGCACCTTGTGAGAATGTGAAGTTGATGAACATAAATTTGCAGCCAAAGATCAACAATATGAGGCTGAGTGCTACTTGTGCCAATGTTGACGTGGGATACGTTGGAATGCAATTTCCCCCACCATGCCTGCCTCCTCATCCCTAAATATAAACTTCTGTTTTATAACATTATTTCTGACATTGCCAGAAACATATTACTACAGTATTATTTGGAGCCCATTGTAATGTCACCATTTTTTTCCCTACAACCTGGCATTGTCTTAATATACATTAAATTATTCATTGGATTGATTTATTTGAAAGAATATAAAGTTTCGATTTCACTGCATATTTTCACACTTTTCACTATTGTGTTGAGACTAAAACTTCGTCAAGTCAGCTCTTCTAAGACTGAGTTGATCGATCTTAATTGAATCATATTATGTCCCGTAAAGATAGGTAAAAAAAATATAAAATTTATGAATAAAATAAAATATGTCGAAGTTATTCGATTATTTTCGGGTGATCTCCATCATTCTATAAAAACTATAAATTGATCTATCCACTTACAGTAGTCCATAATCCATATGTACAAAAGTACGCAAGATTCGTTAACGAGGATAGTTTTTCTAATTTATTTTTTAATATATTATTTATGAAAGAATATTTATTTAACTACGCATATTTATTAATCAAATTTCAATAATAGAAAATTGTAATGACAGGAAATCGACATACTTCTTAACACAAACATAAATTGAAATCAATAAAGTAATTATTTTGATCCTAATAGATATATTATGAACATATTTAATTTTGAAATAAATCAATAAATTAAAATCCCAAAATTAAAAGGAAAATAAAAGTGAAAACGGTGCCGTATCAAGGGTCAAACATCAAAATCATCATAAACCCTAATATAAACCCCCAAAAGTCATCTCTTTCGCTACTCTCCACAACAATGGCGACTACTCTCACAACCCGGCGCACATTAGTCACACTCTTCTCACGCGCAATCTCTCACGCGCCATTATCATCATTCCCACTCTACACAGCTCCTCGCTTGACTCTCACGCTCCTAACACACAAACTCAATTCCATTTCGGGTCCAACCGGAGCTTCGGTTCGTTTCAAGACAGCCGGGTCGGGTTACTCGCCACTAAACGATTCATCGCCGAATTGGAGCAACCGGCCACCAAAAGAAACGATAATGTTGGACGGGTGTGATTACGAGCATTGGTTGATTGTTATGGAGTTTACTTCGGACCCTAAGCCCAGTGAGGATGAAATGATTAGTGCTTATGTTAAAGCCCTTGCTTCCGTTGTTGGAAGGTAATTTATCGAGATTATTAATTTATCGAGCTTACACAAGTTAATTTATCGAGCTTGCACAAGTTAATTTATCGAGATTATTAATTTATCGAGTTTAAGGAATACATTGTATCTATTATGTTTGGACGGATAAAAGTTTCAATTTGGTTACATTTCGGTTTATTTTATCAGTGCTAGGGTTACAGGGTTAATAATGTGAATGAATAATTTATTTGGATTAAAGTTAGGTTTTTAGTATTAGTGTGTTTGTGTCTATGTATGAGTTTTTGGCTTGCTTGGTTTTACAGTGAAGAGGAGGCGAAAAAGAAGATTTACTCTGTTAGTACGACGACATATACTGGTTTCGGTGCTTTGATTTCTGAAGAGCTTTCTTACAAAATGAAAGGTTCATTTTTTACCGTAATTTTAGAGTGTTGTGATTTTTGTCTGTGTAGCATCTGGTCGATATATGTTGTGTTTATATTGAATTCGCGAATTTTGAATCAAAATGGTATCTTTATTGCGAAATTCAAATTACTGTAAAAGTACTTTTTTTAATATATGTAATGCTGAATGTGAGTTGAAGGGTATATGTAAGCAGCCTTTTCTTGTGAGCTCTTTGGGCATTTTTTTAAAAAGGATTTGTGTAATACTAGTGGAGTTCCTTACCCTTTAATTAATATACAAGAAGGTTGTCTTTTAACAATATTTTTGATCAATGTACTTTAATTAAAGAATTCGTTCTAGGCGATATTTCTTATAATTGGCATTCACTAAGTTAGGGAAGAAGGAATGAGGTTATAATTTAAAGGCAACCTTCTATAATGATACCCGATGCCCTAATAGCAAGTCCAACAACCTACCTAAATGAACTCCTCAGTTAAAATATAGGTAATGTCACAAAAAATGATGCTCGAACTGGGTCCTAGTGATTCCGTAAAACACTAGGACATACATCTCATTACCTATTTTTATTTTTTAGGTAACCACTAGCCATTCTCTATTTCATTTCTAATAAAAAAAATTATTTCCCTCTTTTCTTCCTCGTCTTTTTTTCCCTCTTCCCTCTCAAATTTATTATTAATAATAATGAAGAATGAATATAGGGATTGTTGTTGGAGTTTGACATACAAAATAGAATCCTTAAATCACTAGGAGTCCTTATTATATACTCCCTCTGTCCCACTCATTTCTTTGCATCTTTTTAAAAATTTCTGACATGCATTTTAAGGTACATTTTAAGAATAGTTCCATAACATATTTTTAAAATTTTCTTTTTTTTTTATAAAAATTGGATTGTCCTATTTTTATACAAAAAAAAAAAAGAAAATTTTAAAAATAAGTTATGGAACTATCCTTAAAATACACCTTATGCATTAAAAACGTAAAGAACCTAGGGGGACGGAGGGAGTAATATTTATAGGGAATGCACTAGGATATTATTGGACTTGCTCTAACTTTGTTGAACACTTCTCATTAGGGCTGCATATGGGCTGGGTCGGCCGGGTTACCCCCATTTTCGTGACCCAACTAATTTAGTTCGGCCTGCAAAATATTAACCCATTAAAACCAAAAAAATTATTCAACCCAACCCTATTAATAGTATAATGGGTTGGCCCGGGTTGGGTTGGGTTGGGTTGGGTTGATTGGTTAGTAGGAAAATAAATTCCTCCCCAAATCATATATAACAAACTATCAGCTGACCAGACTTTTGGACAATTTATATGTAACAATGTGCAAATATAATGGATGCTAATCCACACTAAAAGTTTTACAAAAAGTAATTACATAAAAAAAATGAAATCAAGCAATCAAGCTCGAAACATAATTTTTACATACAACATGACATTTACTGAACTTGTTTAACTTATAAATTTAGTTCAATACAGTTGACAAAATTATGTGACAATTCAGGGACCAAGGATGAGCACTTGCATCGCCAGGACTAGTAGACTGACCCCATCACGACAGACATATTATTACATATTACATTTATGTTCCGATGAGGCATGATACATATGTCTGGTTTAATGAAAGTAAATAGTGAAAACTAAAATTAGTGAAAACTAACCGGGTTGGGTTGGGTTAAGGTTTTAAATACTTAAACTTTGACCCAATTATATTCGGCCCAATTAAAAAACAGCCCAATTAAACCATGGTTTAAATTGGGTCGGTTTATTCAGCCCAATATATTCTCATCATTGGTCCTCTATGAATTGTTGAGAACATTAAACATCCATACTCAGAAGATAATTACTTTATTGTTCATGATGCTGCTTAATTATCATCTTAAGAGTTTGTATTTCTTTTAAATATTACCTTTGTAAAACTTAATATTGTGCTTGAAATGCTTTTAACTTTCTCTGTATTATTTTATGCTTCTTGCAATTGTTTCTTAGAACCAACCTGCTTGGAGTAATAGTGACTTGTAGTAAAAAACAGCCGACAAGTCCAAATGAACTTAATTGGTTTGTTTGTCAAATTATAACTAAAATGACTAGAGATACATTTTTAAAAGTAGGAAGGAGGTACTTATTTGATTTTTGTAACTTGAATTTACAAAGTTATTATTTTAATTCTTGATTACTTGTAAGTTATACGTTATGAATTCAACTATCCAGACATGTAATAACTTAAAAGTTAAATTACTTTAGATGTAAGATTTTAAATAAGTTAGTAACGAATATTTTTTGGAGGTAACTAAACATAACTAGGGCTCATCTTTTTGTGCCAATTGATATGGAAGCATTTATGGTTGTCACGGCGGTCAACTAGTCGCGAAGTTGCTTTTCTTCGGTCAACTGGAACTCTCAACTCGGTGTTTAAAGCGACTGATTGAACCAAAACCTATAATTAGATCTAGAAAATGCTATTGTGGCCAAGGAGGGAGAGAGGAGATGAGAGAGAGACGAGGTAGGAGGAGGAAATACCTTAATTGTTGATCCCATGCAGCCAAATTACCGTATTTTTAGTTCCACATCTGTTTCTGGAGATAATTTGTATATACTGGTATGTATATGCCTGTATATAGTATATATCAAGAGACAACAATGTTAAAAGTTATAATATAGAATTCTACTATTTTATTTTCTTTTATCAAAACATATAGAATTGTACTCTTTTCTTCTGTTAAAACATATTAATAATACTGGATAGGTAAATATCCATTATCATATTAAAAGCAAAATGACTTATTCATCATCTTAATAAATAATTTTTTTTCTTTAATCATTTTTTAATATTTTAAAAATAGTATATATGATTTAATTTGATAAATAAAAGTATTAAACTATAAATGTACTTTAAGCTGAGAGTTATAATTACATTAATAATTAATTAAAAGTATTAAGTTTTATTTGTATTCACATTATTTGAGGTGTTTAAAAACAATTAAACACACATACACACATGTTATATAATTTCTTATTTTTAATTTGTCGACTAATCGACGGCTAGTATACGACTATACGACTAGTTGAACCTCTGTCGACAACCATGGAAGTGTTATTAGGTGGCCACAAGACAGCTATCGCTATGTAACTTATTTGAATAACATTTGTTAACTATTTGGTAAATTGTTTGTTAACAGAGATACCTGGAGTGTTGTGGGTTCTGCCTGATTCATATCTTGATGTGCCCAACAAAGATTATGGAGGTTAGTCTTGACATTTTAAAAAAGAAAAATGGATATTTATACATATGCAGAAGTTAGCAATTGAAGACATTTCTTCTTAGAAGACTTATTCCTGATTTGGTTGTGTATGGATTAACAGGGGATCTGTTTGTTGATGGGAAAGTTATACATAGACCACAGTACAGGTATGATGATAGGCAACCAACTAGATCAAGACCTCGAGTGCGATATGATAGGCGTCGAGAGAGCATGCAGACTGAAAGGAGAGAGCCAATGAGAAGAGATAACTGGGCTCAAGATCGAAGAGAGCCTATTCATCAACCTGCAGGGGGGAATGGCCAAAATGGGCCTCAGAGTGGTGGTGGAGGTTCTCCTTGGAACCAGGGAGGATACCAAGGTCCGACAGCCTGATAAATCACTAGTAACATGCTAAAGATTAGAAAGAAATATCATCTATTTAGTTCTGCAATATTTTGTATTACAGAATTTTGAGTTTGTGCCTGTTTCTCTTACAGAATTATGGGAACCTTGTTTAATTATTTTAAGATAATATTGTGAATAGTATGTTTCAAATCTTTTAAAATCATATAATATAATATTCCACAGCATTCACTGTACTTCTCAATATTTAGTTTTAGCTGGCGATGCACTTATTAGTAATAGTATGAATGTCCTTTTGGATTTTGGAATGATTGTTTTTTTTCCAATTGAAAGTTTCAGTCTTGGTGGTTGTTCTTGGGAACTCTGCTATCAAAAACAGTGTTCTGCTGAATCTTGGTAAGGGTAATAACTACGGTTATGTGTGTAGGAGGAGACAAGTTAAAAGGGATGAATGATGTTTTTTCTGGTACTTAAACTGGTAAATTCTATTGTCCGTAAATTGAGACACGAAACATTAGAAATGGATCTCTTCTTGGACTGATGCTGCTTCACTTGAACCTTCAGTTAGAAGAATTTACATATCTATGTTAGTCCTGTATCCAATGTTTTCAGTTCTTTTTCTTTGCTACTGCAGATTCTGACTATTTGTTTAGACTAGTTGAAGCTTTTTAGGATGACCACCAGATAGTTCAATGCTGGGAGGACCTTTGCTTCCATTATAAAGGATTTACTTATCTTTATATTTTATCAATTTATATTTTGCTTCATGTGCACATGTGATGTGAGATTCAAATGTCATGCTGCTATAATGCAGTGATCACCTCAACAGTATATCTTCAGGGTGTCGGCCATGTTGCAATTTAAGTTTTGAGGGTATTGTCTTTTGTTGCCAATATTCTCTTTACTTAATCCTGTGGTTCTTAGGTCTGTTTCTGAGCTTCTTCATGTTGAACAATCTAATTAGCACAATGAGGTTATATCTATCAGTACTTTATATCCATGTTGTATGTAATATCGTGGTTCCAGCTTTTTATAGGTTCCTTGGTCAAACTGTCGAGGCCTTACAACTGAACTTTCATGCTAGTTTTATTCCAAGGTTCCCTTTAATTTGCATTCTTGTTTATGTATTTTGCTAGATAGAGCTTAGGTTATGAGCAAACCGTTTGCTTTGCTTTTCATTATCATAGGCAGTTACCCGGTGTCCGGGGGAATGTGCAGTGTTTGGGTACAGATGGTGTGACCCTGATGTATTTTTTCTGTGTGATATTTTGATTGAAAGTAGATCCACCTTGATGTTATGAGAGATGAGGGAGTTGAGGACTGCTTTCTGGGTAGGAAGCCATCTGGGCAATGGGAGACAAACAACAGAAAGCAGTTTTCATGACAACTTTTGCCTCAATTTCTGTTTCCCCTGCCAGTTAGTATTATTGTTGCAGGCTTTTGGATGGGGGCTGAGCTGACAGGCTGACTACTTGTGCATTTCAGTTATCTCTTCCCTTGCTATTTCTCTGTTCTTAGTTCTGTGAGAGCCGCTGCTGAACACACCCCGTAACAATAATATGAGCAAAATATGTGTGAAAATTTCATGAAACTAGAAGTCTACACAAAGTGAAAATTACAAAATTACCATTTCATCTTGATCAATCCCGTCTGTGTTATATTTTCGTTTTGGTTAAATATAAACTGGTCACTGAGGTGATAACGTGATATCATTTTTATCACCCTGGCGTATCATTTACATAATTTAAATTAGTATAAATATCACATTGATAACTCTTACATTAAAAAAAGTATAAATATTTTTCAGAATTATTAAAATTTGAATAAATCATTAAAAATCATACTATGCATAAATTTGTATTAATGGGTGGTATTTTGCAAGTAAAATCAATTTTATTATGTCAGTCTTTTTTTAATAATAAATCAAAAGAAAACATTTATAAAATAAATAATAAAAGAATTTTATAAATTTTGAAAATATTACCCCAAATACTGAAATTTATAAGCTTTTACTTGATTATAGTAAATAGCACTTGATTATAGTAAGAAGCATGTACAACAGACGTGTAGAACTAAAAAAATATATTTTATTTTCGATGCTCGAACACGTATTTAGGATTAATAATATGATATTGAGAATAAGGAACTTAAGATTAATATGATGTAACTTACCTAATAAGGAATCTAAGATTAATCTTAGGTAACTTATCTGAGATATTAAATAAAATAATTGTGTTTTCGTAATTATGGTATTTTTATATAAACAATCAAAATAATATTTATAAAAATTGTGTATATCAAAATATCATAATTATTAAACACGGCTATTTTATTCATCATATTAGGAAAAATTACCTAAGATGAATCTTAAATTCCTTATTTTCTATTATATTTATATCAACTTAAATTAAGTAAATGATACGCTATTGAAATAAATGATAAAAATGATATCATGCTTATACTCCAACCAATGAACAATCTAACATTTAACCCTTTTAATTTTACACAAGAAATGAGAAAGTTGGTAAACGTTGCAGGGAGACGTGATCAATTTCGTAACTGTATATTGCGTTAGCATGCACCAATGGGTTCGTATTTTGTAGCGGCTTACAACATATACATAGGTCATTTTTTCACTATAGTCTGTTTTTGAAGGTGAAGAATGGAGAATATATGTTAGAGAAGAGTACGTAAAAATGGTGGCGGAGCTGTACAGGGATGTCCAAGTGGGATATAATGCTGCGCTACAAAATTTTATGTTCTAGAAAGAAACACAAAAGAGAAGAAAAAAGAATTCTTTAATATATTTCAAACTTTTTTAAATAATGAGGATGTTTTTAGAAAAAATATTGTTACAATTTTTAAAAAGTATGTGAGAGTTTTTCTTCTAATGACTTCATTTCCAAAAATAAATTATTGATGAGAATATTTTTTCAAAAAGTTTCTCTCCTCTCGTCAGAGAACTACCTAACATAATTTGAATGGGAAAAATATCAAAATCCGTATGTTCTAGAATGAAATATATCAATATTATTATTAAAGAGAAACACGATTCATTTTTATTACTAGATACTTCCTCCATTCTATTTTAGATGACCCTTTTGGAAAAAAAATTATTCCAAATTAGTTAGCTCTCTCTTCTTTCAATATGTATTTATCAACAATTTTTCAAAACTGCCCCTTGTTATTTGTCATTTCCAATGTAACATTATTCAAATACTATAGGAACTTAATATAATAAATGTGGGTAGATATGAAAAAACTTACAATCATTTAATAATTCTTAGTATTTGTGAAATATGTAAAAGGGTCATCTAATTTGGGATGAAGAGAGTAATAAAAAGCGTACACACTCTCGAAATCAAAATTGAATTTAGTCAAATTAAACATTATACGTCATACACTCCGTTAGTTGTTTACTCTAATTGTTACTTTTAATTTATTATAAATAATTATGAGTTGCATTGTTGGGTCTTTATCAAATAATGGTTCTCTAACTGGAAATAACAACCATTCTTTTTTTTTTTTGAATTCTGGATATTTAATGATTGTGTGTGTGCATATAGAGATATAAAAGGAGTTGATAATGAATATTTAATGATTTTAACTGTTAAAACCAACTTTGAGTTTAACGTGTGTATATTTTTAATTTTTTAGTGATCAAAATGAGTCAAATTTTTCTTTAGTGATGATATTGATACATTTTATCTTAGAAAACGAGGATTTTAATATTTTTCCTAATTTGAATAGATAATTTAGAAACAAAATCCGCTATCTTCACTCTTAGAAAAAATTTACATATAAATTTTCTATATAAAAAGATTAACCCTCACTAAAATAAAATATAATAAGAATATTGACATATATATATATAAAATTTCAATGGAGACCACTTTTTTAATTATAAACCCTAAGATCATACATGTACTGCATGCAGAACATGAGTATAAAATGTGTAGTATAATAATATGTATTGTAATGTTCTGCAAGCCGTACAATATGGTCTTCATTGGACCCAACTCTTGACACATAAATATATATTTTATTATAACCACGTCCCTATATTTTCTGACTCTTTTATTGTATAAAATATTAGAGCTAACAAATATATAATTATGTTATATTATAAAATTAAAAAATAATTTTTATATTAAAATAATTTTTATAATTCTATATATATTAATACTAAATAAATCAAAATTAAATTAATTTTGAACTACCTTTATAAAATTATTTAAATTATTAATTTTCATGTATTTTTAACTTTCAAGTCCGACCTACTTTTCATTTCTGTGATCTCATCGGTTGTAATTTATAAACCTCCACCAAATTAATTAATAACACCAAGAAACAAATGCGAGTCTTGTCATTTTCTCTATTACTTATGTAACTATCGTAGATGGTACTGCATGCTACTTTGTAAGGTTCCGTAAATTAGTAATTCATAAATACTAATTTAATATATTAACTTGTATTCGATTTAATACAATTTAGGTTTTTTTTTCACAAATATCTAAGTTTTATTTTTTTTTAAAAATATACTATCATTTTTTAAAATTATTTGTAAAAATACGTTTTGCAACTTTACAACTTAAATTTTAAAAATTATTTACGAAAATACATTCTACAATTTCGCAACTATATTTACAACCTAATTTATAACATAAATGTAACTTAAAATGAAACTTAAAATGCAACATAAAATAGTTGCACCGTTCAATTAAATGCAATCTCGGTATTTTTATAAATATTTTCGAGATAAAATAATACTTTTGCAAAAAAATTCAGAAGTTGGTAAAATTACAAATAATTTCACAAATAAACAAAAAGTAGTATTTTTGATAAATTACGTACAATTTATTATATATAAATTATATAATATATGCAATAATATTTTAAAATAATCATAAGACACGTGCCCGGGACCCCTAGTGTGGCACCGCCTGTATAGCATATATATACACACACATCCCCTCTTCTTTATTCATAAATCATTATATTTCTCATTTTCATTCTCTCTCTAAAAGCAAGCAAATATGTGCGGAGGTGCAATAATATCCGGCTTCGAGCTACCCATCAAAGCTAGCCGGAAAGTGACGTCACAAGACCTTTGTTCCAAGCTTAATGGTACCACCGGTTCTAACCAGTTTGGCTGGAACTCATACCCACCTGCCTCACCCTTGAACAACTCCTTTGTCAAGCCCAACCAGCCCATTAATCAAGGTACGTACCACAACTATCTTAAATCTTTTTTTTTTCTCACTTGATTTTTTTTATTTTTGGAAAAAACTAATAATTTTACCAATTTTATTATTATTATTATGTATGCTATTAATGTGCATGATGATAAATTAATTATGTCATTTAAATTTCGAAGCACAAAGGATTTATATTTTTGTTGATGTTTTTTTTTGTGGGGGTTTTATAAGGGGCGAGTGAGGAACCGAGTCAACCAGGAGGGACTAAGAGGGCCAGGAAGAACAAGTACCGAGGCATACGTCAAAGGCCGTGGGGTAAATGGGCAGCTGAGATACGTGACCCACAAAAAGGTGTCCGAGTCTGGCTCGGTACCTTCAACACTGCTGAAGAGGCTGCTAAGGCTTACGATGAGGCTGCCAAGCGCATTCGTGGCGACAAGGCCAAGCTCAACTTTCCTCACTCACCTCAAGTGCAGCAGCCACCTGCTAAGAAAGTTTGTCCAGACAAATTTATTACCACCGAGTCAACTCGGTCACCCACCTGGTCAACTCGCTCACTCACCCCCACCACCTTCACCCAGTCATTCACCCCCACCGAGTCGACCCAGTCACTCACTCCTACCTGGTCAACTCACTCATCTTACCAGTCCCTGACCCCCACCGAGTCAACTCAGTCATCCTTCCAGTTCCCAAACGAGTTGACCACCAACTCAGTAATGGGCTTTGGAGCTTTTCAGCCACCAATCTTCAGCCCAGCCCAAATGGTATCCCAACGTGATGAGCACGTGTTCAAAGATGAGATTTCGAGTTTAAAGAGTTTCTTGGGACTGGAGCAGGAAGTGAGTCAGATGAACTCGGTTGATTACTGGGCCCTGGACGATCTTGATGTCTTGCCTACAGCTTAAATGGGTCCACAATTAATCATTAATATCACCATGCAAAATCAGTAAATCACTATGTCAGCGACTATCACAAAAACCAAACTTGTGTGTGTTTTATTGTGTGCTTCTTGTGTCGTTTATGGGAGTCTTGTTGTTTAAAACTCTATCTTTTCCGGTATTAGTATGTGTTATATGTTGTCATAATGTGTTAATTTGTTTTTATTATATTTATAAATAAAGTACTAGTACATGACATTGTGTAGCCTAAATAAATTTATTTGTGTGTGCATGCAAATTGTGAACTGCCTAATATGTTGTCATCTTCACTTAAACTGTATTAATATATCTCATAGACTTCATGTACTGTATCAGTGTATCACCAGGGCAGAAGGCGGGGCGTTTTTATTCAAGAACCGAACACAAAATCGCATGTTTTAAGTTTTAAAAATTGGTAATTGAACCGAATTATCGATTTTGGTTTCGGTTTTAAAATCCTTGGTTCGGTTTATAACTGTTTGGTTTTGGTTTTAAAACCGAAGGAAAAGATATAAGAGAAAAATGAAAAATTGTAAAATTCTAAATTTATAAACTCATAATTTATATAAATTATATAATATTTATTATTATCTTAACATCGTTATTTATAATTTATATAAATTAATATTTTATTTTATTTTAATAATCGGCTAATTTGGTTTTTTTGGGAATGGAAACCAATCAAACGACTTAATTTTTAATTTTTTGATCTTGATTTCTATTTTTATAAAAATCGATTTTTAGCAATTTTTACGGGTTTCAATTTTATTTCAATTTTTTCTCATCGCCAGATGACACCCGGTAAAACTTATATTGATCTTTGGTCATACGTCTAATCATGTGTATTTTGGTTTTATTAGAGTTCCAAAGGGTTTGATCTTCATTTGTATGCCATCTTTCTGATTTGATTGAATTTAACTCAGTTCTCATAGGCACAAATCATGATTAGAGTTTTGATTCAACGAACTTAGTCTCGTTTATCTTTCATTATAAACTACTTATAAAAGTAAAATATATATAAAATTATTTATAAAATAAGTTAAACATATCCTAATATTTGTATCTGAATTAATTTTTTGTTAATAAGTTTACGCGAACTTAAAATTTTATTCAAGTATGCAATTTTATCGAGTTTTAACTTGTATATCAAATAATGTGAATTCAATACGTCTCTTTTAGAAAAACATATATATTAAAAATATTAATATTAATTTATTTTTTCTCTTTATTCACATTAATTACAATAATTAAACAATTATTCAATTATTTTCAATGTATAATTTAACTAACATTTTTTGGAAATAATAAAACAAGAGATTATTTTTGTAAAATATTTATTAAAATTATATTGAAAAAAATATGTACATGTATTATTAAAAATAAAAATTATTCAAAAAAGACATGTATTTTGAACGGAAAGAGCATATTAAACGAGTCTGAATATTAAACTTGTTGCTGAATTTATGAATTTGAACAAATTCAAATTAATTTTTATTTTTAAGTTACAAATAATTTAGCAAAGTTTTTATTTGATACTATCCTATCTCCAATATTTTATTAAATTATTGTAAGTCCAAATATTTATCAAGCTGGAACAATTGGAGTCGTGAGTCTATTCCTCTAATAATAAGAAATATTCAAATTATGTTACGGTGAGATTTGAGTTAAACATTCATTGAAATTAGTAGAGACATGTGTAAATTAATTTAAGCATTCAATTAAAAAAGTACTTGAATTTGTTACAATGCCAAACATTGCTCAAGACTGCTTTAGTTTAAAAGTTGTTAAGTCAAATTTAAATTTCCAAGTTCAAAATAAATTTGTTCCATCTATCTTTTTTTTAATGAAATAATCAAATAAGTATTTTAACTTGTATCATTCGAAACATAACACCAACATTTAAGAAAGAAAATGATGATATCTAGATCATAGACGCGTACATACGCAAGTAGTTGAGATTCATGGGCCCACGAAATTTATATCTGGATTTTACGAATTCCATGTATCTTTATCGAGCAGGCTATCAAACAAATGAATTGAAAAGATTGGATGATGGTTGACATCAATCATTAGTATATTTTTGTTTATAACATCAACTTACAAGTAATAATATATAAGACGGGGTGACCGTGTGAGAAATAGGCTGACAATTCCGCAGTTTCAAAAAGGAATAAAACCAATCGAAAGTGTTGTGTTTTTGAGTTTTCAATAGAGAAGAAAATAAGTAAAAATAAATGTAAATTAAGCATATTTTCATTATAAAATTTTTATTCCAAAATCAGAATATATACACGTAATATATATATATATATATATACATATATATATACATATATATATACATATTGAATTTATTCACCAAATATATATATAAAAAACAAAGTTATACGGTTTTTTTTGAAAATTATTGACAATTACTCATAAATCATGATAGTGAAAAAATAATTCAGAATAATTCTACAGTAAAATCAAATCGTCCAGAACGATTCTACAGTAAATCAAAATCAAAAATTTCTCTTAGTTTTTAAGTATGACATTTTTTATAAAAATCGTATATGATTAGTATTTTTTATTAAAATCAAAATTTCTAATCTTTATTCATAAATATGGTTAGTTTTAAAATTGTTTATAAGCTTATACATTAAAATCAAAAGATTATTTCCGCAACTCTATAAAAAAAACACTTTTTAGAATAACAACCTAATATATATATTAGTATCCGTAAAATGTTGTTTAAGATCAGGGTGATATTTAATTTATAATCAAACAATTTTCGTTTATGTGATAAAATTTGACAAGATTCCGAGCTGGCACAAAAAAGAAATGATATTAATTTACATATTATGAAATTTAAATAATTTTGGATTAATGCTAAAATAATCTGAGAAACAGTCACCACCTCCCTCTTCATAAATTTTCAAATTTATATGTAATTTGTTCATATTTCATTATCTTGCTCTCTTTTTTTCTAGTTTCAATAATCAAAACATACGAACACATAATCGGAGGTAATATTGTCGATCAAAATTGATTTTAAATTTATTAGTCGAACATGTAGGATGTACGAGATAGTGTACAACGACAGAAAGCTGAAAAATATAACCACCTCCTGCTTAATCTGAAAACAAGAATATCTGGATAAAATAGGAATAAATTTTACTCGAGTCCTGTAGTTTTACAGGAAGATGCATGAACCCTCTGTGTCTCAATCCAAGTGCAAGTTGGATCCTTTTATTTAGTACAAATTCTCATTATATCTGATTTATTCACTCATTTCCATTTTCTTTCATAATGCCAAAGCTCCTTATCGGATAAGTACCAATAATTAACCACCAAAAACAGCAAATTTATTGACAAAGAAAATATAATCAGAGTACTGCTGCGTACACATGCCAATTTTTCAAACCGCACGAAATTTTAGTGTTTGCTTTTTGATTTTGAGTACATGACACACGAAAATATAGGAACATGAAAATACACGACCGAGATTTAGTATCGGTTATGTGTTTATCCCTTGAATACACAATACGAGTTACACAAAATAAATAAATAAATATTATATATATATATATATATATATATTTCGTATTCAATTTTTATGTACTTTGACTTATATTTAAACTAGAATTTGAATAAGGAACGTAAATTTTGATATTTCGTGTACCAGTTCATATTTATTTCGTGTACATTTCATGTTTTTTAGTTTTCTTATACTAGGTCGTGTCATTTCGTTTTCGTTTAATTGAAAAAAATTCGTGTACTTCGTGTTGTGTCAAGTCGTTTTTAAAACGTGTTGTGTTCGTGTCAGCAGATCAGGTACATGACTTTTATTCGTGTCGTTTGCAGTTCTACCCATCAAGTACACAACACGATTATACATGACACAAACGAGTTTCCAATTCTACCCATCAAGTACACGACACGATTATACACAACACGAATGATTTGTCAGGTCTACTGCGGTTGTATACTACTCCAGTTATGTTCTGGGTCATTGGGTGGGTGAGGGCCAAAAATACCCGCCTCTACATCAGAAATTATTTTTTAATAAAAAATTCAAAATAATTTTTATTTGAACTAAGAAAATTCAGAAAATAATATAATATCTTTTTATTTTACCCATGTAGCGGTTAGCACGCCCGAGTGCCGAAATAACCCAATTAGTCAATTACTATCCTTACATGCAAGTTATACAAAACTAACAAAAAAATCACAGATCTAGATAAATAAATCCTAAACTAGAGATAACCCAAGCAGAGCTCATCAAACTACCAATCCTCCATGCACTAAACAATGAACAAAAAACAACAAACAAAAAGAACTGGAGTCGTCATGATAATGTGAATAACAGATCTAAAGATAATCTCACCGAAATTGGACAGAAATAGATTTGGGATATACATGCATAACAAATTATATATTTGGGCCTGCTAAAATTTACTCTTTTGGCCCAAAAACACATTTCTATTATCTCTGTCCATCATACAAGTCAATAAAATGCTCCTATAGAGAGAGAGCACCCATACCAATAGTCCAACATTGACTACAGAAACGAGAACCAACAACATTTAACAGTAATAATCTAATTATCTCTCAGTCTCTCACTCTTTCAACACAAGTATTCGATGATTACTTAATCAGTAATATGATCTAGGGATATCATATTAGTAATATGATTACGAATTAAGCACCTGACCCTGATCATGTAAACAAAACCTAAAATATATGTCATGGTCGTCGCAACCACTGAACAACTAGAGCGCACATCTAATAAATCAACAAAAGATATACTCCACTGAACAACTAGAGCACACATCCAATAAATGAGTTACTCTGTATAGGCACTACCCCCACTCTAAAGCTCAAGCAATATCTTTTTTTTTCTTCAAACAATAAACCCCACAACGTCATGATGAAAACAAACATTTTTTCATTAAATAGATTAAGAAAGTCTTTACCACCAAAGATTTATAAAATCTGCAATTATTACCTACATACATATTAATATGCTTACATTCGTTTAATGCAATAGAAACTATTTCATTAGTAGAGACATTAATCAATCATATGAAAGTAATAGAAATCTGGAGCAAATAGGAGTACAAAATGCTGGCAGGTTGAACTACCAAGGACAACATAGAACAAAAAATATTATGTTCACAAGATATTTATACCACATTTGACACCCCTTGAAGACTCACGTCCTTTCTTTAATCACAATTAGGCTAGAGAACCAAATCCACTTGGAAAGTAAGAACATCCTAGACAATGGGAGTAAAATATTGTCTGCTATGTTAGTTTGACTCAGGTGCGCAGTATGAGATACATATCTGAGTCCCAGACTCACGAAATCTGAGGACACAGGGATGCTGTAGGGACTAGGGACAGAAATATTTCATTAACAAACAAGAGTGTAAGATGAGATACCTTAACAAAATAACAATAAAACTAAACATAAATTTGTAAAGGACTTTGCCAATCAGGGGTCTTCTTCTATCTCGTTTCTGCTACTTATTTCCTTCTAACATTGCCAGTTCAACTTATATGTGGTCACAAAGTTGGTCTATCTCGTTTCTGCTACTTTTTTCCTTCTTGCATATTTTCTTTTATATTGTAAGTTCAACTTATATGTGGTCATTCATTTGGTCAAGTGTCCGAAACACAACACATAGATTGTTCGTACATTGGTACTCTTTACTGTTAGTAAACATACTTTAAGAATGTCCTACTTTCAAGTAGTTAAGAAAGCCCACATATACAACAAAAGCCTACCTCTACTCTCTTTAGTCTCCATATTCTCCCGATCACATAGCCTGCTAACAGTTTAAACCGAATAGGAGCTTTATCATAATACTTATTACTAAGGAAACATCTCTATACCTGACCAGGCAACATTTGTATTGACCAATAAGGCAATATATATAAATAAACTGTTTACGCAAGGCCACATGGGGATAAATAAGAATCAAGCTAGTGTACCCTGGCAAAGCCAGACTGAAAGTAGAAAATCAATTGATATAAAAGAGGAAGAGTAGAAAGATTGATATAAAAGAAGAGGTGTGTGGACTTGGTCATAATCAATTGATCTTGGGGTTAAAAAGTGTACTGAGGTTAGCAATTTGACTGTTACGACCTGAATGTATACAGCACCCTTTTATTACTGACTGAGAAAATTCAGTTGGTTCAATTGAACCAATTGTTTTTTTTTTTGGAAAAAAACAAATCGAAATATATTTCGGTTTATTCTAAAAAAACCGACCGAATAAGTTAAAACCTTGAACCGAACCAAAATTACATGGTATAGTTCGATTTTTTTCAGTTTCGGTTCAGTTTTGCTCAACCCTACTTACTAGGGTAAACGACATGAATTTTTGAATTCATTTAGATTCATGTTTGGGTCTAGACTTTTGATACACAAAAAACGAAAGTACACTACAAGTCTAATTACTATATCATACTAATACAACCAGAAAGTCCAAATCATATTTTAAACCAACTAAAAGGTTTCTATGGCAATGGCAAGCTTCAATGTGGAACAACTAATTTGTCATCCATAGTTCCATACAAATCACTTGTTCCTAAATTAATGCTCAATTAGCGGTTTACAAATAATACGAAATATAAAATATTTGATTATGTCCGAGGCTGCATACACTTAAATATACCTTAAACAGATTAGCTCTTTTTTTATTGATATAGAACACTTTGCTCGCAGCAACATTTTTAGAGGGGGAAAATATGTTTTTTTCTATTATCCTCCATCACATACTTTACATCTATTCAAACACAACACCAACAATAGACTTCATGCAAATATGAACTCAACAATAGTTTTTAATCCTCTATATAATGTCTTCCTAATGATGAATTATCAAAGCAGACCAAACAACAAGTATTACAACTTTTACCGGAACTAACAACTTTAAGTGAACATTCTTTAATTTGCTAGTTGCTACTTGCTATCACAATCACTTAAAAATCAAATCCTAAACTCGAGAACTAATTAGTAACTATAAATCGAACAAATCCTGTACGGATATCTGCACTAATATGCCCAAAATTTGATACATTCAGAAAATTACATGTATACAGACACACATATTATTTCCAGATGATTGATAAAATCAACAACTCAGCAGTCTATAAACACCAAACTTAAAGCTCAAATACGATCAAATTGATATAACTTTACTAATGATGCTATATTCTGTATATATTATCCATCAAATGTATTTATGTACTGCACAGGTAAACTATTCAATTTAAAAATTATGTACATTATTTACATGGAATTGAAGCGAAAACATAGATTATTTTCCGAAATCACATAATCCGCAACATTCTAAGAAGAATAGCCTTAAACTAGTGATACGAAAACGATACCGAAGATCAGCAGATCGTCGGAGCCTTCTCTCGATCATGAGCACCTCCAATTCTCAACACTTTCTTAAACGCATAAAGCAAGCAATTCGAAAGCGCAATCCACGACATTATCTCATATACAAAATCAAACGCCGGATCCGACCACGACGCCGACGACTCCTCCCAATCCGATCCATCGAAATTCCATCCGCCACCGCCTCCACCTCCTCCGCCACCAAACGGACCGTCTCCGCCGAAAAAACCGCCATCTCCGCCGTCCTCATCATCGCCTCCGGTCAACGACCTACGTCTCGTACGGCAACGCTTTCTCAACAGCGACCGAGGCGCTTTGCGGATATAACTGCGCCTCACCGGCGGCGGAGCGACGGCATCGATCGGGAAAATCACGGAGGAGATGTGGAGAGCGCCGGGAGATACGGCGGCGGAGATCGTATCGGCGATTAGGGTGATCTCCATTTGTAATTGCGATAGAAAATAAAAGATTTGATTTTTATTTTGGTTAGGGTTTGAAAAATGGAATTTATAATTTAGATATTTTATAAATTATTTTAGGAGAGGTTGGTTAAATGAGAATGCGAATAAAGAAAAGGACAAATAAAATGGAGGCTTTTGTTTGAGTGTTGTTGATTAATTTGCATAGTCGATGTTATTGCGTGTCGTATTTCGTTTATGCTTTGCTTCCTCTTGTGCGGCTATACCTGTAGCTTCAACTTTTAACATATTCGACCTCTAAATTTTAACTTTGGAAGAAAAAAATAAATTTAATATTTGAAAAATATGTTAAATTAACATAGCATTAAAAATCAGCTAACTATTTTATTGGCATATACATGCATATATCCAGAGTATTACTCAAATAAGAAATAGAAAATACTCCGCCTATTTAATAAGTCTAGCACATATATACACACTTCACTTGCGTGGTCCAACCCCAACCCGCTGAAAACTCCCCCACCAAATCCCGCGCGTGCCCCCATGGCAAGTGCTGTTAATTTGTTTTATAATTTTATTATACTAAATAATTTATACTTTTAATTTTAAATAAAAAATATAATAGAGTATATTTTTAGAGAAAAAAACCCATAAGATTGATCTTAGAAAATTATCTCATGTTAGAATGTTTTCTACCATAAAAAAAT
Organism: Oenanthe sinensis; assembly: GCA_028671895.1. NCBI lineage: Eukaryota > Viridiplantae > Streptophyta > Magnoliopsida > Apiales > Apiaceae > Oenanthe > Oenanthe sinensis. The sequence goes on from CM053809.1 coordinate 25,129,887, forward strand.
GTAACATTTTTGTAAAAATATAAAATTTTCTGTAATTACAATAAAACCCTAATATATTTATATGAGAAATTCTTTTAACCTTAGGTAATTACCTAAGGTTATGCTTAGGAGTATGATACTCATATTTTTATTACAGGATTTATACTATAAAAATCTATAATTATATTATATAAATTAGTAATTAATATTATAGAAATTAGTATTTATTATTACAGAAATCAGTATTTAATATTATACTTTTATTATTTCAAATTTATTTTTTTTTAATTTTAAATAATAAATATAATAGAATATATTTTCATTATGGAAATTATATTACATAAATCAGTAATTAATATTACAAAAATCAGTATTTAATATTACAGAAATTAGTATCTAATACTATATTTTTATTATTTAAAATTTATATTTTTAATATAAATAATAAATATAATAGAATATATTTTTATTATAAAATTATATTACATAAAACAATAATTAATATTACAGAAATCAATATTTAATATTATAGAAATCAGTAATTAATATTATACAAATCAATATTTAATATTACAATAATTAGTAACTTACATACAGTGGGTTCATCTAAAATAATAGAAGTTACCGGAAAAATAAAATTCACCGGAATATAACACATATGTATGAAAACCGATCGTTGAGAGATGAAGAAAAATGTGGTGAAGTTAGATTTGAAAAAAAGTTCATCAATTAATGAGAAAATTAAATTTTAAACGAAGAAGATTTTAGTGGATTGTGTATGCGAGAGTGCATTTAATTTATGTGTGGTTGCACCTTGGGATCATTAGATTAAAATTGAATATATGGTTAAGATCTAATTTTCTATTTCTCATTTGATCATTAGTCTCTCTATACTATATTATAATAACCAAATTATAGATTTTTTTTAAACACTCCAATTTTAATCATAGAAACGATCTTAACCATCTAATTTTAATAAAATATATTATACACAGAGTTCCTCCTTTTATATAACTACTCACGGATAATATTATATTATATTTAAATTATATTTTATATTTTCTATTTTAAGAATTCTACTTATCCTATAATTTTTATTTAATATAGTTTACTCATATTCAACTCAATTTTATCATTGTTCAAATTCTTTTATTTATTTAAAATTTTGACTTATCATTGAATTTTGTGAATATTGATATATAAATATCATTGTTTATAAAAATATAAAAAGAAATTAATAATAAAACAAATTGTCATATTAAATGAAATATTTACTTTATATAAAATAATTAATATATAATTTATTAATAGCATCCGTGCTTTACACAGATATTAAAGTCGAAAGATTAAAAATTTAGTAGTCGGTGGTCCTTGGTCTGTATTTAGGCCGAATAGTTATTATTGTGCATAATTTTTAAATACTAATCCCTTAACTAAAATACATCTCACATTAATTTCCTAAATAAAACATATTTCTAAACAAAATGCACAAAAATTATCCTATTAAAATACAAATAAAGTATATAAAAATTTATAAAATTAAAATTAAATTATTATTATAAAATTAAAAATATATTACAAATATATATAAAAAATATTAAAATAATTTGATGCGTGGATATAAGCTAGTGTGTGATCCAAGGCCATCAGGGACTTATCAAATGCTTGGGCCAGTCTATTACAGGTGTTCCAGCCCAGTAGCTATCTGCAGTCTTCAACTTGTCTTCCCTTTCTTTGACCAACCAGTCTTAACAGTTCTACTTATCTGGAACTTCACTATTTTAGTTTCATTCTGTCACATCAATAAGTTTTTAAATTATAATATCCTAATCCTTCTTTTGTTTGGTCGGTCTGGTTAACAGTACATATATAATAGTACGAAAATATCTTTAAATTAAATTAAATATTAATATTATAAGTTGGACTTGTTATTTCGATAAGACTAATAATGTATATTATTAATTCTACTATTTGGCATAATTTACAATTGCGCGTGTTTTATTTCTATTCAATCTCTTCTTAGTTTCATGGAGGATAAATTTAAAAAATATATACATATATGTAAATTTTGCCACCACTCTTAGAAATGTAGTAGAAGCAACACAGATTTTTTTTAAAAAATGTGAAGAAAGAAGAAAAAACTCTAACATCTAAATCAACATCAAAATCCAAACGACTTACAATCAAATTACACCAAAATATAATTTTACAAATCTCAAAATTCCAAATTTATGACACGATCGTGTGCAATATTGTTTTCGAGACATTTTATAAATTAAAAATTATATATATATATATATATATATATATATATATATATATATATATATTTCAACTGCAATAACAAATACGTTCGATATTTAATGATTTTAGTATCCACATTCATTCTCGACTTTTCTCGATGATCGGATAGTTTAATTTTCAAGTTACAATTTTAACGAAGAAGAAGGTAATAATTGCCACGACATGATTAATTATAATTAAGTTGCATCCAAACAGACGAAGACATTGTTCTCTCCCTATTTCACATTCAGCAAAAATGTATGGACAGAAAATCATATATAGTGACATGCTTATTAAACTTAATTATTATCACTATTTTTTATAATCACGTCATTCTAAATCTTTAATACTGACATTGACATATGCTTAGGATATATTCGGGTGTTAATACACATAAACCAAAGATATAATCATCAAACATCCAGTAGAATTGTCGATTACAATGAATATAACATAGTCATAATGTAACAAGAAGACTAGACACACTACCTTTTTATCTTTGATTAAAAAATTTGATTTAAATATTGGTTTATATTAGAAAGTTAAGCTCAACTAATCTCTCCACTAAGCTTATTGAATCGTCAATCCATTTTGAACCATGAATTTAATTTATTTTATTACCGCCCTCCACTTTTTAAATGTTATATTCAAACGACCATCATTGTAAGTAACAATTTATTCAATTCTTTATTTAAAATTCAATCATCAGCATATATACAACGTTTGCTTGGCCAGTATTAACTTGGTATCTTTACCTTCGACTTCCTTCAATATTGACCTCCCATACCTCAAGGGATTGTTTTGTATTTTCAGTTTTTTTAACATAAAAATATTATATTTCATTTTAAATATTTAAACCGATCGACTTCAAAAATAAACAGGTGTGCCAAAATATTATAATTTTAATGCGTGTCACCCATTCGCAAAATATGTGTAATAATCTAGATCAATTTTTTAAATTTTAACATATTGTACAATTTTAATGTATTTTGGAATGGTAGGCTTCTAGGCCACCACCTACAAGATGAAAATGAATATGTCTATATATAAGGAAGATAAATGAGTTTGAAGTAGTAGTACAAGTCATCTGAAAAAATTGCATCCTATTTTGACGTTGGTCTTTTATGTTGGCTAGTCGGAGTTCTATATATTATCATTCTGTAAAGAAGATCATTAGAAAGCAAGTTACACTGAGGTGATTCTAGTTCTTTTCTTTGATCAATTTTTTTTTTTTTCTGCTGCAAAGTTTACTAGATGGAGATGTTTCGTATAATCTAATGTATTGTGACATGCATTTAGCTTCACTTGAACTCTACTTGTTGTAATCTTATAATTCCATGTCTCTAGGCTCGATCTAGCTCATCTGTTGTTTTTGGATTTATATATATATAGAAAGGGATTAATGAGAAAACTATTAGTTTTATAAAGTTTAGCAACTGCTATTCATTCACATGTTAAGTATAGGACCCATCTTTTTGAACATGCAGTTGGGAAAGATGGTGCAATTTTCATCACTGATTAATGGTTTGGCAAGAAACATTACAATTAAAAATGGGAAGAAAAGGGTTGATGGTGGAAGGGAAGCTGCGGAGGCTTTGGCTAAGGAGGCAAGGAAAAGTGATCTGTTGTTGAGTTCTCCTGGATATGTCAGTGTTTGCGGGTCAGACAATTTCGCCTCTGTCTATTCCAAGAGAGGAAGAAAAGGAGAGAATCAAGATTCTGTCATAGTTTGGGAGGTATGATTATTACATTTCGTTGTAATCCATGAGTAGCCTAATGATAGACATTTTAATCCGTTGTATCTAATAAGTTATCTTTTGCAGAATTTTGGATATCAAGAAGACATGATATTTTGTGGTGTTTTTGATGGACATGGTCCATGGGGTCACCTTATATCTAAAAGGGTAAGGGACTCGATGCCTTCTTCTTTACTTTGCAATTGGCAAAAAACTCTTGGTCTATCACTAGGGTCCGGTGAAAGCCTTCATCAGTTTAGTACCTGGAGACAATCGTACTTGAAAACTTGTTCTGCAATTGATCGAGAGCTTGAGAATCATCCTGGAATTGATTCTTTTCACAGTGGTACTACAGCTCTGTCCATTGTTAGACAGGTGAGGCAATATTCTATACAAAATTTATTTGGGGGGTAACTAATTGACTAAATTATTTCATTTTTGCTTTCGAGCTCTATTTTATCTAGGAACTTAATAAGTTCAGGTATGTATTAAGATTCCTTTATGATTCCTTTCAGGGTGATGTCTTGATTATAGCAAATGTTGGCGATTCCCGGGCAGTTATGGCAGCCACTTCTAGTGACGGTAACTTGGAGCCAGTTCAGCTTACCATTGACTGTAAGCCCAACTTACCCAGTAAGCTTTCTCCTTCATTCCTCTGTGTGAAGTAGGCTTTGTACGTTGAGTACATGAGATAAATTAATGGTACTTACTTTTTCACACTTGAATTATTCAATCAGAGGAAAACGAGAGGATTACACAATTAAGGGGGAAAGTATTTTCTTCAAGTGATGAGCCGGGAGTGTACAGAATCTGGATGCCAAATGGAGAGACACTAGGAGGTCCAGGATTGGCATTATCAAGAGCTTTTGGTGACTTCTTCATTAAGGATTTCGGTCTTATTTCTGAGCCGGAAGTGACGCAGCGAAATATAACCAGTGATGATCAATTTGTTATATTGGCTACAGATGGGGTATGTGTTCTATAGGATTCGGCTACATAAATTCACAATAATAATCAGTATGATCGAGTGGAACAGATGATTTATAATATTATTGATCATCTGGTGTTTATTCTAAACATATAAATTTATTTTCTTGGTCGATCGGTTAGGTATGGGACGTTATCTCCAACCAAGAAGCCGTTGCGATTGTCTCTTCAGCGCAGGATAAGGAAACATCTGCCAAGAGATTGGTTGAGCACGCTGCCCGTGCATGGAAACACAAGAGGCGGGGCATTGCAATCGATGACATATCAGCTATCTGCCTTTTTCTTCACCCTCCGTCATCATCTCAACAGGGTGACCCTGTAAGCTGCTACAAGAAGCTAGTTGACAGTAGTTGAGGATCGAATGACTAAAAATGGTATTGCCATTATATGTTAACATGCTCGTTAAGTCGTTCGTTAGTCTTCGCCGTAATATTTTGTACAACTGAATGTCAATCACTCGCCTGATTGCTTGCCGTATTGTGTGTACATATAATATTTTGCCAAATTCGTACACTTAAAACATTAGGCTTATTTAATTTTTGTGAATAGGGTTTTAAATTGATCTGGACTATTGAGTTACTTCTTATATCTCTAACTCGAAAATATGATAAATGTCTTATAAAATTTAATCCGGATAATTTGAGCCCTAATTTTTATAAGATCTTTGATGTAATTTTCAAAAATTAATGATGAGTAATTCATCCTTAGTATGAAGACTTGAACTATCATTTATGGATTTAAGTCATTTTTTGATGTAATTCATAAAGAAATAAAAATAAAGTGACTTATTTTAATGGGTGATGTGGGTTATCCTACATGCAAACTTTTTTTTTGTCAGCATAGATGGTAAACCGTAAGATAAATTGCATTTGAATACAATAGTCGGATCAATGAGTTCCTTTTATTCAAGAAAGTTTATCATCTAACCGAAAGGTCATGCAAGATTACCACGGACATTTAAACAATAAAATTTTAATTCTGATAAGAAAACACCCGTAATGTCAGATCTCATAAAACTTTATCGGTTCCTCTTCCCGTGTACCTAAAAATCAAGAGAAATAAAGAAATACATAAGTCTCAATAATAATATGATCAACCATTTACTAAAAATAAGATAAATTAATGTGATTGAAGTAACATATATATTTAAAACTATTTATATAAGAAAGTATAAAATTTTATATTAAAATTCAATAAAGAATTAATAAAATATAATTTTTTTTGAAAATAAAACTAATATAAATTAAAGTGAATAAAGCATTAAAATTCAACCAAATGGTTTTCTTTGATTGAACACGTCAAAAACACATAACTAGGTGAATCGAAATTAATATAAATTTAATGAAAATTTTGAATTTTAAAATTCTATATAAAATAGACAAGCTATCAAAATGACACTTGATTGACTCTTAAAATCCCAAAATATACATCATCAAACATGACCACCCATAAATGGTACAAAATCACAAATACTCTCTCAATTAATACAAACTCCTAAATTATTGTCTAACTAATAATCATAATCTGCTTACTAAATATTATAATTAAAAACTATCTAAAATATTGCACATCAACCTAAAATCCTAAAAAATAATCTAATTAAACTCAACCTATTTAGGACAGTTTTTGATGCACATAAAAATCTACCGTTACAAAATTAATACTAAATCAATTATCAACAAATTATTTGTAACTAAAAAATATTCGTGTTGCATTCGTGTATTCGTGTGAATAGTAAAAACTAGAAAAACTCATAAAAATAACTCAACCTAGCTGACTCATCAAGCACAAAAACCTATAAAAATAATGACTTGAAACAAACTTGAATCTTATCAAACAAGAGTTGAATCAATCCATATATGAACATCAAAAATAGTCTCTGAACAACAATAATGACCATACCCGAAACAAAATATCATCAATACACTTAAAATATATTCAATTTTTTCATGGTAAAACATTCACAAAACTATATAATAAAATTCTTATCATCAAACACATGTATAAACTCAAGAATTCACGGTTTAAACGATTCAAACAAATTAAACATTCGAATTTTACAAGTAAAAACTTACCTCGCCATGGGGTCAATTAACACGATTCTTTCCTCTATGTCGTTGTAAAACAACATATAAGCATGAGAATTGACTTCGATAGATTGAAAAACCACGACCCACCACAGAAACTGAGTGACCCGTCGAGTTGGATGTCTGATTCACCAAGTATGAACGAGCAACCACCATGTAGAGATTCGTCTTGATGAGGAGACCCGAGAATGAGCATGGCATCAGGAAGGATGTCGAGAATAGCCAAAAAACTATTATTGATTCGTTGAGTATATAATCATATTATATACATTAATCATTAGATTATGGGCGTTTAGGATAACCTAAACTCCTACATATATGTAAACTTTAATGTAAAAGAAAATAGTTTATTTCAGTTCAAAGATTTCACGATCAGGTTCAATGCCTTGACATGAACAACAAGGATTCTTAAGGGCCTAGGAGTGAGGCTCAAAATCTTTACATGAACAACATCATTTTCCGAGGAACAAACTCAAGGACTTTATAGTGATAATTACATTTTTTTGCTCTTTCTTTAAAGTTATTGTTATTGATTTGTATATGTTGTTTCGTTCTTCATGTTTATTTTATTATTTAATTTTAATTGCCATTATTTTTTCTATTATTATCATATATTTGAATATAATTATTATTTTATGAATTAATTTCTAAAAATTCATAACATAGATATAAAGTAGAGATTAATAAAATCTTTTAAGACCAGTTACATAAAAGCCTCATTTGATTACATGTAACTCAAATAATCAACTCTAACTTTCTTGAAACTTAGATGGGTTATGTTGTTTGGTTATATAACTTTTTAAACGAATGAGTTATTATACCAGAATAATCGAAGTGCTACAAAAATCTGTAATCTAATTATAAAATTTATGGAGGTGAATAAGTGATCATCTATATTATACTATATTATAATAACCAAACTAGATAATTTTTTTTTGAAATACTGAGGTGAACCACAGAAAAGATCCTAACCATCTAATTTTAGGTGAACTATAGAAACGATCATAACCATTCAATTTTAATAAAATTTAATTTTAGAAAGGATATATATGATACATACAACTCTATACTCGATAGTCATCCTTTTATACTGTTAGGAATGAGTAGCCGAAACTTATACAGAAGGGGGGTTGGATGTATAATTGATTTTTTGTCGATTGCTTTGTTTTTGAACTGTGAATGAACAACTTTGTTTGTAGCTTAAGTTAACTGTGTAGTGTTTATCAAGAATTACGGAAATAGAATAGACACACACAAATTTAACTTTCAAACTAATATTGTATTAGATTGAATTGCTGCAAATAAGAGATTTTTGATGTGAATATCAACTTCTTGTTCTTGAAAGATACAAGGAGTGAATACTATAGAAATATTCAACTTACTAATCTGCAAAGTAGTGCAATCTACTATATAGACAACAAGTCTCATTAGCACATGTTTTTGCAGACTAGTTACTAAAACTAGAAACAGACAAATAAATCTTTACATTACATATAATTCTATTTCTAGCTAAGTCTTCCATTTGATAGTTTATCACATCTGCATTCTTATCTGATGTCTTTGTCTTATTCTTCTTTCAAGTTTCATTGTAGACTTTTCTCTATCTTCACAGGGTTGACTAATCCTGATCATGACAGAGCTTCAAATTACTTGTCTTATTCTTCTGCAAATTTCCTTGAAACTAGCTCCTTGAATCAATCGAGTACTTAACTGTTGTTACTTTGAGAAGTCATGACACAGACTTCTCGATCGGATACTTCTGAGACTTCTCGATCAGCCTATTGACTTGTTACTTCTCGAATGCCTAGACTTCTCGATTGAATATAGCTTAGATGACTTCTCGATTAAGCTAGACTTCTCGAATGATCTATTACCATAGGCTTCTCGATTGATCTCTTTTCTCAGACTTCTCGATTTCTTCCTTTGGTAACTTCTCGATTTGTTTTACCGGACTTCTCGAATGATTACTTCTTTACAATTCTTGAATGGCTTCATATTCTTGACTTCTCGATTGAACACTTCTCGATCGAATACTAAGCCATGAGGTATTTTGAGACTTCTCGACTAGTTACACTTCTGACTTCTCTACAAGAGTGACTTCTCGATTAGTTACTTACCTTAAAAGAATTCTAAAACTCCATTCCTTATTCTTGGTGAAGTCTTCTTTGTCTTGATGCATGATCCAAATTTGAATCTTATATCAAACTTTATTCTTTGACACTCAATTACAATTTGGAATTATAATTGAATCATATTTCTATAAATAAAACGCACAAACATTATATTATTGAAATACAAATAAAGTATATGAAAAATTATATAAAATATATACATATAACATTAAATAAAAAATAAATTATTATTATAAAAATAAAAATATATTCAAATTATATAAAAAAATATTAAAACAATTCAATCTGTGCATCGCCCGAGATATAAACCGGTAATTTTTAACTCTAAATTAACGAAAATTAATACACCACTCCGCATATCTATCCTCTTTTACACATGTGAAAAGAGTATATATGGTAATGCACCAAGGCGTACACTCCACAAATTAGACGGTGAAAATTTAAATTTTGACACTAATTGCTCTAGTTAGAGAATTCAAATCATTAGGTCAAATTTAAACACTTTATCCATCGTATACCTCAGAATCTCAGATCGTATTTTGCCACTTTTTTCAATTTAGCCAAGACATATGTTTTGATGATTATTCAAGGTAGGGGATTCAAGGGTAGCCCAAAAAATTTAATTTATATATAATTATTATCCACATTACAATATACCAAATCCGCAGTAGCACTGCCTTTCAAATGTCCCTTCAATGATTAAACCCGGGTTCGATCCCCGGCTGCGGAATTCATTTTTTTTTTGTTTTGTGTTGAACTTTGTATAACAATTCAGTTTAAATTGTTAATAGGTTCATCAATAATTCAATATCTATAAATAATTGTTATTTTTTTATTTATGATCTTTCAATTGTATTATAATAAATTAAATGCATATATTTAAATTAATTATTATAAAATATATTAAAACATATTTTATTTTATTATTAAATTAAACCCCTCACTAAAAAGTTTCTAGGACTGTCACTGGCTAGCTAGATAGATATTATATTAAAGCAACACATTTCATTCATGATGTGCAATTGTTAGTTGTTTGTTGCCAACGATCTGCTCAATTTCCTTCTGCACCATGTTAAACTGTCCAAAAAATGAGAACCAAACGTTGTTCTTCACTTGTTGCACTCAGGGCGGAACTAGGGGGTGATCCTAGACTTCGGCACCGGCTCACCTTCAAAATCATTTTTCAAGTCTTGATTTTTAGTTAAATTTTGATTTTAAGTCCCTGTTAACCTCCGAAACTTAATGATTTATTTTTTTAGCACCGGCTATTTGAAAATTCTGATTTGACCATTGTTCGCACTTAGAAAAATAAATCATAATTAAGATTAAATTTAAACTCTTCATCCATCATATACCTCAGAGTATATTTTTCCAGTTTTTTCAATTTAGCCGAGTCATGTGTTTTTATGATTTTTCTAGGGCAGCCAAAGTATTTAAGTTATGGATAATTATTATCCACATATCATTGTTAATCCGCAGTAGCACTGGCTAATTAATTCAACAGATTATGATAAAATCCAAGTTCGATCCCCGGTTGCGGAGTTCTGTTTTGGTTTTGGGCTAAATTTTGTACAACAATTCTGTTCATTTTTTTTTACATTTCTTTTCTAAATTCTACTTGTAAGTTGTAATTAGTTAAATATCCTGAATGTAGGTTTTATAATATAGCTAAAATATGTGAAGTACATATATCTTATTCTATTTTCACATTATCCAAGGGCAATTTAGTGAGAAGTTAGCATCTTCTTAGACATATAATATTAATATTTCAAGCAAATTTATCTTCCTCCTTCAAAACTCTCAGCTAGATCGATATAGTGAAGCAACACATTTCATTCATCAGTTTGTAATTGTTGGTTGTTTGTTGCAAAAGAGTTGGCAGTACGTACTTGTTTAGATAACTGGCCTGAGGAGACACAAGTGTAAGTGCTAAGATATATATACTCGCGTCATCTATAATATAAAAACAGGAGATAAGCAAAAATATGAATGGATCGAAAAATATTTAAATTATATAAAATAATTAATAACTTGGTAAAATGAATTAGAATTCGAAAAACTGAACTGAAATTCATGTAATCGAATTTGATTTTATATCCAGATTACATAATATGAAAATATTCGAAAATTGATTTGATCATAACCGAATTAAAAATTTAACCGAAAATAATCTGAAAAGATCCGATAATAACTTGGGACCGATTAAAACCGAATATACAATCATCTAAACCGAATATGACTCGAAATACGAGATCAGATTTGATAAAAATACAAATTACTACAAATTAGAAAAGAAATAATCGAATTAAATTTTAATCTAACAATTATATTTTAATGGGTCATAATTTATATATAATTTATATGTTAACCAAATTTTTATTCACTAAATTAATCTATTTCTAAGTAATATTCATATTTTAAATAATTTTTTTATCAAAAAATTAAAATAGTTATACATGAATCAATGTAACGATCGGGAAAATTACGTATATTTTATAATATTTAAATATACTTTTAATATAATTTATTGTATCTTAGATTAATTTTAAGGCATTTATTTGTGTTAGGAATTTTATTAAATATGAAATTACCCGATATGTGCTGTGACTTCTGTGTATTATAAAATATTTTATAATATTTTTTTGTAATTTTTGTATATTTAGAAAAAAGTTATTTCGATTTAAGATTATCGGACCGAGCCCCTGCAGGAAGCTTTGAGACCTTGTTTTTGGTATATTTATTTTTATGAAAATAGTAAAATATTCAAAAGGACCTTATTTTATTATTTTTGTAATATTCATAATTTTGGGGAGTTTTACTGATTGCTAGCTTAATCTGGTTGCATAGTTAGATAGGTTGTAATCTGGTTTTGAGCATGTAATGAGATCACCGGAGTTTGGCCGGAATCCAGTAATTTTCCGGCCTGATTCTTGAACTGAACTGAGTTTAATCTTCCAAAACCCTAGACTAGTTTTCCAAAATATGTTTCTCGGATTTATTTTAAATTCTATTTTCAAAATTGATTATTAAATTCAGAAAATTATTAAAAAAATCTTTTTAAATTCAAAAATTGTTTTAAAAATTAAAATAAATTATATTTAATTCGAAATTAATTTTATTTAGATAATAATTTAATTAATTTAATTAGTTGATTAATTTACTTTAATCAATTAATTTAATTAATTAAAAATTATTTAAACATAATTAAAAATAATTGAATTTAGTTATTTTGAGAAATAAAAATAATTTATTTATTTACTTATTAAATAATAAATAATCCGTTTACCCGTTTTAAATGAAACAAATTTGTTTGAGACCCTAAAAATAATATGAAAGTGATAAAAATAGTTTTAATTCCCAAATTTATTTATAAACCCGGATTAAATATTTTATAAAATATTTTGGGAATCCAATAATTACCCAAAGGGGGGTAATAATGATCCATTTTGATCCGAAAAATGTTTTAAAAATATTTTAAAGTATTCTAAAAATAATTTGATTGATATTTAATTTGTTAGTGAGTTTTATCTGCTATGTGTCTTATGTGCTTACCTGCTTCCTAAATGTTGTTACTTGTTTATTATCTACTGATCAATATTGGTACAACGTATGTATAGACACTAGAATATAAGATACACATATAATTAGAATTGTGTGTCTGTTTAGTTGTCTAAAATAGAATATTATATTTATAGAGACAAGTGAGGCAACGGTTAGAGTCCAGCTTACTAGACCAGTTTTACTACCAGGCAAGTATTTTCTCCTTGATCATCTTAAACACTTTTATTTTCTGTTTCACTTATTCATATCATGATAAATAGTTATTGTTCAGATCTATTTGTGAATTTTAAATATTTTTATTGTGCAACAGAGTTACTTGATATTGATACTCTTGATATTTTGAAAATTGATTATAATAAACACATCATATCCAGTGTTATCGTATTAAATAATGAGGATATGATTTGTATTTAAAACTAAGCATACCTATGATGTTGGTTGCTCTATTGGATTAAAATTTTTAGTATATGAGACCACCTAATTGGTCCAGCATTTGTTTGGAGGATATGGTAACAATTTCATTCTCCTATAGGTTAACATTACTTACCTATTTGGTACCTATTGTGAATCATTGTTATATCTATGGGTATAGAAATGTACCGATGAGCTATAAAGAGGATCTATTGCTTTTGAACTGATTAGGTGACAATAGTGTTATATGTTATCCAATCCATATTGTCTGCGTGTCTATTATATATTGTGATTGAGCATATGATTAATTTCAATGACATACTGTACTGTTTTAGTTTTGATATAAACTGTGTTACATTTATTGGTTCAGATTTTATTATAAACTGGTTTACATTTCTGTTCTTTACTCTGACTCATATATCTTGGTTTTACTTAAAATGTTTTTTATATACTTGCTGAGTATTTCGTTGGCTCACTCTTATTTTTTATTAAACCTTTTTAGACTGCTAGTATGTTCCCTACCAGTCATTCAGCCGAACGAGAGGGAGACAAGATACCAGGTCGCTCGCTTCCCGGGCCACCCAGGTACCGAGTTATTTACAATGGGGCAGTAGCTAGAATTTGTAATAAAACTGGAATTAGACTTAAAACTTATCTAGACTTTATGGATATGAGTTGTGAATTAGTTTTTGGCTTGTAATAAAGAGTTTGGATTTACCTTATTATAACTTGATTGCGATCTTTGGTGGTCGGTGGAGTCAGCACATCTGATTTTTTATTTTATTGTTGTTGGTGGTTGATTGGTTGGTGATCCCAAATCTAGACCTCGGATTTGGAGGGCGTCACAATCAAAATTTTAAAACTTACATTATTTTATATTATAACTAATATATTTAATAATAAAATAATTTTTTAAAGACTCACAAATTAAAAAATAAAAGCAGAAAGATAATGAATAAATTATTAGTTTAACAAATTTATTTAACGACTTTTATTTTAATTTTTCTATAATTAAAAAGTAAACCTAGATTAAGGGATTGTATTTTTTCGATTCGAAATAATCTGAACTGGACTTTATCTCATTTTAATCCGAAATTTAACCGATTTTAATTTAAATTAAATCCGATCCGAGCTATACTCAAAATATATTATAACCGAAAGTTAATCCGATCCGAAATCGATATGACCCGAAATGAAACCAATTACACGAATTACCATGCAGTGACTCCAATTTGGCTAATAACCCGACCCATTTCGCAAAGAGTCGGATTTCGGGCAGGACCCGAAATAGAGCTCCGTGTGCGTTTTTATAGTGCAAGTAGTCAAGTACAGTGGTTAAGCGAGTGTTGCTCGTTGACGAATGTTGAAATATGTTTTATAAAATTAACAAAGTTATAACCTAGCTTTATATGCAAATAAGATATTAATTTTATAATTTTAAACTATTTTATCATTTAACAAACACCATATTTTTTCCCCAGCTTGACTCATTGAGTATCATTCATCCCCATACTTTAAATTTCATTTAATTTTAAAATTTTCTTAAATCTCATTCCTCATTTTTATTTTTTATTAATTTTTCTTTTATATACAATTTTTAGTTATTAACTATCAAATTTTATCTTATTATATACATGTTGAGATGTGGGATGGATAAGAAAATCTCAAATATTTAGAAATTTCATTTTCATCCCTAAAATTGTACTCTATTTTAAAATTTAAAATAAAAAAAACTCATAAATTTTTAAAAATAATAGAAATAAGATGTAAATAGAGAATATGAGGGAAGTGCTCTTGATATACAGGCTTATATATGTTGAACCAAATCAAGCCTACTCTATGTGACTATTTGTCTTGTTATAACATATTTAGAACTTCTGTATTAAGTTAGTGACTTAGATACTTCAATGTATTATTGCAGTTAGAAATATGATCAAATTGTAATTAAAGTCAAAGAATAAAGTCTGTTAGAAGATTCAAGATGAATCATGCAACTAGACAAAGAATAC
The DNA here is from genome assembly GCA_028671895.1 of Oenanthe sinensis. Classification (NCBI taxonomy): domain Eukaryota; kingdom Viridiplantae; phylum Streptophyta; class Magnoliopsida; order Apiales; family Apiaceae; genus Oenanthe; species Oenanthe sinensis. Next base: position 25,145,072 of record CM053809.1, read on the forward strand.
TTCCTAAAGAATAAGGAATGCAATCTGAGAATTGGTCCAAGGCAAATAGCTGTTCGAGAAGTCACTACATTCGAGAAGTCAGAAATATGTAACTGGTCGAGAAGTCTCAAAACACTCATTGACTTAGTATTCGATCGAGAAGTACTCATTCGAGAAGTCAAGGAATTGAAGCCAATCGAGTAGTGTGAAAATGTTATAAAATCGAGAAGTCCAGAAAAATAATTCGAGAAGTTAGCCAAAGGAGCATTCGAGAAGTGATAGGGCTGAACCAATCAAGAAGTCTCAATTTCAAGTATCCATTCGAGAAGTATAGTCTAATCGAGAAGTCATCAAATGAAGTATGCATTTGAGAATTCTAGTCATTCGAGAAGGGACTAATCGAGAAGTCGCAACATGTACCTAATCGAGAAGTCAATCACCATGACTTCTCGAAGCAAAATCAACAGAGTACTCGACTGTTTCAAAGAGCTAGTTTTAAGGAAAATTGCAGAAGATCAAGACAAATAATGTGCAGCTCTATCATCACATGATCAGTCAAACCTATGAAGATAGAGACAAGTCTACAATGAACCTTGGAAGATAAACAAGACACAAGACAGAAGAGCTAAGGCTGAAAGCAACAGACTGTCAACAGAAGGTGTTAGCTAGAAATAGATAGTAGTCAAATGTAAAGTGTTTCTTATCTATTTCTAGTTTTAGCTTAACTGACTGAGGAGAGCATGTGCCAAATGACATGTTGTCTATATAGCTTATGCACAACCCCATTAGTCAGTATCTTTGAATATTATTAAGTGTATTCATACCTTGTATCTTCCAAGAACAAGAAGCTGAAATTCACACTGAATTTCAGATTGTAGCAAAGTTCAATTCTAATATAAATTAGATTGAAAGTTATATTCTGTGTTTACTTTATTTTCCGCATTGTGCCTTTGTAAACACTTGAATTGCTAAAGCCACATACACTAAACAAACAGTTCATCAGAATTAAAGGGCAAAATAATTTGAAGTTATACATTCACCCCCTCCGTAAACTTCTGTAACTCGAATTCCTCACAATATATACAAACAAATTTCTTTTATCATAAATAAAAAGGATAAAAAAGTTATTTTCAATGTCTCAAAATAAATGTAGACCGAATCACATTTTGTGTGTACGAACTCTGAGGTATAAAAAATATTTACTTACATATATTATTCTTTCAAATCTTTTGAATAACAACATAATATTGATTCTTTTCAAAAAAAAAATGTTTTTATATCTGGTGAAAGTTCAAAGCATTGATAATTTAACGGCCACTCAAGACGTGAACAAATTAGTTGACACTCGTAAGCAGCACAAGTCGTCTGTATAAATACATACATACATTCATAAACACAATACGTGTGCATACATATTTCAAAGGCTCTTGAAACCCTCTGAAACTTGAAATTACCATCTCTCCAACCCTACTCTCATATTGTCTCAGAATTTCAGTTGGGTGGTGATATATGCACAACACCCTTTCAGTTTACCCAACCTCATATATATATCAGCAGCTCATATATGGCTTCTTGGACAAGAACCAATATAATCTTGAAGAGTTTTGCTCAACTAATGTTATTGTTTCTTGGCCTCATTTCAAGACTAAACCCTCTCCACGTTTTCTCAAAATTAAACACCACACCAAAACAACTAAAAACTGAAGCTATGTCTTTTAATTCCTCAGTCTTGAACATCATGGATCTTCCTGATGACATAGTCTTGTTAATTTTACAGCGGGTTGGTGCGTACTATGTGTTGATGAATGTCAAAGGGGTTTGTAAACAATGGTATGCTCTATCAAAATATTCTTGCATGTGGCGTGTGATTGATGTTCGACCACTACAACAAAAACGGCTAAAACCAACCGGAAGATAACGGTTGATTTTAACATGATTTCAACCATTTTTGGTTGAAAATACACTAAATCCAACCACATAGAGGCGGTAGCATTTAAGGCCGTCAAAAATGACTATCCGGTTGGAAATAAAGTTAAATACAACCATATATGGTTGATTGTAGTCAAACTAAATTCAACCACATTTTGTTGAAAATAAGCTTGTCCAATTTTGAAATTTTCAATTTAAATTTTGGTAAAAAATTCAACTTCCCGCCACACATTCAAAATCAACCGAATTTGATTGAATATATAATTATTAAAATCAACCACATTCGGTTGATAACATTTTGGTCATATAAATCTCTTCACGAATTAATTCAATTAAATATTGTTTGCTTTACTTGAAAATATTATAATATATTTTCAACCGTTTGTGGCTGAATCAAATATACCATTTGTGAAACCAATTAACCCCATTCACTCATTGTACAAATAATAGAAATTTTAATTATTTTGTGAATCAATTCCAATTATTTTTGGGCAGAAAAGACGTTGAAACAAATAGTCAACAGATCTAAAGAGAGTGGTGAACTAGCAACACCGTCGCGCTATGGTGGTCAAAGTCCTTTACCATGTGAAGAGGTAACACCTGTGAATGCTCGTGAAAATGACCATCCATGTGAAGTATGCGGTTCAGGTGACAGAGGGGAAGAAATGCTAATCTGTGGTGATGATAGTGGTACCATGGGTTGTGGCATTGGCACACACATTGATTGATGTGACCCTCCTTTGCCGGATATACCCACGGAAGACTGGTTTTGCCCCAAATGTATCAAGAAACCTTCCAAGAAAAAGACTCGTTCGACGAAGAGGAAGTGAATTCTTAGCCTTATACGAACTATATATTTTTAAGAGAAAAATGAATTGTATGTGTATATATATTGGTGTGTGTCAAGTAAGAAGAGTGTGGGCATATGAGAAGGAGATGAAGAGAGAATGGAAATAATGTGTTAATTTTTATGTATGTGTGTGTAATATATATATGAGGAATTAATGTGATGAACATGGACCGTTGGATTCTTGTTTTAGGGGTTACATAGGAAGCATTGGATTTATTTCACGCGGATTGCTGACATGGAACTCAGTATATATTCGACTGGATATGGTTGAAATTAATTTCCGGTTATATTAATAAATTCAACTGACTTTGCATAGTTGATTTCAAAAATTCCACTATTAGTAATTGAATTTAAGTTTAAATTCAACCAGAACATGTTTTATTTGTAATTTAATATGATAATGACTAACGATTTTAGTGATGTGAAATATTTCAAAAAAATATTCAAATTTATTTGGTGTGTTTTTATAATAGTCAAAGTGGTGAAAATACAACATCTCATTAACTAGTCTTGTCCCAAGTGATGATTCAATTTTTTTAATTATATTTTTGACGATCCAACCGTACGGATGTTAATATCTCACAATTTTAATGATTTGAAATTTTTTTAAAAAATATTCAAAATTATTTGGTGTGTTTTTATAATAGTCAAAGTGGTCAAAATACACTATCTCATTAACTAGTCTTGTCTCAAGTGATGATTCAATTTTTTAAAATTATATTTTTGACGATCCAACCGTACGGATGTTAATATCTCACAATTTTAATGATTTGAAAATTTCTTAAAAAATATTCAAAATTATTTGGTGTGTTTTTATAATAGTCAAAGTGGTCAAAGTACACTTTCTCATTAACTAATCTTGTCCCAAGTGATGATTCAATTTTTTTAAATTATATTTTTGATGATCCAACCGTACGGATGTTAATATCTCATAATTTTAATGATTTGGAAATTTCTCAAAAAAATATCCAAAATTATTTGATGTTAATAGTCAAAGTGATCAAAATACACTATCTCATTAACTAGTCTTGTCCCAAGTGATGATTCAATTTTTTAAAATTATATTTTTGACGATCCAACCGTACGGATGTTAATATCTCACAATTTTAATGATTTGAAAATTTCTTAAAAAATATTCAAAATTATTTGGTGTGTTTTTATAATTGTCAAAGTGGTCAAAGTACACTTTCTCATTAACTAATCTTGTCCCAAGTGATGATTCAATTTTTTTAAATTATATTTTTGATGATCCAACCGTACGGATGTTAATATCTTACAATTTTAATGATTTGGAAATTTCTCAAAAAAATATTCAAAATTATTTGATGTGTTTTTATAATAGTTAAAGTGGTCAAAATACACTATCTCATTAACTAGTCTTGTCCCAAGTGATAATTCAATTTTTTAAAATTATATTTTTGACGATCCAACGGTACGTATGTTAATATCTCACAATTTTAATGATTTGGAAATTTTCCAAAAAATATTCAAAGTTATTTGGTGTGTTTTTATAATCGTCACCGTATTTTGACTAGTTGATTATTGATCGTCTAACCAGATTATTGACATAATATTATATATATATATATATATATATATATATATATATATATATATATATAATTTCATCGAAATATATAGCATAATCGACATGAAAAGGCACTGACTACCTACTAATCCATGATTAATCCTAATCACATATTAATCATGTAGCCATCGACTTTTAGAATACAAAAACTATATATATGTTTATATAGACAAAAGTTTAATCGTGTGTATGTGTTTTATCATAATAAATATATTGCAAAATTATTATACATAAAATTTTTAAAAATTATTTAGTATTTGTTTGAAGTAAAATATAGTATTGACGAAGAATTAAAAATTTCATGTGTCATTATAGTCTAATTTAAATTTTAAAATCTTTTATGTGTTTCACTTAAACCTCTACAATTATAAATAAATGTATTTCTTAATCAAGTACGTATTTTTAATAATTTATATTAATCAAATATAATCAAATTTATATTGTCAAAAGTATCGATATTAGAGGGAAAATTTCCCGCCGGAAGTGATGAAAGTTTGCCGCCTTGCGAAAATTTCAGAAGTGGCGGCGATTATTAATTATCAACCGAAAACGGTTACTTTTGAACCTGGTTGAAAATAAACGATTGAAAATGAATATCGGTTGAAAATAATTGGTTGAAAATGAATGTCGGTCGGAAATAATCGGTTGAAAATGAATGTCGATTGAAAATAACCGGTTGAAAATGACCTTCGGTTAAGGTTATGCGCAGTTGACCTTGAAATCAACGGTAAACGGTTGAAAATAGTCGCAGTTGAAATTATTCGGTTGAATTTAGCCGTGTTTTCTTGTAGTGGACGTTCATTACTGTTACCTGATGTGAAAAAACTCCGTATGTCTACATTTTCTGCTGGAGACCAAGATTACAACCAAGATTACTACCAGGTTGTGGCCACTTTTTTGGAGAGACTTACATTGTGTGCGGTAGAGTTGAGCAATGGCCATCTCTTGAATCTTTGTATTCAAGATTTTGGATCCGATCTTTTTCTGTTATCTGCGTCGCAAAGGTACACATATACACACTCTTAGCACGTTTTGATTAATTTCGTTTTCTTATATTAGATTATTATTTGTTTAATTATAAAATATGTATAGTATATGCTCACCGCTTAATTAATTGTTCCTATCAAAATAAATTATTATAGTTATATATGTATGTTTCATGTTTGTTGTGTGTGAGATATACTAAGATGGATTATGGTAATTATTATTGAGGTTTAGTTTTTAATTACTGTTGCGTTTTTTTAACGGATTCCTATTTAATTTCCATGTTTGTAAAATATTAAAGATTCCTGTTTTGTTGTGTTCTATAGATATTAACATTAACTTATGTTAAAAGTTTTTTTTTTATGGATTTTTCCTTGGCCTGTGAACTTATAAACCATTATTTAAAATTCTTCATATGGAATAGAATATAATATTTTTTATAACACAAAATTTATAAAATTTTTGCTTTATATTAATTTTCCCGTATGATGAATTTTATTCAATAAAATATATAATTTAAAGTATGTGAATGTATGTTGAGGGATGCAGTTAAAATCTGTGTGTAATGTCTTGGTCATTATAAAACGCTTAACAGTAACTTCTTTTAATATACACTGTCATATGGCCTGTTTGGCCCGACTTAAAAATAAGTCCTTTTGGACTTATTTTTGGGTAAAAATTTCATATTTTGATAAATATTTTTTATACAAGTATTTAATGTATATTTGAGATTCTATAAGTTGCAAAAAAAAGTTAACTTTTTTCAGAAAAAAGTTAGGAATCTCTAATTTTGTCTTAAAATAAGTTGACTTATTCTGAAAAAAAGTTCCCCCAAACACCCCAATAGTTGCAAGATGCGACGTAGTGTAAATGAATTGCCTAACATTGATGTATCGTAAAATTACTATTGGAAATGAGAGATGTATATTGACCAAAAAAAATAAAAATTTAAAGCCAACTGTATTATCAGTTATTGTAACATATAAATCGAATTTTTTGTATTTTTCTTTTTTAATATAGTCATTTGATAAATTTAAATATAATATAAATATTTCACTATACACTTTATTATATTTTTTTTTATCAAATTTTATGATTGAATTATATTCAACATAAAAATTTCAAACTGTAAATTAATTATTTTTTTAATTATTATTACGTATTATTGAAAATAATATAAACATTACTGTAATACGAGTATTTATTTGTAAGGTCTCCATGCACGTATGTCTTGGTCTTACTAATTAGAAAAAGCTGGATAGGCCGTATTTGAAATCAACACTGTCAGAATATTCCTTTGAAAAGGCGGCGCTTTAAAATAGTACAAAAGCATTACTTACTGACAATGTGGTAAACCGGTAATGTAAAAGTAAAGACCTTCTCCATGACATACACTTACTCATTAATTTCGTTTTCTTATATTAGATTATTATTTGTTTTATAAAATGTATAATATATGCTCACCGCTTAATTAATTGTTCCTATCAAAATAAATTATTGTAGTTATATAATGTATGTATGTTTGTTGTGTACGTGTGAGATATACTGAGATGGATTATGGTAGTTTTTAATTACTGTTGATCATATAGTTTTGTAAATGGTCGTTAAACTGTTGTAATGAATTCGGTTCATACAACATTGTTTGAGTGATGAAAATGAATGTTTGTTTGTTTATTTCGGCCAACACTTTTTTCTAGTAAACGTTGTCTGATAAGTGTTGTATGGGGCTTTTTTTTTTTGTGACAGATCAATTCATCAGCTAAGGCAGTTAATAATAATTGATCGGGACCCATCATCACTAGGAGGTTGTACCATTCAGGGTTTGATAGATATGTTGCAAAATCTTCGGATGTTGGAAGAACTCGAGCTTCACTTCACTCCGATTACCGGAGCAGGCATTGAAATTGTTGGTGGCTCTTGTGATCACCTCAGGGCTTTTACACTCAACAGCAGGATTTATACAAATCATTCCTCTTATCTTCAAGATCGTGATGAGCAAGCTATTGCCATTGCGAAAAGCATGCCCGGATTATGCCATTTAAGGGTAGTTGGCAATGTGATGACACGTATCGGACTGGCATTGATTCTCGACAGCTGTCCTTATCTAGAGATTCTTGACCTTCGAGATTGTTATAACCTCTATTACGCACTGGATCAGGCACCTGATCTTCAAGTAAGGCTTGAGGAGCAAATCAAGCAAGTGAGATTTCCATCAGAGCCTTGCGAAGATGACGGACTGGACTACTACTAGCTAGCATATACAATTTGATTAACCATTCGATCTAGCCGGCCAGTAGTGTTTTCAGTTTTTGATAACTTAAGTTGGCTTCCCCTGCCCCGAGTTACTTAGCAGGCGTGACTTTAGTTGGTTTGCCGCATGAGATCTCAATAGAGAATTTTTTTTTTTTAAGTGATGAGGCCCTTGAGAGCCACGCATGTATAGGTTATACTCCTCAAGTTTTAGCTTCATATATATATATATAACTAGATTCTACTGCACTGATTATTGGTTGTTTGTTTTTGTGCATATTCGTTAGCATTTCTCTTAAAGGTAAAACTTTTGATAGATAAAACAGTAAATAATGTAAGGTCCTGGTCACTAACAATCTCATGTTCTCATTGATAATCTCGGGTTCTCAGATACCGGTTATATAACAATCAATTTCTTAATTGTTGGATCAACTTTTTAACGTTGAGGATTAAAACCAAAATTTGCACACTAATTTTTTTCATGATACATCAATACTAAAAAATAGTTATAAAATAATATAGAGTCTGAGGTGCAATCAAGTCCTACCATACTAAGCATTGGTTTTGCACAAAATCTTTAAGAGTCCAGGCAGTGAAATTCTATTGTAAATAGTATCTCAAACCCTTTCGGTAAATATAATTATTTGTTAGTGTTCTTTATCTATATGTAGAAAAGTCTGGTCGATAAAATAAATTAAAGACCATGGTAAATTTGCTAACCAAAAGGCATTTATAAATAGACAACTACCAAGTGAAACAAAGCTCTATCTGAGATAATTGGCCTTCGAAAATTTTATTAAAGGCAAGTAATGACGCTTTCATGTAAAGAGGATGGAGGCTCTGTAAAGAGTATAGATTGGAAATATTTTTTTTTCCTTTTTGAATATAAGAAATACTAATATAACCAAGTTAGAATACCTAACAATACAAGAAAAAATGAGATCAAAATTCGTCAACTTTGACGATTATGACTCTTGATAACTCATGTTTAGCATTAATTATTATCTATAACTTGAAAGCCTATTTTATTACACACCACCTTCACCTACAGAAGACATTAAAAGGAATCTGAACTAATAAAGAGAAAGTGTAAAGACAAAACTAAATTAAAAATAGCATACACATCATATGAAGAAGATAAGAATTTACAGTTAATGCTACCCTTGTTGTGATGCATTCTTGTGGCATGCAGTATAGCTCCTTGAAACTTGATCCATAGTCTGCAATTGCTATTTTTCCTGACCGAAAAATTAATGCCAAAAAATATTTCAATTGGCCTGTGTAAAGCTAAAGGAACCTATTTATCCATAAAATATATACCATAGTCTAGAAAATAGAATGTATCAGAAAAATAGTCCTACAAAACTTTTCAGATGGAAAATCAAAGCGACGAATAACAATAATGCAAAAGGGAGTTTCAATCAATAATATAAATTATGTTCTAATATTATCAAAGACTATTTAAAGGAAGCTGGTACACAAAAGTTTGCTTATTTACCTAATCACCTTCAATACCAAAAGATAATTTGAATAAATAACTACAAACATTTCTACGAAAAAAGTTAAATATAATATCACTGATATTGTATACAGTCTAACAAACACCGAGGTATGCCTTAATGATATGTAGCATTTAAGTTCATGATTACTTGATGAACAAACGACATTCACTACGACTCTATGTACAACTGGCAACATACTCACCAGTATGATATTGTGACATCCGCTTCAGCTGTCCATTCTAAAATGGCAACAACTGCACTTAAACCAGCTCCAACTAAAGAAATATAGACAACTCGATTAGAAATTTTCACGACATTAATTGATGTTAGCCCAATTATATAGTCTATCAGTTAACCTCCAACAATGTGCTAGCCATCCAATTCAAGAATATCCGTTGAAAAGAACTCAGCTTGCAATTTTACTATCTTTTAGACTTCAGTAGCGAGTTCAACGCATACATAAGGGGATAACATGTAGGTTTAACTGATTAACTCACATTTGTAGTAGCTAAATTAAAAAAGAAAATTTGAATGCAAGTTTCCTGGACATCTTTGTTTTAGTATCAGTTTCTAGTGATGTGAGTTGTTTCTGTTGCCTGCGAATTGAATGCTTCTGGTGCATAAGATTTAAAGTTTCTAATAAATATTGTTTTTACCCTGTAGTATATATATCTAGGACTGAGTTTGTACTATGTTTATACTAATCCCTTTTTTCCGGTAAATTGATCATGTCTAGATAGTAAGCGAATGTGTCAAAGTGGACTGCTCAATAGGCATTATGGTAACCACAACACTAAGCATCCTTTCAATAAGGCATTACTTAATAGAGTGCAAGGCTTACAGAATTCGGCATTTGTTACGAGATGATCACCTGTTGTATATGGAGGACCGAATTCGGCGCCTTGAAAAAGATACGGGTGGTCACAGCATCTATGCATCTGCATTTCTATATTTAGTAGGCGCTTGCGCTCACCGCTAGCATTTACAACCTCAAGATCTTTCTACAATTAAGCCTTGTAATACTGCTTCTGCAGTTGGGACATCCCAACCTTGAGTATAGTTTCCTTTTTAGGGGGCAGACCTTTCTCCACATCTGATTTTAACCTTCACAGAAGGAAAGGTCCGAGCACTTTACTGGCAAAACAAAGTCAATCATTTATGTGGTGAAAAGGAGAAATAAAAGGCTGGCAATGACAAATAGAGAATCAGATTCACCTTGTGAAGCTGTGAACAAGCTCCTCCGGGTCATTTTCACCAGATATTGTAAACCATTCATCAAAAGTTCCTGCAGAGCACCGGGCCCCTAAATTGCAACAACAATACTATGTGATACCACAAACAGATTTAAATGTGGCTATAAAGAAAGATAACTGATAATTTCCAGGACAGATATTTGAAAGTTATAATGTCAGATAATACCTCTCATCAGCAAGAATTCCATTTATACCATTCTCATATGAATGTATTAACCAATTTAAACCTGCAAGTTGGTAATCCCTCATCTTTCCCTGAATACCTACAGACCAAAGTTAAGGAATAATAAACTTTCTTTCACCAATCAGAATAACACTTGCATTAGCTAAGAATAATTAGTTCAAAGACAACATCTGATAAGATGTTTCGCATCCAAGTTTATTTCCATACTGGTGTTTATAACTTATAAGATATAAAAGATCACCATATTAAAATAATCTTCCAAAATGAAAAGTAAACGGAAGTACAGAAAAACTAAAGACATCATCAACGTGTAACAAAAGTACCTTTCATCTGCAAGCTAAGCTCACATGCATCGAGACTTCCATGGTGATATTTAATGCAATCTACAGTAATAACAGAAAGTCACATCAATATTTAACATTAATTTTTTTGTTTTGGGATCAACTTTAAAAGAATTATAACAAAAAAACTTAAAAATTTAAAATGAAAATAATAACTGATTTTGGAATTTCAAATTAGAAGCAAACCTCTAAGAATTAGAGTTGCTGAAGTGAAAGCAGGAGAAAATATTATGAAATCATGGCTTTGACAAATTATATATTGTATAACTAAAAAGATAAAAATAATTAAACTATAGGCAACACAATATTACAATAATATAAGCAAAACAACTAAGAGGATGCTTTATGGAGGGGAGGATAGCATAGTAATTATTCACGATTCCTTAAAACTCTAAAATTTGAATTCACTTTAGATGATAAACCATCCACCACATGCACTGCCCTGTTAAATCACGGAAATATAAAACTTACAAGAGGGCTACATGAGTAAGCGTGTGCTTCCTCCCCCAGTAAGTCCATATTCTTCCTCCTTGAGATAATCTGCATCTTCTTCTTCTTCAATAACGTTTGAAGCATGACGACCCCTGAATTATAAAGTTATAATGCAAAATTTTGCCAGCTTTTACAATTCTACAGTAACTTGTACAACTATTCTTCTTATGGAATATCAGGGTTTGAATGATTCAATCTTTTGTACACTCTATTCTAAGTTTATCTAGTTAGCTGCTGATTTGTGTTTTTATTTGAACAAAAGATTGAAAAATTGATGTGCTGTCCAATTTCCATCAGATTATGAAAAATAAATATAGTTGACAGGTTAGATATCTACAAGACCGGTAAAAGAAGCAAATCAGAGTTGTTTACTAAGTAATCAAAGACAGAATGCACATACTTGGTAGTGTCCGCAGCAACTGGAACAAGCCACTGGAGAGTCTTCTCCATTTCCGCTTTGATTTGAGGAACCGTAAGCTAAAAATCAATCTATTACACAGAGGTAAGACATAAAAATAACACTAAAATAATTAGCAAAAAAACAAGACCAATTACAAGGAACTTGGGGAGAGTGCATACTTCTTCCTTGGCACCAAATGCCTGTAACCGAGAACGCAAAGCTGTCTTGACACTGGTTGGTAAACCATTATACAATCCATCTCTTGTATTAGGGGGGAGAGATGTAGGTCGACATGCCTATATAAGTATAGTAGAAACGATTACATTACATACCTCAATCACATAAAACCAGCCACAAGAAAGTTTAACCCAAAAGAAAAATGACTATCACTTACAATGTCATCCATTTGAGTGATTAGAGCATAATGTAAAGAAAGACCAGCACACCTAGTTTATTACAAGACTTTGTTCCGGTAGATGTCACACCTGCCAATTTCACAGCAAAATAAAATGAACTGAATCCCAAGTTGCAGCAAATATATTAAGACCAGTATACATGATGAAGTAAAATTTGATAATTCAAAATAAACTAAGCAGCAATCACTTGAGAGTGATCCCTCCATCGCATTGTAATCTCCAAAAAAATTTATCCAATTAGTGATGCAAGATAATATTCCCTTTAAACCTCCAAACTATACATCAAGAAATAAAATATGTATGTATATATATACCATTATCCCCAAATGCTTCCAAGATGTCTTGATGTATGAAGGTTACAATATCGACGAGCTTCTCTACAACCTGTATTGTTATAAAAAGAAGAAAAACTGTCAAATTTAAATAGCTGCAGGATTAAAGAACTTGTTGACTTCAGATTATTCATATTTATTTATTCATGATCATCAATATTCAACACTTTGTGAAAAAGTAAATCGTGGTGAAAATTTTAAACACTTGTAACTGTAAACTGATGCAAAATTGTAGACAGAAAACAAAAGGATATACTTGACAACATACCTCCTCCAAACTTCTGGACCAGAGAGATTTCTTTTTCAAGCTCCTCACTAGTTTACTTTGATGCCTTAGCTCAGATTGTAAAATCACCAGACCTTCTCCTACAATGCCAGGACAAAGAATTAGTTCTAAAAAATATCCATCTTGTGTATATGGTTAGAAAAGAGCAGTGAATTCAGCAACCATGTCAATGATCTTGCAAACTTGCTGTTTACTAAAAACAATATGCACAGCGTCAAACGGAAAATGTACAAGTCCTTGAACTAAGATCTAGTCAAGAAAATCATGAGTTTTTTGAACTACAAAAATGTCAATGTCTGCCATATACAAAATTTAGCTTAATCCTCATGGTCAAAGCTCTATAACTCCAGTTACATACACAGTAAGAGGTAGTGGCCAATCAGACAGAGGGACACATGTACTTCCAAAATCTGAGTCATCTGACATGGTTTGTCACCCTCTACTTTACCAGATTTTACACTAGAATGAAGCGTTTCTATCAGATGATATAGCGTTATGGTGATAAATAAAAGTCCCAGGCATTATTGCATTATAAATAGCCTTGGGCAGCTTGATAAGATCTGATCCAATGGGTAATAGCATATGTAAACTGTAAAGTACTGCCTAACCTGTTAAAATCCTAATCGATCTAGAGATGCTTTGCTTGTAACTTGTGATCACTAAGCAAGGCATCACGGCCACCGACTGCCTCCGGCCAACTTCTAAACTTCAGGTATCTTTGTTGCTTCTCGCTTTTTTTAGTTTTTTTTTTGTTCTCTTCTAGTTTTCAGTTATGCTTTTACACCTCTGCTTTTGCCCACTCACCAACTCCAAGCCAAATATGTAGAGCATTCAGAAAGTGTACACGATTTTTAGGGAAACTAAAAAGTAAGTGTAATAGCGTACAGAAGTGTGGTGAGCCAGATTGGTCAATTCTTGCATTGTTTTCTCAGTCTCTTGTCTAAGTTGTTTGTGGGTCACAGGATCTGTATCCAATCTGGCGACACAATCATTTATAAGTTTTATATATCTCCGGTCTTGCAGCAGATTATATTGAGTATTATACATTGAAAGCTTAGTTACCTTGTAAATTAACGCCCCAGATTGTGCCATTGCCATAGATCTCCAAACCTAATTACCTCTCTAGAAAAGACATGAAATCCCTCCCGAATAGAAAAAACTGATTATAACCACTTTCACAGTGAGCAATGGTTGGCAGCAACACAAAAGTATGACTAACCTTTTGTGTGCAGCAGCAACTCTGTGTCATACCTGTAGAAACTAACAGCTGTACTGTACTCAGGATTTCCTTTATAAGGAATTGGATATTTTCATCTGAAATAGAGTCTAACAAATTTGAACCTTTGACAATGGTATCAAATGCAAGGATAGATATTTTATTCCCTCTAGAAGCCATATTTGATACAAAACCAAATTTACCATTCTGCTACTTAGTGTGTCAGGACATCCACTGCCATCATCTTAAAATTCTCTGAGTCGTCCACTATTTTCTTTCGAAATCCGAAGCATCATGATGTAAAAGTCCAGTCTGTTAATTTGAATTATAATTTTGAGACTTTTTCTTCTCTAAGCAAGTAGAGAAGAAACAATAAACATCCAGCCTACTCAGTCCAGTGATGCCGGTAGAGGGAGTTGGAGACTACATTTGTGGAATTTGTATGCACAGTTGTATATATAGGCTGGGAAGCACAAAAGTTACTTTGGCTCATAGAATCCCCATGCTGCAGCAGAAAACAAGATACTCCACAAGCCATCGTCTCTTCAAACTCAAACTTTTTTAAAACAATTCCATCTCTAGGTACAAATGAGCGTGAATACAAGTCCGGGGTGTTATACATTTTTATCCATCAAACTATCCCAAAAATATTATTTTTTTATATTATATCTCAAAATATAAATAAATCAAAAAAAATTATCAAACAGATTTTTCTGACAGCACTTTTTTAAACGGCACAGCAGTTTTAAAGTGCAATCTCAAACGGAACCTAAATGAAAGATTGAGGCATGCTATCCGGCAGATGAATAATGAGACTATTATTAACGAGAAGGTTTTGAATGATTGCTTGAACGAGATCACAAGAGCACTTCTGCAGTGCGATGTTCAGTTCAATATCGTTCGTAATATACAAAATAACGTTAACAAGTACATTTATTTTTACATTATTCTTCTTGCTAGCTATCAAGCTATGTACGTAAACATATATGAGATATCTAGATTCTAGCTACAACAGGGTTTGTCACCCGTTGGAGTAGGATACTAGAATTTTATATATTTTATATAGGTAATTTTATACTTGACGGTAGTAGTTACAATGATTAGCTAAAATGATGTACAATAAATATTATGTAAAATTTTCTGAACTTGGAAGGAATTGTATTCCAGTGATATTAGCTATAATGAATAACTATATTCAAAAAATATTTTATTATTATTATTTTAAAATTCAATAATTATATTATAACAATTATATTTTATCAGTTATATAGTAATTAATTATATATATATATATACATAAAAGGAAATATTATAAATTAAATTAAAGTTAGTTACTTTTTTTATTCAATACAAATTAAAATATAAAGTATAATTAAAGTAAAAATATTTATTGATAATACTATAACATTTTTATAGATATTTATGAATTTTAAAATAAAAATAAATAATTAGTACAATTGAAAATAGAATAAGATATTTAAAGATAAGAAAAAACAATTAATAAAAATTATTTTTATACATCATAGAACATATATTAAAATTATATTTTATTATATTAGTATATCAGTTTTTTATAAATATTTCATATCTATTAAAATAATGATATTAATAGTTAATAAATTTGTTTAACAATAAAACACTATTTTTATGTTTAATATTATATAAAATTAAAAAAATAAAAATTATAATACATCAAATAAATTGATATATATATTAAATATTTAAAAAGTGCCATATATATTTTAAATAATTAATAAATTTGGTTGATAATAAAAATATAGTTTTACATTTAGTATTATATAAAATGAAAAATATTAAACATAAATAAATATTATAAACATATATATTACATATAATATACATGTGTACGTGTAGGATTATGTGTACTAGGTATAAAAGCGTGGATACTTTTAGATAATAGGTATAGACTCAACAGATATAGAAAACAAAACCGTGAAATCTAAAATTATAGGAGCTAGTCATTGGAGTGACCTATATTTTACGTATTAGGTATAATATATTTCAGTATTTATTTATGGATATTTTTTATAAAAACATTAAGTAAAAATAAAAAATAAATTCGGTTAATCAAAATTCTAGTAGAACTTGAATTCGGGGAGGATGAATATAAACTATTTAACCAATAAAGTATTAGTGTTTTGTAGAGGAAGAGTTATAATTCAACTTTTCTAATACTATATATTTAGTTTTATAAATCGTAGGTCTAGGTAGAACAAATTTTATCAAACAGATCGAGATGGTGTTAGGGGAACTACATGGAAGATTGAGGCATGCTATCAGGCAGATGAATAATGAGACTATTATTAACGAGAAGGTTTTGAATGATTGCTTGAATGAGATCACAAGAGCACTTCTGCAGTGTGATGTTCAGTTCAATCTCGTTCGTGACATGCAAAGTAACATCAAGAAGATTGTTAATCTCCAGCAAGTTGCTGATGGTTATCACAAGCGTCACATCATCCAACGGGTAATATAACGGTTTTTACATTATTCTTCTTGTTAGCTATGCACGTAAACATAAAATTAATTGTACTAATTTTGTTTCACACAACCCGTTTTGTTTCTTGCAGGCGGTTCTCAAGGAGCTTTGCAAAATTTTGGATTCGGGAAAGGCCCCTTTCGCACCAAAGAAAGGAACTACAAGTATAGTTCTGTTTGTAGGTTTGCAAGGTATGCTTATATTTAAATATATACCAATCCTTACTAGTTTTGGTTGACATCATGAACTAACCTACTCTACTTATATTGTTCTGCCCTCTCTTTGACATGTTTATAACTATTTCCAGGTTCTGGGAAGACGACATCATGTACAAAATATGCAAATTTTTATCGGAAAAAAGGTTGGAAACCAGCATTAGTGTGTGCTGACACATTTAGAGCAGGTGCTTATGATCAACTCAAGCAGAACGCGACTAAAGTGAATGTTCCCATTTATGGAAGGTGGGTGATCTGTTTCCACCAACATTTTTTACAACAAGTTCAATGGCATTTAACTTAACGATCATTCTATGATTTTATTAATCCAGAGCTTTGATTAATTTTTAGTACGGATTCACTCATATATTCATCTTTTCTTTTGTTGAAAATAGCTACACAGAGTCGGATCCTATTCAAATCACAGCACAAGGTGTCGACTATTTTAGAAAGAAAAACCACGATCTTATAATTGTGGACACCAGCGGGCGTCACATGCAGGAAGAAGCCCTTTTTGAAGAGATGCGTCAAATTTCTGAAGCAACGGTATTCTACATATGCATATTATTTATACACTTCTCACATACCTTTATATATATTATTATGTGGAGAGTGAACTTAATTTTTACTATTATTGAGAAGGCGAATGAATTTGCGAGCCGCCTTTTTATAGCCTCCGCTGGACAACAATATAGTCAGCCAGTAATGAGTTTTCACTTTTTAATCGTGGCGCTTAATATAGTATTTATGAACTGTTGGGTGGTGTCAACCCTAGTCCCACATTGAGGAAGTAAGAGACACTCTTGTATATAAGCAGTCAATTAACTTCATTAGTATGAGGCTTTTTGTGATATGTTCAAAAACAAATCTATGCAGTCTGAGCATGACGATATCATACTATTGTGGAGTTAAGGGTTGCTTACGGCCCAACATAAACAATATGAGACTTACCTGCTAGTCCATTCACAAAAACTACCTCTTTTTTTTTTAATTTGTTCCTATTCTGGCTGTCCTTGTCGATGCTCAACTTTAATTCTTATACACTTACACGTACTGAGGCAAACTTCATTTATATAGAGTGGTTATAAACTTATATATGGGCTTATAAATGCTTTTGTGTTTGCTTTTGTACTAGTTCTGTGTGCATAGCATATTCTCACTGTAATATCTTCATATATAATAAACCCTATCAAGTCTTCTCCTGCACCATCTAATCTCATATATTTTGGTGTTTCAGAAACCAGATCTTGTCATTTATGTTATGGATAGCAGTATTGGTCAAGCTGCATATGATCAAGCTCAAGCATTCAAGCAAAGTGTCGCAGTTGGAGCTGTGATTGTTTCTAAGTTGGATGGTCATGCAAAAGGAGGAGGTGCTCTTAGCTCGTAAGTTCCTAATTACTGCATTATTGTATACTATTGTTCTTTTTATATGTACAATATACTATATAATATTATTGCTGTTACTTTGGCGGAATTAGGAGCTTTCTTCCGAGTTCCGGTATAGATGGGTGATCTGATTGCCATATTTATCGAAAATAACAGTAAATCACATTGATTTGTTATTGAAGAGAGACATATATCATCCTTAAAACTGTGCACTAATTAATGACACACTTATAATATATGGTGCCTCTGAAAAGAGGATATCAAGTTGGTATTTGTATGCAAGGCATTTTAGTTTTCATTAACGTTTTTAGCATCTAATTAAACCTAAAGTACACATAAACAAACAAAAAAAGTTTGTTCTTGCAGTAGCCAGGAGGTTCTTGTAAATAAAAATTATTGACCTTTGAAAGGGTGATTCTCATAATAAAATAGAATTGGAAAAAATAGGTTCCTCTTTGTTGGACTGTGGTAGCCTCCCTGATTTTTTTATGGACATGTACAAATGTAACAATAAATTATAAATTAATGTTAGCCTTGATTTAATGTGTTGATATTTCTTTCTTGTAGAGTTGCAGCCACAAAAAGTCCCGTCATATTTATTGGAACTGGTGAACATATGGATGACTTTCAAGAGTTTGATGTGGAACCATTTGCCCGCAGTCTATTAGGTATTTGTACTCTTCATCTCAGCCTGACATGGTTCTCCAAAGTTATATTTTCCGAAATAAGTTTGCACTGCATTTCTATTAGTATTAAATTTGCTTCCATTTCAATGGGCTTAATGGTTGCATTTTCTGATGAAATTTTGATTCTAATTAGGCATGGGAAACATATCTGGGCTCGTAGACAAAATTCATGAAGTTGTTCCTGTGGATCGGCAGCCTGAGCTTATGCAGAGGCTTTTAGAAGGAAACTTTACCCTAAGGGACATGTACGAACTATTTCAGAGTATACATAGAATGGGTCCTATTAACGAGGTATGTCTTTCAATGATGCATGCTTGTCTGAAGCTTGAGTTGCCCGGTACTTTTGTTTGAAATTAACCTTTATTTCTGTGTGTGATGTTTAACTCAGTCGATCGCTCTTCCTATGATGATATTATGTTTCTACGACTTCTATACGATATTATGTTTCCCTAGTTACCTTGTAAGTTACAAAAATGACAGAGTGTGTCACAATTTTTCTTCTTGTCCATAACAACATAACATAGAGGGGGGGGGGGGGGGGGGTTGGGGGTTGGAGTGAAGTACACAAATAGGAATCATGAACAAAGTGACCGGTTGAAGCCCCCTCTAAAACTGGTCTACGCATGTCTCATTCACAGCACTCCTATAAAGCAAGAAAAGGGTAACTGCAGAATCATGAAAGCTTCTGTTGAAAGATAATAAAGCTTAGGAAAAATAACATTTTGGGCCTCCAAGTTTATGGTTAAATATATATGTACCTAGAACATCATTCCTTCCATTATATTTTGCATGCTAGAACAGAATTTTTAAGAGGGAACTTGTTACACATTTTATACCCCTTCAATGTATCTTCACCTTCCCCTTTTAGGTTCTATTCTTTTATTAGTCTTTTTATACCTCAATATAATTCATTTAAAGTAGTCATCGTTCCGGACATAGGGGTAAAGAAGTCCACCTTATCAACTTAAGGTCCAATGCATGCATATGATTTTACCTTTGAGGTTCAATGCGTATTGAGCCTCATACATGAAGGTTTAGATTGTCATATGATTTTTGTCGTCTGTTATTATAATATTTTTGTTTTGTATAGGTTTTTTCTTTGCTTCCTGGCTTTAGTGCCGAGTTAATGCCAAAAGGTCATGAGAAGGAAAGCCAGTTAAAGTTCAAGCGCTACATGATAATGATGGACTCAATGACTAATGAAGGTAATTATTCAGACAATATGCTGTAATCACCTTAATATTAGTACAACATCAAGCATTGATTTGTTGGACTTGGTTTTCTAAATCTTATTACTAATGATTTTGCAGAGTTAGATTCTTCAAACCCCAAACTCATGAATGAGTCTCGAATCCTTCGGATTGCAAGAGGATCTGGCCATCGTGTCACGCAAATGATGGAAATGATGGAGTTGTACAAACGCCTGGCTAAAAACATGAAGGGACTTGCGATTCCAAAAAGAGGAGATAAGAGTGCATTGTCCCTAAACATGAATGCACAGCGAATGAACAAGCTTATTCCTCCACAGATGCTAAAGCAGATCGGTGGTTTGGGTGGCTTCCAAAAATTGATGAGGCAAATGGGTTCAGCTAGTGACATGATGGGTATGGGTGGGACATGACATGAGAGTGTATGTTGATGGATCTGAAACAGAAATTATTTGTATACCGTATACGACTGAATAAAAGAAATATTTTGCTGCTACTCAACTCCTTCAAACTATATTTTCTATGCTGCACGTTACATGCTTGTAATAGCTTCGACTCATATCAACTTGATCACAAATGGTGAATATTTTATATATTAATGAAGAATTTTAAATGTGTAGGGAACGACATAAATGAAACAGGAAAAAAGTTGTTGAAATTGTATTATATTACATAAGAATGGAAGATTAAGAATCACAGAATTTCCAATGACAGTGAGTTGCAACATATACGAACCACAGGCACTAAAATTACTTCACAGTCACTATTAATGTATAAATTTTTAGTCATCACTTAAGGTGGAGTGTTCTTCGGTAGGAGATGAAGAAATTGTCAGTGAAGGGGATGTTTCACCAGCCTGTGGGATATCAGAGATGGCAGCAATCATACGGCTGATGCTAAGTGACCGTGCTGGTTTGAAGCTAAGTGATTTCATCAACTTGTTATCAGAGAAGACATTAGACGACTTCGAAAGAATGAAATAAACCAGAGCTTGGACAACCACAAACATGACCACCTTGATGACAAATGTATCTGCTTCCATTACTCGATCTTCAACAGGTTAGGTTCGGCCTCAAAGTTTATTAATACTCGAATATTACTTGATGCTGAGACTAAGAAATGGAGTTGTGTAAAGTTGTATATGGAGAGAATGATGAAGAATACTGGTTTAAAACTATATATAGAATGGTGCTGTTCTAAAGAGGTTGGCTATGACTTGTTATTGGAAGGGAGTAGGAAGCTGTTTTATTTTGGCCTTAAACCTGAGTTTTAGTTAGAAAAGTAGCTCCATCCTATTCAACTTGATTAGTCATGACTCACAAGTCGTTGCTTGTTTGTATAAAATATGACAATGAAAGAGACTTCAAGGTGGCTATTATCAATAATTTTGAATGGTTGCTTCTTTTTTCTGCTAACAGTTATCTAGAAGACATACTATCTTGTTCAAATCAAACTACTAGCATTATTTTCTCAAGTTGCTTGTTTTATACAGGGGCTTGATTTGAATAATTATTGTTCTCTATAAAATTGATGTCTTTCGACAGCATCTTGAATCTTTTTTTTTTTAAAATTTTTCAATATCTTCGAAAATTTACCTAGTTTTCCCATCCCCTAAAATTCGGAAGCAATCATTGAAACAACCAGTCTCTCGACTTCTTCCAAAAGTTCTTTGCTTCTTGGAATACAAATATGTTCTGCGACTCTGCGTATATCTTTACATTTAATTTATCAACTTATCTGAAAATTAAAACAAACATATCAGTGGCAACAGACCCTACACAGTCAGAGCAACCTTGGCATGTATCATGCTTGTTCCTATATCATATACTTTTCAGCTTGAACAAATACAGTGTTTGTCATTTTTCCAGTTCTCTGATTAACAATTCTATCATCTTCTTATACATGGGCATATAGTGATCATTAACCATAGTTTTTGACAATCGTAGCTTACTATACAATTCCCTATTTGTCTCGTAGATGCCAACATGTTTATGTTCATTCTCTTCAGTTGGATGATCCTGACCTGAATCACTTCCATCAGAGGAAACTACAGAAATTATATGCATTATTCTTCCAGGGGGATATAGATGGAGGTTCTCAATAACATCAGATGTTGATGTGATTGGTTTAGTATCAGTTCCAACAGCTAGCTGTATTTCCTCTTCAGTGATTTCTTTTGCAGCAGCTTCTTCTTCTTCTGCCTGAGCTTTCTTGTCAGCTCCATTCTCTCCCCTCTGTAGTTCCATCTCCAGTTCATACAAGAATTCACCTTCGCTGATGTCCTCCATGTTGGAAGCACTACTACTGACTCTGTTGTCTGCAAGGATCTCTTCGTCTTCATCAGTATCATCATATCCTGATACCCCCCTAGAAGTACTTAGTTTGACGCGGTTTGGGTCTGGAACTCTATTCACAGTCTCACACTTGGGAGGATGTGGCGATCGTTCACTTAAAAGTGAAGTTTCAGGCATATCCTCTTCTTTAGGGCTTGGCAAAGAGGCAACAGTACGTCGACGAGCGCCCATACATGACCATGATGACAGGGTTGAGCGGGATCCAACGACAGCCTCAGCAACATTCTGGGCACGCTTCATCACGCCCTATAGGCAAGTTATCAGGCAGAAGTCAGCAATCATCATAAAATATTATATATTGAATTGGGGATGGGGGGATATATAGATCTAGATGTAAAATTTGTAACTACATAATAAATATGAAGATAACGTCATGACGCTTTTTTTCAAGAAGAAATTTGTGCTCCAATTGTCAACAAGTTTCAATTGTAGATGGACAGATTAAGTTTAGAAAAAGTTTTTGGAACTTGGTCGGCTTTCAAGCACAGAGAACTTGCCTGTGTACTGCTAGAAACAGGACGAAGAAGGGCACTAGCACTAGCAACCCTCTCTCTTGCACTAGCCATTGTTGGGAGACGAGATCCCAAAGCAGTTGCAGAGCGGTAAAAAACATTTAGAACTCTTGTATGCTCAACTTGATCCAGCAGATCATTATACCAAGACGATGCTGTGACCTGATGATAGGCTCTTAAGTTAATAATCTCTGTCGGACATATAATTGTACATTTTGTAGTTAACATAATCTGGAAGAAAATACTCACTCTGACATCCTCCAAAAATAGTTTGGTGGTATATTATATATATTTACAGAAAAGGTGTTAATAGTGGTATTATGTTATATGTATACATTAAATTATAGATAAACGCTAACAATATAAAAACTAGGGGTTTAAAACATGTGGATTGTGATGGAGGAAGTAAAATATGCAAATATCTTATTAGAAGGGAGATAAGCTATCACACCTCTGAGCGAAGATCATCTATTGAAGCCGTTGAGAATGTTGGAACTAGATCAGAACCATTAATAATAGTGCTAATAAAATGCTTCCCTGATTCTGCTAATTCCCATGTCATACAAGCAGCTGCCAAAAAGGAAATTATGCATAATATTAGTGCAAGCTAATCTCTAACAAGGAGGTGGCTTCTCATAAACGCTGTCCAAAGCACTCAGCAGAAGGTAGACAAACTTGTTTTAAGCAAACACGCAAAGACACTTCTGAAAAATCAGTCTCTTGTTTATACTGGTCTTATTATATGACAAGAGGATGCATCCTTCAACCACCATAATATCAGCATGTATATGTTCCTCAATTTCTCCTCTGAACATCATATTGTGTTGGTAACACAACTAATACAAAATTAATTATAGAGTTTATCTCTGAAATTGGTGGACAAAATAACATGCACCAATTCTACATTTCACTCTAAAAACATTTGACCCCTTACGATATATCTCCTCCAATGTATCCGGCATGCTCTGACAAGTTGGAAGAGAAACAGTCAAATTGCTGTCTCACAAACCTAAAGCTAGATGCAACAGCTATGTGCTTACTGCTTAGAGGAAAGTGCAAAGGGGCAGATCAACAAAGAAACCATTCAATATTCAGCTCATTAGACATACCTGGTGCAAATGTGATGCAAGTGGTTGACGAAAACTCTTTCTGTTCTCGGAGAATGTAGGTTAACAGAGAAGCAGTACCACCACCAAGTGAATGGCCAACTATCTACAAGTAAACCAAACTCTTTTGATCGCAACAGTTCGCTAAGCATACAATAACTTCAAACATTGAGGAAAACATAAAATATGGTTTTGAATAAATGGTCAAATAGCACATATCAAAAATTCAGTCTCTACTTTAATCAACAAATGCAAAGTAACAGTACATAAAAGGGATTTATATCAAACTGGCCACCTATCTCACAAAAAAATATCAAATACCTACCCAATCTCCACAACGACTCATTTAAGTCACTAAAGTGTCAAAATATATCACTTCGTTATTTTTTTTTAAAAAAAATTTAACGATTAAGGTTAAAACTGTGATGAAGTGTCAAGCATTTATATTAAACTTGTATTATAGTTGAATATTAAGGTTCATCCTTATATTTTTTAAGGGTTAATCGTTAAAATTTTTATAAAAAAATAACTAAGTGATATATTTTGACACTTTAGTGGCTTAAATGAGTCGCCGTGAAGATTGGGTAGATACTTGATATTTTTTTGTGAGATTGGTGGTCAGTTTGATATAAAACTCGTACATAATACATGTATGTATACATATAAAATTATTGCAATTAGCTACCAGCCTACCAGAACCCGAGGATTGGTGAGAATACATATCAAAGAACATAATAATGCTTTAACTTGAAGATTATCTTGATGAGCTTTATCATGTTAAATAGAGAAACTATTTTGTGCTGAGAAGCTTCGAGTGCATAACAATAGAAGTGGAAAAATTAATTGAATATATACTGAACTATTCGGTCTTTTTAGTTAAACTATTCGGGTTTACTGACATTGTCTGATGATTAGTTGGACGCAATTTAGATGGTAGTCGATGTGGAGTCTGACCTGACAATAAAATTATTGAAACAACAAACTCATTTATATAGGCCTAATTCTGGGGTACAAGTGATACTAATTCAGAATCACATATGTAGAAGGCTTAAAAATATGTATCTAATAACCTGATAAAGCATGCTATGTATACCTTTACTTCGTAATCAGGAAAGCTACCAAGAGCCTTAAGCAGATATGGACTGCTAAGCTTCGCAATCCAACGAGCAGCAGCGACCATCCCACAGTGGGCATATCCTAATACCAAATTGCTAATACCACCATCATGTAAAACTGAATGATGAAAAGGGACCACTGCACCTGTTGCAGCAGTTAGCGTATCTTTGATGCTATGAGTTCCCCGTATCACTAGAAGGAAGCATTTCAAATTTTTATCACATAATATAGTGAAGGCAGGCCTTAATATCTGTATTGGACATGCAAACAGAACACAGTTTTAACGTTTAGAAGATTTCATATTTGACCAAATTAAAGTACTAAAAATTTGCATACCCCAGCTTTGGGCTCCCGAAGAAGAACATCTTCCTGACTGTAGCCAGCAGACTCCAAAAAAACTGGAAATGGCTTCTTTGAGAAAAGTATGCAACATGTTAATAATGTCAAATAATGCTTCATATCAGCTATAATATCTGGCCCCTTGAGTTGAACACAATCATCTCCTGCATATACTGTTGAAACTTGTAGATTACCCTGTACACGAATACATAACCCCGTCAACAAACTATCTAAAAATTGTCAAACTATGCAACTCCAAGTGAGCCAGAGATAATCCCTTGAACTCTTCATTTTTTTTTAAATTTCCGACGTTTACATTAACATGGATTTTATATTTTGGTACTTCTTAGTCAAGTTTTCAAAAATCGGAAAACAGACGCTAAAAAGAAGAGTTCAGAGTTCAAAACTTTCAATCAGGGGCATTTTCAGGAAGAAAATACAAGGGAGGCATCAGATTATTTTTGAGAAAACACCCTTATAAAATTTAATTTTAGTAGGGGAATTTCTATATATTTGCCGTACCCCTTACTAGATCTGCCCCTTCTTTTAGTGGTACATTCTATCGATGCAAGTCAACAGAAGATAGGCCCCAAGATACCCAAAATCTCAAACAATTAGTTCTGAAGGATTATGAGAACATGAAATTGATGTGTAAGGATATTAAATAGGAGATTATAATAAATTATTTATGTGATAAGATAAGGTTGAATAACTAAATCCTCCTTGTGACATTAACAATTCCTAAACCATGATCATGAGTGTCCAGAAAGAAAGTGCTTGCAGACAGCACACACATATAGGCAGAGTCATGGTATCCTTAGTCACCACCACTAGCATAGAGATCCCATTCACTTTGCAAATGAACACATTACACATCCAAATGTAAGGAAAACCAAGTCACAACACAGATAAATACAAACATACACATCATATTTTAACAAGCTTGGTGAGACAAATGCCTCTCAGTAAGCGTGATAAGGCAGGTGCGCTATATTTGCTATTATTTTCCGTAGCAAATATAGCTTACCTGCCTTCGCATGTAATAAACATGAACTAAAGAAGAAAACAAAAGACAAATACAGCAGCGCACCTGCCTGCGCATATAATAATTAATTCCAAAAGCCAAGTCACCAATAGGCCATTTCCCCAAAGTCTCTGCATATGTGAACCTAAGCGTCTCCGTAAGGGTATTTATAGTTTCTAACCAAGTAGCTGGTGCATGAGCTGGCCTCCTCGCAATTCTCCTCTTCACAGATCGACTCGATTTCAAATCATCATCATGATTAACCTCCTCATCATCCACTTTCCCTGACAAAATTCTTCTGCTCAATAAGTAGTATAAAATCACCACCATTCCGGCTGCCGTTGCCATTGTTGAAGCAGCCATTGGATCATTACAAAATTTTCCTTATTACTTATCAGATTAACAATGCATAATATCAAATTTCATATTCAGATCAAAAATTGTGTAATCTAAATTAACTCCCACAGAGAATCATAGCTTGGATAGGTAATGTTGTACATGCATTGGTTCTACATATTTGATAATTCAGCAAACAATTTTAAACCAATATTTTGAGGTCATAGAAGGATATCTAGAATCGAGAACAGAGAAGAAAGTTGATCACATCTAAACATTTATGTAACAATGTACATAGAATTCACATATATGATACCGAATGTATAAAAGAGAAGAGAGAAATTGGTTTTGAGGGAAGAAATGGTGGAACACAAATCCGGAGATACAACTACTTTTTGGAGGGTAGGTCGGGAATTTACAATGCAGCCCCTGCAGTCAAATATGTGACCCGAATAGTAACCAGACATTTGACCATCTCGAACGTTATAAAACGATACGAGGATAAATATACATAATATTTTTAGATTTAGTTAACCACTTTATAATGTTGATAGTCACCTCCGACAATATTAGTAACCTCTCGATTATATATCAGTTATTGCCAACTAGATGTGCCTAAATAAGCTTTCTCGTATTGGGTTCCAAACATGGTGTTTTGACCAGGAATGTAAGTTAGAAGACAATCATTTTAATACCATCATGCTTCACAAAACAGGATTTGAAGTTATGTGTGAACCACAAACCTGAGATAGACTAGGCAGCTGAAGCAAGCTGTTCTGTCTAAATCATACCTATAAATATAGTGTGTTGTAACACTGTAATGCATTAGTACTATATAGTTTATAGTTGAAATTATGCAACTTGCCTAATTGTACCTTGCACATATACTTTGAAATTGTACATGTCTATCCGACGATACAAGAAATCAGCATTTGACTTCGAGACACGGAAATGGCATCTACCATGAGTGCAACAAATTATCACCTTCCATGCACAATCCTACTCTTATAAACTCTATAATGCTGAGGGCACTGTTTAGCTCAACGTATCCAAGTATACCGGAATTGTAAAAATGAACGTGACATCAAAGACCATGGTCGAGGGGGTAGGAGGGATCAATGCTACAGGAACTGCACCTAAAGAATTCCTAATTTTCAATTCATCAACGAATGAAGTCCAAGTTTATATCATGAATAAGTTTATATTACTTTGCTTCATATCGCAGCTTAAAAGAAAATGCTCAAAAATTACATAGTAAGCATGTAGGTTTAAATCACTCGTATTACAAAGACTTCTCTTCACTGTAGCAAAACTCGTTTAAGGATATAGTTCTATATATCTTCATGCTTATTTGAGGCTGCTAGATGGATCGATCAGATTAGGTGACCACCCGAACTTATGTTTCACTGGTAGTTCCTGCGCCATGATTCCTGGTCATCTTCTACTTGTGGGAAACTTAGTCGGCTTCAACTAGATGCTTCGTGTCAGGTAACTTGAGTGTGTCGGCATCTATCAAGGGCTGCAGCTCTTCTTTTGCTAGCTCACGAACGGCAGAATCAGAAGATTCCAAGAATGCAGTAATGACTTTGCAACTGCGAATGTATAGCACCATAAAGAATTCAGTTTAAAAGTTAATATGTACTCATACCTTTAAAGTATAGCAAGTTATGCCTTCTAACCTGTGGCCTTGGGCCCACATTTCACATTTCCCTTTCAAAGCATTCTGCCACAAAACAGAAGCGAAGGTGGGACAATCTAAAACTAACTTTCTTATGGTTCTGCTGGAATGAAAATTTTCAAGGAGGTGCTCCTCTTCTGATCCATCAGATTTAGGCTTTGCTACAAGAGTTGCTACAGCTTCATACAAAGTACGCAATTTTTCATCCAAATCGTTAAGAAGAATGCCATCAGCACCCCCAGTTGCTACCTACGTATGTGATTAAAATAAATATCAGGGACATGGCTGTGCAAGATCTAATTAGACTTCAATTACAAAGAACACAATTGCAGATATATTAGTACATGGGTAAAATAATTACCTCGTACAAAACCTCTTTACCAAATCTTGACACAAGTAGTTCACCAGCCATTTCACCGCATACATCGATGAGGCTCTTTATAGATCAGCCAACGAGTATTAGAAAAAACAAAAAGAAAAGAAAGTGATTTAGATTCTCGAGACTACAGTATAGTACACATTGCCAAACAAAAGTAGCAAAAATAACCGTAAAATTTAATAGATAGTTGAAACTTTTAATCAATAAAATGTGCACAAATTTATGATGACGTAACAAACCTCAGCAAGCCCACTGTTGATCAACAATTCTCGTCTTCGTAGAATTGGGTCCTTTTTTCCTCCCTCGCCTAACACTGGAATTTCACTCAAGCTGGGATTTTTGTTGGCAGTAGGCTCCTCAGAGTCGCTTTTGTCTTCATCAGCTTGAACAATCTGTGAAGATTTTTTTTGCTCGGTCAACTCAGAACTCATTTCTACCTGATAGGAAAAAGATAAATTAGTCCTGACGTGGACAGCAAATATCTTGCATTTGGCAAATCATTGATCAGAAGTGGATTTGCCTTGGTGCAGAGTGAAGGAATTGAAAGATCAAGGGAGGCTAGATCATCTGGACTCAAATAGCGTGGACAATTGGGATGTAGTAGTTGCAACAGTGGACGCCTTCCATCCTTAGAAGTGAAGAGTCAGATTTAGACGTATCCAATACATTAGTAATAGTTAAGTAAAGGGAAACTTCTATTTTGAAAATTGTTTCAACACCAATTTAATTACAAGAAAATAATCACTACATGGAAGAAATCTAGAGGAGACTTCTTTTTGTTGCCAAGAAGATTAATCAAATATGATTCTTTACGTCCTAGAATTATATTTCATAATGATCAAGGATGTCTAGATTCTCTCAAGGCTAATGGTCTGGACAGGTAAACCTTTAGTGATTGCAGCAAATATATTTCAGCAGGTAATGAACAAGGAGAAAGCTATCTACTAAACTGTAAGTTGTAACACATTTTCCCACATCAAAACATGTTATGTCTAGTATGCATCCAACACTAGTGAGTAAACTGAAGCAGGTGTAACTATGACGGGAAGCAAGCAATTAAAAAGATTAATCTGTATTTAATATACACTATTTTTTAAGAGAAAAGTTAACAATAATTTATTATGACGTTTAATTATATTAGGCAAGTAGATTTTATGAAATATAATTTAAGATTTATTCTCATGTTATGGGTTACAACCCAACACCTCTCTCCGTTTGGTTGAGAATCCTTGGGGAAGTGGTACTTGGAAGTTCAATCACACAAGCCTATCTTCTTTTTTTTCACTAACATCTAGCTTTTTACTGTTTTTATTCAATAATTCCCATTTTTTATTGTTTAATCGGAAACAACTTTTTATTGTTTAGTTCATAAAGGAAAGAAGGCAGAGGAAAATAAATACCTTATCCATAATAATCTCCTTCAATACAGC
Source organism: Oenanthe sinensis (assembly GCA_028671895.1). NCBI lineage: Eukaryota > Viridiplantae > Streptophyta > Magnoliopsida > Apiales > Apiaceae > Oenanthe > Oenanthe sinensis. The sequence goes on from CM053809.1 coordinate 25,175,346, forward strand.
TTTCAGTTCACGGATGACAATCTGGAGTGGTAAGCCCAGTCAAAATCAGAATACTTTATACACATGAAATGTCCTATCGCAAGCTAACTTGGAGGAGGAAGCACAGCAGAATAACATTACTATATTCTTCAATAATTCTTCTTGTAAACAGTAGATACTAACCTTGGAGGTAAGTTTTGTGTCATCAACATATGAAAGAATGCAGACAAGCAGCTGGAAAAAATAGCAATAAAATGAAATTGGAGGAAATGTGCTTTCAACATAAAAGTGCAACGGGAGTTAAAGTGGGAAATTATTATGACTCGTGATAATGAGCCTTGGCTAACATTTAAAATAAAGACAGCTTCCAATATAATAATGTATTGTTAAAGAGTTTTTCTTATGGATAATCTTACCATATTTCCAAATCTATCATGAGCTATCTTGCTCACATGATCTTTGAGTCCTTTAACAAGTTTCTTCCTCTCCTGAAACAAATAACAGGCTTAAACTTGTGAGAAAAAAATCATGTAGTTACATGTGTATAAAGCTATAACCTGACTAAACACATTTTAGGAATTAAAACTATAATTGAATTTGGATCACACCTTAGCATTGCCATGCTTGACACACAACATACCAATCCTGGATCCATCTTTTGTATGGATCATCCGAACAAGAAGTGGACCCGATAATTGTTGGATTACCTCTGCAGCAGAAGACTTTCAACAAATATGATTTAGAAAGAGAAAAACAACACTCGAAGTCTTAAAGACAAAGTTACAAAGGTCATTTAAAGTAAAGCTTGAATAAGAAGTACACAAGAACATCTTGGGTACCTGGTCAGCAATAGTAACGTACTCCATCAACAACCTGTGGAAAATAGAGTGATCTACTATCCCCTTCTCCAGAATTGGTTGTACCACAGAAGTCATGTGCCTCGAAACAGAAGCTTTTTGCAATTGCAGCTTAGAAATTATATCAACTAACCTGACAAAGATCAATATAAATGTAAGAAAGTGCATTCAATCAGTTTATCTCCAATGTCATAAGTTACAGCTAATCAACACGTGTGCTGTTAGATTAATGGTATCAGGTCGCCTCAGGGATGCCGTTGGGCATATTTGTTAGTCAAACAAGAAAACTTAACAAGTAGAGGAGCACATGTAGCAAAGACCATTATGTTCTTAATATAATTCAAGTATTAAAATTTAATATTAATTCAAAACCTATAGCATCGTGAGAAACTAGTGGAAGAAAAATATAGTTAACAGAAACATTTGAGTTCTATGTAGAAAATGAAACCACAATAGAGAAGGAAGGAAATGTTCAGAAATTGGTATTATATACCTTCTTTCTTTCATTGAGCCTAAATCCTTAAACAATTGAAGCTCTGTGGAGTACAGTTCAACCAGCAACGCTTGCTTTTGAGCTGCATTCCCCAAGTTATAAGCATGCTCCACAACTGCGAAACCATGTACAATTTAATATGGAATTGTAACCTAACCTGCAAAGGTAGCCTAAACAGAGATTGAAATACTCCAATAAGGACAGGAAATTCAGTGAGGAAAAACAGTCACTGAAATTTGTTAGGACTACTCTACCACACATCTAAAAAAGTAGAGGCAAAAAACATCAATTATTGGCAAATCTTAAATAAGAAAGATACAAAATGAAATCGTTTATGAACTAACATAGAAACACCAAGGTCAAGCAAACTTTTGGATTAACAAGGCAATACCAAAGGACAAAGGTCTTTATTTTACGATTAACATGATTTTATAACAAGTAAAAGAGATTTTTGCCTTACCAACTGAGCCAACCATATGCCGAAGAAGAGAAGCAACACTCCCATGTAAGGAGGCAATAAAATCTGCCAGCTGTTTCTTTGTGGCTACAGAGAAGAAAATGTTTTTGACATGATGGGTTTTTACATTTAGATACAGAAACTACTCTTAAATGTTATTAAAGATCAGCATTATCATAATTAACTGGGCAATACCATTATCTAACATCTTTGTAATGAGATGTACTGCATATGTGCTACGCGCTAGGGTGAGAAAATGAGGTTGAAGCTCCTTGTAAACAGCATTTCTCTCTTCTTGTGAACAGTACTTGGCACATGTCTAAAGTCAAAAAACTATGTTAGCACAGGTTGCTGAAAGTCTGAAACCATACAAATCAACTAGGAACCACATCAAGAAAGAGAACACCAATAATTACCTGCAGTACACGAGATGAAACATGGGAACCAGCAATTTCAGGAATCTTTCCCTTCATCTTCTTTAGAGCTTCACTAATCCACCTATAAGTTTAAAGGTAACATCATTTAATTAAAAAAAACCATAATTGTGCATTACTAAATTCATTTGGGACATTTAAATTTTATTGATTCCCTACTTCGAGTTTTAATATTCTTTAGTCTGATATAAGTTTGACCAACTCATCAGCAATATTTGAAGTGTCACTGAATTTTTTTATGACTAGCGTCACTAGTATGTGAAAATCTGAAAAACGACAAGCAAAGTTGTCTCGTAACAAAAATTGAAATTTAATTTAAAACACCTAAAATTATGCGCCTAATCCCCCCCCCCCCGGGCCTTTGGCTCAGACACCAGCCTACTTATTCCATCTCAGTCCATTTCTTAATCTCAAATTTCAGTTTCACTCCATTCTGTGTAACAGTGTAAGAGATGATGAGATTGAAGTCACAGAGAAATTTCAGTTGCTTAAAAATGAAGACATTATAAACACAGCTTAGCAATTGGTTGACAAATTATTTGGCTCATGCTATAGGAATATCAGAAATCATTCCATCCAAGGGTCTCTATCTTAAAGATTTTCTAACAACCATTAGCTAGTTTTATGTAAGTGGAGATTAATATCCTACAGATTATTAAAAACTTATATTTAAGTCTAATTTTACACTTCTAAATAAAAATTAAAAGGCAATGTAAAAAGAGATGCATCAAGTAAAACAGATCACAAAGAAAACTTAATAAATATATTATTTACATATGCCAATAAGAAATAATGACCAAGAAAGATAGAACTTTAGAGTTCAGATACACACTTGGATCTATCTTCTTTGCTAATATTCCGACACCTCATCTTTTCCCATAGTGATGCAAGCTCCTGTGAAATATGAGGAAACATAACTTAGTAAGAATACAACCACATAGAAATTAATTTCCTAAATTTCCAAAATTGGACAATGAGTATGAAGCTCATTACATTCTAAGTGCACAAAGAAAAAATTGAGACGGAACTTATACCTTATGCTTCCTCATTCAAAAAACAAAGAGTATCAAGAGGACAAGTAAAAATGTATGACACATAAAATGCATAGCATAAAAAGAGTAGTACAGTAAAAAAAAAAGGGATAAGGTACTAGATTTGTCTCCAAAACTTAGTGCTAGTAATAAAACAACGACGGGAAAGAGGGAAGTTTTGGGTACTTGAACTCTTGAAGCCTTGGCTTGAGGCATATTTTGCACCTTACGCTTGTAAATGCAAATTAAGAGCATAGCAAAAGCATAAACAATCAAATATAACATTCCACTGCTGTGGAACTGATTCAAATTTAAACCATATCCAGGATGAAGTAAAAATGTAACGCGCTATAGAATAAGATTTAACTGCAGTTTACCATTATCCACTAAGCCTGTCCTTGCTGAAAACATAGATAATTTAAGAAGGGCACCAAATACCAATAAAAAGTTCACAATATTTATAGGGTACCAAAAATTGAAATCGCACTGATAACACAAGCCTTGAAGTTTAAAAGGTCTTTTGAATACTACAGACAACAAAAAAGGATCAGCATGCAGAAGGATAATGCCCAATCCATCACATTACGTAAATACTTAATTCGATTATATGCAACACCGTTCTGCAGTATTAACACTGGATGGAGACTTTAAATACATAAATCTCAATGTCTAGTTACTGACATGAATGCAAAACTTGCTACAGTTATAATATAAGATTATTAAGGTTACAAACTTGTTCAAGAGAAAAATGTTGCTTCCTCTTCTTCTTTCTCGCATCTGCAAGCTCCTGCAACATATTCAACAACCGCATGATCAAGAAATAAACGAATAAATAAATCGCCTGCGGCTTAGCTGTTTACAAACTACATCAAGCTTAACTTGTGCCTGTAAGCAAAGATTGTATGTAATGCTAATATGCTATAGTTAACTACAGCCTGGTAGATATTAACTCAACCATTCATACATAATCACAAAGCCCACATATATTATCAAAAAAAAAAGATAATTCATTAATAAGTAATGTAATGCAATGCAATTAGTAAACTACAGCCTATATTATGTATATGTAATTAGCAAACCTATACATATACATACATAATAACTGGACTTCCTAGCAGTAGTTAACACACACACATTACATACATTTTCACTTGAAATACTATAAACACACACACATACATGAATTAACTTTAAAAAGTAAAAGTAAAACATGGGTAAGTAAAAAGATGAAACCTTTGCTAATATTCTAGCTTCTTTCTTGGTCTTGGGCACAGTTTTTTCAACATTATCACTTGAATTTTGAAACTTATTAAACTTAGCTGCTGACTCATTCTTTGATGATTTCAAAGATTTATCAAACCCCTTGTTTGGTGATTTGGGTTTCTTGATTTGGGTTTTTTCCGGGTCGGGTTTGGAGCTTGCAGTTCTCTTTCGCTTGTTCGAATCGTTCATCGCTGCCATTGGGGAAGTAATAGATAGATACAAAGCTATGTATCTATTTTTCAGATATTTATTATTACAGGGTTTTAGAATTAGGGTTTTGTTTTGTATAGGTTTGTTTGGGTCAGTCGGGTTATGGCTAGCCCATGGTTAGTGGATTGTTTACTGTCTGGGCTGGTTTAAGGGTTTTGAGAAAGGTTGGGCCACGATACTCTATTTCGTTTAGTGGGTTGAATTTGTGGTCGGTAAAATAATAAAAATAATAAAGTTGATAGTTTAATAGTGCTCCCATCCTTGCTAACTGTCCCACAGAGCACGGGTCGGATTGGTACAATTTTATGGTTAAAACCGAAATCGAAATAACACATTTTTGGTTTTTAAAAATCAAAATCATAACCGAATTGGTTGATTGGTTTCGATTTTAATTACTTCGATTCAGTTATAAAACTACAAAAAACAAAAATAAAAATATATTACAATTAAATTATAGATTACTTATACTAGTGTTTATAACATCTGTTAACGACAACATAAACAATTGTGCATGGAATGAAAGCGGTAAATACAATACATGCACAGAAGTATTAAATATTTAAGTGACGTAAATACTTATTCAAAAAAATACTTATTCATAATCAAAATTGATTATTAATATATATATATATTAATGTAATAAATAAATAATAGAGGTATTATTATTCAATTACCTATTTTAATCATCTTTGATAGATTCAATTATAACTTACAACCCCTTAAATATATTAATTAATATCTAAATACTAACTTTTTCCCTAAATTTCAAATACTACTTATATTACTCACTAAATTATCAAATATCATTTTAATGATTTCAGTCCGTGTAAAATTATTAAGAATACTTTTTTTTAATAAATGTTAATAAAATCACTTTTTTTTCCTAAATATGAAATCACCTTTCGTTTACTTGTGCACCTTTTAATTTTTTCTTCTATCAATACACTTTTTTCACTCCTCTGTTTAAAACGCTGCCGTTTAGTATAAATAAAAGCGATACATAAATTCATAACCGAACACCCCTTAAACCCTTAATCGAAAAACCCTAGCGCGCCGGAAAAACAACCTCAACTCTTCTCCGGCGACTATCTCCTCCGTTCACGGCGGCGCTGCTATAACTCCGATGACTTGTGCAAATATAAGAGATATCTTGACTTCATTTAGTCCAGCTCTCGATTTCTTCGCCATTTGTTCTGGTGATGGTCGAATCAAGGTAATAATCAAATTCACACACACACACCTGTGAGTATGTGTATTCTCATTTTATATATTAATTTGAATTAACTGAATTTCTAAAAATTTGAATTGATTTTTATGTATTTGTGTATGTGTGTTTGTGTTGTGTGTATGTGATAGATTTGGGACACTGTGAAGAGTCAAGTGCAAATTGAGTTTGCGGATATCGTTACAACTGATTCCGATAATTTAATTGGGAGTACAAATGCTGGTCATCATTCGGTGGATTATACGTGTATGAAATGGCTCTCTTTGAATAAAAAGGTTGAATTCTTTCGTTGTTTTTAGGATTCTGTTTTTAAAATGTAGATTACGAGCTTTTTTAATATGTTTTTGACGTAAGGCTATTAATGTTGTGCAGAAGAAAAGAAAGTTAGGTAATTCGTTATTGATATTAGGAACGGGTAGCGGTGATGTATTGGCATTGGATGTGTCAGTTGGTCAATTGAAGTGGAGAGTTAGTGATTGTCATCCTGGGTAAGTGGCTTCGTCGTCTGAGCTCGATTTGTCGGGTTTTTTTGTGTTTCACATTCTTTTTATAATTCGTTAGAGAAAGATTTTTTTTTTTTGGAGTGGATTTGTTTCCAAGTGAACAGAACAACACTGTGACTCCATTTATCGGCTGATTTTATAAACTCAATTGAATAGTCTGACGGGCTGAAGTAATAACCTTGAGCAATGTGTATATATATTAACAGTTTGAAATAAGAGGATCTTCATTTTGGTCGTAAGACTTTTATTTTATCTTAATTACATAATGTTCAGGGGTGTCACCTCTGTATCATTCCCTGCACATGGTTCTTGCATATTCACTGCAGGCGCTGATGGGATGATTTGTGAACTTGACTCAATGACTGGAAATTTATTGCACAAGTTCAAAGCTTCTACAAAAGCAATATCTTCTATGTCTGTTTCACCAGGTATGTATAAAAGCCCGTGTTATTCTTAATTTGAAAAAGCACACTTTACTTTCATTTAATAGTTATATGTTCATTATAAGGTGAATTAAGCTGGCATAGTCTCATGATTTTTGAAGCCTAATGATAGATGAGCAAGTTATGGCCTTCAAAATTTTTTTTTTATATGTTTTTTTCTTTAAGAGTTCGTACATATACTAGGTACTGTAATAAATGGCCCGTGTATTGTTTTTCTTAGAGATTCAATACACACACACGCGATACTTGTATGATAAGTAATTGGAATTTGGGTTTTTAAACACTGATTGCCACTTTGAAAACAAGGTCTAAGCAAACCTAATTTTTTATGCTTTCTTTTCATTGTTTCATTGTAGGAGTATGGAAGGTTTTTTTGATTGTTGTGCTTTAACCACAGGTTCTAAGTAAAAATACAAAGAACACAGTTTGGTACTGTGCAGATATATAATTGAAAAAAGTAACTGCTGAAGGAAGTAAATTATTTATTGACGCAATTTTCATCACAATTTATAAACTTCCGTTGTTTAATAGGTTTTGGTGGCCAAAGAATTGTATATTCACTATTTATCGTTGTAATAAAAATTGAAATGGGATTATTTGTTTTTAAGTATTAATATATCAGTATTAGCCGTCCCTCTGGCTTAATTTACTTGGGTAATTGGTTTTGTGATTGCAAAGTGCATATGGACTTTGGAAGTGGCTTATCTTCTCATTTCTCTTCGTCGTAATATTCATTCTGCCTTTGGTTTTTATAGTTTGGTATGTACATAAAAATTTGCATGAAATAAACTAACCAAATTTATACCATTATATCTCTATCATTTCCTAGGTGAAATTATCTCTCTTCAATGTTAATTATAGTTTTAGTTGTATGTCATTATTGTAATAGGTTACTTGAATGCTCTCTTGTTACAGATGGGAAGACATTAGCTACTGCAGCAGCTCAACTAAAGGTCTTTGATTGTTCAGACCACAGAAAGATACAAAAGTTTTCGGGCCATCCTGTAAGTTCTTATATTGCTTTTGTAAATTTATTGCAAAAATTTATTTATTATCTCTCAATTCATATTTCATTATTGAACATGAAATCTTTTCCCCTTCTTTTGATCTGTTCTTGTTAATTGACAAAGTTCACATGGATTTAATAGGCTGCTGTTCGCTGTATGATCTTTTCTGAAGATGGAAAATACATTCTCTCTTCTGCAGTTGGTGAAAGATATGTTGCGGCATGGAGAATAGATGGTAGCAAGAAGAAATTAGCCAGCTTTGTTCTTGCAATGGACCATCCTGCAGTGTTTCTAGATAGCAGGTGCATTGCTACCGCAGATAATGACAGTGAAGGTCTATGCGTTTTGGCAATTTCAGAGATTGGAGTTTGTTATTTTTGGTCTGGACAGAACATTGATGAATTGCGAGATTGCAAGCCCACAAAGGTCTCTATATCCACCACAGATCGGCTTTTCAAGAACAAGGGTGTTGTGCCTAGTGTGTTTGGTGCAAAGTTGCAAACAATTGCAAAGCCTTCCTGTGGGCATCTGTTTGCTGCGTATGGTTCACTAATAAAGCCATCCTTTGAGAAGATCCTAGTGCAGCCTGGCGAGGACATTAAGTTGAATAGTTCCCCAGATGGAATTCTCTTGCCACTTAGTCAGATTAAGAAAGCTAAGAAAGGGTTGACTGCACTTACCCAAAGTAGGTTCCTCACTCTTTTTTGAAAAGTTATTTGATCATGTTTTTTGACTGTTGACTTGTGCATGAGCTCTTGAAAGCAGGGATATTAGAACATTTATCCATTCTATATATTTTCTATATCAAAACAACTAGACCCATTTTCTCAAATTTATTAAAGTATCATTTATAATGTTTCTGGACTTTAAAAGATGGCTGTGTATGTGTGTTTGGTGACATATTCTCATCTATAATATCACTGAAGGAAGGAAATCAGGGAATTTATACAGAACTGCCAGTGGATAAAGAGACACTGAATGCCCTGTATAAATCCTCTAACAGGAACTAAATACTGGGAAATATTTAGTCCATTTCATGGACGTTGTTGTGGGTGAAACTGATACACCTTTACTAATGTTCAAAAGGTTTGGACAATTGAGAAAAGCTGTAGCTTGATATTTTATGGTCATGTGAAACTCTTATTGTTTGATCGTTCATTCTTTTGGGTTTTCAAATAATCGGTCATGTAAGAAAGCTTTTTCTTTGTATGAATAGCTAACAATTCTAAAATTGTTAAACAGTCACTGCACTAGACCGTGCAAGTGCAGAAGATGCTCTACTTCCAATGTCCAAGATTCTTGATGTGGTTGATGGTCAAAGAGTAGAGAATTCTGCAAAGAGCAATGGTATGTCTCTTTGCTTTAAGATTGCTGCAAATGTTAGCATGTGACCAATAATTGTAATTTATAACTGAATGGAATTCTTAGTCATTTATTCCGGAAATGATCATTGTGGAAGACTAGTAGTTTAATTGTAATTATGATTTCATGCCATTTTAAGTTGTACGAGTTATTTTATTTTTGTCATGCCGGAATGCACTATGCTTGCTACTATTTTTTAAGTGCACGTGTTTGTGGTAATGAAGTGCATCTTTATAGAGATTTGCTAGAATCATTTATTTTAATATTGTTTCTTTTGGTGGTGTGCATATATGAGAGTAAAATTTGTGTTTGCCAACAAAATTTTCTTTTGAACAACTTACTAGATGATGAGCTTGTACCTATAAGTTCACCTTGCAATGCTTGTCATATACTTTTGAGGATTATATTGATGTGACATTTGTGTTGAAAACACTCAAACACTTTAGGAGATGGTTATCAATGTAATTTTATGTTGTATATATGTGACCTTAAGGATATTTAATTTAGGCGAGACATCAACTCCGTCGATTAGTCTCCTCTTTGCTTCCTACAAATTTAAGGCACCTTACTCCAACAATTCTTTAAGTTAAATCACGGTCACCTTTAAATGTGAACTCAATTTTTCCTCAATGAACATAAAAATAGTGTGTATATGTAAGTTTTTATTCTATCCTTGAAAAAATACAAATTGGCTACGTACATGCAAGATCCTTAAAACTTGAATTGAACCATGGTAGACTAGGTTACCCATTTGCAGAATTTATTCTGATATGGTTTAGTTTTTAAATCTGGTCCTCTTTTAGTTCGTCATTTGGTTCTTGCCACACTTTTAGTTCTAAATTTAATTTTTTTACTTTATTTCATTGCTTTGGTGCTTTAGATGTTTTGATCAACGAGCCTTTACATTTCAGCTGTTTTAAATAATTGAGTTCATGATTTTCATATTGTTTAATACTCCTTTCTAATAATTTAAATAATGTTGACTCTCATTTCTATATTATGTCGGCACCTCAGATGTGGAATTTAATGATATTACATATTGCATGGAGGAGCGGTTGATATCTCTAGGAATACTTAGTAGTGATTCGGATCTTTCTTCGAACTCACAGCTTGATAATATGCTATTAAAGGGTATCAATCTTGAAGCCAACATGCCACAAAAGAAGGTTTGTTCGTTTTCCTAGTTGTATTGGGTTGATTCAAGCATGCATTGATAGACAAAAGAATATCTTCGCCACCTTCACCATTAGCAGTGCCTCCCTTAACATTAACAATATTGTTTGCATTGTCGTTCACATCATGACCTGCATTAACATTTGCAATAGCAGTACCATTGTGGTGCTTGTTGTATGCTGTTTGCACTTTAAACAATGGAGAACTGTTAATATGTCTGAACCAAATTTTGATGCATATTCAATGGAAGGAGTGGTTGCACTCTTACACCAAGATTGGACACATGATCTCATTTTCCCTTGTATTTAATTATAGGTTAAGATGCAACCACCCCTTTCTTGAAGCCTGTATTGATATTTGATTCTTTTGGAAAAATTATTTTTAATGGTGTTGTTCTAGTGCGCATGTAGTGGATGATGAATACCATTGTGGTGATGATGTAAATGTTGATGAAATGATAACATGAATGACAATAATAATGTTTAACTAATGGTGAAAATATGTTGTATACCTCAGTTGGTATCTATCAGATACGTCATCACATTATGCTCAAAGTGAGTTGAGTAGGTGGCTGTAGTGCTCAGTAGTCATTACTCTTACCTGATATAACTTGTGTATATTTGTTTGGTTTCCTAGGCATGTGGGTGCTCGTTGTTCAGTAGTGCTAACCTGAAAGTGTTGGTGTGTTACAGACGATTATTGAAGCTTGATTCTTTTAATGCATTTTCTGACCAGCATTTTATGTATCAGATGAGAGCAACTATATCATCGATGGTGCCAAGAGATGCCTACAAATTGTTGAAAGCTTTGATAGCCATGTGGCAAACAAGGTAAGCTAGTTAATTACCTTGCGAATATTATTAAATAATTAAAAGGTTGAGTTGGTGTTTGCAATCTTGTCAATTACAAACTTTTCAGTGGTAACATATTTTAAAATGTTTTTTTAACAGATCTAGCACCGGAAAGCTTGTTATTCCATGGATACGTGGTCTATTAATGTGTCACGGTGACTACATTGTATCTGAGGAAACTAATACCAAGTTACTAGAATCTTTGTACAAGGTTAGACAAATCAATATGTAAAAGTTACTTATCGGGTTTGTTTTGTTTGATAATCATATTGCTTCTATTTTTAACATGGAAATGTTGATACTGCTTAGATAATGTATAGCAAATCTTGTTCAATTTTATATTTCAGATCGCCAAGGGCGGCATTTAGGTCACTCGTGCACACTATATTTTCAATTTTGTTGCAAGTGTCATCAAAGTAGTGGTGATAAAAGTACTTTCTGTTTTGATTGGTAAAATAAGTACCTCTTTAACGTGTGATATATGATCTCTCAACTTCAATTTGAAACTAGAGGCACCATGTTGCACTAGGATTATAGTTTATCTTGGTAATTGATCTTTTCTTGTACTGCATTGCAGCATGCTCTTTAGTCTTTACTAATGTTTTATCCCACATTTATCTATGTTTACTAGTGTAGGTTAAATATTATTAATTTTGTTTACAGCTTGCAAAATCGAAAGGGGCAGCTATTAATTCTTTGTTGCAGCTGGCTGGTCGTTTGCAACTTGTAACAGCTCAGGTCAGAGCTATACATTGCTTGCTTGGTCTGTTTTTTTCTTTCTTTCCCTATATTTACTTGTATTCTCATAGCAGATTGACAAGGCCGCGAACAATAAAAGTCAATCCTTTCAACCTCTTCACCAAACTGAAGAAAGTGAAGATGAGGAAGTTGAAGAATTCCTTTATGGTGAAGAAGATGAAGAATCTCAGAGTAGTAGTGATAATGAGGATTAGGAGAGTTTTATTGTAGGTAAAATCATATTTTGCCAAGTCAATCACGCTTTCTATCTGTTTCTTGTGTAGGCTTGTTGTTTAGGATGCTGGATGTTTCTTGCATTTTTTCCGGTATACATTTCGGAAGTGATGTGTAATAGTGAACCTGTACAACCTCATTTATACCTGAATTTCCTTTACAAATTAAAATTAAGTATTTAAAAAATTGTGTCTTTTGGAGCGGAAATTCAGAATAAATAAGCTTCTCCCCACACCCCATTTGCTGACTTTGTTTCACATGGATGGGTTTATTCACCATGTGCGTATTGGAAAAGACTGTTAATAAATAGAAATTGGATGCCGATCAATCAGTAGTTAGATAAGTTAAAATCGAACATGTTGCTCAATTTCAATTTAATACAAGGAGTCTGATCGACTCCCTTGTGGGTTAACAAGGATCTCCTACCAACACAATACCTATCTACTGGAGTACCCTTTTTTGCTTACTCATATTTCCCCCCTATATTTTTCTGAAATCTCAGGTTCGCGTTTAGTTCTTCACTGTGTTTTTGTTGCTTCTGTCTTGATTTAATTAAAAAAAAAGATATAAATTAATTTACTGGCCTTTAATGCACATGAAATTGAAAACTACTGTCAGTTTGTAGTTGTGTATTCGTGTGTGTAGGTTTATATATAGAGAATATCCGTGTTACATTGTATATCACATATTATTGTGTCCGTCAAGTTTGCAAAAAAGACCATATTAGTTGAATCTGATATTTATTTCTAATACAATAAGAAACAAACATTGAAGGTGATTATAACTCAAGAAAAAAGAAGGCATGTAATCAAGTTATATAGACTTCTAAGACATTCAAGAACAGTCTATCACTAGAAATTATTATTTAGACCTCTCAGTAGTGGAATGAGGGACAAGTTCTTCGTGCACTTGCAAGCTAAGAAGTAAGAAAATCTTATCATCCCCTTGGTATCTGGCTGTCAGCAGTGCTTGTTGGCAAGTGTTACTAGTCCCGAGACCTGAATTGTAAAATGGTATTGCTTACTCTCCAGGTACTTTTCATTAGGTTTCTTCGGTGGCAGTCTTTGTTAGACTATTGTACATGCATTTGGATTTTCGTCACTAAACACTGAAGTGATATTTCCATTGCCATTGTGATAATCCTCAATGTATTGTTCTGGTCTAGTGTAATATGTGTGCTTCTGTGGCTGCTCTGGTGTACTGTTATATGAGTAATGTGGTGGCTCTTGTCTGCTGTAGTGCATGTATTTTGGTGTCTCGTGCCCACTGTAATTCCCTTGAGGTTGTAGTTCGGGTCTTCTGTAATTCATGTGTTGTGGCGGCTCGGTGCTGCTGTAACTCTGTGCAGGCCTTGTTCTGTTGTAGTGCACATGTTGCGGACTTTGTGGTGGTTCTGATCTGTTGGGCTGAGAATATTGTTGCAGCGGCGATACATATTCAGTGGCATATGGTGATGGCTTATATGTATTATAGTTGTGAGACACATATATAGGAGGTGTTTGGTGTATTGTTCCGGGACCGGCTGGGTAATTTCCTGATTCAACACATGGAGCATTTGTAACACTGCTTCCTTGTCCGCCATATCTGTGATTGCTAGGACCATAGCTATATCTGTAGCCATAGTCTGGGGAGTGGTGATATATTACATGTACCTCTTCAACCTCTCTCGGTCCGCTAGATTGTCCAGGTTGGCTGGCCGGTGGGGCTGCTTCAGTAGCTGGAGGTGGTGGATTTTCAGGTGGTGGTGGGTCGTCTTTCGGTGGTTCTGCTGGTGGGGATGTGTCAGCTGGTGATGCTAATGGTGGAGGGTTTGCTGATTCTGTGGGCGGTTGCATCCCTTCAGGTGCTGCCTCTGTTGGCTGAGCTTGTGGGCTCGTATGCTCAGAATGAGAACAGATGGTGGCTGTTTTTCTAGATTTCCTAATAGCCTTGACTATCTTCTCAGGATCTGCCCACCCAATTATAGTTAATTTCTGTTGAGGGAAATCAATGTACATATCATTTATACCTGTAGCAAATCAAGATATCAAAATTACAAGGGTGAAGTGCTTTAGATGATCAGAAAAGCTTTCAAATCATCAGAAAACAATTAAATAGATCCGAAGGCCATGGCACAATAAATAATGTATTACTCACCATTGATCCCATGTAGAGCTTTCTTAATCTTCTGTACACATCCATTGCAGTCCATTCGAACCAGTATCTCTGTTACTCTAGGTTTCTGCAATTTTTGATATATACATGGTTGCTTAAGGAAATGCAATGGAAAATAATTAATCACAGATGGCAAACCTTAAACGTAACGCTAGATGCAATTCGGATGGATTCATACCTCCAATTCGGATGGATTCATAGCGCGACGACAGGGGAAGAACCGGAAAGAGGACTTTCTGCATACAGACTGGAGAGAATTAATATCAGAATCAATTTATGGGCTGATTAGTGCATGGCTAGAGAATATATAAAAGGCACAAGGCGTGGGGCATGCAAGGAATATTTTTGTTGAGAGAAAAGTGTTTTTGCTACTTGATCATCTTTCTATTGCAAAAGGTGGTAAAGAGATTGTGTTTTCTGCATGCACCTTAGAATATTGATTCATAGTTGTGTGCAATTATAATTATCCTAAGCCTGCCATGATATTTTTCTTTTTGAGTGGGACAAAAAGAAGATAACGATAAGTTAATATTATCAGTAGAGTCTAGAGACCTCTGAGTAAATTGCTAATTGGTCAACAGTATGCAAGTAGCTTTTGCTGCTGCTTTTTTCTTTATCTTCTGGTGATGGGTGGATATCCATTCTTGGGGAATCCTTTTGCTGGAAGAAAGAGATCATTACATATGCATGTTGCTCACGAAAATGAAAGATATTTCTTTAGTGAAAAGGTTGACAAGTACTAGATTGGATTGTTGAGATTGAGTCGTGCAGAGCTTGTGCTAGCCAGCAAATGGTGTTTGGATTGGTGTGATTGAGAGACCTTTTTTAACTTTGTACATTTTGAGTTTGTTTTATGGCGAATATAGAAAATTCCGAAAATAACTGCAACGAGGTATGCCTCTATAGCCTTGAAAAGGGCAGTGTTCTGCTCATTAGCAACTTGATATTCTCTTCTGGGACAACATCATCACCTTTAGTGCGAAATGTGGCTAGTGCTGCCACAGTTAGCAATCGGCACAATTGTAAATTTTCAAATGAGATGGAATGAAAAAAGATTACAATATTGATCATTGAGATACAAATGTTCCACTGAATTTATTTTCAAGGCTTATTCCAAATTCGAAACCACAGAAATGATCAACAAAGCAAGATACATAAACGCATTCAGATATAATAAAAATCGGTTTATCAATAAACATCAAGATTTGCAAGTATGTAAGCCTCAATGGCTTTGAACAACTTTTCTGTTTCCTCAGCAGCTTCTTTGATCTTCTCTTCCGGAATCACTTAATCTCCAATCAGGTTATATGTAGTTGTTTTCTTGACAATGCAGCCACCATCAGTAGGCACAACTGTAAATTGACCAACAATGGACTTGAGTTTTCCCAATAGTATATCACCTCCAATGTTGGTGTAGCCGAAAGCCATTGCTTCTGTCAACAACATCAATTCTTTGCTTCATGCTGATTATCGTAAATCCTGCACGTTTTACAATTTGTTAATCTACTGTAACGGAATGCACATTAATAATGCATAGCTACGCAGAAATGTCGAAACATTTATCTCAAAAACGAAGAGGGTAATTTCTTTTCACTCGTAGAAATCTGACATTGACGTAAACGATTTGATGGATTAGAGGCAAACTAAATCAAACTCTATTTAGTTCTATGCAACTCATTACCATCAAAGTTCGTAAACTACTAGTAATAACTTAACTTTTTAGAGTCTGAATTGAGTTCAATGACAAAGCATATACCAATAAGAGTAGTAACCTCTCACAAATATGAATCAGACTTGTGTATCATGTATCATGAATTGAGTTCTTGATAGTTCCAACTCCACCATCTCCTTCAATTTCATAACTTTTAATAAAGCCTGGCAATATTTTGGGAATAATGTTATCAATGTCAAGGAAAAAACCCTTGTACAACTTTCCTGCCGGGACTTCGGAAGCAACCTCAACATTGGGTGTGATGCCACTATACTCACTACGTCATTTTTCGATTTGTTTGGCCGCATCTTATCACAGTACTCCATGTCCTTAATGGTGAATAGTTGGATGTGTACCTTCTACTTGATATGCTCCGGCTTAAACCTAGAGTAATTTGCAACTTCTAGGCCCTCTTACCGTACAAGCCTACACATCATATTTAGAGGGAGCGTAATCTAAGACTACACGACAGGGAGATATCAATCCCAGAAGACTTGTGGATATTCGAGGTTGCCTCTGATCCTCCACATGGTTTTGCAAGAATTCTATGAAATTTCTGTCGAGCTTCTTATCTATAACTCATATTTCGAATGACCTAATAGTGCGTTACCTTTGTATTTTATATTAATTTCCTGTTGTCTCTAGTGTAAGCTTATGAGCAACCTCGATACTCATTACTTACATTAATCCATCTTAGAAATTAAGTTGTATGCTTTGTTGGTTTCTCTTAATAGGGAAAAGTTTTAGAGAGTGTTGCGGATCGAATAATATGTTCTGCAAGATATATGGTCTTTAAAGTCTCCAAAAGATTTAACTTGATAATTGGCTATAGATTTTTCAAAACAAGGGAATGCAGTGACTTGAGAATTGCTTTAAAGCTATCACCACCAAGTAGCTCCTGACATTTGGATCTAAAACAATTAAATATAGAGTGCCTCTAATTAATAACACCAAATAAATTGATCTCACCAGTCACCTCACTACAAAGTATATTGGTCAGATACAAGCTTTAGATGAAATTTAAATCAAAAATGAGAGAAACCATTTTAAATAGGAAGCTGTGAATGAATTAGATGTTTCAGCAAAACACTTGATTGAAATACATCACGGCCGACACCAATACATAATACAAAAATGTCACAGTAGTTGCAAACTTTATTCGTTACAACACGATACATATATAATATTCGAAATCATGACTTGCAACACAGAACGCCACAGACAAATATTACAAGATTATGTACGGGTTATCATTGTCAAGGAGGTAGGCTTCGATAGCCTCGAAAAAAGCAGTGTTCTGTTCATTGGCAAACTTAATATTCTCTTCTGGTACAACAGCATCACCTTTGATGTGGAATGTGGCTATGATCTTGGTAGGCAACGCTTTTTTCTCCGAGCATTGTCTGAAATGTGTTGTCTGATGCTTTTTTTCTTGTAGTAGTGTTCAAGGACTAAAACCTTGAACATTCTTCCTGCTGAGACTGTGGAAGTAATCACGAGTTCGTTCTTCTGGAGATTCATGATTTCTGGAAAAAAACGTCATTTATAGAAATGAAGGTTTAATGCTATAAGATTGGTACACTAAAATGAGAAAACTGGAGCTCTTATTTATAGAGTCCCCGCTCTGGAATTACATGTTGCCAAGTTTTTTTTATAGCTAATTTCATCATGTTGTCAAGTTGTCAACATTGTAATGTTGAAATTCGAAACTAAATTCTAGAAAGCATTGACTTGCTTTGGTTAACATGTAGGGAATCGCCGTGGCTGCCGATCGACTATGCAAGTGCATGTTGTGCATATAAAATCTTTCACTTGGTATATTGTCCTATTTTTTAAATAGATTACTAAAATTTAAATATTTTGTTATATAAAAAAAGATACGAATATACGTATAAAATCAAAATTATTCTCGGACGGGTGGGAATTGGAATAAATATATAATCATATATTAATTAAGGTCGATTTCATATATTAAGATCTACTGAAATTCATAATGTTGCGAAAGCTTCACAGGGATAAGGTTGAGACTTGAGACGGCTGCTGGAGTGCTGGGATAAGGTTGTATGGTTGTCTTCACTCTTCATGCATACAACTCTCATTTGTCGTAACCCTCTTGGTAATTTAAGAATGCCGACTTACATCTTACTCCCGAGTTTTTAAAAGAGATAAAAACAAATGATTGGTGAATAAAGTACTTTTATCTCAATTTTGGAATTAAAATTTTAGAATAAAAATATGTCTATATTTATTTTTATTTTTTTTATTGTGAGAACCCGCAGTCGCTACCCTTTTTTGGGTGTGCATCGCATAAACTCACGGGCTCACGCAATAGCCTGCAAATCACGTGAATCAGATAAACCGCACAAGTGCGACAAATTCTAGTTCAAGATGGCATAATCACACATCCTCCTTCCGTGGGAAAAATATGTCTAATTTACATTCACTTTAACTTGTTTTCTTCCCTATTAAAAACTCGGAAGCACAAATATGAGTGAAAGTGAAACTACTTTGCCTTTCATTATTTTCCTCCCTTTTTAAAACTCAAGAGCAAAGTGTTAAAATTTTTCTTCTTTATTATAATGAAGTTTATTTTCTTTTATTTAAAATAAAAAAAACTAATTTTAATATCGATTAGTTTGGTTTGGTTTGATTTAAACATGTAATGGGTCGGATTTGGTATTCATTATTAAAAAACCATTTATATTTGATTTGATTCCATCCGATTCGTAAACGCTCTAGGTGAAAATTCAAAATAACTTTGAAGTATAATATTAATAACATGAAATTCATAATTAGATTTTGATTGATGGGACTAAAAGTAAATACAGTTCAAAATATAATGAAACATGTACTAAAATATGCAAGAGTGTATGAAACATAGTTGATTAATTCCATTGAGCCATGACTTTAGAGAAAAGTGGTGACTCGAAACTAGAAGTGTAATGAAATTTTAGCAATATTCATTTATTGAGATACATGATAACATGCGTTGTGTAGAACACAAATACATATTTGGTAGAGATTCAGTATCCGATACTCTTTATTTAGGCACTATTTGTTTCAGCAACAAATTACAGTACCGGACACTCTTTATTAAAACTTGGTACTTGTCACACAAAACAGCCGCACAGTTGAGATTAATTGGCCTGGAGGTAGGCCTCAATGGCCTTGAAAAGCTTGGTGTTCTGCTCATCAGCTAACTTGAGATTCTCCTGTGGCACGACAGCATCGCCTTTGGTGTGGTATTTAGATACGGAGGTGCAAGTGCAGCCTCCACCAGCAGCTGGCGCAACTTTAACATGAGTTTCAATCTTCTCAATGATCCCCAAGAGTATGTCCCCATCGATCACACTCACATCAGCAGTCATCCCCTGCTTGTCAATTGCATCAGTTCTAACCGTCATTGTCTTGTGAGGGCTATCTGCATATCCAAAATTTGCGAGAATATGTTATATTTTTGCACCACACTGTGTACAAAAGAATTAAGCACAAAATATGTAATAATATAATAACAAACCATCGCCGAGAGTGATGTTTTTGACAGTTCCAGGACCACCATCACCTTTGACAACATCGATATTCTTATAAGCTCCAGGAGCAGCCTTGGTGACGATGTTATCAATTTCGAGGACTAAGCCCTTGAACATTTTCTCTGGTGGGACTGAACAACTATGCTCTAGTTGGGTCGTTTGGACACCCATGATTTTCTTAGGAAATTAAGAATAAGAACAGAGATGTGAGAAAACTAACTAGTAGGAGATGAAATGAGATTGGTACGACGAAATCAAACAACTCAAGCACCTCTATTTATAGTCACGTTTCTCATGTATATGATGTCAAAATATGTATTATAATTTCAAATCATTTCTAAAAATAATTCATGTCACAAATTGTTCAATATATCTAAATAAGCATCATATCTAAATTATATTTTTATCAACTATCCAGCCATTTGTATTTTTGATAAATTGGGAATGAAGGAATTTTATTGTTTAAGTAGCTAGTGCAAGTATAATTTTTTTAATATAGACTAGAAATATTTTAATTATCATACGATTTTAAATAAGAATAGCAAAATAGGCAAAATAATCTTGCTAAATTTTATTACATAGCTCTATATATTTAAAAAGTTTATAGATATATATTATTCAATCCGGTTTGGATCAAATTATGAGCCTCGGTTATGGAGGGGCAAAGAAACCCTCACTTATTTTGTTGGTTTTTGTATATTGTGATATATGTATGGGTTAGCCGAGTCCTTCGAACTTATCTTCAACAACTACGTACATATTATCAAGATATGCATGATTTTCAGGCTCTTCAGTTCATGTTCGTATATCTACTTACTAATTTCGTCAAGAGAAACAAATAATATCTGACGATATAATTTTGACAATACTAGGAGAATGATGTACTGATTTCTTGATTTGTATATATCGCGAACCAAGTGATGATATTATTCTTGGTTTGTTTTGATCATTTTAAACAACCAATTATATCTGATCGATGTCCTCGTGTAGCGCGGGGTGAGCAATCTAGCCCCAAATTTAGGACTCCTAAATT
This sequence comes from Oenanthe sinensis, assembly GCA_028671895.1. Taxonomy (NCBI): domain Eukaryota; kingdom Viridiplantae; phylum Streptophyta; class Magnoliopsida; order Apiales; family Apiaceae; genus Oenanthe; species Oenanthe sinensis. Next base: position 25,196,034 of record CM053809.1, read on the forward strand.
TATAGGGTGTTATATATATTGATAGATATTTGTAACAAAAAAAATCATAGTTTATTAGTTAAGTCGACAAATATTGATAATATTATAATTAAAATCAAATTTATTAGCTTTTATTTTTTAAGAGTAAATTGCAGTTTTGTGATCTAAATTAAAATATTTTTGTAATTTGATGACTGATGTATTACACTTAACACTTTAATAGCTAAATAAAATATTTGGGTTAATTATCAAACTCATCACTGAAGTCGTTCAATGATATCAAGTAGGTCACTGAAGTCCACGAGGTCTCACTTCAATCACTATAGTGTTTTAATGATATCATTATCATCATTGCCGTTAATTCCTTCAATTTGTTTGACAGAAACCGTTTCCCACGTGGACTTTGTTACTAACATTGCCAAGCCAGTCTGTCTCATGTTGCTGACGTGTCTCCGGTTAAATGTTTACATTGATTGTTTTGTAATAATTGAATTTTTAAATTTAAAAATAATAATAGCTGAAATTTAATTTATGATTGTTTATTATTTTAATTTATGATTCATTTTTTGGGTTATACAGTAGTCTGTCAAAACATAAATTAAATTAAAAATTGCCATCATCTCATTTTTTGGGTTATACAGTAGTCTTCCAAAACATAAATTAAATTAAAAAATAAATTTCATAAATTAAAATAATAAACAATCATAAATTAAATTTCAGCTATTATTATTTTTAAATTTAAAAATTCAATTATTACAAAACAATCAATGTAAACAATCAACAGGAGACACGTCAGCAACATGAGACAGGCTCGCTTGGCAATGTCAGCAACAAAGTCCACGTGGGAAACGGTTTCTGTCAAACAAATTGAAGGAATTAACGGCAATGATGATAATGATATCATTAAAACACTATAGTGATTGAAGTGAGACCCCGTGGACTTCAGTGACCTACTTGATATCATTGAACAACTTCAGACTTCAGTGATGAGTTTGATAATTAACCCTAAAATATTTTAAAAGAAAATGGGGCTTCAGCTCAAATTCACATTGACGGGTTAACGGTGTCGGTAATTAATTTATAGAAATAAGGAAAAGAACGTCTTTTAATACTAATTTTGTATAAAAATATATCTAATTAATATTATTTAGATATGGATGTGACAGAGGTCGAGGGGCGATTGAAAATGGAGGGAAAGGAGAAAATGGCAATTGTAGAAGGATAACACGGGAGGGATTGAAGGATTTGAGGACTATTGCAGAGAGGGACGATGCCATAGAAGGAGAGAGAAAGTGGAAAAGGTGGTCCGAGAAGAGAAGTCATCGGAAAAGCGTTGGCGTTGGTGTTGGTGTAAAAAGGAGAGCGAAAAAGGAATGGAGGAGGGAGGAAGGAGGTGAATGAAGGAGATGGTGCAGGTGGTTATTGTGGATGAGAGGGTAAGAGGAGGAGAGTGAGTGAAGAAATTAAAAAATAGAGAGAACGTATTTTTTTTTATTTTTTTTAAGAAAAGAACTAATGAAGTTAGTTTCGTCAGTGTGAATTCGAACAGAAATCACATCTTTTTAAAATATTTTATTTAGTCATTAAAGTGATGAGTCCAATATATCAATCACAATTATACAAGGGTAATATAACTAATATTCTAATATTAGTTATATTAGAATATAACTAATATTTTGTTTAGTTATAGGGTTAAATGGCTAATACATAATCAGACTCACACTCATCTTGCAAGTGGGTCACTGAACTCAAAAAACTTGCAGTTGAATAATTGAACTAATATAAACTTGTAATCGACTAACTGAATTAATATAAACTTGCAATCAACTAACTGAACTGATCCTCAACTTGCAACTGGGTAATCGAAGTCAAAAAGTTATAAAATATCACATATTTTCATTTATAGAGTGTTGCAGGGAGAACAGTAATTTCGGAATCTGAATCCAAAAATTTGAATCTGTATCCGAATCTGAGATATCCAGAAAAAAAAATATATATAATAATTATATATATCTTATTAAAAATATATTAGTTAATAAATAAATATATATATATATATATATATATGTATATATTATAAATTGAACATAAGAAAAAATATATTATATATATATATTTCTACATAATATATATAAATTAGGATTCAGATATTATCGGATACGAATATGCCCATATCCATATTCGTATCCGAATCCGACTATTCAGATACGAATAATATTCGCTTTATTTCAAATATGGATAATATTCGATTTATTTCGAATACGGATACAGATATTTCGAACGGATATCAGATATTTCGAATTTTTTTAACAGCCATACAGTTTTGTATGTTGTAAGTTTATTTTTGTTCAGTACCCCAGTTGCAAGTTTATTTTTTTTCAGTAACCCAATTGCAAGTTTTTATTAATCTAGGAATGTAAATGCAAGTTGGGGTTGAGTTCAGTTTTGTAAGTTGCAAGTTTGGTTTTTATTTTGTTAGTGATGTTAACGACAGTTACCCAAATGCAAGTTTTAATTACTTGAATTATGTCAATGCAAGTTTTTTGAGTTCAGTGACTCCCTTGCAAGTTTAGTGTGAGTCTGATTATGTATTAGCCATTTAACCCTTTAGTTATATTAGTCCAATACAAGGGTAAAAAACACAACTAATAGAAAATATTTAATAATAATATTTTAATATTTTTATAATATATATGTAAAATAAAATATAAACAACTATTTAATAAAATTAAGATATAATAATATAGTTATACATGATATGAAATAAATCAAAAAATAGTAAAAATATAAATATAAATATAATTTAGAAAATGAAAAAATTATACTACATTACGTCCGGATCAGATTTAATCAAAATTTGAATAGTGAATATGACCAAGCACAGAAATTATATGAAATACGGATGCAAATAAACGGTTTGAAAATAAAATTCATATTCGACTAATTTAAATGAATTCGATTTGATTCGTCTGTAAATCGAGTCTAAACTTCAACATGAAATTGTGTTTGATATGTAAAGGAGAGTTATTTAACGTGACACTTGAATATCTTTTAAACATTACTTATGTCCAACACCCATGACCCCTGAAATTATAAACATGAGACTCTGAGGGTTAAATTTGCTAATGCATCCGTAGGAAGCCTATCATGCTGCCGAGTTATAAAATGATCATTGAAAAAAGTTGTATCCGATACCATTTATTTGTTTAGAAAAACATCAAATACATCAGGAAACAGAGTTGCACAACAGAAACAAAATTACAAAACACACCGATAAAAACTCTCAATTTGATCTGTCACACGGAAATATTTATGAAGCTACGGCATATCTAGCCTTGTTCTCATAAATTAAACAGTGACATTATCATAAGTCCTCAATTGAGATTAGTTGGCAATGAGGTGGGCCTCGATAGCCTTGAAAAGAGCAGTGTTCTGCTCATTGGCATACTTGATGTTCTCTTCAGGAACTACGGCATCGCCTTTGGTGTGGAATATGGCTGTGGTCTTGGTAATGCTACCTCCATCAGCAGTTGGTACAATTACGAGATGGTTTTCGATGGATTCAATGAAGCCCAACAGGATGTCTCCGTCGATGACACTGTAATCGAATGTCAATGCCTCCTTATTTACTGCATCAGTCCTCAGGGTCATTGTGGTGATTGGGCTACCTGCTTATTGACGTAGGCATGTTCAACACTTTCGTTAGAAATGTCGTATAATTATTGGTTAATTTATACATAATTAAGATGACGAGCAAACTAACCTTCAGGCAGAGTGATGTTTTTTATGGTTCCAGCTCCACCGTCTCCTTTGACCTCGACACTCTTGTAAGCTCCAGGGGCAGCCTTGGGGATGATTGTATCAGCATCAATGACTAAGCCCTGGAACATTTTCTCTGCTGAGAGTGAGGAAGTGAGCTCAAGAACATGGCTCTGAACACCCATGATTAATTTCAACAAATAATATAAGGAATACTAAGAAATAGATACTAGTAAAAAGATTGATGTGATGATAGTAGAGCACAAAGAGCATCTATTTATAGTGCGAGTATTTGAATGTTGAGGTGTGCTCCTGTGTATTATAATAATGCATGTTTAATTTTATAAGTTTTCAAACCATTCTAATCTAGTGACAGACAAGTCGGTGCATTGTTGCTGAAATTTAAAAAGATCAATTCTAGAAACGATTCAATAGCTCCAGTAGAAAGGTCATTCATGGACGCCGGACTACCAATGTGCGTATAAAGTTGTCTTTGCATGTCCATTCTTAATTGATTCAATAGCTTAATTGGGTTGAAGTTACTGTAACGTTTCACTAAAATCAGTTACAAAAGTTAATGTTATTTTACTTTGAAATTTAAGAAAAATTAAAAAAATCGTGAAACCTAGCTATTTTACATAAAAAAAGTGACAAATATAACATTTTTTCGAAATAACTTTTCGCGATGAAGCAGTACTTGTAATTTTATAAAAAATGATTCTCAACATGCTAAAAGGTACTGTACTAATTTTGAGTGTGAAAATAATATCGAGTGAGTATACAGGGGATAAGTGTAAGATATGTAGCAGCGTCCATTCTTGACATATTTCACCAAACATACTATAATGTCATTGGATTTGAGATGTCTTGTCTATGAGTCGGCCGTGTAAAAATAGTAACAAATTCACTAAAATATGAAATTTTACTGAGATCTAGATCGTAAATTTTACTTGGACGGTTTAAACATTCGGACAAATTAAGCAGATGCGGTGTCTCGTCTGTTTGGTCAATGTTGAGGTGCTGAATATAAACTTTTGTTCTTTGCTTTTAGAATTATTGGACAATATGTATATAATATTCTAACTGGACATAGCAATTCGAGTAAACTGTTTGCCGGTTTGGTTTCGGATCGGATCACTTTTCGGTTATAATATATTTTTATTCGGATTTGATTCAGTTCGGATCCAGTTTCGATTTTGCATAAATTGAATCGGTTTCAGTTCAGATCGGTACGATTTCGGTTTGGGTCAAAATCAGATTAAAATTCGGATGAATTTTGGATAAAAATCGGATCAGATTCGGTTCAGATATTTTCAGATTTCTTGTTTTAAATTAGATTTTGTTTCGATTTGAAAGTTAAGTTCGGATTACTGTTAAATTAATTTGAATTATCATTGAATTTAAATAAAGATCATTAAGTAAATTTGACAAATTATAGTAAAAATTTGATAAAATAATACCGAACAAAATAATTATCTCGATTAAGTAATATATTTCTTCATTTTAGACTTTGGTCAATATGATAAAAGAAATTTTCACTAAATTCTGTAATATAACAATTTAAAAAAAATCTTGATTCCAAATAAAAATATAAATAACTTTTATATGTACATATATAATATACAGTATTTATTTATTTTTAAAATATGAATTTATATTCACTTTTCTTTATTTTCTAGCAAACTCAAAATAAATGTTGTTCTTAATTTTTTTTTAATATTTTATTTTACGAACACATGTATTATACATATGAATTATGTATAAGTGTATAATGTACATGTGAGTGTAACGAATTATAAGATTATATGTATGAAATACTTAAGTTCTATAATATAGTTTGAGTTATATTCATTTTGTATAATTTTTAGTTAGGATTTGATCGATTTCGGATCATTATCGGATCTATTATTTCATATTATTTTTCGGTTAAAATTCCGGTTCCGGATCATTTTCGAATAGGATCGAATCGGTTTTCGCATCATTTTCGGATTTGATTATATTAAACAAATATCGGTTCAGATCAAATTATTTCAAATTTGGTTACACTTTCGAATTATTAAATTCGAATATAAAATTGAATTTCGGTTCACTACATTTCGGGTCGGTTCTTTCCGATTCAGAACTAATTTGTCGGGCCTAATTCTAACGTAACTTCCTCCGCATGTGATTTGCCTAAAAAAGGTTACAGTAAATTGTATATAAAATATTATCTTTAAAAACTGAGTTCACGGCCAGGCAGAGAAGATGAAGATTTAGATTTATATTCACACTAAATAAGATATTATACACATCGTCATCCTATTGTTGGAAAATATATTATAAAATTAGTATATATAATATATAATTTATATTATCTATATTTATATATATCATGTGCTTTAAAATTACTCCAAACTTATTTAATGGTGACAAATAAGCGTGATATCGTAACAGCTTCTAAAATTCTTATTACTAGAAAAAGTAGTGGTGCACCGCTTATCTGCATGTACGTAAATAGCTGCCTCTATTATTGAGCATGCTAGCACGATGAGAAAAATGGAAGATATATCTTTTTGATGTCGAATAATTAATGTTTAAACATTCATATAAAGTTAATATGCGATCAGATCTACAAGATATTGTTTCTCACATAACGACGATATATGTATAGGTCGATATCAACCCATTTTGTTAAATTATTTGAGTAATAATGATATAGTAGATCCGGTGTGATTGAATTATTTAATCTCAAAGTGGGGGAGGAATGTATTGTATTTGCAGTTATTTTGGCATATAATAGAGCGCGATCGACTCAATCCACAATGCTCTAAACAGTCTTTTAGTTTGTTTATTATATTTCCAGAAGTTTTTTTCAAATAAAAGTGCTTTCATTAATTAGCAAGAATCGCAACTAATACATCATAAATAAAATCAGGAGGGTTCAATGTCCACTCCCGCAAGTCTGCAACAAATATGGCATAGAACGGCTTACCTTTGCTAACAAGTAAGCCACACCATTCGCAGATCTACTAACGTAATAAGCTAGCTAGCACATCATCAAAGTGCTTAAATAAACTAAAACAATCAGTAACAATCATATGAAACGGGATTCTACCTATACTTCCTTGAATTGCATCGATCACAAGTTTTGCATCTATTTCAAAGACACATCGTTTGTACCCCTTATTAATTGCCCAACAAATCGCTTCTTTTAAACTCATCGCCTCAGCCTCTCTCGGAGTTGGGAGACCTCGATGGTTATAAAATCAAGCCATTAAGAATATTCATGTCTCCCCTCAAACAACACAACCTAGACCCACACTTCTTGTTTCCTAAAAAATAGCCGCATCTGTGTTGATCTTCACCCAATTCAGAGGTGGTTTGCTCCATTTGCTACTCTCCCCTCATGTCTTTCCATGCACTTGTGACCACAGCAAGTTTTGTCCTTTGCATTTTTCAAGTCTTGTAACATAGTAATTGCCTCAGCCTTAATCCCATACACCGAGCTATTGACTTTTTCACATACCCACTTGTTTCGCCTATTCCATATGCTCCAACAACTCAGACCAAACAATGCACATTTTTCTTGTGAGAAAGATGCAAACGCCCTAAACAGCACATCAAAAACTGTATCCTCTAGGCCTAGTGTGATGCTATTTTGTAACCAAAATCCCACCCATACGGATCGATCAAAGCTACATTCAAACGACACGTGTATATCAGTTTCCTCTACATGCAAGCACCACAGACAAGCTTTGTAAATAGGGACCCTTTTACTTGCTAACGCCACTGTAGTTGGGAGGCACGCATAACAATCTCTCCATAATAGATTTATGACTTTACAAGGTAGTTGTAAATTCCATAGTTTTGTCCAAAAACTCGCATGGGGCTTTGGGTCTTCCCCTCGGAATTGCCTATAACTGATACGCACTGAGAAATTTCCATTTGGATCAAGTAGCTAAAACCACTTATCCTCTCTATTATTCATAGGAAGGGGAACTTATAAAATCAATTCTTTATCCTTATCATTACACAAGTCTCGTATAATATCCTCATCCCACTTACGACTTTCATCCTCCATCAGACTAAACACACTAGTTTCTTTAAGCTCATTCGGCATCTCCGTAAATAAACAACCATTACTAGGATCTGGTAACCAAGGTACTTTTTAAACACAAGTACTCTCCCTATTGCCAATACGCTTTCGACATCCGTGTTTTACGAGATCCTGAGCTACCAAAATACTTCTCCACATAACACTTGGATTTGAGCCAAGCGTAGCATTCAAAAAGTCTCAATTGGGGTAGTAACGAGCCTGGATTAACGTCGTAACTAATGGATTATCATTATTAACAACCTCCATCCCTGCTTAGCTAACATAGCAACATTAAATTTATGCAGATCTTTCATCCCTAACCCACCACCTTCTTTTACAACACACAACCGTTTCCAAGACATCCATTTAATACCTTGATTTGTTGACGAACCATTACACCACTAAAATGAGTTCATCAATTTTTCAATCTCATCACATATCTCTTCTGGAATTAAGAACAAATTCATCCAAAATTTTGGAATACTGGGCCGCCGTTTTGAGCAAAATATGCTTTTATGCTTTCAATATACTTTTAACCCTCCACCCATAAAGTTTATGTTTAAGTTTTTCTTTTAGGAACTAAAAACCTCAACTTTCTTTCGTCCAATTCTCATTGGCATTCCCAAATACTTCCCAGGATCAGATACTTCTATAATACCAAGTTGCTGACAGATTGTTTGAAGATCCAAACTTGTTGTGTTTGGGCTAAAAGTGGCACTGGATTTGTTAAAATTTATTACTTGTCCTGACATATTTTCGTACCTAAGCAACAAAGATTTCATAGTTATTGCTTCCGCCTCTGTAGCAAACAATAAATGCGATATAGCAGGTGCCCCTTTAGCAATTACACAACCATGCACTAAACCAGCTGCCTCATATCTTCAAATCATTGAGCTTAGCCACTCAACACAAAGAATACAGAGATAGAGTGATATTGGGTCACCTTGTTTTAACCCACACCCAGGTTTCACATCCCCGAAAGTTGTTCCATTATGTATGAAACTATAAGAAACAGATTTGATGCACGACATCATTCGATCTACTCAAACCTCATTGAAACCAAACTTGTATAACATATGCTCAATGAAACTCCATTCGAGTTTATCATATGCTTTTGATACATTCAATTTCAGTCCAACAACCCTTTTTTTCCCTTGTGTTTTCCTCTTAATATAATGATTCAACTCAAAAGCAATTAAAATATTATTTGTCAGTAAACGTCCTTCAACAAAAGCATTTTACTTGTCTGATATCAACCGATTAAGACAAGGTTTTAGCCTATTTATTATAACTTTGGAAAAGGCTCGAAACAACACATTGCATAGGGATATGGGTCACATATCTGTCATTTGCTCGGGTTGCTTGACTTTCGGAATAAGACAGACTAACATATGGTTTACCCCATTTGGCAATTCCCCTTCATTAATAAGCCTATTGCAAAAGTTAAGCACATCAGTTCCCACTATATGCCAGAAAGTTTGGTAAAAACTTGGGTTCCCTGGTGAGTTGTCTGAATGCATAGAAAATACAACTGTTTTCACCTCTTCTAATGTGACAGGCAACATAAGTGACTCATTCTGCTCCTCTATGACTGTGGGGACTACTTCCCTCTCCGTTAAGCCTTCAGGTCTACCAGTTGTTTTGAATAAATTATTAAAGTAATCACTAATGATCTGTTGAATCTCATGTGCTTCCTCTTTCCAAACGCCCCTATTATCTTTCAGCCTATTCACTGTATTGTTTCTTCTACGACTTGACGCGTACTTATGAAAGAAACGAGAATTTTGATCTCCTTCACATAATTAACCAGAATTATTTTGCCCTTTGTTACCAATAAACCTCTTGTCTTTTTAATATCTCATGAAACCCCTGCCTAGTTATGTTGTATTTTCGAACCCCATAGCTATCCATGCGTGCTCTAAAATTCCTCAACTCATACATAACATTTCGTAGCTTCTATTTGAATTCTTTCACAATTCCCCAACCCCATTCTTCCAACTTGTTTCCATAATTTTTAATCTTATACAAGATGCCAACATCTATCACCTCATTCCAGCTTGCTTCAACAATCTCCATACAATATCTTTCTCAAAGTCACAGGTTCTCGAACTTAAATCTTTTGTTTTTCGACACATATATCCTCCTATTTAGCTGCAAAAATAATGGAAGATGATCTGAGGTAAACACATCGATCACTTTTAGTTCTGTATTGGGAAATAGGCTTCTTCATTCATTATTTGTCAGTCCCCACATATCAAGTCATTCTTGAACCCATTGACTAGTGCCCCTACATCTTTCCCATATAAATTTGTCACCTGAAAACCCCAGTTCATGTAAAGCACACTGCTCTACTATATCGCAGAAACCATCCAACAAATTCTTTGGATGAGCACGCCCCCTAACTTTTCATTTGCATACATTAATTTGTTAAAATCTCCCAATACGCACTAAGGGAGGCTAGAACGCTGAGCTAACTCACTCGATAAGCCCCATGATTCATGACGCCTTTGTCTCTTCGGGTACCAATAAAATCTCGTATATCTCCATCGACCCACTTGTTCTACAAATATTTCCACATCTATAAAGTTTTCATTTGAGCCCTTGACTTCAACTGTAATCTCTCATTTCGCTAACAACGCAATTCCTCTTCTTCCATGTCGATTAGTGTCCACAATCCAGCAGCTCGTAAATCCCAACTGCTTGCAAACAAATTCTATTTTATTCTTATTTATGAAAATTTCTGAAAGGAAAACTAAACTAGACCTCAATTGTTTTACCAATTCTTTTAGGAACCGTACTGCTCGTGGGTTGGCCAGCCCCATAACAGTTTCATGCTAGGATACTCATTGGTAGGGGTGAGCAAAAAACCGAATTGAAACCGAAACCGGTGAAAATCGAACCGAAAAAATCGAAACCGAAACCGAACCGGCGGTTGCGGTTTTGATTTTTAAAAACCGAGACTTTCGGTTCTGGTTCCGGTTATAGGTCAAAATCGAACCGAAAAAAACAGAACCGAACCGATCATTAAAATAAATAAATTTATTATATAATATATATATATATATATATATAATTTAAGTATTAAATTTCCCTAAAACATTATTTTTTCAATTATATTTCATATTACAACATCAACTATACTAATATTGAATGTGGGAATATGACAACCCCTTTACGACATTTTATTCCTCTATTTTCCAATTAAAAAGAATATAATCAGGAGTAAACATCATTAGACATGATTATGTGCTTTTTAGATTGCATACTACAATAAAGGACATTCACATTTTGTTGATTCAACCTTAAAATTTGATTGTTAAAGTTTCTTACTTTTTTTTGTAGTGTTATTATGCAGAATGTGATCAAATATTTGATTGTATAAAATTTGAATGTAAAAATATAATGATTTAAATTATATTTTTTTTTCATTTTTATTTATCCGGTTTTTTAACCGAAACCGAACCGATAAAAACCGAACCGGTCTTTTTAAAACCGAAACCGATGGTTCGGTTGCGGTTGCGGTTTTCAATTTTTAAAACCGAAGATATGCGGTTCCGATTCCGATTTTGGTCAAAAATCGAACCGAACCGAACCGCGCTCACCCCTACTCATTGGGCTTGGCGGGCCTAATCCATAGAACCCGGCGCAAATAAGTTTTTTAAATTGCCTTCCAATTTTTCTGAGTTGTATGTATCTTCTGTGCTATTTCAAGGCCCGTCAGCTATCATAAGGTTTAGCCCAATATCATGACCCATATTTTTCTCCACACGTCTCCTTTTTCGGTCCATCACAATCGTATCTTTCTTCCTTACTGTTTATGTTTAATGTAAAGGATTATAATGCCAAAACATCACTAAATTTTTAGAGCAATGTATACCCAAAAGTTATACTAATTTTTTTTTTTCAAATGATGTGGCGTGACATATGAGTTGTTTTAATTCGTCAGCACATATATTATTATAGAAAAGTTATAATTACACACATGACAACTCAGCATTTACAAGCCATATAAACTAGTAGTACTAATTAAAATACGCATATGTTATTATAGGAAAGTTACCAATCACGCGCATGACAACTCAGCATTTACAAGTCATATAATGTTAGGTCCCGAAGTATCGTAGAAGGGGGGTTGAATACGATACTCACAATAATTTAAATTCTTTTCAGAATTTGCGGATAAATAAATTATTGTTTCAGAGTGGGTTTGGCCATTTGTAGTGTTTAGGTGAGCTGCCTACTAATTTTCTGTGTTCCCGGATAAATCAATTAGGTTCAAGAAAATTAGCAAGTAATTTATGGAGACAAGTTTCCGGGAATATTACTCTCGTATTAATCCCAGAGGGTTTTGCTACACCCAGTTAAAATTAACTGGCTTCCAAAGAATAAATTAATTCTTTGCTACTAACACAAAAATATTAGGCTCAGTTCCTATACGAATATATCTAAATTAGTACAAGGAAAAACTGAGTCCGTAGGGAGTGATATCTAGGAGCCCTGAGCATTTTTCGTTAAAGAACCGGGTCCTAATATCTGACCAGGAGCAAGGTAAGGGTGTGTATAAATTTAAGTCTCTTGCTCCGGCCATGGCAGTAGCTCTCTACATATTATTTTTTTGTTGAAGAAGACGACTCCTCCTCTTTAATTGGTGTAGACTTTAAATCAATAAAGTAGCTGCAGTAATTTGATTGGCTAAGGGCTGAGTGGCGCCTGTAGAGTGACTTCCCTGTGTAGATTCAAGTGGCGCCTTTAATTACTTAACAAAAATTCTTCAAGTCAAGTAATATTAAGTTGCGCCTGTCACATTGAATACCCTGTGAGAAATTGAGTGGCGCCTTGAAAATTAAGTTGTTCCAAGGTGAAGTTGAGTGGCGCCAGCTACATTGTCTTCCCTGTGTCAAAATGAGTGGCGCCATAAAAACTGTTGGGAGAAACTAAGTCATGCGCGTGAATAACAATCATGGTCAAAGTGCTGTTTAGCCACTGCACTTTGACCCTCTTTTCATTGCTTGACTGAAGTTTCCCAACTTCCAGTTCTTGTATCAAAGTCTTGACGCATTACACCCTGTACCCTGAGCTGTTCCTGTTCTTCGACTGAAGTTCAGAAACTTTCACTTTTCGTACCAAGGTTGTGACACTTTGCACCCTGCACCCTTTGAGCTGTTTAGCTGTTTGGCTGTAGCCTCTATAAATTACTTTTCGTACCTTAATAAATAATCGTTCTTTTCAAGTACGTTCTTCAACTTAACAATTCTTCTATAGTTAATACTCAGATTCCTTTCACAGACTGCTGACGCCTAGTGCAACTGGTCTGGTTCACAGACGACTAACTTCGATCCAGGTCTTCGTATTATTGCTTTACTTACATTGTTAAGTTTGCAGCAACTTCATTGCTTCGAACACTGACTGTCAATAAACACTGTAATTTCACTGGAATCTTTTCTGGTACTTAGACACTTGTCTTTACCATGTCTTCAATTCTTCTAGATTCCTATGCTTCGAACACTGTCTATCTTCAATCAACGCTTTTACACTGAAATCTTCTAGTGGTACTTCTATACTGAATCTTCAACACTTCTGAAACCCTAAAAGTCTTTACACATTATTCTTCACTGAGGCATGAACATATAAATGAACTTCTTTCAGTGACCTGCAGTAGACTTCAAAACTTCTTCTAATATCTTGATTCACTGTATTTGCCTTGTCTTCATTTCTTCCTGATTTCTGTGTAGGTGTAGTATTATTTACTTGTCCTGTTCTAGTGTTGAGTTATCACGATTACTATTCATACAGTTTCGTAATCTCACCAACAATCTCCCCCTATTTGATTGTTAAACTTTAGCAAACAAATCACCTAGGGAGGATAACTCAACTAACAACTAGAAAAAGTAATCGTCCGAGACTTGTAAATAATGCTACTGGTTTTTCTGGATCAGATACTGCACTTCCAGAATTCTTGTGTAACTGAAATGAATGATGTTTGTTCCTCTGACGTTGAACTGATATTCAAGTTGTATCATCTTCATTTCTGTCTGTTTGAGCTTTCTTCGTTTCAAAATCCTTCATTGTTTGAACTTAAAGAACTTATCATGAACAGAGCTTCATAAGAATCAATTCCTGGGTATGTCTTCAACCAATACTGAACATAGCTCAAATAATGTTCTCCCCCTATGAATGTGATTCTCCTTCTTATTCTTCATCTCCCTTTAGAAAATAAATGGAATAGTCATTTCTGTTCTTCCAAGTATAGAATTACAGCTTCTTGATTCTCCCATATATCTGTTGTTTCCCCTCAGGATCAGAAGATAAGATTTTCTTCTTCGTGTCTAAAATCTCCCCCTAAGGATACGAAGATAAGACTTATTAACTTCACCTTTTTCTTGTTATAATTATAACACTATAACTTCTCCCTCATAAGAAGAGGAATCCTCCAATTTCTTTTTCTTGTTATAACTATAACACTATAAATTCTCCCCCTTAGTTGAGGAATCCTTCAATGGCCCACTTTTGAAGATACCAATTGTTAATACCAATTGTTAGGTCCTCTTTTAAATGGTTTGTCTTCCAAAGAAGGTTCTCGTCTGACGTTGATCGGAAAAAAATATAGTAACTTTTCTTTCAGAAGTAGCAAGTAGCAAGGGTAAGTGTTTGGCTTGTGGTTTCCTCACTTCTACTACGTTCTGTTGGTGTTTACACTTAAGTGTCGAGCACTTAGAAGTGTTTCACTCTTTCTCTCCCTATCTCTCACTCAAGTGTATCTCTCCCTCACTTTCACTCAAGTGTTTCTCTCTCTCACTTTCACTCTGCATTTCAAATTTAGTCTGCTGTACCTGCAAGTGAAATCCGTCAATTCATACATTCCCAACACCTGATTCATCAGAATGAACTGAATCACTATCAAGTGGGGAATTGCCTCGTAGAGGTGTTCTTGATCTATCATTCATAAGCACTGTCCCACACCAGACTCAATAGCAATTGCTAAATCACTGTCTAGTGGAGCCTCACCTCTTTGAGATGGGTTATCCCAAGATTTTAAAATCTTTTTGGGAATCCTGCCTTGTTCTATCAAGGAGTTGCCTCACACCTTCTCCGTAAACGGGAGGTGGACATTCCTTTTCAGGATCTGGAAATGTTCCTTCCAGGAGGGGCGACGTAGTAGACAATGTAATGAATGGCGATTTAGAGTCTACGTTTCCCTCGTAACCCAATGACGGGTGTTTGTTAACATGCCTATACCTCACACTGTGCACGCCTTGCAATGTGTCCAATTGTTAGGCCCCTAGTATAACTGTTAGGATTGTTAGGTCCCAAAAATTATATAAGGTTCCTAGTATATATCTGTTTAGGCTTACCATCAGCGTGAGTGCCGGTGGTGTGCTTGACTCATTACAAGATGCTCTGGCTGACGAGCGAATTTAAATGGTCTCATCCTATTGAGAGAATGATTCCAGAGACAGTTTTATTGCCTTTTCAGCTCTGCATCCTTTTGAGAAGATACAGATGAGCTTACAGTTACCTCAGTTTATATACTTCTTTACTTCGCTGGAGGTAGAGCTGTGGGTGCACTTCCGACTTCATCCTTATTTGCTGCATCAAGTGCAGTTTCTCCCTTATCAACCTCTAACAAACATATGTTCCTTATAACTCCAGGGGTTAATATATGGAAGTGGATGAAATGAGTGTTTGGTATTAAGGCCTGGGTCAGAGATTGATGGGTTTTCAACCTCTTGGCCAGCTTTTGTAGCCACTGGGGGCTGAACGGATAAAATCATTAAAAGAAGATAAAAAGATAATCACTTAAACATTCCAAAACATATTTTTCATCTCAAGGAGAAAGAAAAATATAAGAAGGAATGGTAAACGATTGCATTAAAGCACTTTTAATAAAAGAGTTTTGTCAGATCGAAAAATTAATCATTTAAGAGCATGACACCAATAAAAATTTTCTTTAAGATACTTATCCCATAATAAAACGCGGGAATGTGTATCAGAGAAAAAGTCTATTCTTTATGAATTTCTTATAAGGCAAATTTCCCATAATAAAACGCGGGAATTTACATCAAATAAGAAACTCAACTCTCTTACCAAATATTATCTCAAAAAAAAATGACTCTTTTCCATTAAACCTAAGCACTGTATGTTTTGAAAATAGTTTTGCAAAACATCCTTATCAGATAGAAGACAATGATTTTCCGACTCATAATGCAATTATGATTTACATCATTTTCGTCTGCCTGATAATATCCCCGACTTAAAATAAAAACATGACAATTGGGGTAGGATGAATGCTTAACAATACAGTACTAGGCCTTCAAAGCAACAATCACTGTTTTGGTACTGTGAATCAATGTGAAACATACATTGAAACAAGTATTTGAAAATAAATAATTTTACAAGTGATTGATACCTTGATGTTAAAACACATTTTCACAAAGAGAGAAAAAGCTTTATTAGATAAAACATTTAAAACAAGCTTTTGGGAGAGGATAAAATTTCGAGAGAAAAGAAAGATTATCCTAAAGAAAAGTTTTTCAAAAGAGAAGTTTTGAAAAAGAATTCTTAAGTTTTCTTAACTAAAACTGATAGACAAATGAATGTATCTTTGCATAAAATATTTTGAAAAAGAAATAGACAAAAATTTCTTTTAAATACATTCAAGATCGTAAACCAGTCAAAGAAAGAAAACTAAATATATTGATACCAATTGTTGCTAAGAATAAAAACCAAGTAAATCCATTAGTATCAATATATATCACACTTATTTTGTAATAAAATATTATTCAATTATCACAAAGTAATAAAAGATAATAAATATACTACAAATAATTATGCTTCGAATTTATTTTAATTTATTTAAATCATGGAACAGATATTCCACTGAATTGTTTTATATCATCATGATTTAAACAAATCAAAATGAATTAAATACTTATGCTGTACTAAGCAATTGCCAATCACATGCATTTATATAAACTATACATGGCAATTATTCAGTAGAACAATAAGCATATCACAGTTAATTGCACGGAAATATTAACAAAATATCATTTCGAGATATTCATCAATAAATTCAAAATGCAAGAAACTATGCTTCTGTTATTTTATCAAATCAAAATTATGAAACTAATAATCATTGAATTGCTTCAATCCATAATTTCAATAAGATAAAATAAATTCGCTAAATACTAAAATATTCATTAGATTGAATATTAGCATCTAACTTCCTACGCCATATCTAATAATTGTCACTTTGCACATTGTAAGCGTACTCATAACAATTATTAATTGATATACGTAAGCTCGAGGATTTAGTTGAAAAGAAATTCACAAGTCCTTTATATAGGGAAAAAGTAATACTTGTGATTCTAATTGCAACTCCTCGTTATCAAACTTATTTTTAGAAATATTTTCTAAGTATATAAAATATTGAGAATTTCATACACATAACTTAGAAAATACTTCACCTTTCAGTATTAGTGAGTTTTAAAATATGCATTGTTTATTTAGAACAGAAATTCTAAATACCATCACTAATATCAAAAGTATCACAATTATTTGTAATAAAATATTCAAGAATATCAGAGCAAAATATCAGAGCAATTAAGCAAGATATCATTGACTAATACTCATCAAATATTTAAGACATACAAATAATTATGCTTCTTACTTATGCTAAATAATTTAACTACCACTCATGCATAAAACATTGTAAGCATGATAATTAAACTAATAGCAAAAAGTATGAGGATCTGGATTTCAAATAAATTCACAAGTCCTTTGGATCGGGAAAAAGTAATACTTGTGAACTCATTTGAGAATTTCTTGCAGATGGGATTTTCAATAAATATGCATATTAATAATATCCCAACTTTACTAACCAACTTAGATAAAATAAATTTATCAAGTCATTTAGCAAAAATCTACAAGTTATTCGACTATGGACACCTCAAAAGAAATGATACCTGGTGTCCATGAGCTTGTTCCTTCAGTGGTGTGAAGAGTTCAACAGTGTTGTTGGAAATTGACAGCTTCTAGGAATGACTTCCCTGTCTTTCGTACAACCTGCATTATCTATATCTATATAGCCAATTAGGTTAAACCTATT
Source organism: Oenanthe sinensis (assembly GCA_028671895.1). Lineage (NCBI taxonomy): Eukaryota > Viridiplantae > Streptophyta > Magnoliopsida > Apiales > Apiaceae > Oenanthe > Oenanthe sinensis. The sequence goes on from CM053809.1 coordinate 25,213,952, forward strand.
ATCTTAAGGGTCCCAGATTCCAGGAAATGGTGATCCCCTAAGATATCTAGCAATTCATAACTTAGCTATAAGATACGATTCTCTAGATTCCACTTGGAAACTTGCACATAGGCATATCGAGAATTAAGGTATACTTGTACATATATATGTCATTGTGTGTGCCTAGCATTTCTAGAGAGATATGTATAACAACTCTAATGTAGAATCATTTTTAAGTAATTAACAGTTAGAGAGTCATACCATGTCCTTGACGTTTTGCTTGAGCCCTTACCTCCGTCATAGCAAGTCCTGAGAAGAGAATGAAATACAAATTGTAATGGATCTGCACCTTCATCTTCTAGCTCACCATTCAGGAGTGCACTTGTTCACATTCATCTGATAGATCTTCATGCTTGAATGTTCCACTTGTGCTAGGGATGTCCTATTATTAGGTCTTCAACTTGTTCATGCCTAAAGTTAGGGTCCCGGAGGATCAATTGTTAGGTCCCCATTGAAGAGTCCCAAAGGATCAAGTCTCGTCACTGGCGCTTACTGCTTGATCTTGAAAGTCCTGAAGATTCTGTTTCCATCATCGTCGATACCTTCTGCTTTATTGTCCTGTAGCAACCAGTTTGGATTTGCCCCTCATAACAATGCCAATAGTCATCCAGTTTCTGTGAACCCTTACTGTACCAGTTTCAGCTTCGACTTTAGTGGTCTGTGGTCTGGGTTCCAGCTTCATTGTTTTCTGCCTTCGAACTGATTGAGATCATTTTGCATTGCAATCACTCAATCTGGATCAATCTGTGCATCTTCAGTATTCTTTGGGATACCAGATGATGGGTGATACCAATTGTTAGTTGTTGACAATTGCTCTTTCCCAATGGTCCCGAAAAATATATAATCATTTCGATTAGCACTTCTAGCCTTTACACAAGAATCCGGATCACTAAGAACGAGACTCCAGGATAGAATTTGACTTCAAACCTTTTGTCTTGGCAGAAATATTCTTAATGAAATCCTTTGATCTTCATTGTTGAGTACGGCTAGTTGACCCTTCTTTTATCTGCTCCCCTGAGTTGCTGCTAAACATTAATTCCTTTTGCAACCTCAGCTTCTTCATCAGTATCTGAATTTGTCAAAGATTCAGAATAGTCGTTCATTTGAATGCTTGGGAGCTTGGTGTAGTTGGTCGTCACATTCAGACTTTTAATTACTTCTGAGTAGCCGAGGAGAATTGTTCCATGAGCCTTAACTTCTTGTCAAGATACTCAAATAAATCTTCATTAAAAATCAATTCCCTCCAAACACACGAAAGAGCTTCAGTGTTTGTTTCTGGTTGGCCATTAACTCAAATGATGTCTTTCCACGATCTTGTTGAATAAAGCAGCATGTTGTGTTAATTGCTTCAGCTTCAAAGTACCTTTTCAGTGCAAACTTCATTTAGAACTTCACTCGCGAAATACAGTTCCAATATCTGACTTCAAAGTTCTCACAGCATACCAATTGTTTCCAACTTGATCTTCCTTATTTGATCAATCACCATTGTGACATTTTGTCTGTTGAATGCTCGAACATCACCAACTTGTAATTAGGGTTCCAACATCAATCACCACTAAGCATATTTCTTTCATGATAATTTTCTTCAGTGTGATGTTTTCTTTGACTTCCCTATGTGACATACTTTAAAATGTCCTTCTGGAAAGAATTCCATATGAAGCAGTCCTCTCACCAATTTCATCTTTTAACAAAGAATCCATTGCCTTGTAGACTGACAAGTGTGAGAGCTTCCTTTGCCATAGCTAACTCTTCATTGATGAAGCTTTACTAAAAAGTTGACTTCACATTTGCATCCAAATTCCATGTCAGCTACGAACAAACTTCCTCACTCTCAGTTGAGCGAGCTTCCAACCTTCTTGCTTGAGATCAAACACTTCTCCAGAAAACCCTTGACGAAGAATTCCCTAGTGCCCTTTAAAAAGTGCTTAACTCTTTCAACAAGAAAGATGCTTCCACTGATGACAATTCCAGATATAGCCAAATCCCTTGCATCCTTTGCTGTCATCTCCAAAGGTTGCCGTCGGGGAGGCCTTCTCAACCAACTGTGATCTCAGAGCTTTAATCTTAATCATATGCCTCGAACAATAAATGTCACGAAGTCACATAATTTTTTAACTTTTGTTACCTACTCTGCAATCACAAATGATTAAGCTTCTTGGTACTCAATTTCAATTGAGTCCAGATGGGTTAGAGATATTATCAAAGGTAACAACAGCTTCAATATGCATATTAGAAAATTCAGTACTTAATTTTCTAAAAGCACATGGATAGAAGAACTAACAAATTAATTACTAATTCTGTCTAATCCATTTCTGTTGTTGTCTATCATTTTTAACTATCTCTAATTACCTAAGTCAGTTTTAGATTAATCCTCGAATCAACAAATGATACTGACAACTTAGATAATTCTACCATCTTTTATTATTCTATCCCTAACAAGCAATACATGATATGATATGACATTTAAGTGCAACTATGTGAGGCGAGCAAATCATGTGAAAATAAGCACATAAACAATTTTAAGAATATGCAGAATATTTGAATAAAACATTATAAGCAATATCAAATTCCACATATACTTATCAAGTCATTTATCACAATAAGAACAAATATAAAATATCTGATATATGACCTGTTTGTCTATTAGCAATTTTCACAACATTATCAGAGGTATTAAATCACAGAAGATTTAAATCAAGTTCCAGCAAATGTTTGGGGATACACCTAACCGTCTAGAACACCCTATCTAATTCTAAATATTCATTTTACTGCATATAAAATCAAGTATCAAATGTACTAATTAAACTCATGAATCCTAGCATGCAATCTTATTCTTAGCAATCAATTAAGCATTTAAGTCCTAAGATGCTAACATGCTATCATGAATATAATACATTTCAAAACTTAATAAGCATACAGTTCTGAATTAGATAAACGTATACTAGTTAGAAAGTGTACCTGTGAAGTGCTTAGTGATTCATCTCCAGTGTTGGTCATTGATGCCAGATGTCCATTTGGTTCATCACTGTCACTGATAGAATCATCCTTGCATTTAACTTCATCAACAAATGCTTTCCCTTGCTGCATCCTCACTAATGCCTGAGATTCTTGCTTCAACCCAACATAGTGTCTGTCATCTTTTGCTTGTACAGGCTTCTTCAAACTGTGTAGCAAACCCCTGATCTTGTCTTTTATAATCAACCATCCATGTCTTGCAACCGCCTCTTGAACTGATCTTGAAAATCTCCTTCACGGAATCTATAGGTAAGGACCTTAGATTTAGAATTAGGATTCCGTCTGAATCTGATGTCACTGAACTTCCTGTTGCCCTGCAGGCTTGACTTGCAGTCCAGTTCTCAAGTTATTCCAAAGTGTAAGATTCACTTATAACACCTTGACCACTACCTTGAGCTACAACATCTTCAATTCAGCTTCTTGGATCAATTCGATTCTGTTCAGAGGTTCTCAACCTTGACGTCAATCAAATTTGGTTCCTGGGTTACAAATACAGTGGATATGCTAACAACCTGCTTTACCAAATATTATCTTCTTCAGCTCTTGTTCTAGTTCATAGGCCTTCAGCACATACAGGTCTTTTACAGACAATGTGGTTGTATCCTTAAATTCCTGTTGGCTGTATCCTGTGTTCCAGATGATCTGCAGTGTTAGCACGAACTTCCTGTTATCTTCCTGTAGAATAGTCTTTAAGGCTTGTACAGAGATTCCAAGTTGTCCAGTCTGTTCTACTTCACTACTTCAACCCCTAAGATTTTTCATCCAAAAATACAACCCAAATTAACCAAAAACTGTACCCAAATTAATCTCTTCTTTTTCAGCTTCCAAAATATTAGTGGGATCCTATGGAGTAAACCTTTGAGGAAATTAGAACCACTATTTCTTCAGTCTGTTCCAGAATAATCTTCATTGGATAACCTTCAGTCAATCTTAGTTGTCTTCAATGCCCGGAAAAATCTTCAACTACAAACCCTTTAAGCACCCTCGAATTAATATTTAAGAAAAATTTAGATTTACAGAATTTTTAATTTTCTTAGAAAATAAATTAATCAAAAATAAAAATATACAATAAATTAATTTTCAAGAATTTCGAATTTTCTTAAAAATTAAAATATCGTAAATTAACATTTAAGAGAAATTTTAGTTTTCAAGAATTTTAAATTTTCTGGAAAAATAAATAGATCTAAAATAAAAATTAAAGAGTACAAAACTTGAGGTACCAAACTGATATTTTGGGTGAGTGGCGCCTGGACATTGTGTGGCGCCTATACAAGGAATTACCCTGTATAAGCGCAACACAACATGTACTGTGAAATTTGCCGCGCGTGCCTTCATACTCGAAAATCAAGTGGCGCCTCGCACAGGGAGAGCCCTGTACGAGCGCAACTCAACACTCGAAATAAATCAAGTCAAGCTTCTGATCACAACCAACTAGCGCGAGATTTTCTAAAATGTGTTGATGTGTTGATCACATGCAAATTGTCAAATGCGCGTGACTTACTAACTCCTGTCGAATTATTAAGTGACCTGGCCAAATTCCTGCGCGTGTAGTCCATGTGGTCCTTTAATCACTTCAAACAACTTACTGCCGAAACAAAAATGGACCAAGATTTGAGTTTAATAAATTTAAATTATAAACTTAGTTTTTAAAATTTATAAAATAAACTAATTAAAATTTATAACATAAAATAATAAAAGTTTATAAAACAAATTTTATAAAAGTTTATAAGATAAATTTAATATTAAGTTCATAAAATAAACTAATTAAAATTTATAATATAAACTAATGAAAGTTTATAAAACAAATTTTATAAAAGTTTATAAAACAAATTTAATATTAAGTTCATAAAATAAACTAATTAAAATTTATAATATAAACTAATAAAAGTTTATAAAACAAATTTTATAAAAGTTTATAAAATAAACTTATTAACAGTTTATAATTAAACTTATTTAACAAGGCCTCCTTTTGAGTTCAAGCAGCTTTGGCACGGTGAGCTTCACTGAGCTAAGGATCCTGATTTGTATATCAATCAGCGGGCTCTGATACCAATTGTTAGGTCCCGAAGTATCGTAGAAGGGGGGTTGAATACGATACTCACAATAATTTAAATTCTTTTCAGAATTTGCGGATAAATAAATTATTGTTTCAGAGTGGGTTTGGCCATTTGTAGTGTTTAGGTGAGCTGCCTACTAATTTTCTGTGTTCCCGGATAAATCAATTAGGTTCAAGAAAATTAGCAAGTAATTTATGGAGACAAGTTTCCGGGAATATTACTCTCGTATTAATCCCAGAGGGTTTTGCTACACCCAGTTAAAATTAACTGGCTTCCAAAGAATAAATTAATTCTTTGCTACTAACACAAAAATATTAGGCTCAGTTCCTATACGAATATATCTAAATTAGTACAAGGAAAAACTGAGTCCGTAGGGAGTGATATCTAGGAGCCCTGAGCATTTTTCGTTAAAGAACCGGGTCCTAATATCTGACCAGGAGCAAGGTAAGGGTGTGTATAAATTTAAGTCTCTTGCTCCGGCCATGGCAGTAGCTCTCTACATATTATTTTTTTGTTGAAGAAGACGACTCCTCCTCTTTAATTGGTGTAGACTTTAAATCAATAAAGTAGCTGCAGTAATTTGATTGGCTAAGGGCTGAGTGGCGCCTGTAGAGTGACTTCCCTGTGTAGATTCAAGTGGCGCCTTTAATTACTTAACAAAAATTCTTCAAGTCAAGTAATATTAAGTTGCGCCTGTCACATTGAATACCCTGTGAGAAATTGAGTGGCGCCTTGAAAATTAAGTTGTTCCAAGGTGAAGTTGAGTGGCGCCAGCTACATTGTCTTCCCTGTGTCAAAATGAGTGGCGCCATAAAAACTGTTGGGAGAAACTAAGTCATGCACGTGAATAACAATCATGGTCAAAGTGCTGTTTAGCCACTGCACTTTGACCCTCTTTTCATTGCTTGACTGAAGTTTCCCAACTTCCAGTTCTTGTATCAAAGTCTTGACGCATTACACCCTGTACCCTGAGCTGTTCCTGTTCTTCGACTGAAGTTCAGAAACTTTCACTTTTCGTACCAAGGTTGTGACACTTTGCACCCTGCACCCTTTGAGCTGTTTAGCTGTTTGGCTGTAGCCTCTATAAATTACTTTTCGTACCTTAATAAATAATCGTTCTTTTCAAGTACGTTCTTCAACTTAACAATTCTTCTATAGTTAATACTCAGATTCCTTTCACAGACTGCTGACGCCTAGTGCAACTGGTCTGGTTCACAGACGACTAACTTCGATCCAGGTCTTCGTATTTTTGCTTTACTTACATTGTTAAGTTTGCAGCAACTTCATTGCTTCGAACACTGACTGTCAATAAACACTGTAATTTCACTGGAATCTTTTCTGGTACTTAGACACTTGTCTTTACCATGTCTTCAATTCTTCTAGATTCCTATGCTTTGAACACTGTCTATCTTCAATCAACGCTTTTATACTGAAATCTTCTAGTGGCACTTCTATACTGAATCTTCAACACTTCTGAAACCCTAAAAGTCTTTACACATTATTCTTCACTGAGGCATGAACATATAAATGAACTTCTTTCAGTGACCTGCAGTAGACTTCAAAACTTCTTCTAATATCTTGATTCACTGTATTTGCCTTGTCTTCATTTCTTCCTGATTTCTGTGTAGGTGTAGTATTATTTACTTGTCATGTTCTAGTGTTGAGTTATCACGATTACTATTCATACAGTTTCGTAATCTCACCAACATATAAACTAGTAGTACTAATTAAACCAGAAAAAAATTCTTTGTAACTAATAATTGAACCAACAAAAAAATTCAGTTCATTAATTTTACTTGACTTTGAATAGAAATCATTGAATTGGTATTCTAAGTCTCTAGTTCACCCAACACATGTAAATTAATCACTAAGGTTAAGTGACTAATTGATCATGAAATTGAAAATAAACTTACATGCAAATCACTAAACTTGAAAATTATCTATATATATTTATATGAATTTATATGAGCTATGTTATAACTTAAGAGAATAAACTTCGTTTAACATTTTTTTTTGAAGTAAAACGTACTTGCATATATTAAAATGCTTCCAAAGCAAGGTTACATGAAATAAATTCAGGAGCAGTATCAAACCACTCCATAGGACCTGACATAGAACGTGCAGCCTGAGCTAAAGCATGAGCTACACTATTCGCAGATCTACTCACAAAAACAATAGACACTTCCTCAAAGTGTTTAAGATTTTCGCTACAAGCTTCCACTATAGTGTCAAAGTTAGAACGTCCTCTGTCACCATGAATGCATCCACTAGTAGCTTGGCATCTGATTCAAAGATGCACTTAGTTGTTCGCCATTTTCTCACCCATTCCAAAGCTTCTCGCAAGCTCCATGCTTCTGCCTCCCGCACTTGTGTTGTTCCTTGCAAAACATTTGTTCTTGCACGAAGGAAGCACCCTCTGTCATCTCTGACCACGCAACCAATACCAATTGTATCAGTCCCTGCATAAAATGATGCATCCAGGTTTATTTTAACCGATCCCTCCTGCGGTCGACACCATGTTCTGCACTGACTATTTGTAGTATTCCTTTTTGTGGCTTCCGTTTGTCGAGCTCGTTTCCAATCAGCCAACAGATTTAATGCCATCGCCTTAATTCCAAATACGGACATATTCACTTTGTCCCAGAGCCATTTATTGCGCCTTGACCACAAACTCCAACACAACAGCCCGACCATTACACTCTGCTCTCTTGTACCACCAGTAAACGCCCGTTTGAGAATTGTGAAGACTTTATCATTTGAGCTAATTCGAACCATATCCCGCAACCCAACTGATCCCCATACTTCTTTTGCAATGCTGCAACTGAAAAGGGTATGAACTGCATCCTCGACTTCCTGATGACACCATTGACATACATCCGGAATCTCGACTCTCCTACCTCTCAGAGCAGCAGCTATTGGTAGCACATTAGAACTTGCTCTCCACAGAAAATTCAGTATCTTCCCAGGCAATTTTAAACTCCATAATTTCATCCAGAAGCGCTTTTCAACACAAGCAAACTCTCCGCATAACTTTCTATAGCAACTTTTAACCGAGAAGTCCCCTTTGTCTTCTAACCCCCAGTACCAAGAGTCTTCCTTGTTTCCAACAGGAATCGGAATTTGCAAAATTAATTTCTGATCCCTTTCATTAAACAGGTCAGAAACCACCTCCTTATCCCACATTTTTTTATTCTCATGTAATAGACCATGCACCAGAATATGTTGCAACTGCTCAGGAGCTTCAGTAGTGATATACCCGTTATTCATGTCCGGAAGCCAAGGTACTTTCCACACCATAGTTGTCGAGCCATTTCCAATTCTTCTCATAATACTTTGCTGCATAACCTCCTGAGTCTCAAAGATACTCCGTCACATAACTCGGATTCGAGCCGATTTTTGCATTTAAAAAATCAGACTGAGGGTAATAACGAGCCTTCATCAACTTACTAACCAAATGATTACTTTCATTGATTAGCCGTCATGCCTGCTTTGACAACATTGCCAAATTAAATTCCGCTAACCTCTTGAAACCTAACCCACCTTCTTCTTTAACCGTACACATCCGATCCCATGACAACCATTTAATCCCTCCATTTAACCCTCCCTTACCCCACCAAAACGCATTCATTCTCTTCTCTAATTTATCACAAATACCACTCGGAATCAACATCAGCTGCATCTAGAAATTTGGTATGGATTGTGCCGCTGTCTTGAGCAATGTCATCTTACCGGCTCTTGATATAGTTTGATGACTCCATCCCTGCAATTTCTGGTCAACTTTCTCCATTAGAAAACTAAAGTCTGCCATTTTATTCCTTCCAATATTCATTGGGATACCAAGATATTTTCCTGGTGAGTCTGCTTCCCTCACTCCGATTTCCTGACAAACATTTCTTCTACATTCATTCGTTGAGTTTGGTGAGAAAGTTACAACTGACTTACAAAAGTTCACCATCTGGCCAGAAATTTGCTCATATCGATTTAAAATTCCTTTCATCACTCCTGCTTCTGCTGCGTTTGCCCGAAAGAAAAAGTAGCAGTCATCGGCGAATAACAAATGAGAGATTGTTGGCGCTCCTCTTGCAACCGTACAACCATGAAGCATTCCCACTTGTTCATTCCTCCTGATTATAGAACTCAAACCTTCCGCACACATTATATAAATATATGGCGAAATAGGATCTCCCTGACGTAAACCCCGTTGGGGAACAATATTACCAAATTCTCCATCCTTATGCAAGAAACTATACGATACAGACTGAATGAAACTCATTATTCGATCCACCCATAAAGTATGAAATCCGAATTTTACCATCATATTAAAGATAAAATCCCATTCCCAGTGGCGGATCTAATAAAAATAATTCACCCAGCGGAATTGTTCTACATGAACAGAATTTTGTTTCAACATATAAAATACAAGCAAACAAATAGTACCTTATCTAAATTGAGCTCTACGATCTCCGGTAGACTCGAAGTGATCAATCACATCCTCCGAATCAACACCATCAACATATTCTTTTTCAATGTGAAGCATCATACAACCCGAAAGATATCCATCTTCCATCTTGTTTCTAAGCCGAGTTTTTATGATTTTCATCGCCGACAAGGTCCCAATTGTACATACTCTTTTCGAGAATACGGTGTTGTTGATTCACTGGAAAATTATAAATTGGCTGACGCAATCCAGGATCAGTTTGAACAGTCTGCTCTTTCGGAGCATCAACAGGAAATTCCACTTCATTTGTAGGCAAATTAGGAGCTGAAGCATCTTCAAGATCAGGCTGATGCTGATCAGTCATGGGAATATTTGAATTTGATGCAGGTGCTTGTACACTACTGTCACTACTCTTTTTCTTTTTTCTTGTAGAAAGAAAAAAGGGACTTCATTCGTTTCTTGGGTTGTTGATCACACATCCTTAAAATCTGTTCAATTATCAAACATTGAGTATATTAATAAATAATAAGAATTATATGAACTCAAAAGGGAATTTTTCTTTTGGACATTTTATCAAACACATAGAGTACATATGTATATTGTTTGATTTGTATCAACAAGGACTATGAATAAGTGAAAATGATCAGAAAATTACCTTTATCCAATGATAAATATGTGAATTTAGATGCTAAGAAGACCAGATTGCTCAGTAGTTATTTTGTTAATTGCTAGCCTCGTAGACCTTTAGTCCCTGAAATTTCTCTTATATCGCTCTGCTATGTTTTTGAAGGAAGTCTCTCTTATATCGCTCTAAATAATAAAATAGACAATACAAATGAAATTTGTATTTATCTTTTTATTTAATCCAGCGGTAAAAAAAATTACTTACAAATTGTAAATTTTTACCCAGCGCAAGCTGGGCCCGCTCCTATTAACATTCGCCTCTGCCCATTCCAATCTATCATACGCCTTGGATATGTCTATTTTCAGAGCTGCTAAACCACGCTTCCCCTGAGTTTTCCTTTTCATATAGTGGTTTATTTCAAAAGCCAACAACGCATTATCCGTAAGAAGTCTACCCTCGATGAATGCACTCTGTCTATCCGACACAATCGAACCCAGACACACTTTTAATCTGTTAGATAGAACTTTAGATAAAATTCTTACTAACACGTTACATAGTGATATAGGCCTCAGATCAGACATCGTTTGAGGAAGTTTCTTTTTTGGAATTAAACATATAAGAGAATGATTAATACCGTCCGGAAGTACTCCCGTAGCCATGAATTACTGAAAAAATTTGACCACATCTTCTTGAATCACACTCCAGAATGCTTGAAAGAAACCTGGATTAAGCCCATCCGGACCAGGTGATTTGTCAGGGTGCATGGAAAAAACCGCAGAATTTACTTCCTCCATTGTCACCTCAGCTATCAACTCCTCATTCTCTCCTGCAGTTAACTGTGAAACGACTTCTCTATCTGAAAGAGCACCACCACGATTTGAAGCCGTAAACAACTGATTAAAATACTCCACTATAACATCTTGAACCTCCTTAGTTGTCTCCTTCCATACCCCATACGCATCTTGAATTCGCTGCAAGGTATTAGTTTTTCTTCGGCCTGAAGCAAATTTATGAAAAAATCTTGTATTATTGTCACCCTCACGCAACCAGAAGTTTTTTACCCTTTGCCGCCAATATATTTCCTGCTTCTCCAACAGATTCATATACTGCCACCTTACATCATTGTACATTTGGATCCCCCAAGAATCCCTACAGGATCGAAACTTCCTTAGCTTATTTCGATACACTTTACCCTGCTGTTTATACTCATTAGCTAGGCCGCCTCCCCATTCTTGCAATCTTAAACCACAAAATTTAATTTTATCCATTATTCCTAGCCCTGATGCATCATTCCAACCATTTTTAACCACAATTTCACAATCCTTTTCACGAAGCCAGGAATTTTCAAACCTAAAACGACGTTCTTTTGGTTGAAAAACTTGTTTATGCAACTGTAAATGCAATGGTAAATGGTTAGATGTGGCCACCTCCATCACTTGAATTTCAGCCTGTGGAAACATGCCACACCAAGCACGATTCGCTAAACCTCTATCCAGCCTTTCCTGAATCCAATTCTTTTTACCTCGTGATTTCTCCCACGTGTACTTCTCCCCTACAAAACCCAGGTCAACCAATCCACAATCATTCACTACATCCACAAAACCTTGAAGCAGAGTAAAAGGATGCGGCCTACCCCCTCGTTTTTCATCCGCACTCATCATATCATTAAAATCACCAATAATACACCATGGTAAATCCAATTTATTTGCCAAATCTCGTAATAAGTCCCATGATTCTTGTCTTTTTCCTCGCTCCGGACAGCCATAAAAACCAGTGTATCTCCATCTTCCGACTTGCTCATTAAAAACCTCAAAATCGATATAATGATTGCTTCATCCCTTAACATCACAGCTCCCTTCATTTTTCCACATTAAAGCTAATCCGCCACTATGACCTTGTGCATCCACTGACCAACAATTTGCATAATTTAAAACTTTACAGACGTCAACTATTTTTTGATTTTTTGAAAGGGTTTCTGACAAGAAAATAATATTGGGTTTTAATTGTTGGGTAAGTTCTTTTAAAAAACGAATTGTACGTGGCTTACCCAGCCCACGACAATTCCACGCTAGCAGACACATTATTGTAGGCGGGCCTGGAAATCAGGTCCCGCCTTTAACAAGTTTTTTGACCCAATAATTGCATTGTCCAGCCCACTTGAATTTTCCATCCTTTCCTCCAAATCCTCTTCATTCAGTCTTTTACGTTTTGGATCCAAAATAATAGCATTAATTTCAGATTCTTTCCCGCTTTGCTCCATCCCTTCCACATTTTTAGTTACATTATCTTGTGATTTATCTCTCTGCTTTCTTTGGCTTAAAATAACCGCACTGTTTCTCCTACAATCTCGGTAACTTTTCCATCCAACTCCATGAATCTCGCACCTGTATCTCCCATCGATTTTCCGGTTGTCGACGACCCAACTCCACCGGAATTCAAGTTCCAGTTCTGATTCCCATCTACATTACTTCTCAACCATCTTGCTTCAATATTCTGATTCTTACCACCTTTAATAGGAGCTCTTAACCATGTACCATATGCTCGTTCCACTGTTTTACTGGGATTGGCATACACAACACCACAATCACGATCTGAATGACCCATCAAACCGCAAACAAAGCAGAAGGTGCTTAATCTTTCATACTTAAAGTTTATCCAAATCCATTCACCGCCTTCTCTCTTAATCCTCATTCTTCGTTTGATCGGCTTTTCAACATCCATTGTTACTCTTATTCGCACGTACATTTTCCAGCTACCATTAAAGTTCTGAGGATCTGACTTTACGAACACACCCACATAATTTCATATGCTCTCCAGAATTTTACTTGACAACATTCCTGACGGCAGATCATACACATGCACCCATATCTCCATTTCATTTAATTTAATCAAGTGTGCATCCTCATTTCCTTCCAGTTGATGATACAACAAAAGACTTTGTTCAAATGTCCACGGCCCTCCATCAATAACCTTCTGCAAATCGAACACGTGATGAAAGACAAATGAATAACGATGCCCCCCAAGATCATACACCTCCATACCCTCCTCTGGCCTCCATATAGATGCTAATACGTTTTGCATAGCTTGAAAGTTTATATTTTTCTCTGTCAAGAACTTCCCCACCAATACAAACCTTGGCTATTGTATTTCACCGTCTGATTCTCCTATCACTACTCCTCCTCCTTCTTCTTCCTCCAACGTTAACCGTGCACACATTGTCTCTAGATCCATTGGACTTGTAGCCATAGAACACTCGTACAAAGACGTAAAGAAAACTTTATCAAACTAATAACCTTGTCACATGAACAAGACACTCACAGATATGCGAGACTGTAATGTTTAACATTTTTAAACACACTACACAAACAAAATCTAAATTTTAGGGATATTTGTTATAATGCCATTATATAATTGATTTTGTTAATGATATTATTATATTTTTTTACTTCTATTTGTGATGGATCACATAGATTGTTACTCCATTAGATAAACATTAACAAAATAATTAAAATTTTACAATATTAATTTCAAAATAATATTTAACGACAATTTTCACTATATTTAATAATGTATAATATGATATTAATAAAAGTCACTCAAATAAATATATTTGTAAGGAAGAAAAAATAAAAATTTAAAAAAAAATATTCGATAAATTGATTTTTATCAATGGTATCATAAGGTTTGATATTTTTTTAACGTTTGGCTAATGGAAATATATAATAAATAATTATATATAAATTTGAGGGTATCAAGATAGATTTCAAAAATACATACCATTAACAAGAAATCTTTTTATAATAATACCATAAAAAAATATCCCTAAATTTTAATATTAGATGAAAATGTTTAATTAACATAAGTTTAAGTTAACAAGTACTGAATTTTTATTTTGTTATTATATGATGACAACTTAGATGAAGCAAGTATTATATTATTTTTATATTTATCAATATTAATTCGAATACTTAATCTCTAATTTTATTAATAATTAAATACTATATTATTTCTTATATTTGTTAAAAATGGAACCCGTGATTTATATTCTTAATGATAAATTAAGATTGCATTATATTTGTTAAAAATAGGAAATGTGAAAGATTGCAGTATCCAATATTCCAATTAGCTAAAAAATTATTTTGAAAACACATCAAATACAATACCGAATAAAGTCATACATAGAAACAAAATACAAAACACACCGATAAAACCTGTCAATTGACTCCCACAAATTTTTATGAAGCAACAGCGTCTGTAGCCTTGTGACCATAACTTAAACAGTAAAATTATCACAAGTCGTCAATTGAGATTAGTTAGCAATGAGGTAGGCCTCGATAGCCTTGAAAAGAGCAGTGTTCTGCTCATTGGCATACTTGATGTTCTCTTCTGGCACGACCGCATCGCCTTTGGTGTGGAATACGGCTGTGGTCTGGGTAATGCTGGCAGTTGGCAGTTGGCAGTTGGCACAACTACGAGATGGATTCAATGAAGCCCAACAGGATGTCTCCGTCGATGACACTGTAATCGAATGTCAATGCCTCCTTATTTACTGCATCAGTCCTCAGGGTCATTGTGGTGATTGGGCTACCTGCAATTTTCATATACAAATTCGATCCACAATTAAATATTTGGAATAATTATTAGTAGGTTCATCAATTGCATGCAATTAGAGAGGAACAACCTCAAACAAGGGATAAAATTAAGAGAAAAAGAGAAACCAAGAAATCTTGATCAAGTACGTAATTCTAATCATAGAAACAATGCTCGAAAACTTTTGTGATGTACATGTACTGATGTTAGACAATGCCATTCAAATAAATATAAAGAAGAAACTAACCATCGGGCAGAGTGATATTTCTAATGGTTCCAGCTCCACCGTCTCCTTTAACTTCGACATTCTTGTATCCGCATCAATGACTAAGCCCTGGAATATTTTCTCTGCTGAGAGTGAGGAAGTGATCTCAAGAACATGGCTCTGAACACCCATGATTAATTTCAACAAATAATATAAGAAAGACTAAGAAATAGATACTAGTAAAAGGAGGTCGAGTGTGGATTGATGTGATGATAGTGAGCAAAAAGAGCATCTATTTATAATGCGAGTAACTGAGTACTTGAATGTTGAGATGCTTGTGTATATTAATCGGTTTTTTTAGTGTGTGCCCATGAAAACACTCTAAGCACTAATTTTTTAACACTTTTGATGAGTTCGTTGATTTTTATTGGTGAAAATTTTTGTGCGGGTCCATTTTTATTAATGACTAGAAAGTTAATCAAAAATTAATAACTAAGATTTTAATGTATGCCCATGGGCACATATTAGAAAAACCGATATTAATTATAGTAAGACTTTAAAATCCCGAACTTATTAACTTAAATAAATTCTACAAAAAATCCAATAAAACGTTACAACTGCTCAAAGTCTGCAACACATATTCTCCTCAAAAACCAGGAAACCTAATTATGTTTACCTGTCGGGGGAACAAAGAAATATAGACCGGCAGTAAGCAAAAGGCTCATATACAGATATAAAACAATGCAAAAAGTACAAGGGTTAGACATGTTGATTATATGAATATAAACTGAATGGTGAAATAATGAGTGATTACAACAATGGAAGAAAATAAAATATTAAGGATGCTTAAAATCAAAATATTAACATATACACTTGAATTATGATAAAAATAAACTTACATTTACACCATATATTCTTATCACTTACAAATTATACTCAAATCATTTAGCTGAAAGTTAATATACTTACTCATATGGGAGACAATCATACACTTACAGGATATTCTACATTTCGGTTCTCCAAAATATGTTGTCATCAAAACTTACAGGAGTTTGCATAGAACAAATTAAATGTTACCCAAAATCTTACAGGGGCTTGTACGGCACAAAACACAATACTACCCAAATGGCCAAACTTACATACACAATAGTCATGACTAAATGTGTCTCATAACTCCGGCGACACGCTCATACAATTTGAATACACTGTATAGGTGGTGCCAAAACATGAGATTATCCACTCATGATGGAGGTCATACGAAATCTCTCAAATCATACATATATCACAAATAAACTGAAAGTATCTTGCTCAAAATATCATACACACCAAATATCATAAACTATTACAAATAAAATCAAACATATTCGATCAAGAAAAATGACAATTTACTATATCAAGTTGAACTCAAATGAAAAAGTGCAGAACACGAAAATCGTAGACAATTCCGATGTCTTTCCAGAATGGTAAGCCTCGTTAAAAACAGAGAAGTAGCGAATTCAGAAACAATTAAAATGTGGACTGCCATAACAGAATCAGACTATGATGACAGTAGTATTTTGATATTTACGATAACAAAATCACATAATTTCACAGCGGAATGTAAACAAAGAATGAAGTGCTCGAAAAGAATTTTTCATAATGATATTACTCACAATAATTGAATACACTTTCAATTTACTAGATATTTTTGAAGGTACAGCAGAACAACTCCAAATAATCGATCAGATTACACAAAAGACAGATTTTGATATACTTGCATGCGAAATTTCAGAAAACTCAAAGAACGAAAGTTGTAGACAATTGAAATACCTTTCTAGGAATAATAAGATCGTAACAATCCGATAAATAATGAAGGAGATACGAATTTAACAAGAATCGGAATGGAGACAAACTGATACACATGAATATACCATATACATACAATTTCGAATGAACAATACGAATTTCGAGTAATGATGCGATGATAAAGAGTTCTGAAAAAATATCTGTACCTTAAAAATCAAAGATTATGAATTGCTACTGATCACAAAAATCCTAATTTAAACGTCATAACCTATCTTCTTAAATTTTTTCTCTATCTCCTTTTTATCTATTTCTTCTCCTCCTCCATCTTGCTCTTTTTCTCCTTCTCTCTATTCTCTGTGGCTGCTCCCTTTCCCTTTTTTTTCTAACCCCAACTCCTTTTCCCTTTTTTTCCACTAATAATATTTTTTAAAATAATATCCTAATTATAAAATTAATATAACTAATAAATCAATAATAACTCAATACTATTATTCTTAATATTAAATAATATAACTAAATATATTAATAAAAATACGGGATGTTGCATATTAATACTCCTATTAAAAATGACCTTAGATAACGGTTTAAAAAAAAAAGAATAGCACGGATATTTAAAAAGATGAAATCTAGAAACCGTTCACCAGCTTGAGTTGAAAGGTCATATATGGACACCGGATAGACGACGTTCAAACAATCATAAAGTTGTCTCATCCATATCCATATTTAATTTATTTAAAATTATTGTTTTTGTTATTTTTATTTTAAGTGCTGTATTGTTATTTCTTAAAATAAAAACTTACTTTTTAAATTTATTTTCAATATTCACAAGACTTTACTTTATGTAGAAATTATTTAAAATAGATTTCTTAAGATTCAGTTTGCTACGTTAATTAATTATCTACTCTAATATTTGTTTAATAATATTCTATGTATTGTTATTTTTAATTCAAGTAAATTTTATAATTATTTTATTTTATATATAAATTGTACCCTTACACTTTCGATAACGATCGACTGGGAAAATCATGTACTCTACCTCTGGTGTTAGCTCAAATAAAATTGGAGAGCATGAATTAGGATAGCTTATTAAATTAATTATCATAAATTAAAGAGAAAGGCTAGTTATTCGAAAATCTGTCTAAAAAATTATCAATACTGAGTTGTTACATGCATAATTGATAACTTTTCTGATAATAATATAAGACTCTGTACATATATATGTGCTTATAAATTATTTTTTTGATTAAAAATTAATTCAATAATAAAAAGTTATACGACATCTACAAAAATATCATATATTATGTCACGTCATATAAAAAAATAAAATTAATATTTGAGATACATAACATTACTTTAGGATTGTGTTTGGAAACTTTAATTTCATTTCAAATGACAGAATTTGAGTTTTCATTTTAAAATCTCATATTTGTATTAATATTTGAATTTCTTGAAATTCAAATGAAACCTAAATTCAAATTTTTATCATTACCCAAACATGTTATTTGATGAAATCCATAATTTCAAATGAAATCCATATTCTCAAACAGGTCATAGATTTAATCACAATAGAGACCCTCATTCACTGATAAAGATCATGATAAAGATGCGATAAATAAACGTTAATTTGGTCGGCTTCTTTCTAGATTTCCAAAGGAATTCAAAAAAAATATTTTGATGGTTTATTAGATTGATCATCATATTTTTCTGAGAAAAAGTTAAGATATTTAGGAATATTTTTTTGATCAAAAAACTGATCACTTACAACGAACAAACTAAAATGGAGAAATTCTAATTATACAATTTTTTTTGTATTTTCATTTTTTAAGGCTCTAGGACTATACGAACCAGAACAGTAGACTTTCTGGATAAAAGAGATCATACTTTTTATTATCAAAATGATCTGAACTGTTTCAAAGACCAAACATGCATTTTTTGTGCAACACTAGAAACACCCTCGTAAAAAACAGAGTAAACAAGTTGAAAAGATTGCGCGTGTGTGCGTGCGTGAGTGTGACTGTATGTATGTAATTGTGTTTGAAAACTTTCATTTCATTTCAAATAATAGGATTTGAGTTATCATTTTAAAATTTTATATTTGTACTAATATTTGAATTTCTTGGAATTCAAATAAAATCTAAATCCAAATTCTTATCATTACTCAAACATATCATTTGATCAAATTCATGATTTTAAATGAAGTCTACGTTCCCAAACCAAACAGACCATAGATTTAATCACAATTGGCACGGTCATTCACCGATAAAGATGCGATAAATAAACGTTAATTTGGTCGGCTTCTTTCTAGATTTCCATTTCAAAGGAATTCAAAAAAAAAAATTTTGATGGTTTATTAGATTGATCATCATATTTTTCTGAGAAAAAGTTAAGATATTTAGGAATATTTTTTTTATGAAAAAACTGATCAGTTACAAGTAACAAACTAAAATGGGGAAATTTTAATTATACAATTTTTTTTGTATTTTCATTTTTTAGGGCTCTAGGGCTATACGAACTAGAACAGTAGACTTTTTAGATAAAAGAGATCAAACTTTTTATTAT
Organism: Oenanthe sinensis; assembly: GCA_028671895.1. Lineage (NCBI taxonomy): Eukaryota > Viridiplantae > Streptophyta > Magnoliopsida > Apiales > Apiaceae > Oenanthe > Oenanthe sinensis. The sequence goes on from CM053809.1 coordinate 25,233,265, forward strand.
CAAAATGATCTGAACTGTTTCAAAGACCAAACATGCATTTTTTGTGCAACGCTAGAAACACCCACGTAAAAAACAGAAACAGAGTAAACAAGTTGAAAAGATTGTGTGTGTGTGTGCGTGAGTGTGACTGTATGTATGTAAACAGATTACATATGTGTTGATGGGTAACACAGGAAATTTATTTCCAACTATTCGGATGTCTCAATACATAGTGTGAAGTCGATGCATCATTTTAGAAAGATTACAATACCTGAGACTTTATTTGTTTCAAGAACATCAAATACACAAACCAAAACATCACAGAAAATCTTGTACTTTCAACTTGTACAAAAGTTATTATCAAGCTCAGGCAAAACTAATCAATTAGTTTGCAAGGAGGTAACCCTCGATAGCCTTGAAAATGATGCTGTTTTGCTCATTAGCGAACTTAATATTCTCTTCTGGAACAACAGCATCGCCTTTGGTGTTAAAGATAGTTGTGCTTGTGGCTGTGCAGCCTCCATCAGCATTTGGCACAAACGTAAAATGGTTGTTAATGGAGTCGATGAATCCCAAAAGAATGTCTCCGTCGATAACACTGTAAGAGAATTTACAGGCAGCCGCGTCAATGGCATCGATCTTTTGCTTCATTGTCTTGTAAGGGCTAGCTGCACATACATACATAAATTAATTTCTAAATATGTGTACTAAATTTATAGTAGGACCTACATTTTGCTATAAAAAAATGTCGTAATAAATGGATCGAGTTGGTAATCTAACATGGTATTACAGTATTATTATAAAAATAGTCGTTACCATCTCCGAGAGTAATAAGCTTGACGGTTCCAACACCACCATCTCCTTCAAGGATTTCACCACCCTTGATGGCTCCGGGGAGAACCTGAGGAAGAAGGGTATCGATGTCGAGGCACAAGGCCTTGAACAATTTATCCGCTGGTACAGAAGAAGTGATGACTACTTCGCTCTTTTGGACACCCATTGTATAAGAAAACGAGAAGCTAGAGAAAACAAGAGCAGAGGAATTAGAAAAGCAGGATTGAATGTGGATGCCGTGAGTTTGGTAGGATGAAATTGAGAGAACTTTGAGCTGCTATTTATAGGGCCAGATCTTGATTTCTTGTCAACATGGATCACATAATTGCATGATGCTCTTGATGCTGTACCATAAATAAAATAAATCAGTAAGTTAAAATAAAATATATGCGACTTTGTAATACTAGTCACTTTCGGTGTTACATAAACGTTTATCCAGAAACCATTGACAATATAGCTCCATATAACCTGGTCAAATTAATTAAATGTGACGAGGATTCCACTCTTTTCTTTATTCAATAAATAAATGAGAGTAATACATTTATTTTAGAACAAAAATGCAAGATTTGGTTGCAACGAGGATTAGTTTTTGGTTTCGATTATATGAAACGAGTCAGGTTCATCCGAATCCAAGCTAAATCATATTTAATCTGTTTAGTTAATTTATAAATGAAAAAATAACCGCATTTTAGAGTTCATAAACTGCATACTATCCCAAAATAATTTATTATATATCGATTGATATGAATTAGTTCTTTATCAAGAAAAATTGATAATTAATAGGCTCCGTCCAACAAATTTAGTACTCCAAATTGATTCCTAAATCTATACATATATATATATATATATATGTATATATATTAATTTATAAATTATTTATTAGATAACTAAAGCGCGCTCTTAAGGGGAATAATAATGTATGTAAAATTGAAAATTATTAGAATTACGCAATTTTTATCACTAGAAAAAAACAGATAATCTCACAGATTTAGAGAAAGCATGTGGTGTGTGGACTGTGGTGTGGACCGAGTCTTCTTGGTCAACGTTGATGGGCTAAAATTGACGTTTGTTCTTTGTTTATAGAATTATTACACTTCGCCTGCATGTGATGTGCTTAAAATAAAACTTACCGGTACACAAATCTTATCTTAAATACAGTTACACCGGCCAGGTTGAGAAGCTAATCAGTTATTGGGCGGCTGCTTTATAAATAATTTATAAGTTGTAAAGTATATGTATTTTTTAACTTATAAGTAATTTATAAGATTTGTCAAATAGGTATTATTAACACAAACATATAATAGGTTTTAATATTAAAAATTAATTTATTTAATGTATTTGTATTATTTTCTGTTATATATTCACTAGCAAGGACGGAGCTAGGAAGTCATATATATTGGGGGGTTGAACTTACTTCATATATATTAATAATATATATTTATTTTAATATATATTTATTAATTAAAATATAAATATTTTTAAATTTTTATATTTTATAAAGAATATTTTAATGAGGTATTATATGTATATGTATATTTATTATATTTTATACTTTAAATCATCTAATTTAAGGATAAAATTTAGAATTTATAATAATTTAATTATTCAAAATATTATAGAATAAAGTATTATAATAATAGTAATCAATATAACAAATTAAATAATAAATTTATTTACTCTATATATTTAAAAATGAGAGTTATATATATATAAATTATTATTATCATATAAAGAATAAGAGATATAATTATTATTAAATATATATTAATTTCTAAAATAATTTTTATTTTTTGTACTTAGTATACAAATAAAAATGCTATAAATATAAAAATATATATAAATAATAATTAACCGGTCTGTATCAATCTGGTTCCGGTCCGGATTTTATCGGTCCGGTCCTAAAAACCGAATATAATCAGTCCGGTCTTTGATTTACACATTTAAAATTTTCCAATTTATGGTCCGATCCGGTCCGATTTTGACCCGGCCCTAGCAGTAGCAACAGCAAAAGCAAAATTCACTGCATAATAATTACCACCCATTAAACAGTCTAACAAAGTTAATTGAATAACTGGCATGTACTAGGTACGCAAGACTGCATCTTTTGCTAATCAATGAAATTGCTGTTCAAAAAAAAAATTACGCAAGACAGAGGTCCTGCCCAGAATTCTTACAAAGTGTTTAATAAGTTAAAAATATTTATATTTTTTTTATTGATAAATTATTTGCAACACAATAAGGAAACGAACAGCCCAATATTCTTGTTTAACACCCTAATTTTGACTATATAAAATGATAGAGAGGAATTTAGTTTTATGCAAAATCGGCATATTCTTATAACATATTATTAATTTATTAATTTGTTGGCATCAACAATTTATATTTATAACTCTTACATAAAAGATAATAAAATAATTAAATTTTATATATTAACAAACTTCGTTAAATTAATAAATTTCGATGAGCGAGAGAACTCATCCTTGTCTAATTGTCTGAGTTGTATTTCTGACAAATTTTTCAGCATGAATTATTCTCAACTTCTCAGTTCTCATAGACAATGGAATAATTACAATACTGGGGCTGTTTGGCTCCACTTATTTTTCGGAAATAAATTCTTATTTCTGGAAAAAAGTAGATATGTATGTACTTTTTCTGAAAATAAGTAACTTATTTTTTATTTTAAAAATAATATTTGATTTTAAAATTCTAAAATAAATATTTATCTTTAAAAATAATATGAAAATATGTAAAAAATAAAAATAAAATAAATAATTTATTTTAAATTTAAAAAATGCCAAACGGCCACATTATTTGTTACTTTGTCATCATATATCAATTTCCCAACCTAACTGATTGATGGGTGCAAATTGCAATTTCTGGGAAAGAGAGACCATCCTATAAATAAATTATGAAATACGTACAAAACAAATAAGAGAAAAATATAAATGCAAGTGGACTAGTTGTTTGTCCATTACAGGCGGGGACCTCCTTATAATAATAAACTTTAAAATTCAACCAAAATATCACTGTCTAATTTATTACTTTATAACCCCTATATTCCAATATATCTTATCAAAATTTATATCGATTATTCATTTTACTTTTTAATTCTATATAATCTTTTATACTCATATATTTAATTTTAATATTATAATTTAGCTCATTTTTTCAATATTAACATTGACTACAAATTCTTAAGAAATCAAATACTAATCATTTCATTAATTATTAAAATAATATTTTTGTCTCGAAAACAAATCATATTAAATATTTTTAAAATAATTATATAATTAAAAAAGGACAACCCTAACGGGCACGGAAAACTACAATAATGATTTATACTCGTATTTATTTTAAAATGCCCGTACACGGAACCCGCCAATAATGACCATCTTGTTATTTCACACAACTTCGCAGTTGACACCGTGACTTGTGTATTACTTAACATACACTTGATAGCAATTTAGCAAAATATGGAGTAAGAAAAAAAAAATCGTTAAACTATAAACCACAACAAATAATATTTGACCCTAATAATATTAAACTAGATGATCGTCAAGTTTCATAATCGTTACTTTAAAAACTATAAAAATTGAGACCCCTGCCCACAGTAATTAATGTAATAAGAACATTTCCAGGTAAAGTAATTAAAATAATATTTTATATAATAATTATTTAAAATTTATTGAATTTATAAGGAATTAAATGATAGTATTAGTTATAATAATTAATTATATTTATAATGATTCTAATTTATCATAAAATTAAATGAGATAGAGATGATGAATATGTGATTATGCAGTAAAAAAATTGGAGAAATTTAAGTGAAAAAATAATACGAATATATGTACATAATGGATAAAAGTTTAATAAATATCTAAAATATATCTATAATTTATATTATTTAACACGAAATCAATGTTACAGTCTTACAGATAGGGTACTGTGCATTCAGTTAACCGAAACCGAAACTGAATTTTTTTTATTAATCGAACCGAAATATGTAAAAAATCGATAACCGAACCGAAATTAATTCGGTTTTTAAACCGAACCGAATTTATAAATTCGGTTATTACCGAAAACCGAAATTTAATAAAAGTTTTTGAAAAAATTAAAATTTGCACTGAATAATACATGATATATAATTTGCTTTGTAAGCTTTATTTGATCCTAATATAGGAACAAAAAAGAGGTTCAATGCAGCAATAAACCTATCAAGCATTTGAATGAGTCTAACAATTTAAACTTAATGAACTCGACAACAGGGCAGCAGCCTATCGTATCATCGCTCTCGTTGATGTTAATCCATTTTTTCCTTCTGAATTGGTTTGATAAGTAACCCAGTATTATGCTATCAGTTTGAAAAGTGTATTACATATATTAACAAATATCTATCTGAATATCAACGAGGACAAACACTACAGAATGGTGTTAGGCAACTAGACTAAAGTATCTGTAGATTGTAGTAAATTAGTAACTTGTTATTAATTATTATTTTATTTATCATATTTTAAAAATTGATTATTTATTTCGGTTATTTGATTAATCGCAGTTAAAAATCGAATTACTGAATTTTAAAAAAAAATACCGAAAACCGAACCAAAATTTATAATATGATTAACCGAACCGAAATTATTTCGATTAATCGATTCGGTTTTTGGTTATCAAACCGAATGCACACCCCTACTTACCGTCTCACATATACTCTATGCCATCATATCTCATGTTAAATTTTTTGAATCTATTCCACCAAATCGACTTGAATTTTATAAAAATGCAACTGGAGAAATATAAATTTTCGTTAGAACCAATATATAATCGTAATTAGTATCTAAGTAATTCGTACCTAAGGACGGTGTTATTGTAAAATACTAATGTAATTAACTCACAATCATTCATCCAATTTAGTTACCCGTTCACTCTTTTGTAAAAGACCGCAATTAATTATTATTCCGTGACTTTTAGAATTGATTTTATATTAATTGGGTCAAAAAACGTTTTTTATAAAAATTAGTCAAAAATCGAATAAATCGGTCAAAAATTAGATTAATCGGTCAAAATTTAAAAAATATATATATCTAAATTATTTTATAATAAATTCAATTATTTAATTTGTAAGTTTGTTCTCTCTTATTTTAAATTTTTTATATATAGTTACTTAAATCTATATTATGTATAAAATAATAATAATATATGTAAAAAATTATATATTAAATTGATCATGATTAATGATCCCATTAATTATTCCGATTAATTCTCGATTATCCGATTGATCCCTGTTCAATTCGGTGTCTTTACCGACTAGTTTCGATTCCCGCTTTTTATAATACTACCCGTTCATATATATTATATTGGATAATATTTTTGTAAGAACTTATTTATTATAAAAAATTATAAATTTCTTTAAATATTAATTTTTTTGAAACCTTACAAATAAATTATTTTTTTAATAAATTCTTTATGATGATTCTGTAATATGTATTTCTATTTTTTATTATAATTTTACAGAATTTAGTGATGATTTTCATAATTTGCATCATAAAAAAATTTCATGTGAAGGTTTAATCATATTATTGAGATATTGTTAGATAGTGTTTGGAAACATAAAACTCATTTCAAATGACATGAGTTGTCATTTTAAAATTTTAAATTTATGTTAGTATTTGAATTTTTTAATTTTAAATATAATTTAGATTCAAATTTATTCAAATATATTATTTTACCAAATATAATATTTCAAATGAAATTTAAGTTTAAACGGACCATTAACTTATACAGTAATACGTAATACAGAATTTTCTTAAGTTATGCCATGAAGTTGAAATTCAATAGTGTGATATAATTATATAGAAGTTGTGTCCAATTGGCCTCCTGCACCATTCAAATCTTGTTCAAACAAGGAACCTAAGCTCTTGCAATATATATACCCTCTCCTTCATTCATTTTCATATACCAAGTTAAGTTTTAGCTAGCTAGCACAAGTGATATCACATCTTCTTGTATAAATTAGAATTTTCATTGAACCATATTCGATCATGGGTGCTATTACTACCAATGTTGAGGTTTCATCCTCAGTCCCAGCACAAACAATATACAAGGGCTTTCTCCTTGACATGGATAACCTTATCCCTAAGGTTTTGCCTCAGGCTATTAAGAGTATCGAAATCATTTCCGGAGATGGGGGAGCTGGAACCATCAAGAAAGTCACTCTCGGAGAAGGTATATATTAATTTCTCTCTAATATACATATTTTTTTGTAAATGTTTCAACAATTCTTGATCAGTTTCCCCTAAATTCTTCACTTCGGATAAGCCATGCGTCCATCCCGCCTTGGTAGACCGTCTACCAAATATATTTGATTTAATTCATTCGAGATTTTATCGATATAATTAAGCATCTTTTGTTGGAATTTATCTGTAATATTGAAAACGTTGAAATCTTGTAGTGAGCCAATTCACTGTCGTGAAGCAAAGGATCGATGAAGTAGACAAGGAAGCACTGAAGTATTCTTACAGCATTATCGAAGGTGATCTACTATTAGGCATAATTGAGTCGATCACTAGCAAATTCACGGTGGTGCCTACCGATGGAGGGTGCATTGTTAAGAACACCACCATCTATACTCCAGTTGGTGATGCCGTGATCCCGGAAGAAAATGTCAAGGAAGCCACTGAACAATCAGGGATGGTATTCAAAGCAATTGAGGCTTACCTTCTAGCTAATCCTGGTGTCTATTGAATGTGTATGCTTGAATTAATTTCCTAGTTATCTTTTATTTGTAATATATTCCTATTCATTTTTGTTGGAATGATTAAATTGTAATCATATTCATTATCTGTGAGTTGTAATGCTTGATTTGCCACTCTCCTATTGAGAAAAAGAAAAGTCAATCGCATACTTCAATACATCATCCTTCTTGTGTAATGTGTGCCACAAAAATTCCCAAAGCCAGAGTCATCTTAGAAACCAATCGCATATTCTACTACAAATTAAAAATGCATTTTTATTTGTAATCTTGCAAATGAAAATTACTTAATATACATTTATTTCAATATTTTCATGTCACTGACAAAACTAAGACAGAAAATGTTAAATATGTTCATATCGTCAACAAAATTAAGGTAGAGAATAGTGCGAGTTTTATGAGATAATTAAATAAGAGGAGGATCGCTACACTTCATATGTTCATTTGGTCAACATATAAAGAAAAAGTATAATAAAATACATATTTTTATATGACAAGGATGTGAACTTATAATATTAATGTAAGATGAATTATATTTTTTTAATGAGAATAAGAAACCTAAAATTCATTTTAGGGAACTTAACTGAGATAGTAAATAAAAGAATTGTGTTTTGATAATTATTGTATTTTTATATGCACAATCAAAATAATATCTACAAAGATTATCAAACACAACTATTTTATTTACTATATCAGAAAAAATTACCTAAAATTCATCTTAGGTCCCTTATTCTTTTTTTTTAATTGTCAAAAACTATATACAATGATAATTATATCACTTAGAGAAAACCTATCATATAACAGCCACTTGGACCTGGAAAATAAGAATATTGACCTTAATTAAATTAAAATCTTACACGCCAAGGTAGCCATCCTAATATAATTTCCATGATGCACTCGTGTATAATACGTAAACACCTTTAAAAAAACATAAAAAATTAGTCTTTTTTAAAATTATTCATTTTAGATTCAGATCCAAAAATATAAAAACCTTACAATTTTGATAAACAATCTTGATGTTTACACTCTATTTTTCATAATTTTATATGAATATATAATTGGATAAAATTATTATTTTTGATTTTTTTATAGCGAAAATTGACATTAGCGCTTTGTTATTTATCAGCTAGCTAGTCCTGGTCAAAGAGAGCAATTATAAATTTACGGTGGTCAGTTTAATTTATCTGATAAATAAATTATAAATTAAAATTTTTATATATTTTTTTAGTTTATGAACTACTTGCTTATAAAAAAGTTGTTAAACTTTGTAGTGCGCCTACTGAAAACTACAAATCAGGTGGGAACCTAACTTTGAATACTTGCAAGTCAATACAGAAGACTCTTGACTACCTACTAAAATTAATCCAAGTTCACTCTGTTCAAATTGTCTAATTAGCTAACAATTATAGTTAATATTCTATATTTAAAATATGTGTTCAAAATATATGTTATGTGCTGTATTGGTTTTGCTATGTGCGCTTAGATGTAAAACAATAATGACTTCACTTGTTAAATTAATTTATATATTTCTATTGTGACTGTAAATATAAATATTATAAAAAATTATATGATTATAATTCCTTATATTTTATATATGAGGTACTTGCAAAAATTAAAGCCAAAGATCAACGGTCAAGGGAGTTGAATATTTTTTGGATTACTGGCTATGGGCTGAGTAATGAGTATGACGTTGCTGATACTGATACATTTGTTATATGGAGTGCTGCATATAAAACTTATCAATATGGGCCTCAACAATTTAATAAATCAATTGGATTTCTGATTTGTGAAGATTTTAAACAATAATATATGTAGTAGATCACTAGAATGTGGTGCCTGACTTTGGACAATTTTACCTGGCTTTCAAAACACCTAGCATACAGTGTATGAAATATAGTGTGCGCGTACAGAAACAAATGGAAGAAAATTGAAGGATATAAGTATAAGATATTGTTTTTTTAGCTAATGTAAATATTTTATAACTAAATAAGAGTGGCCTCTAGTGAGACCACCCTTCTTCCGAGGGAGTAAAACTTATGAGGGAGTAAATCTCATCATCATCTGTTAAACAATCAACAACATTAAGCTTACACTACAGAAAAGCATGATAAAAGTCATTGAAATCAAAAGGCATAAGAGGGGGGAAATTAGCAAATATGTCATCAACAATCTTTGGCAAATCCATGGGGTGCATCTTCCTGCAAGATCCTCCAACATGGCCGGACCTGCTTATTTACCTTTGTAGCAACATTTGCTTGATTCCCTGTGATATTCTCTTCTTGAGTCCTCAACTGTCCCCTCCTGTATAATCCTCTTGCCTTTAGGATCCTGGGTCAATTCCTTGCTTGGGCTTGGAGTTACACAATCTCCTTCCTTGAGAGAGCTTTCACGAATCATCTACTTTTAGATTCAAACCAAAACATGATTTAGCAAACGTGGGGCATGAAAAGTAGACACTCTGGCCCTCATCTCCCTAATCAGCTATCATTTGATTGGAGTTTGTAGAGGTAGACATAGATGGTTCATCTCTATAGTTGCTGGAGTCAGAGGTGTCATATGTGGTGATCCTGGGCATTGACCAAGCTGGACAAATGCAGGGACAAGCTTTATCATCATGCATAGGATAAAGGCATCTTTGACAGAGTTGAGTGTCTTGGTACTGAACCTTTACCTATATTGTAGTTTCCATCAGTTGAACCCATAGGTAGGCAGGCTTAGGGCTATCAATAGCCATATCAATGAGAAGCATGACATGGGGATGGGATTCTTGGTGACTAGCAGAATCAAAAGTATTAGCAGACATGGTTATTGGAGTTCCTATAACACAACCTATGTAGCACAAGCCTTGTGTATATCAATACAGGAAGGGGGCATTATATAGGGTAACCCGAGTAACAATCATTTTAATAGAAACAGAGAACGAAAGGTCTTCAGACCAAACTTTAAGATTGACCAAACAACCAGCAGCTTCTAAAGGACTTAACCTAACAGCTCACAACATAGTAGACTCATTCTTAAACTTGAAAATTAGATAACCCGCATGATGTTTTATAAACATTCTTAAGACCTATAAATTCATAAACTTGAAGAGCAACATTTTTAACCACATCAAAGTCAAACTCAACATCAACACTTCTAGCAAACCATAACAACAATAATTCCATGACAAATATGCATGTGTAAGGAACTCAACTGGTGGAGAGACACATAAAGATCCATGTGCTCTAGTTAAGACACTGGGGTTCCTGTTAGAAGTGCTTAAGTCATGTGAACTAAATAGATATGAGGGTATCTTACCATAAATGATTGGCTCCTTAGTATCCTTGTTGGGCAGATCGAGATTTGGTGCTTGCTTCATCTCCGGGATGGGGAGGTCGGAACTTGGTCCCATAGACGAAGTGATGAGAGTCTTGTTATGAGTGATTACCATGGGAAACTTAGATTTGGGCATGCTGACGTGGTATGTAATGAAATCGAGAACACGCGGATTAGGTTCTAAGGTTTCCAAGAGAGAGGAAATCAAGTGTTTGAAAGAGTAGTTGTTGTTAAGAGCAAGGGAAAAGTCTTTACTCATGAGCAAAGAGCTTAAAAATAAACTCATATTTAGGATGACAAAAAAATTCGATCTGACGGATACCCAGTCCGTTTAGATCCGATTGAATTTTACCGAACCTGAAATTTTGGATTTGGATTTATTTTTGAAACCCGAATTAATTTAGATTTTGATATCATGTATTTCGTGTCGGAACCTGATCCGAAATCCAAAATTCGATCCAAACCCAAAAAAACCGTTATATACACACACACATATTATATTAGTAGTTAGTTTATAATATTCAATTTATTCTTTTTTTTAATTATTATTGATAATAATAATATAGAGTTTTAATTTAACAAAAAATATTACCCATTATTAAATTCATTTACTTCCACACAATACCACTTATTAGTTATCACATTTTAATTCGATATTTTTTTATGTCGACTTCGTTAATTTTCTAATATTTGTGCTAACTTTAAAAAATTTTAATCTATAATGTTTTAAATATGATTTAAATTTTAAATATCATGAAATTCAAATTTAAAATTAGAACTATTGCTACTATTGTGTTACTTTTTATTATGAATTTTAAAATTAAAATTTCGATAAATCCGATCTAAAACCCGTTGCATCGGGTTTGAATTTTGATTTTTGAAACCCGATTGGATTTGGATCAGATTTGGATTTAGTAAAATATTCCGGATTTGGATATCTCAAATACCCGATCTGATCCAACTCGTTGTCATCCCTACCCATATTGTCCATTGAGTAGCCAAGTGTAAGGATCCGAGAAAGAGAAACAACGAAGATCGGAATATAAGAGGTAGAGTAAAAGAGAGAAATTTGGGGGAAGGGAAAGAGGAGAGAGAAGATAGAGAACTCGCGGGAGTAGACTCTCATTTTTAGTGTAAGATATTGTTAGAATATTGCATTTATAATCCCTCCCACTTGGTTACTTGAACTCATAATTTAATATAAATTATAATTTCGATTCAATATTCTTATAATTTATTGTGAACGCTAGACGCAAATACATTATTTTCTGAATAAGAATGCTAATAATTCATTATTCGATTCAAAAATGAATTATTAAGTGATAGAAAATATTAAAATACTATATACGATATGATTCTGCTAAATGATGATCTCGCAATTCAAATTCATACTCCGTCCTTCATTTTACAACCATCTATACTATATTATTAAAGTCGAAAAATTAAAAGTTTTGATCGTCGATATGGTACTGGGTGAACCATAGAAAAGATCTTGACCGTCCAATTTTAAGTGAACCATAGAAACAATCTTAACCGTTGAATTTTAATAAAATATAATTTTAAAAGAATATAATCATACATACAATTCTAACATCAGTATTCCTCCTTTTTATGAAAACAACTCATAAACATTATAATTCTAAAGAATATAAACATTACTTTTATGTAAGAATATAATTTCGTTGATATGATAATATTATATTATATTTAAATTGTATTCTATATTTTTTATTTTACGAATCTCACTTATCCTATAATTTTTATTTAATATATCATTAAAGTTTATCCTATAATTTTAATTTAATATATCATTAAAATTTATGATAACATTGAAAGTTTGGTAGTCGGTCGATATTTGGGCCGGATAATTGATTAATTATTGGACCTAATTTTAAAATATTAATCTTCTAACTAAAATACAATCTCATATTAATCTTCTAACTAAAATATCTCACATTAATCTCCTAAGTAAAATGCATCTCTATACAAAACAAACAAAAATTATCCTATTAAAATATAAATATAAATAAATTATATAAAAACATATACATATAATATTAAATAAAATATAAATTATTATTATACAAATACAAATAAATTCAAATCATTAAAAAATATTAAAATAAAAATATTAAAAAACTAAAAAAATTCATTCGTGCATCGCACGGGATATAAGCTAGTATTAAATTAAACTTCCCTCAATATAAATTAAATTCCATAGCCTACACATGTTTTCTTTCCTAAATTCTGAATTTTCCATCTCTTATTATGATAGTTTTATTATGCTACAAGCCTACAATGTTGAGAATCACCTCATTAACTCCCGTTTAAGAAATTAGTAATAGATAAGATCATACTCATACATCATACTTGTGTATTTTTTGTTACTAGCTTGTGAACAAGTAAATTAACAATCGTCAATCGAATTGATTATGAGCATTTATATTAATTTTCTCACTCCCATCCCCAAAATTATACGTACTACTTAAAATTATCTTCAAATTTTATTTATATTTTAAAATTTTCTTACATTCTATTATTAATATCTATCATTATTTTTTATTATTTTTTTCTCTCACTTACTTTATAAATTTAATATTAACATTAATTTATCATTTCTCACTTCTCTTTGTTTACAATTTCCTCAAATTATAGGAACGGAAATGGAGGTGGAAGAAGGAACTTTGTTTTTTGTCAGGAGGTGGAAGAAGGAACTTAAATGCTCTAAACGGCAGTTAAATCTCTTTGTCTTTCCTTGTAATTGCTCGGTCACATTTTAGTTGTCCACTTTATTTTTAGTACGGTCAAACTAATTCATCTTTCACTTCAATTTAAATATGATATATAATTGAAAAAAATTAAAATTTTATATTGTTAATATATATATATATATAATATACTTTAAAATATATTTTTTATTTTTTAAAAATTATAAAAGAATAATTTTTAATTGTTAGTTAAAAACTAATCATTTTGACCACGAAAAGTCAAAAAAAGGACCACTAATTTGGGACGAAGAGAGTAATATTAATCAGTGGGTTATGATCACAACCGGACTTACATATAAGATAATGGGTGGACGGGGCTCTAGTGAATTTTAACTCAATACCTTAATATATAAAGTCTAAAATAGGGTGTCCCTACTAGTTAAATAGTAGTGCCACAATAGTGAAACATTTATCTAACCCAACCCATTTCATTTATATTTTATGTTATAATATTTAGCAAACTCAATCCAATAAAAATTAAATTAACTTTAAGTCCAAAGTCTAAATAGGTGTAGAAAGGACAGAGTGGTGAACCGGGCGGAAAAAAAACAAAAAAAACATAATATATTAATTGAAAAAGACAAACCGTATATTTGGAGAATTGGAGAAAAAAACTATAGGTGATTGAGATCGTCTTCTGTCCTCTCTCTGAGTGTAAGTTTTATAATTCTATTTTATCCTAGTCTCCGCTATAAAAAAATTGTAGCTGGTTAAAGGAATGATTGTCTTATTTCAGCTATAGAAAATGAAGCTCTTGCTGAAGTAACAAATAAAGATATTATAGATCGGTTTCAAAAGATGAAAACTAGAAGGGATAAATTTAGTTATATGTTATTATTTATACGTTGTGCCGCTACTAAAATTTATTTCTGGGTCCGCCACCAGTTATGATTCTATATATTGGACCGCCGAGCCCAAGAGGCCGTACGGCAAGCTAAACATGGTGACAGATGGAACTAATTATTTTTGAGCTTGGGGTGCGGTTTGGGTTTCTTATAAGTTATTTATAAATTTAAAAATATATGTATTTTTTAATTTATAAGAGTAAACAAGCATGGCATATAATGTGGCCGTTTGGGGTTATTTAAACTTAAGATAAGTTACTTATTACATTTTTTTTATACATATTTTCATTTTTTTAAGATAAATATTTATTTTAGAATTTTAAAACCAAATATTATTTTCAAAAAAATAATAAATTACTTATTTTAAGTTAAAGTACATGCATACCAATTTTTTCTGAAAATAAGTCATTATTTTTATAAAAAAATGGGGAAACAAACGGCCCCACTCTAACAGTATAAGTAGAATACTCATTCGGAAATCAGCGGTCGACATTAGAAAATAGAATATATATTTTTCAATGGAGTAGATGGCTATATGCTAATAGTCTAATACATTTTGAAATAGAGGATCTCAAGAAAAAAGTTGCCACACGTATTTGAAAGGAATATTTTATATAGAAGAGATATTTAATTTGCAAATGTGCAACTATAAATATTCTCCATCTTCAAAAATTATTATTAATTTTAACAGAAAAATCACTATTGTTGTCATTTTTTTTTAACTAAACGCATTGAGGGCTTTCCTTAATCCACTCATTTGAATATAGCCTAATTACCTTTTTTTTAAAACCCATATAACCTAATTACCTAAGCATGCATAATTAATGTTACATTACATATCCCTAAAACTTAAAATATAAATTAAACCTTAGACACCCACGAACAAAATTTGCAGTAAATCTATTACAATGATATACAGCATTCAAATCGATTATAAGGTCTCGATTTATATCTAGATTAGAATTAGATATGTGAGGTTGAGCAACTCATCTTATCTTGTTAAGTATTCGAGCTTGTGCAATTCACCCTTCTTTTATACAACTTCAAATTAAAGTTTTCGAGGGGAAAAAAATCTTAGAATCGGAGTGTTTAGTACAATCATATGTTGAAGCGTCAATTTTATTAAATAACTTAACTTTTTTTTGGGAACGTGAATTTCATTTAAAATTCTAAATTTAATCAAATGACACGATCAAATTACATGTTTAAGTAATTATAAAAATTTGAATTTAAATTCGGATTCCATCTGAATTTAAAGAGATTCAAACATTTTCTATCATTTAAAATTAATCCATCATAAATGCTTCTAGGCCGAGGGTGAGTTGATTTGTAAAAGATAAAACAATTATTCTTATATTTTTTATGCCGTCCCAAATCCGAAGTATTATTTGTAATATACATTACAATTGGAATGCAATGTTATAGGTTGTTATATTATTATATTATAACGCCAAATGTTAAAAAATTAAAGCTATATTTCTATGCATCCATGTAAAAATGTATCATTAGTTCTATATTTAAAATCAAAGATGAATCCATCATTTATTGACACATTATCAATAACTAAAAATTAGGTAAAAGTTAAAAGAGTAATGAATGTTAATAAAAAGTAGATAAAAGTTAAAAGAGATAGTTAAATATGAAACTAATTATAAAATTAGCATTGACGTGTAATATTTATTTTAGCATCAAAAAATATTTTTTAATGTTCTATTATAATAATAACAATATATATTTAGTATATAGTATTATACTTACACATCATAATGTATTCTTACATGTATGGGTTTACACGGATCAGGTTAGGCGAATTGATAGATTTTAACGACCCAATCCAATTTAATAGGGTTTGTAAATTTCTAATACAACTCATAAAAATTGTATTTTAAAAATCAAAACTCATATTCAATCCATTAAAATCGGGTTGATATTTTTTCAATTCAATTATATATCAAGTTAGAAAAATGACCGATTTAAATTGAATCGAAAGGGTTTGATGAAAGCGTGCACACACGTGGTACATGCATCAACCAATGTAATGACAAACACTGACTTGCTAAGTTTGAATCAATAAATGGCTGCATCTATAATGCAGTGCAGAAACAAAGTAGATGCATGATATCTTTCATCATTATCCAGGGGGATAAAGGCAAAACCAGATATAGGAGGACTATAAAGATGGTGGCAAAGTTGACAAAGCATACATGGCTACCTATTCTAGCTACCTATTCTGGCATATGTAGGAGGGTATGACACGCGTCGATAGCCCATTACGTGAACCCAATCTGATTACGAGTACACTGTATTTGTTTATGTCTTGGCGTGGAATGACTCTCTTGTCACTATGCCTAATGACAGTTACGCTTAATATTCGATTGCCCCTTAAAATTCACCACCTTTTATTCTCACCGTCAAAAGTTAACCCCTATACTTACCCATGTTTTATATTTTTATACAAATATTGTACGGGTCTCGAGTCATGACAATCAATTCTGTAATTTTCTTAATTATAATGAATACGATTAATTTACAATTTTTATATAAATACTGAAATCACCTTTCTATCCCAACTTAAGAGTATTATTAAAATTTTCATATTCGCTAATCGCTACAAGAGAACGTAAATAAATAAATAAAGACCGATTTCTTACTCTGCTAGCTGCAACTTTGACAAACTATATATACATATATAGAAGCAACATGTTTTATTAACATAACCAACCCCGTTCACAAATTCCCAAACCTAATTGATATAATCAACACTAAATGAAGAAATTGTGTATATGTTGTACGGACATAACTCGTTATTGTTAATTGTTATGGTACGTAGATAAAAATCCAAACTCGATATTTAGTAATAATTCTAAGGTTTTTCGATCATACAACAAAACTCAATCATAATTTTTTTAAACTTTTAAGCATTTGATGTGTTTTTTCTTTACCAAGAAGAAGAATAGTCAAACGAGATAACTTAAAAGAAAAGAAAGGTTAAAAAAACAACATGCATATTCAAAAAAAAGGTAAAAATCTAGAAGAATTTCATTGTCGAAGTATGGTAATCACGTGACACTACATTGAAAACTGGGGATAATCTGCCATTTTATGTGCAAATGAGAGAGTGAAAGGAGGAACAAAAGTTGAACAGGGAAGGTGTGGCCTTCTCGACTGGAAAAAACAGCTTAAAAAGAAGAGATTATACTAAACAATTATAATTAGGACAAACAAGATTACAAAAGTAAAACCTAGATTTAATACACTATTTTGTAATTAAATCTAGTGGCGGTCCTGACAAATTCAAAACCCAAGCGAATCAAAATTTTGTGCTCAAGTCACTAAATTTTTTTTACTTACAAATAAGATTATTTTTGAAAAATTATCCTTCTAATGGTTTTGTTAGCAAAATCATTCATAAGTCTTTCATAATCAAAATTTGGAAACATATCTTTCTCAATGGATATCATGAGCAATCCATTCAATATATCTTGTGACATACTAGAACGAAGATAAGACTTGATCAACTTTAATTTCGAAAAATTTCTTTCCGTGGAAGCCACTATAACGGCTATAGTTAACAGAATCCTATAAGCAATAGTGACATTCGAATAGCATTCTCCCATCACTTTCAAATAATTTAGCATCTCAATAGTTTTGTTAACTTCAATTAGTAAACACTATCTCAGAATTCTTAATTCAAGAAACAAGATTTCTGCGTCAATATGAGAGACATCATCATGATTCAGCCTTTTGTATAATCTTTTAAAAAATCAACCTTTTTTTAATTGATTTTTCTTACTTCGACTCCATATCGATGTTTTTTCATCCTAACTAAATGTCATTATAATTAGAGATTTAGAAGCCAATGATAATAAGAAGAGCAAACGTTAGTTTTTACAAAATATGAAGATTGATATCTAATATTTACATATCTTTAATTTTATTGTGCTTTTTTACATAAACAAAAACAAAAAAGAAATTATTTTGACCCTAATTATTATTATTATTATTTGGTTCTTATATCTTAAAAAAATTTGGTATTCTTTTATAAAAATATTGTACCCCTATTTTTTTTTTGCATCTACATATATTTTTTTCCCACTCTTTTATTAAAAAAATGTGTCCCTATTTTTTATTTTTTTTTTAATACCTATTCAAAAGCATAAGTATCTCAGGGCCCGCTCTGATAAGATCCCCCTCTCTCTGCAGCTTGTGTTTATTTATTTTGTGGCTTATGGGGGGGATAAAGGAGAATCAGTGATGGAAGGGCGGCCTCTAGTTTTACTTTTTTTTCACCATCAAAGAAAGCGAAATATGCAGACTGCACTAACCCATCTTTACATGTGTCTCTCTTATAGTATATCTCATTGTGTGTACATGTGCGTGTACTTATTTATGTTATAATATATGGGTACACATTATCATCTTTAAAGCATTTCAGTGTTGTTTTATACGGCCGCTTGTTTCACCCTTTTATTGAATTTTACAGGGTCGTAAAATGCATGTTTGCAAATTGTACTAATTTTTCAGTGTATCATAATTATATCATCTAATCCTAATTTACATGAATCTTAATCATCTAATACTAATTTATTTTTCTTGAACAATTGGCTTCTAAATTTTATTTTATTTTGCTAATTATTGGCTTCTAAAATTTACTATATAAAAGGTTTGTAAGTTTGGTAAGTGATTTTTCATATAAATTCACGATTAGATAATGATCGGAGAAAAATAGTGCGGGTTTAATTAACTTATTCAATAAATAATTTATAAATGAAAATATGCAATTCACTCCATATAAGCTTTCATATAAGTTATGGACAAAAGAGAAAAAGCAAATAAAAACAGGAGATTAGATCTATGTTAAACTGGGCAAATCTTTAATCACTTGGATTAGATCTAAGTAAAGCACATTTTGAGGTATTGATAGAGCCATGACATTTGCAACGATTGTCATATATTTAATGGCATGCGCTGTAGTGTATTGTTAAAATACCAGTTGAGAACTTTAGAAATTTTTGCGATTTGTATAATTCACATGGCTTACACCTAACGGGATCACAGCATATACATAATGGAGGACATGACAATTTGAAATATATAATTGTCCAAGGTGTGATAGTGCACGATAGATAAATAATTGTAACTATCGACCATTAATTCTTTGCAACTTATTTAAAAAACTCAAGTATAGTTGAAATGATCTTTAGACAAATACAGATTTTAGTCAAACATGTATACACATATATTCACATTTTAAGAGAAAAGGGCTGCCTTTAAGTCTAAGGAAACCTGAAAATTAAATTTAAAAGATGCCCGGAAGTCGAATTAAGTAGCAGTGTTCCCGTTGGATAGCTCAGAGTTATTCTATATTCGTCTCTGGCTCATACAAAAAAAAGTGCTCAGTCGATAATTTATTAGAATCAAATTGTAACGCTAGAAGTATAATTATAAAAAATGTAAATAACAGTTTTCTAAAAATGATATTTAATTCGGATTAGTTGGTAATCGGAAAGTTTCAGATATAATTTTGTTACCGCTGGTTAAATATCATTTTTTAAATAAAAAAATGATCAAACATCAGTATTATTCGGTCGTAACGTCAAAAATTAATGGAAGTTATTTTTGAATAAGTGAAATTAAAATAGAAAAATCTAAAATTAGAAAATTTTGAATTAAAGTTATTGCTTGTTACTTATTAATCCTAATAATCTTAAATACTTTCTTAAATTCATTTTTCTCGTTTTATTTTCGATAAAACTTAAAATTAAATATGTTAATATGTACAAGTATATTATTTTGCAAAACTCTCTACATTTATATAAATTTTATTAAGTAATTACATAAATCTATATTATACATAAAAAATTTAGTTGAAAATAATATTAAATTGATTCTACTTGCTCATTCCGATTAATTTTTAATTATTCAATTAATACATAGTATTTTCATCAATTAAATCTAATTACCAATCTTTGTAACACTTATTTATATTATATTATTATAATCAAATTTAAAATTTTTTATAACTGATTTTATTAACTTCAAAATTTGAGTTACTTAGTAAATATTGTATTATATTTAATTTAATATTTATAATTTTAATATTTAAGCTCGTGCTTGTATAGTTGTATAACAAAAATAATCATCTGCCATTAAAAAACCTTGGTGGAGCATTAAGAAATTAAGAAATACAAGCATGTTGCGTACTTGCATAACATGGTACTAGCTAGTTAGGGACTACAAACATGTGTCCTTGTGTTCATCTAATATATTTTTAAAAATATTGAAATTTATACTCTCTTTTCTTTTGAGGGAGAGGATATCTAAAAACCAGATACTCTAAATTACGCTGAACCCCAATGACATTCATATGTAAATAAAATGGTCCGATGCTTTTTTAATCAGCATTCTTCTACTTTTAGCATGTAAAAGTATCTTGAGGTATTAATTATGGTGTCAATTTATGTAGTATGATACTATTTGATGTCATTTTATTAAAGTCAATAGATGTCAACAAATTATTTTATTTTTTTATCATTTTCTTTAAATAGATACAACTAAATTTTTATACTTAAATTATATGATATTATATACTTCATGAAAATTACCTCAGATATAAGTATTTTTCGGTATAAATAATAATGACATTTTTGTAATTATATGGAGTAATTTTTTTAATTACAATAACACACTTAAATATTTATATGAGATTTTTTTTAATCTCATAAAAATTATGTGAGTTAACCTAAGATACATTAATATCTTTACAAAAAATGATATTGTTTATACTAAAATGTCAATTCTTCTAAAATCTTAGAGATTAATAAAAGGATTTAGTATGATTATAGTGGATTTAGTATGATAATATATTATATAAGGAAGGGAACTTAAGAGCTCTAGATATCATATTAAAGTTTTATTTTTTCTTAAATTCTAAAATGTCAGGAAAATAAATTAGCGGAATTATATATTATTCTAACAATATATAAAATAGTACAAATTAAATTTATAATTCTAGCTTATATATAAATTTGTATTAAAATATAATAAAATATTTTGATAAGTTCTTTTTATAAAATCCGCAGATTTTGACCGTCAGAACTCAGATCGGTAAAGTTGAGTTTAATAACTTACAACTCTCTTAAAATCTAGATTTCAAAATAATCGAGGCTAAAACAATAAAAAACAAAAAATTTGAAGAAAATTATCTCAAAAAGTCAATTGTAAACTATATACGAGAAATGTATGAATACATATAGTTATGTTACTACATTTTACGATTTGAGCTGGCGTGAAGATTGTGAAGCTCGCAAGTGAGCTGGATCCATACTCAATAGGAAGTCCCACTGGTCCCACCCCTCTTTTCATTAAAATAATTCTCACTTGCAATTTCAAGAAACATAAATTCACATATATTATCAACTAAATTCAACTCCTTCACTAACAACACAACCTTGTCTTCGATCTTACACACACCCATACATACAAATACACACACATACACAATATATCTGTGTAAGTAGTATATGGTTTGATGCTGTTTAGCTCTTTTTAGTCTAAAATAGAATCTGGGTGTGTCTTGTTTTGTGTTTTCTTCAAGTGGGGTTTGGTTTAATTGAGGTGTAAAGATGTGTTTTTGAGTTGAGTTTGAAAAGAGATGAATCTTGGGGTTAGTCAAGTAGCTAAATCTGGGTCGATGCCAAGTTCAAGTTCTCATGGGTCGACCCAACAGTTTCCTGCGGGTCTTAGGGTACTTGTTGTTGATGATGATCCCACTTGTCTCATGATCTTGGAAAAAATGCTCAGGACTTGCCACTATCAAGGTATACACACACATATTTATGTTTATTTTGTATGTTTATATGGTAGTTGTGTTTATGTGTGTATGAGTCAATTTTAATGTTTAGAGCATTTGGGGTTGAATTAGTTTGTGATTTTCTCAATTTGGTTATTTGGGTAGGTAAAGGTCAAAGCTTTATTGGATTTCTAGTGTTTGGTCATCTTGTAGCTCAGTATTTTTAGTTTATTTACCATTTTGGATTTTGTAAGTTGTTGTTAATGTTTTTCTTAAGATATTAGTAATCTAGGTTAGGCACCTGATTAGGTAATTATAGAGTTTTGGATGTAATATTGTTTCTCAAGTCTTTGAACTTTTATTTTGCACCAACTAAGATACTGTATTTGAAGTCAATTTTCGTATCTATCTGTGTAAGAAGCATTACATATAGATTTGAGTATGTACCTAGTTCTCTTTTGTTTTTGTGTTTTTTTTTGCATGTGTGTGTTTAATGATATCCCAACTTCATAAAGTTTTGGACTTTGACTGTGTAAATACTTCCCTACCCTTGTTATGAGTGGAAACTTAATAATTCTTGAGGCATTTATTGATATACAGCATCTTTGTTGTGAAAAATTGATCTACATACAATTATATATGTGGTTATTGGTTATCGATTTAATTCTATCTGGGGTTTTCAGCGACTAAATGCAATCGAGCTGAGATTGCCTTGACCCTACTAAGGGAGAACAGAAATGGATATGATATTGTGTTAAGCGATGTTCACATGCCTGACATGGATGGGTTCAAACTTCTTGAGCACATTGGACTGGAGATGGACCTCCCTGTTATCAGTAAGCTGCATATTGTCTTCCTTCTGGATTTTATTTATGAAATAGACGGTATTCATTTGATTGCTCTAATCAATCTGTATAATTATTCAAACAGTGATGTCTGCGGACGATAGCAAGAATGTTGTAATGAAAGGTGTAACTCATGGTGCATGTGATTACCTGATCAAACCAGTTCGTCTTGAGGCATTGAAGAACATATGGCAGCATGTAGTGCGCAAAAGAAAACATGTGTGGAAGGACATTGAGCAATCTGGAAGCGTGGAAGATGGGAAAGTGCAGCAACAGCCACCTGACGATGCTGATTACTTGTCTTCAGCAAATGAAGGCAGTTGGAGAAACTCAAAGAGAAGGAAGGACGAAGAAGAAGACACAGAAGATAGAGACGATGACACATCGTCATTAAAGAAACCACGGGTTGTCTGGTCAGTTGAGCTTCACCAACAGTTTGTAGCAGCCGCTAATCAACTTGGAATTGACAGTGAGAACCTTCTTTTCATTTTTTTCTGTTCTAATATACCTTGTATGGTTTGCAGAATATTCCTTTGCTCGTAGGAATGCTTCATTATTTAAATAGGTTTGCCAAATATGAGTAACATGACCCATGTCTGTACCACATTTGATATATTGCTATTTTTTTTCATCATAAGGTTATATCTCTGTGCCGATAATATTAAATTTATAAACACATTAGTCCTGTAGCAGGCGCGCATTGATTTATAGAAATCTATAAAGTTATTGAACACAAAGAAATTCTTTCATGAATAGGGCTTAATTTGTTTTCATGAGCACAAATAACTGCTTGGACCTGTAGTTAAGTTGAGACAAAAGTAGGCATATAAAAATAAATTTTAATTTGTTCAATTATTATTATATTTCTTCATAAAACAAACTACTATTGATATAGTCATATAGATATTTTAGGATGCCAGTTAGACCTTTTCATTTCTTTACATCTTATTTTGGTTTGATTTTCCATTTATTAATGCCTTGCTCCTGAGGTTTTTAAGGATGGAAACCTAATCTTTTAGGAAAGGAAACCTTGTTTTTTAAGAACAAAAGCAGTGGGAAGTAAAGGAAATCAACTGAAAACTCTCACTGCTGTGTTCCCGACTTTTAAGAGTTCTAATTTTATAGAGAGGAAGTACAGGTGATAAGGACTGTGTTCCCCAGTCATCTGCTCCCCTCCCTATCTCAAACTCGGGAGTAGGCTCTATGTCAACAAGGTAGACGGGGAAATTGACTTTTTCTTGTTTTCATTTTGGTCCCTTTTTTCACTTTAATTAATTAATTGAACTGAGATGCTCAATATCTTCAATCAAGTCACTGTTTCACCTTTATCCAAACAATTGAAACCCAAGAGACACCATTTATGTGGCTAACTGGCACATGAAGTCATGCGGTCGTCCCCAATTGGGATGTACTATTAAATCTAAATTGGGGTTATCCGCTGGGATGTACTATTAAACCTAAATTGGGGTTATCCGCTAAAAACTACGGTAGAGTGGTTTATGAATGTCTCCGCGGTGGACTTGATTTTACCAAAGACGATGAGAATGTGAACTCCCAACCATTTATGCGTTGGAGAGATCGTTTCTTGTGCAAACTGACAAACAAGAACCGATATGAAGTTTTTGTTTTTCGACATTCCTTATACATATATTTAAGTGGTAGGCGAAAATCATTTGTAGAAGTCCAACCACAATTTCCTCTCTGTCACTATTCTTTGATTTATAAAAGAAAGCCCTTCACCCTCTTGCAATCTCCCGGTGTAACCTTTTCATCTTCACAAGCTATCTAATGTTTTATATTTTTATCTCTATCAAATTCTAGACGTGAAAGTAATAGCATCCAGTGAACAGATTTTGATCCCCGCATAATACCACCAATTATGGTACAGAGAATAAGCCGAGTAATCCCATTTGAGCCTAAATTAATATGAAAGACAAAAGTTGGTTCTTGATGTATAACCCACTAAAAAGGGTGGTTCGAGTTTATGGCATTTTTATGAGCTGAGACTTTGTGTTTGACTTTTTAGCTATTATGAGAGGCTTCTCTTTTACGTAACTTCTTTCTATATTTAATTATTTAGAGGCCTTATTTTAAATTGTACGGGTTTAACAGGATCATTCCCCCTCACTCGAAGCCCATTTATGGGTCGAGAGTGGATCACGGGCGCCCATCTTTGGGGCAATAAGAAGCCTTTCGTGTCCATAATTAATTACGAGAATATTGGGGGTGACAGGGAGACGAATCTTAGACCCTTGCCGACTGGAGCTCTGATACCATGTTAAGTTACCAGTTCTCCTAAAACTTCAAGGTGTTAGGAAGGGGGCTTAGCAGGATCATATTATATTCTAAAAGATGACAGAGTATTGCACTTGTACAATTTAATGAAGAGTCATAATTGTATTTAAACTGGGTCGTAAGGCATATAATATTGAAATCATACACGATCTAACTTAAGAATTGCTACAGAATGAATTTGGATGCAAGTATGGGAAGAATAAAAGTCAAGAGATCACGATTTGTTTTAATTTTTTAGTTTTTTTTAATAATTATTGCCCTAAGCTTCTTAATTGAAGTCACAGACATAATATCTGATCTATACAAAGCAGCCATTTTTAATAAAGTGGAATGAATCATGTATGCATATTGAGAATAATACTGTGCCTTTTCTATATATTTCTCAGTTAAGATGTATCACTCTGGATTTGATAAGCATTTTTATGTAAAAGTAGTTTCAAAAAAGTGACTGTGCATATATCACATCATTAAAATTTTGGCATATGCACATCAGATTTGCCAAAAAATAATTTGACCGGGATGAGGGAATTACTTGGTTGTAACTAAATTTTGAGATCATTAATATAATTGAAACCAGAAAATAAAAGAATAGGAGGCCAGCCTCACCAAATTATTCAATAAATTGAATTTTCTAGACAGTATTTTGATATCTTCAAGGGAATAATATTGTCAGTTCTTAACTATTTACTATCATGGTTAAGTTACACTTGGTTTCTGTAGACAGTTTCCCCCTCTAAATCTACTTGGTATTCTACCTTCCCTTTGATTTCCTAATGATGGTTTCTCTAGTCTAACTTGATTATGTGACTGTATGATATGAAATGCTTCTACAAGGAGTAACTATAAAACATAGGTTTAAGTGGCAAGTCATCTTGTAGCTTTTACCATAAATTACCAATTGGGATGTCTATACTTGTGCTTTCCAGCAGCATTTACTTGACAAAACTCAGTACTATTTATATTTAAACAGTATCAGATAATTAGGACCTTTTTGAATAAATTAACAGGAATCGTGTCAATTTGGAATTTTAAAATTTTACAATCCGGACTTCAAAAGGTCGAAATATGGGATTCCTTATGCCAGAAGTGTTTATGTATTCATTTAGACAATATTTTTGTGTTTTTTCCTTATATATTGACTTCTGCAAATACAGAGGCTGTTCCAAAGAAAATTCTAGAATTGATGAATGTGCCTGGACTCACTAGAGAGAATGTAGCCAGTCACCTACAGGTAAATTTCTTCTCTTTGGAGGATCTCTTTAGAAAAGCTCTTTAACAGTTGAAGAAGCAATGTAGCATTTCTTAATCTGTTGTTTTATATATTCTTTGTATGTCATGCAATCTAGACCTTTTTTCGTCACCCTCCTTTAGAAGGTCCTCACAACAGTCACTCTTTGCAGAAGTATCGCCTATATCTTAGAAGACTAAGTGGCCAGCACCAGAATGCACTCAATGGCTCTTTCATGGGAAACCCAGAAGCAACATATGGGTCCATATCTTCATTCAATGATTTAGAACTTCAAGCATATGCTGCCAGTGGTCAACTCCCAGCACAAAATCTTGCAGAACTTCAAGCAGCAGCGTTTGGCAGGTCTTCTACAAAATCGGTTGTATCACCTCTAGATCAAAGAAACCTATTTAGCTTTGAAACTCCAAAGTTACGTTTTGGAGAGGGGCAACAGCAACACCTGAGCAATAGTAAGCAAGTGAATTTCCTACATGGTATCCCAACAAATATGGAACCAAAGCAACTTGCTAATTTTCATCAAGCTGCAAATTCTTTTGGGATTAATATGCAAGTCAGCTCCCATGGAAGCCAGGGTAATTCTCTGATGATGCAGATGGCTCAACCACAGTCAAGATCTCAAATACAAAATGACATTACTGGTAGTTATGGTTCAAGGCTTCCACCATCGATTGGGCAACCTGTTGCATCAAATGGGACAAGTAGAGTTTTGACACGGCCAGTATACAATCAAGTCTCTCAAACCTCTCCAGTGGCAGGTTTCTCAACAAATCACTCTACGGATCTGTCTAGGACTAGCTTTCCTCTTGGGGGCAATTCTGGGATTTCATCTCTGGCTTCTAAAGTGATACCCCGAGAAGAGAATACAATGGAAATAAAAGGATCGCAAGGGGGTTCAAATTATGATGTATTTAGTGGGCAGCAGCAGCACAAATCTCAAGATTGGAGTTTACAGAATTCTGGTTTGGCCTTCGACACTTTACAACACGCAAATATGCGAGGAAACCTTAATGTTTCACAATCAGCTTTAGTTCAACAAAGCTTTTCGCCAAGAGATACAATTGAGCAGAGCAGGAATTCGTCTGTTTTGCCATCTGTCTTACTTCAACAAGGTTTTTCATCTAGTGGTCACAACAGTAGCTCATCATTTAACAAGGGAATCTTCTCAGGAGTGGAAGAGAATGGACACAGGAACATGCCAAACATTGGTCAGCAGCTCAATGCTTATTTTACCGACACTTCACCGAGAGTCAAGGCTGAACTGCTAGAAGGAAGTTTCTACAATACTATATTACCTGACCAATATGATCAAGAAGACCTAATGTCTGCAATTCTAAAGCATGTAAGCCTTTATTTCCTTTTTCGTTCCTAGTTTTTAGAAATTACATGTAGATCTTGATTAAGAAGTTCTCTCTTTTGCTAATCTCTAATTTCTCTCTTATTTAGCAGCAAGAAGGGATTGTAACAGTTGAAAATGATTTTGACTTCGATGGGTATCCCTTAGATAACCTTCCTGTGTAGTTGTACTTCAGCTCCAGCTATTTGAATGATCTACAGTTTCTGGTATACATGGGTGCATTACAGCTGAATAAACTTCTGCTTTGCAATCAAATAGCAGAGGTTGATTTCACTTCATTTGCTGATGTGATAACTTGTTCAGCTTGTGTATTTCAAATTTCAAAGAACACTAGACATGAAAGTCGAGTTACTTAGAAGATGACAGTCAGCTGATGGTGATGCACTTTCTCCTGCAATTTTTTTTTTACGGCGATAGGTAGGATGAACTAAGAACAAGCATGTTTTAGGGGTTGCGATAGATGCAAATCTTTGACATCTTTCTTGATAAATCTGTGAGTGTTTGCAAACTGGAAGAATCTCTCTTAACTGTAATAACACAATTTCAATTTGTTTTTTTTTGGAAGAATTTAATCTTAATGTACAGAAATTTGTTCTATTAACACGACATGATTCTTTGTATTATTGCCTAGTAGTTTGAACTGTTTATGTTAGTGTTATATATTGTTCCAGATGGTACCTACCTTGTGTTTAAATGATCAGTGTCTAATCCTTCTTCAGCTGATATCCGTCTACTCCCCTTGTCCATTTGTGTTTCATGTCGTTTGCGTGGTTTATCAATGCTGGAGAATGATAGAACTCACGACGGTGACCTCTATTAATGTTCGAATGAATTTTCGATCTTTCATTAATAGACAGGCAGGCAATCTTTAATTTTCGAATGTTCCATCTTTGGTTACTAACCGAAAAGAGGACTAGTATCTACTGTCCTTAACTTTGAATACTGGCATTATTATCCTAATACTTAACAAGTCCATTGTTGATCCCTGTTACTTTATTTTGTACAACTATACTAAACTAGAGCAGCCACTTGACTCGGCTTTGTGCACTAATCTGCATCCTAACTTACATACATCACACATGTACATGTATGTAATAATTTTATCAATAATGGTTGCTCCAATAATTAGTAGTCATCGCATATTCTCACTTCACTTCTGCTTGTGATTATGTGTATTATTGTAAGACAATTTAATAAATTAAAATTAAGAAAGGAATTTGTATGTAAAGAAAAAGTTAGATACTGCAAGAAAGATGAGATGGAAAATAAAATTTATATGTTGTAATGCATAATTGTCACCTAAGAGAGTGGGGTGATAGAGACAAATCAGTCACCGTCCACTCTCTTGGCTAAATTTGTGTACTTTGCTTCAAAACATTTTTCTTAATAATAATTAAAATAATATACATATAATGTTTTAAAATAGAGACGTAAATTGATAAAGTAACGAGAACCTTTGGGAGTTGCAAGTTTGAGACGTACAATATGGAACAATTGCTTTGAAAATACTAAAAGCTCTACTAAATTACACAACCAGCTAGCCTAGCATCATTACCAGCCTGGAAGTAGTGTGTGGTCTACGACTCACCCACCTGCACTCACTCATTTATCTCCTATAATTTACCGCATCCGGGTAATAAAACTAACATACCAAATACCAAAACAAGGTTTTTTTTATATAACGTCTCTCATAAATTATTTACTTCTTTTTAAGATTGTCCTGAAAATCAATTTCGTAAGTTTTGTATAATAATGAGAAATTAAATGTCATTGAGTTTCTAATTATTCTACTATTACAATTAGATTGTGTTTGATACCCTCTACCTCTCTAATTAATTATTTTTTTGTATATATAAAAGATAATTGTATAAATTATTTTTTAACAAATATTTAAATTTTTTCTTAAAAAATTTATTATATATATTTTAGAATATATGTAAAAAGTCAAACATGGAGAGAGCAAATAATTTAGTTGAAAGTTTGGGATTGATTTTTGACTTGTAGATCATCTAGCCACAGAGAGAAACATTGTTACTTGCACAATGTAATGAGCTAGCAATTAAATGCTTGTGTTGCACATATCACATAAGTATTGACCTACACATCATACATAATCTGATAATCATAAATGAGGCTGCCCTTTTCTTATTAAAGGACGAAGATCTAGCTATATCCCATAGTATATTTAAATGCTCGATATCTACTTATCTAGTAGTACTGTAATTGATCGATTTATCTAGCACAATTAGCTTAATTAATTTGATGTAGGACTACATTCCTTTTCATAGTTAATTAGTGTTACTCATTCTTCAAGCTTAGCAATGACTAACGAATATATTAAACATCATAATTACTTTTAGTATATGAGTTGTGCGACATCACAAATAGACTACACCTCTTTTTAGTAGTGCAGTTAAATTATAATGAGTCGGTGAGCACCTTTGAAATTCGACAAACTAAACATAAATACAATTGTATATACGAATCTTAAGAAATAATTAACAATGGCTTAATAAATTAATTCACCATCTTTAGGGTATAAAACACAAAATCACACTTAGAATCTTCAAGATTGATGTACAGCAAATATAGAGGGACAAATAATCTCACACTTGTAAAGGTAGTATAGTATTAGTATATCTTATATTTTTCTATAGACCCATACCAATATATCATACATAAATGTACCAATTATATTGGTACATTCTTCTCCATACACAAAATATAGCCCTTAAAACTATGAGCACACCCCCCACTTAACTCTCCTCCTCTCTCTCTCTCTCTCTCCACATTTCTTCAAATTCTTACAATGAAAACAACTATACCCTTAAAAGCCTCTTTCAATATATTCATCATACTACAACTCCTTATATTTTCAAGAAATGTAGTGAGTGCAAACACTTGGGCAGGATCCAAGTACGAAGTTGAATGCACAATGTGTGCCGCATGTGACAACCCATGCAACCCTCCGGTGTACGCTTCTCCGCCGCCACCTGCCACCCCGTCTCCGCCGCCACCAACTCCAACACAACCGCCACCTTCAACAACAAACTGCCCTCCACCACCAAGCTCTAGCGGTGGCAACAACTACTACTACTCTCCTCCACCACCTTACCAACCTAATTACGGCTACTCTCCGCCGGCAACCACCGGAAACTACTTTCCTCCGTCGGGGAACTTCTACTCTACCCCACCACCACCAAACCCTATTGTACCATATTTTCCATTTTATTTTCATAGCCCACCACCTCCATCATCATCCACAAAGCTCTCAAACCCTATTTTCTTGATCCCTATTTTCTCCATTTTCTTGTTCATTTTATAAGATCATTTTTACAACCCCATTGTTCAAAACATTTACAATAAATTTACATCAGATTCATCTATGTAGCTACAAGGTTAAAGAAACAAGAGTTCATGTTCAGACATGTAACAAGAGAAGAATTCGAGAAATATATGAAAATTCTATAGTTTAGAAATAAACCCTTCTTTTGATTTATTTCTGAAATGTTGGTGTACTTGTTAATCTGTAAATTCTTGATAGCTATGTGTTTACTGATGTTTCTGTTAATTATATATATAGGAATTAAATCTTAACAATTTTTTATGATCAACTGTGATTGTCAATTACAGATCGATAGCTATCTCATGTTAATTAATTATTGATCCTATCTTTGATGCATGCTGATTAGATTTTACCAGTATTTTATTTCATTGATTTTCGATCACCATGTGATCTAGCAGCTGTATTGGGACTTAAAAGTGCCAAATTCAATGCTTGACATCATCTTTCTCTAAAGTTCATATAAAAATACATTTGGAGTCAAATTTACCGCCTCACTTTTTAATCTGAAAAATTGGAATTTTAGGCGATGATCAAATATTTATTTCATTTATTTTGTGCCTGGCCACACAAATAACATAATCTTCACTTGTGAAACATAGAATTTAAGAGTTATCTATCAGGAATTTTGTATTTATATTTATTTGATTAAAGAATTTTGTACATTAAATTTTACGGCCATTCGGATTTTACATAAAAAAAATTATTATTGCTTACAAAATTTCAAAATTTTGTAAACGACAGTTTCTTCTTGAATGTCAACTTTCAAGAGTAGTGACCTTCAGTGGATATATCATATATATAACTACTACCCTCCATTCATTATTTGTAGACCCCTGTAGTTAGGGGTGAGCAAAATTTTCCGAACCCGCCCAAACCGCCCCATCCAAACCGCCCAAACCAGAAATTACGGTTTTGTAACGGTTCGGGTTGGTAACGGTTTCGATTTTTAAAAAACCGAAAAATAATGGTTGGGTTCGGTTTGCCTTGTCAAACCGTCCAATATAACCCGTTCCACCCGAACATATAATAATATATATTAATTATTTTTTATTATTAATAATGGGTAATGGGTAAATAACATAATAAAGATAAATAAAAAGGAAAAATAAAAAAATATAGTAAACTTGCAGCAGATGACAGAAATAGCAGATGACCGTACTTTTAAAATATATAAAAGTAGAGGTCTGTACCTCTATTTTTAAAGGAAGTAGAAGTACAGACCTCTACTTTTAAAGGAAGTAGAAGTACAGACCTCTACTTTTATATGCATATGTAGATTAAAAAATTGAGAGTTTATCTCAATTTGTAAGAAGATTTTATTTATTTGTAGATTAAAAAATAAATAAAATCATATACTAGAATTTTTTTTTAATTTTAAAATTTAAAATCGGAATTTTGTGTTATATAAAAAGTAAAGGGATGCAATGTGTATTTATAAAAAGTTTAAGGATCATACTGTTTTCCATCCAAACTTAAGGGATGCAAAGTGCAAAAAACTCTATAATTATTTAGTTGTTCAAGAATTAAATTATTATATAATTTAGCGGTTTGAAACCGAAACCGCCCAAACCAAACCGTTATAATTTGGGTGGTTTAATTTTAGTACTAACGGTAACGGTAACGGTAACGGTTTGACGGATTGTCAAACCGAAAAATTCGGTTTGGATGGTTTTGTCCACCAAGCCCACCCAAACCGCCCGATACTCACCCCTACATGTAGTGTACGTTTCTTCAAAAAACTACTAGCTAGCTAGCTAGTGAATTTTTGGGGTTTGTAGCAGCCCACTCCACTATATCAGTTTAAAGAAGAAGAGATCAGTTGGATTCTTATTTTGTGGTACATAGTTTCCTGCCAATATTCCTTCTTTACCATCCACATATTAAACTAATTGTCTTATTTCTTTTTTATAATAATAATAATAATCTATACTATTATATCTTATATATAATAAGAGTAAAAATGATTTTATTCAAATACTATCAAAGGTCAATGATCGATTCTTAATAACTACATAATATTTTACACTAATTATTTATAAATTATAATTATTATTAAGATTCCTAACTACTATAATTATTCTTAGTTTCACATTATAACTCAAACTCTATTAGATGTCTTGGTAATATATAAATTTAAACTTAAAGAACTATTTTGAAATTAAATTTAAAAGAAAATTTGTAATTATTGTGTTACTTACACGACAGACATTGTTTGAGTCATATTTTGAATTTCAGAAGTTAGAATTGAACAAATTTACCGCTCATGCAAAACTTACAAGATTATCTTTAATTATGAGAGGTAGTCCAACATCCAAAATTCAACTATACCAACACAAAAGACAACTACGAATTTTTATTGAAAAATTATATTCCCTTTAGGAAATCTTTTTATAATTGGTTTAAAATATTAAAATATTTTTTATATTAGATTTATATAGAGACATATCATATATCAGACATTATTATGTATTATTATTATTAAATTAGAGTAGAGATAGTATTATGTCATTATTATGTATTATTATGTAGAGATGGAGGGAGGCCGTGAATCTTCCTTGTGAGAAAGAAGATTAAAGTTTTTCTTATCCAAATATATTCTATAAAAATATTTAATATATTATATAAGATATTATGGTAACTTTATATGGAGAATCGGTTACAGTTACACTTATGGAATGAATTATTAAATAAAAAAACTCAGAAACCTTATTAATTCATTGGTTTTGATTGAATCGAAGAAATTAGATTTTAAACAAAATTAATTATTTGAGTTCACCGGCTAAGAGTTTAACCTTAATCTAAGATATTAAATACACATTTTATATTATATTATATTATATATAATACTATACCAAAAACACATCATCACATATTTTGAAGTTTGAATCATGATATTTGATAAATAATTTAGATTTATATATGAGAAAATTATATTGAATTAATTTTTAATAATTGAGAACTACTGTTAACTATTTTTATAATTAAAAGTCATTTATATTTCTAAAAAAATATTATTACACATAGGGGTGAACACGGGTTGGGTCGGTCGGGTTAGAGGTAATAAAATGACCCAACCCAATTAATTCGGTTTTAAAATAATTTAACCCATTAACCCAAAAATATATGTCTAACCCAACCCTACCCTTTGTATGTTGGGTCGGGTCGGGTCGGGTCGGGTCGGGTTGATCGAGTTCAATGTTTACATTATTAAATATTTATCTAGCAGACTAACACTAAACAGAACTTCAACTAAAATATGAAATTATAATCTAAAGTTTCATACATGCCAAAATATTACACTTTTCCATGAAGTAAACTTCACAAAGTCACAAAATTTTAAAAAACCCCAAAATAATAGTTTGCTAGCTTAAAATTACATATAGCATAATCAGTGACGAATTAATCGTCAATAACATCAACAATCTTGGTCTTCATTTTGTCATTCGATGCATCCTTATCCTTGTCCTTGTCCTTATCCATGTTACCTACAAAATTCAAAAAATAAACAAGAATATAGATAAGTATAAAAACAAAAAACAAAGCCTACTAAATTAGCTTATTTAATTTGTTTTACCTTCTTCAACAAACAACGTAAATTCATTTAGGTTAAATCTCTAGTAACTGGACTATAAATTAGTAAATGGGCTCGATACTTAATGGACAGGGTCACAATAATATGAGCTTAAGGCTTTAGTGACATAACGGGTTGGGTTGGGTGAGGGTTAAAATTTATTAAACCCTGACCCAACCCAACTTATTCGGGTTTTTTAAAAATTAACCCATTTATATTTCGGTTTCGGACGGTTCGATTTATTCGGCCTAAAAAAGGGGTGGGTTGGTTCGGGTTGGCGGTTTAATCGGATTTCTGTTCACCCCTGATTACACAAGTTGAATTGTC
The DNA here is from genome assembly GCA_028671895.1 of Oenanthe sinensis. Lineage (NCBI taxonomy): Eukaryota > Viridiplantae > Streptophyta > Magnoliopsida > Apiales > Apiaceae > Oenanthe > Oenanthe sinensis. Next base: position 25,268,530 of record CM053809.1, read on the forward strand.
ATAACACAGGTTAAGTGAGTAATATGTTTGGTTCAATAAAGAACGTGTAATCTATTAGTATGAAAAAGTGGAATATAAAAATTATTATGACATAAATTGTTATGTATCTTTTTATTTTTTAATATTAACTTAAAGTTTAAATCTCATTATCAATATAGTAACATCTATTATTTATTGATGCAAGATTTAAATTATATATATTATATAATTATTTATAAATTGCAATTAATATTATACTACTAAAAAAAATCTAATAACATAAAAAAACTTATTCAAATGAATAATTATATTATCATACTATCAACAATTACATATATATTATATCTCATAAACCATAATATCTATTAAATTTTATATAAAATAAACATAATAGAGATATTATCAAAAATATATTTTAATCTAATATAGATATATATATAATCTTAAATATATGGTTGATATATCAAAAAATTATGTTCGTAATATTTCGAATTACAAAATTTTACATATATATATATATATATATTAATAATATAAATTTATATTTTGTGCGATGTGCATATTTATTTTTAATATTTGATAATTTTAAAATTTATATTTAATTCGATTGATGTAAAAATATATAATTGAAATAAGTTAAAAAAACTAATATAATTATAATATATTAAGGCTTTTTAAAATTATAAAATTATTAGTAATTATAAAATAATTAATTTAATTAATAAAACAAAATATCCGTGCATCGCACGATTTAAAATCTAATATTATTATAAGCGAACATGAATTTAGTTTGGTTGATTCAATGCCTTAAAAAAAACTAAACACCTTCCAAAAATAGTTAAATGCATATAATTTATTATGATATTGTATATCTAACACAACTATATCAGTTTTATTACCACTCAACTTCTTTAAATAATTAAATGCATATAATTTGGTATAATATTATATCTAACAAAACTATATCAGTTTCATTACCACTCAATTTCTTTAAATATTTAACCGATAATTATAAATGATTTATGAAGTAAAAATACATATTAGTATTTTAAATAAATACGTATTAGTATTTTAAATAAATATAATTGATATGGTAGTTTAGTTGGTTCAACGCCTTCCAAAAAAATTACTAAGTACTTCTAAAAAAAGTTAAACATGTATTATTTATTTCATTTATAATATAATAAAATAGTAGTTTAGATTGAACACAATTCTAATAAATATAGTTGACTTACTTATCTCAATTTTATCACCTCTTAAACTCTTTGAACTTTATTAAAATTATAAAGTACTCCCTCCGTCCCCATTTAGTTGTTCCTAATTTGACTTTTTACGCGTATTTTAACGCGCATAAAAAAGATAACTCGATAAATTATTTTTAAATTTTTTTTTGTAAATAAAAATTTAATAAACGAGCATGAGTTTATTTGGTTGGTTCAATACCTTCCAAAAAATTATTAAGTACTTTCTAAAAAAAGTTTAACACATATATTTATAATATAATAACATAGTTTAGATTGAACACAATTCTAATAAATATAATTGACTTATCACAATTTCATCACTGCTTAAACTTTTTGAACTCTATTAAAATTATAAATTATTATTTGTTATAAAATCCTATTAAAAATCCAAAAAAATTAAATAAATATAATTATAATATATAGATCTAACTAAAACGTGAGATAGTGGAATAAATGAAATAAATCTGTTTTCATAGTTATTATTAGATCTAATTTTTAAATACTAATTTCCTAACTAAAAAAAATCTAACATTAATCTCCCAAATAGAACACATATAAACAAAACACACAAATATTATCCTATTAAAATACAAATAAAATATATGAAAAATTATATAAAATATATGCATATAATATTAAATAAAAATTAAATTATTATTATAAAAATAAAAATATATTCAAATTATATATAAAAAATATTAAAACAATTTCATCGGGATACAATGCAGTAATAATAATAATAATATAATGTAAACAATATACAAATTAACTGACTGATATGTAAAGTTTGTTCTAGAAAAAGAACTGTTTAGAGCTCTTAGCAAAAAAAAAAAAAAAGGAACTGTTTAGAGCTGTCAAACACAGTCATCAAATCTTTAACTGGAAACAGGGCTTTGTCTAATGGAGTTGAAGAACTTTTAGTTAATTGTCAGAGAAGAATGTACTTGTTTATACTGATTGAAATAGCAGAATCTGATGATTCTTTCCTCTGATTGCTTGTGTTATTAACGTATTATTATATGCAGGATTCAGATTTACATAAAATGTCTTCTGATTAATTTTATTTATATGTAAAATATTTTTTGAACAAAAATATAGGTGCACTCTTTTTTTTACCTAGAGTATCTCCAAAGTTTCATACTAAATTTTTAAATATAATCTACGATATTAGTCTTCTAATAAGTTATCATATTTTTACTTGTGTGAACTCCAACAATATTTTTTATATTCACTTTAAGAAAAAAATTGGAGAGAATAAATATAAATTAAGAGTTATATACAAACTCTTAAAATTGATAAGAGAAAAGAAACTCTTAATTTTTTAGAGAGTTTTTAAGAGTAGTCTGTTAAAGTTTTAATTCATTCATAATTTTTTTATATTTTTATATAAAAAATCTATCGGAGATGCGTCTATTGGTATCACCAAGAAAGATATGCTGTGTGTATCAGGACCATGTATGGTCCATGTCAATAAGAATTGTTTTGGAGTGCTAATTACTTGAGGAATTAACAATTGTCATTCATATTTTACGAGTTGTCGAGTTCCCACACTACCATGCAACTATCTTCACAATGTTGAGGTCAAGTACAACAATATTCTAACTCATTCTTTTTTATAAATGTTATAAAATAATGGTTCCTATTAATTTAGGAACACTAATTTTAGTGTCAATTTCAACAACAATCGCTATTCTCATCCCTCATTATTATAATAATAATAAATTTGAATCCAACAAGGAGAGAAATGCGAAAAAAGAGGTGGAAAAAGGAAAGAAAAGAGAGAGAAGTGAATATTGTATTCATAAAAATAAAATAGGAAATGACTAGATAATACCTATTAATGAGTAATGACTAGTAAAATTTAGTATATCTTAGTAATTTAGGGAATCACTATGATATTATTGAAATTGTATTTTTTATCACATTCCCTATTTTTGAGTTTAGGAGCTCATTTGTGTTGGACGTGTTTCTTATGCAGTTCCCATTCACAACTAGAGCCTCAATTATATGTGCTTTGTTATTCATCCTAATGTCAAATCGTCAATAGACATGCTTGTGAGAACATGACTAATGCTACTATTAACACAAACAATAACTAAACGAGTCTTGTTTTATAGTAAGATTGTAAAGGTGCGAGTTCAATAAATTTGATCTTGCAAGTTGCCTATATATATGTACGTAACATGTTATATGAATACATATATGATATAGTGTATATATATATTTAGATACATTTACATTGTGATATTATTTGGATAAGAAAACTATACGAGAGAGAGAGAGGTGTGGAGTGTTAGCTGGATGTCATATGAATTTTAACAGGAATGAGGTGGTGGGTCGACCTGTCAAACTTATCCCCCCCACCCCCCCAATAAAAATGAATAAGGCCAAAGTAATAATAATACAACAAAAAGGAAGTTCCTTGTACAACTAATCTAGTTCCAAAACTATTCTATACCCAAAATTATTGTAGTTGTAAACTGTAGGTTCACACACTAGAAGAGCCGGGACTAATATGGATTATTCTTCACCATAGTTCGATTAACCTTTTAAAGTCGATAAACATTTGTTTTTCAGATTTCAACTTCTTAGTTAAAAATAGGTCAAAAAATATTTTAAAATTCTATAAATTTTCAATCATTAACAATAGTAATATTTTTAGTCCCAACGATTTCATAATCATCGGTACACGTCACCATGCCACAAACACTTTTATTTGTTTCATCTTTTTATTTTTCATTTTGAGTGTTTAAAATGATCTTTAAAATATCTGCGATTCAATATCCTTTATTTTAGCTTACAAACAAGAGAGAGAAAAAAACTGAAATTTGGAACAGGAACAGATTGAATAAACTGTTTCATATGCGTAAATTATACTCAATCTGGACTAAGGGCTAATGTTTAAAATGATTGGGTCGCAAAATTATTCTTTTATGTTTTCAAGACCATATTACTAAATAAACACTTCGGCCCAATGGGTCAATAGGTCATTGATATGAAACATACGGATGATGAAAGTTATAAAGTTAATTCTCAACCTGGATCTTGGTTTCTTGTTAATAAAATATTCATCAAGAGTAATGTGGTCATATTTTGCCCTTCCACAAATGTAAATTCTCAACTACTTTATGATTTAGCTTTAGTGAGGACCAAGAGCTAAAAGCACAAAATATTATCAATATTACGCCTAATATCAAAAGACAGATAATACTACGGAGAAACAAAAAGAGAGATTATAAACGAACAAAAACCATACTACTATTGAAAAACTACAGTTATATGTGACAACATTTCCTTGACCCAGCAATGAGAACAAGGTTGGAGGAGTCCTGATGTCACAATCCGTGTCGAATCCCGAGTTTTTTTTTAAATTGTAAATTCTGATTAAATGTATACTAGCTCAAATGCAATATGACAACTCAACTCGGATTAGAAAGAGAAGTAAATAATAAATGTGATAACATGAATCACGTCGAAAAATGTCAACTAGACACAAAGAATCAGAATATCAGAAAAATTATGACAAGACTGCTACTCAATACTGGAATAAGTTCATTTATATGTTCAAGTATCGGTGTAAAATAAAAGAGTAGTATCTCATGGAGTTCAGAAGATACAAAAGGTTTTAAATGTTTACTATAGAAAAATTCCAGAAGAAGAAAATTATAGAGGAAAAATAAAAAGAAGACAAAACAAGACAAGACAAAATATAAAGACAATTACAGTAAAAATGAGAATCAACATTGTAGTTAGTCATCCGTGAACCAGACCAGTGCATAGGGTGTCAACAATGTCAGTGAAGATTCGTCATCAAAAAGTTCTGAATAATCAATATCAAAACGAATACAGCTGGGAAAGGGTAGCTACTAAATGGTTAAACAAGCTTAATAAAAGCAACTCCAACCATCGCATCCCCTTTAGCTAAAAGTGATCGATGTGCAATCCAAATTCTTAACTTGACTTCTGTAATAATTAATTTTTTGTGGCACTCCAACAGCTAGCAATAATGTTACATATGTAGATGCATGAAGATGTGAATTTTGAACTTATAAATATGGATTAACATAAAAGAGAGATGTAGTACTCGCATCAGTTTCTATATTGTCAGTTTCACATATGTATGACTTGCGCATCTGCAATATCTATAAGATCACAAGAATTTCATCCATTTACAATGGAGAGACCCAACAGGTAATATATGTGCGTGACAAGTTATACAGAATATGTAACAAATATAACATTCCAACCCACCATTCCTATTTTAGACAACTAAATTTCATCGTCTATATTTGTTCAACAATTATTCCTCGTAGGTAAAATTTCAATCATTAATATAATTATAATTAACACTTAATTTAGCTAATTATTTTAACTATTATCATCAGAGAATATCTAAGAATTAGGACAGACCAAAAAACTAAAATAAAACCAAAACCGGTGAAAATCAACAAAAATCGATCTATATAAAACCGAAACCGAAATTGAAAAATTAAAAATCAAACCGCTTGATCAGTTCCGGTTATAGGTTTAAACCAAACCGAAAAAAACCGAACCGATCTGATTCTTAAAATAAATAATAAATAATTTATATAAATTTTAAAATTTATAAATATATATTGTATATAAATTATATACATATAAATTTCAAATTAAAATCAAAACACAAATTAAATATTAAAATTATCAATATAAACACGTCCGATTTATTACTAGTTTAATGATATATCTTTAAACAAAATAAATAACCCTTCAAACAATATAAAAAACTTGTTTTGAGAAAAAATGATATCAATTCTAATCTATACTATATTATTAAAGACGAAAGATTAAAAGTTTTGGTCGTCGGTTGGTTTGGTACCGGGTGAACCATAAAAAAGATCTTGACCGTCCAATTTTAAATGAACCATAGAAATAATCTTAACCGTTAAATTTTAATAAAATATAATTTTAAAAGAATATAATCATACATACAATTCTAACACAAGTAATCCTCATTTTTTACAAACAACTCATAAACATTATAATTTTAAAGAATATAAACATTACTACTAAAATACAATCTCCTATTAATCTTCTAACTAAAATATCTCACATTAATCTCCTAAGTAAAATACATCTCTATACAAAACAAACAAAAATTATCCTATTAAAATATATATACAAATAAATTATATAAAAAACATATATATATAATATTAAATAAAATTATAATTATAATTATACAAATACAAATAAATTCAAATCATTAAAAAATATTAAAAAATTAAAAAAATTCATCCGTGTATCGCACGGGATATAAGCTAGTTAATTATAATGGCCGGGTGGGAATTGATCCCTGGCTTTCGGCTTACATACTGTGAGTGTGTGATTAACCGAAGGTAGCAAATGAGGATTATGTTCGGGCTGAAATATTTGAAAAATCAAATTTTAATGTTATAAATTTTATTATTTAAAATATTATTTTTACTAGCTTATAACCGGTGCAAAGTACGGGTGAGATTAATAAATTATATATTAATTATTTTATATGATTTAAATATATAATTTTTATTATTATATCAGCTCTGATAATATAATATATAATAAAAATTATTTATAGATAAAATAATAATATTATTTTAATATTCATGTGATTTAATTAATAAATTTTAATATTCATGAGATTTAATTAATAAGTTATAATTTCAAGCATAATTGAAGTGATATATGTTATTAGATTGTTTTACAAAAAATGACTCGCCTATAATAGAGTTATAAGTAAAATATATATGTTTTAAAATTAAATTATAATTATATCATAATTTCATTAAAAAAAAGTCGTATAAAAAGAAAATTTACGGATGATAAAAAGATGACTTACCGGACGGACGACCAACGAACCAATTTTTTTATTTTTTTTTTAAATTTAATTAGGAAATTTTTATTAATAAAAAGAGTTACAAATATATTAGAAATATTTTAATTAAAATTTAAATAAAAGAGTATATTTTAATGTAGGTATAATATAATATAATTTTAATATTCAAAAATTTTAATTATAAAATTGAAATTTTAAATAAATTAAAGTGTTTGAGCGATGAGGAAAATTGAAACATGTTAGTAGATTATGAGTACAACTATATATTCTAATTAAAAGAGAAGTTTTTTAATATAATATAATAATATAATATAGATAATATAGATATAACATAGTGATAAAATTTAATTAATGTTAATAAAATAATAATATTATTTTAATATTCATAAAAATTAATATTCATATAATATAATTTAAATATAATATAATATTCTCAGTTGGTTAAAAAGAGGAATATCATCATCTTGGTCACAGGTTCGAATACCACGGGAGGAGAATGTGTGATTATGCCATCTTGGACAGAGTCTGTCGCACTTGTGCGGTTTACCTGGTTCACGTGGTTTGCAGGCTATTGCGTGAACCCGTGCGTTTATCTGGTGCGCACCCAAAAAGGGTAGAACCTGCGAGTTCTCACACTATATATATATATATATATATATATATATATATATATATATATATATATATATATATATATATATATATATATATATATATATATATATATATATATATATATATATATATTAATTATTCTATCCGTGATGAGTTGTATAAAAAGAGGATTATCGGGGATTAGAGTTGTATATAGGATGTTGATGTCGATCTTCTAATTTGAACATATGGGTATTGATGGGAACTGGTTGTTCTAGTTTGAGCAAAGTTCTTCTAATTTGAGTAGAGCTTGTGTTTTGATAAATAATTTGTGTTATGTTATTAAAACAGAGAAATAGATGGAAACTAAAAAAATGCATATTGTTTATCATAAACTTTAATGATATATTAAATAAAAATTATAGGATAAACTTTAATGATACATTAAATAATAATTATAGGATAAGTAGGATTCGAAAAAAAAGTTAAAAAAATATAAAATAAAATTTAAATATAATATAATATAATCCTATCTTATTATCATATCTTCTATAAAAGGAGGACTACTGGAGTTAAAGTTGTATGTATGATTATATTATTTTTAAAATTATATTTTATTAAAATTCAACAGGTAAGATTGTTTCTATGGTTCACATAAAATTGAACGGCTAAGATCTTTTATATGGTTCACCCAGTACCATACCGACGACCAAAACTTTTAATCTTTCGGTTATAATAATATAGTATAGATAAATTAAGAGATTTATAATATATTTTTTATTCGATTTTATAACTGAAACTGAACCGTTAAAAACCGAACCAAAATTTTTAAAATCAAAACCGATGGTTCGATTACAGTTGCGGTTTTTAATTTTTAAAATCGAAGTCATGCCGTTTCGGATCCGATTTTAGGATAAAACCAAACCGAACCGCCCCGCGCTCTCCCCTACTAAGAATAACTAATTTCACTCTCAAACATATACAAGAGTACATAACCTTATAAAGCACTAGAAAAGGTGTTATCAAGAAAGTTAGACTTGAGAACACTTCCAGCGGAGTCCTATTTACTACTTTAATCCCCGTGCAAGTGACTTGGGATCGTCGTCTTGCATTGAATGGAATGAAAATTGGAGGGACCGTCCCACCACCCCGGTCCGTCCCTCTCATGTTTTTATTGACTATTTTATTAGTTTGTATATTCACCAACTTCATTTCACTTCTTTCTTCTTTGTAATAATTTTGTAAATTAATATTTTACTAATATAAATGAGACTGAGAAATGGGATTTGCATTGGACCATTGTTGGGTGGTATCAACCCAAGTACCACATGAGAAGGTATGAGAAAAATACTATTGTATATAAGTAGTCAGTTAACTTCATTAATATGAAGCATTTTGGGGTGTGTCCATATACAAATCCGTGCGGGTTCGGCCCAAAGCGGACAATATCATAGTATTGTGAAGTTAAGGTTTGATTGCGGCCCAACAAGTGGTATCAGAGCATAAGGTTCGGAGATGGATCTTGGGGTTTATGGGTTGCGGTTGTTCGATGTGGGCGGCCCTCGGTGAACACACGGAAAAAATCTGTGAAACCTTATGTCGAAAGCTTTCCTGATACTGTGATGTGATCAGACGGCGTGTCTCACCGGTGATGGCAGCGGTACAAGTTTGAGGAGAAAACTGTTGGGTGGTGTCAGCCCAAATATCACATCTAGGAGACAAGAGAAAATATTCTTGTATATAAGCATCCAACTTCATTAGTATGAGGTCTTTTGGAATGTGCCTAAATATAAATATATGCTGACTCGACCCAAAACAGACAATATCATACTATTATGGAGTTAAGACTTGTTTGCGGCCCAACAACCATCTTACCCATTTACCACCATTTTCTTACATTGGAGATAAATGAGACCCAAAAATGTAAGAAATGAGCTTCTACAGTGAAGCTTTAATGCCGTGAAATTTTTTGAATTCGATGTTTGAACAAATTTGCAAATCGATAATTTGAGATGTACAGTACTACTTGATTACAGTCTAACACTTCTCATCTTTTTCCAACTTCCACCAACTTAAATTTGGACCAATTAAATATTGATGATTGAGGCCAGAGAATCTCTACCTCATTACTACCACTATTATAACATCCCTTTTTCAACAAAAAAATCATTGAAAATGACACAAATGGCTAATCATCAGACACCCATTCACCTGATCAAATGATCAATACAATACAAACTCATTATATCTATCTATTGGATCACAATCCACTACCACCATAAAAACATAACCACAATACAAACAAAATTCATCCAAAATTAGAATCAAGATCAAAAGTTTTCACCTTGTCTTTCATATTAATCAATCAAATTTGGAACAATTACAATGCAAATCTACTGTATTAGTAAGTAAAAACTCTCATCATCCAAACAGAATCTAGGTGACATTTTCACATTTGTTCAACTTTAAAACTAAATTATACTAGCCTTAAGCAAAAACAGAACCACAAGAGAGAGCCATCAGCAACATAGCTGCTTGTTCTTCTTCACTGATCTTTCTCCTTTGTTTCGATATCGCTGATCGCGGTCTCTGAAACACCACTTCACTCCCCAAAGCCACCAATTTCCTCTTCAAACAGTCCACCATTTGATCATCATTGTTAGGGTTGTTCGTGTCATTAGATACATTTTTCTTGGCTTTCTTGTCATCTTTATTCATACCCAAAAGAGCCCTTCTCCTCTTTCTGCTTCTGATCCCACAAGCATTACACAGTGACTGCATCACATCAACAAAATACCCAAATCATTATACAAAATCATTTGATCATACCCAAATCAAGAGCACAAACACACACATACTATTTCAGAACCCTAAATCATTCGATCAAGCCTCAAATCAAGAACATACACACACATATGTAAATATATACCTTGGGGCCAGCTGGGCCACCTCTCCACAGAGGGGTTTTAGAAGTACCACAATCAACACATGTTTTTAACTGATTTGAACCTTCCGGGGTTTTGCTACCCACCATCATCTCTTCAGAATCTGATCCCTGAAACAACATAATAGAGTATATCACAACCCGATGAAAAACTAATATGATTAGTTTACATATACATACACATAATAGTAGCCGTGATCACTTACTTTGTCACTCAAATCAACCATGATTCTCAGCTTGATCAACAATCTAGAACAAATCCAATACAAAATCAACCACCAAAACCCACTTTCAAGAACCCTAAAATTCTTGAAAAACAGAGCAAACAGGGCAAATTTCACTGATCAGAGCTACAAGCAAACACTTAAACACCACCACCTTACACTAGAGATCAACTCTTGAGATATAGATATACCTAAATACAAAGAAATGTGTGTAAAGATTTCGAGAAAAGAGGCGCAGAGAGAGAGTGTATACAAGATAAACTCGCCAGAGTACTAATTGTATAAACGATGAAGCGGCAAATAAAATATATAATCATTTTTATACATTCAAGTAAACCCTATACTACTGAGACATTTTTATTTAAATGACGAAACTGCCCTTGGTTACAAATTTTTTTAATGAAAAAATGACCCGCCAAAAGGTTTTTATGTGATAAAAAGGCGCGATAAATCGAATCCAATGTGGGCATTTACGGTATTGAGAAAATGTTATGGAGTTGGTGTTGTTGCGGCTGTGTTTTGTTAGGGTTTATTATTGTATGTTTTTGCAGTAATGAATCGTGACCGTCCGACAATGTTGTGTACTATGATTACACTTTTGTGGGACAGAGTTGCCAAAAATATGGGTATAAAAAATGTTATGCGCTTTTGTTGTCATTGACTATTGAAGACCTGTTGACTTTCGTAGTTTTGAAAATTATTTATGCTTTTTACATGAATACGTTCTGTTCTATTGTCGAATATCGTGTTCTAAAATACGGAAATTGGAATTAGACGATAAAATTATAGATGGTTAATCGAAATAATAATTGAAAGTAATTTAATTTGATAAATAATAATATATAATTATATTTAAACATATTCAAATTATTAAAAAATATATAATATATCATTAGTCCATAGTCCATACATATTTAGTTATTAAGATTTACAAAAAAGATTTTTTCAAAAAAAAGATTTACAAAAAAGTAATTTATCTAAGTAGTTATTACATAAATATATATAATTATTATAAATTTGAGAGAATATTTGAAATTTATGAATGATTTAGGATTATACAATTCATATTTATTGTAAATTTGTAATATAAATATATTAGTTATTATTATTTTTTAAAATTTCAACTTTCTTAAAAGAAATTAATTTTGACCGATTTTTGACTATTTTAACCAATTTTTTCACTTTTACTTAATTTTAAAAAAAATGTTTTTAACCCGATTTCTTTTTTGACACTCGGGAAGTTGGGATTTGAAATTAGTGTCAGACTCCCGGGAATTTGGAACTCGAAATTAGGATCGGACCATTTGTGACTCGCGGAAATTGAGTACTAATTCTAAAAAATTTCAAATTCTTCTACATATTATTTTGATTATAAACAATAAAAATTCTAACAACAGATGACAAACATATCTACCAGTACCAACCACAATCTCAATTTAATTTCTTAACTTTTATTTGATCCCATTTCATCATATTCGCGGTACAAAATAAAATTTAAATAGACTCGGTAATACTATCTAATTTTTGCTATATAACAAAATGTATTGAATATTTGGGTGTAAACTGAAATCAAAGTGCAAAATTTGAGTTGGTTAAAAATAACATTCGGAGAAAGATAATGATGATTTGATCCTTATCAAGATGTCTGATAATGACGAGGTGGAAATGATGAGTTCATCCAATTTCAATCTCGTCGTCCTAAATGAATGAATGGAGATTATAATGGCACCACCTGCATGGGTTCCACACTACCTGGCGTACTGTATGTCTGTATATGTGAGCCTGTTTAGTTAAATTTAAAGTTGTGACTTATTATTTAAATTGATTTAATAAGCTGGAGTTTAAGACGTATGTTTGAATAATTTTGACTTATGAGTGACTTATGAGTTTTTAATAATATAATAATAAAAATAAAAGTGACTTATGAGTAATTTATTATATATGAATAACTTTTATCAAAATAGAAAAATAAAAAAAATAAGTCACTGAAAAAAATACCTAATATATATTTCTGACTTTAAGTCAATTTCTGGCTTATTCTGACTTTAAATTGGCTTCTGACTTATTATACAAACAGACATTTTTCGGTTTAAAGTCAGAAACAACAGTTTTAAGACAACTTTAAGCCCGTTTGTCAAAGAGGCTTTATATCATATATCAAAAAACTCATCCAATACTCTAATACGAGTTGCATGGTAACATGTTCAAATTTTCAAATTAATTCTAGCTCGACTCGCCCTATACAGAACCGATCTATTAAGGGGTACGAAATATGCGTCACTTAAGAAAATTGAAAATTTATATATAAATTACAATATATATTGTATGTTTTAATTACACTGATCAAATAAATAAGATAAATTTATGTTACACCATTTTATTCTTTTGACTCCATTTTGAGAAGAAACAAGCAAGCATGGCAAAGAATGCAGCAATGCAACCCATGATCCATGAAAAAAACTATATTAACCAGTCGTTGATCTTCCGTTTAGGAAGATGAGTCCGATCCGATTGTAATAGTGCCCAATAAACAGCTTCTGTCAATGCATATGAGGTAACTGGATCCGATTCCTCGGGTAGTATGCCATGTTTCTGTGAGACATGCAATGTCATATGCACCCATTGTCTCGGACACTCCTAGATATTCACATACTTTTAGCCTTCCATTTATCGTATCATTCATACTTAGCATATCACCATGTGTCAATATTAAGATTGGATTTTGTTAGTTTGAGAAGAAGATGATGAAAGAAACACACAAATTGTATATACTTCTACATTTATTTACAAGTCTACGTTACTGAAAAGGAAAAATTACATCTCTCTAGTTAGTTACTAGACTTTATAGAGTTGTTATCTAACTAACTATTAACAGAATGTGCTAGCTGGATTCCTAACAGACATTTCTTCTAGAAGCATTTTCATAATAGAAGTTCCTTCTAGAAGATTAGTGGCATGGCTGCTGACTTGTCACATGAGCTGATGTAAGCTTATCATCCCCCCTAAAGGTATGATGTGAGAATAAATTGAGCACTCCTAGCTTGAACAGTAAATAACCTAGAGAAAAAGAAGCCATGGCTTTAGTAAAGAGATTTGCAGGTTGTTGTTTGGAGGGAAGGTAGGCTGTAGAGATGATGCCTTGTAGAAGCTTTTGTCGTACCAAGTGACAATCGATTTCTATGTGTTTTGTGCGTTCATGAAACACTGGATTAGCAGCAATATGCAATGCTGATTTGTTATCACAGTAGAGAGTGACAGACTTAAGCTTTGGTACACCTAGCTCATAGAAAAGATTGAGTAACCATGTGATTTCACAGCAAACATGAGCTAAAGCCTGATATTCAGCCCCAACAGAGGATCTGGAAACAGTAACTTGGCGTTTTGATTTCCATGAGATTAAGGAGGAGCCAAGAGTTACACAATATCCAGTTAGAGATTTTCTAGTAACGGGACAACATCCTCAATCTGCATCAGAGTATGTTGTCAATTGTGACGCCCTTCAAATCCGGGGTCTAGATCTGGGGGTCACAAACCAACCAACAACAACAATAAATAATATAAACCAGAGGCACACTGGCCTGCCAACATCCAACGATAATAAAATAATAAATTAGAGGCGCACTGACCCCGCCAAACCAAAGATCGCAAACAGGTTATAGTATGAAATTAAGCAGCTGATACTAAAAGTAAATCCAAATATCTTATTACAATCCCACTTCTAATTCACAAACTCAAATTCACAAGTCTAGATAGTTTTTTTTTAAGTCTAGATTTAGTTTTATTACAAACACTATCTACAGACATACTAAAACAACTAAATACCTGGGAAGCCCGAGAAACGAGCCGCCCTGACTCCTGATGCTCTCTATGCCTGTTAGAGCTACTGCTGTGACTCATACTGGAAATCTGGCAGAATTTAAATAAAAAGCAAGAGTGAGCCAAAGAAATGCTCAGCAAGTATATGAACAATTGAAATAAAAATCAGGATATAAAGTATGAATAACGAACGGAAATGTAAAACAGTTTATTATAAAACTGAACATTAATCAAATCACAGTTTATATCAAAACTGAAACAGTGCAGTATGTCATAGAAATGAATCATCTGCAGAATCACAATATATAATAGCCACACAGGCAATATGGATTGGATAAAAATATAAACACTATTGCCACCTGATCAGTTCAAAAGCAATAAGACCTCTTTATATCCTACCGGTACATTTCTATACCCGTAGTTATAACAAGGATTCTCAATATAGGTACCAAATAGGCAAGTAATGTTAGCCTATAGGAAGATGGAATGGTTACCATATCCTCCTAAAAAATGTTGGACCCAACTACGGAGTCACTTACGCTAAAAATTCCAATCCAATAGAGCAACCGAACTCAAAGGTATGCTTAGTTTTAAATACAGACCATATCCTCATTATTTACTAGGATAACACAAGATATGATGTGTTTATTATAATCAACTTCCAATATTAAAAGTACCAATATCAGGTAACTCTGTTGCACAATAAAAATATTTAAGATTCACAAATAGCTATGAACAATAACTATTTGTCATGATATGAATAATCAAAATAATAAAACAAAAGTGTTTAGGATGATCAAGGAGAAAATACTTGCCTGGTATAGATGCTGTCCTAGCGTGAATGAGACGACTACACACTAATCGTCTATCTACTGGCTCACTGGTAACTACAATTAAAATATTCTAATTTAGATTCTAGGGTCTACCCATGCGTTCTATTAATAACAATTATTAATTAACAATTAGTAAACAAGTACTATCAGTTAGCAGGTAAGTGAGCATATAAATCAGATAGCAGGTAAGACTCACAAATAAAAGAGCAGTTAATTAAATAAAAGTAGACTCGAAAATATTAATTGAGTCAAAGTGGATCATTATTATCTCCTCTGGATAATAATTAGATTCCTAAAATATTTTATAAAATATTAATCCGGGTTTATAAATAAGTTAGGGAGTCTCAAACTATTTTATGTTAACCCCGTATTATTTTTAGGGCCTCAAACAAATTTGTTTTATTTAAAACGGGTAAAAGAATTATTAAATAAATGAATAATAAATAAATAAAAATAAATAAATCATTTTTATTTCTTAAAATAATTAAATCTAATTATTTTTAATTATATTTAAATAATATTTAATTAATTAAATTAATTAATTAAAATAAATTAACCAATTAATTATAATTAATTAAATTATTACCTAAATAAATTAAAATAATTAAATCAAATTAATTTTTGAAATAAAAATAATTTTAATTTTTAAAACAATTTTCGAATTTAATATAATTTATAAAATAATTTTTGGATTTAAAACTAATTTTTATAAATAATAAACAATTTTTAATCCAAAAACATTTTCAGAAAAGGGGCTTTAGGGTTTGGTGGATCAAACGGCGGCCTACTCAAGAACATCACCGTAAAAATGAAGAACATCACCGGATCTTTCCCAGATTCCGGTGACTTTCATTTTCCGGCCAAAACTCCGGTGGCCTCCAATTGAACCCCCAACGATCCCAACACAGCTGGGTTTTAACACCAAAACATCCCCCAATCAACTAACTACAACCATTCATCAACATCTCGATCAAACAAGGCCAGGATCGCGAAATCCGGCTACTAATTCCGGTTCCTACGTCGGTAAATATTCCGGCTAGTCAAAATCAGTTTCCAAACTCAAAATCATGGATACCCACAAGTAACTACACATCAACACAACGTAATCATGCCAGAAAATCAAGAATCAAGTTGTCAATCCCCGATTCCGGCTAAAACGAACAAAACACGGCCAAACTCCGGCCAACTCAAAATCGAACACTAAAATTAAATTTAAAACTATCAGCATGCTCAGTATTCAACGAGGAAGTTAACCACGTAATCAAAACATACAAACAATCAACGAGAAGCTAACCCACAAATTGAAGTAACAACCGAAAATTATGAATTCAAGAATAAGAACTTTTTAATCGAAACTATTAACATAATCATATAGAGCATAACATCAGCTTCGTATTGATTACTCGAACTTAAGAAACGGATAGCAGAATCACCTCTAATTGAAGCTTTAATCTATAACCCTAGAAACCTAGTTGTTCTTCCCCAATTTACTAAGTAGTAGTAAATTCTTTTACTAAAATTTTTTATTAATAAATCTATTTATATTTTAGAAAAATTTAGGGGCTTAATCTTGATTAAAAGATAATTTACCCCATAATTAAAATAAAATGCCCAAAAATAATTTTTATGGGATAAAATATAAAAATAAATATTTTCGGATAAATGCAATATATATGTCAAAATTCCTCAAAAATTATGAATGGTCCAAAAATAATAAAATAAAATTATTTTGAGGATTTTACTATTTCCACAAAAATAAAAGAACCCAAAACAAGGTCTCCGATCTGTAACAGGGGCTAGGTCCAATAATCATAAATCGAAATAACCCTATTTTAACGATACAAAAATTACTGTAAAATAGAATAAAATATTTTAAGCTACATAGAATTCACGTAACACATATCGGGTAGTTTTTCTATTTAATAAAAATCCAAACTCAGATAATTACATTAAAAATAATCTAAATCACCATAAATTATAATAAAAACATATTTAAATATTATAAAATGCACGTAATTTTTTTTCCCGGTCGTTATATCCTTCCCCGCTTATAAGAATTCTGTCCCCAGAATCCAACCTAAGAAAACATGTGAGGATACTGAGCTAACATTTCACTTTCTACCTCCCATGTTGATTCCTCAACCAAGGGATTTCTCCATAATACCCTAACTAGAGATATTGTCTTATTCCTTAATACCTTATCTTTACGATCTAATATCTGTACAGGCTGCTCTACATAAGATAAGTCAGGTTGAATATCTACAGACTCGTATTCTATTGCGTGATTCGGATCAGGATTATACTTTTTTAGTACCGATACATGGAACACGTTGTGGATATTCTGCATATGCGGAGGTAAGGCTAGTTCGTAAGCAAGTTTCCCCACCTTCTTCAATATCTCAAATGGTCCCACATATCTTGGGTTGAGTTTCCCTCTTTTCCCAAATCTGGTCACGGCTTTCCACGGTGATACCTTTAGTAGAACAAACTCTCCAACTTCAAAGCTTTGGTCTTTTCTGGTTTGATCTACATATTTCTTTTGTCGATCTTGCGCTGCTACTAACCTTTTCTGTATTAACTCGATCTTTTCCTTGGTTTGTTGTAACAGTTCGGGTCCTAAAATTGTGCGTTCTCCGACTTCTTCCCAGTACAGTGGAGATCTACATTTTCTTCCATAAAGAGCTTCATACGGTGGCATTCCAATACTGGCATGATAACTGTTGTTGTATGAAAATTCCACCAAAGGTAAGTGCTCATCCCAACTACCTTTAAAATCCAGAACACATACCCTTAACATATCTTCAATTGTCTGAATTGTTCTTTCACTTTGTCCGTCAGTTTGTGGATGATACGCCGTACTCAAGTTTAGTTTGGTCCCTAAACACTCTTGAAATTGTCTCCAAAATCTTGAATTGAAATGTGGATCTCGATCGGATACGATTGATACAGGAACACCATGTCGTACTACGATCTCTCTCAAATATAATTGAACTATCTTTTCTAGGGAGAATCTTTCATTGATCGGAAGAAAATGTGCTGACTTGGTCAATCTATCAATGATAACCCAAATTGCATCATGATTAGCTTTAGTCTTCGGAAGTCCTACTACAAAATCCATTGCGAGATGTTCCCATTTCCACTCTGGAATGTCTAGAGGTTGTAATAGTCCACTGGGCCTTTGATGTTCCGCTTTTACCCTTTGACAATTATAACATTTACTGACATATTCCGCAATTTCTTTCTTCATGTTTGGCCACCAAAAGTGTTGTTTCAGGTCTCTGTACATCTTGGTACTTCCCGGATGAATGGAATACCTTGAGCTATGGGCGTCGTGTAATATTTCATTCTTCAACTCAGCTACATTTGGTATCCAAATGCGGGATAAAAATCTTAAAATCCCTTTATCATCCTTTTGACTCCCGACTTCTTCTCCGGTTATCCTTGCTTTGTCCTGCTCCATCACCTGTTTTTGACATCTAAGAATCTTCTCCAATAATGTTGGCTGAAACGTTATGGTGTGCGGTACTTTAGCCTGGGATTCTGATGTACGAACTTCTATTTCCATCTTTTCAAATTCCTTTACCAAATCTTCGACTGAGGTTAAAAGATTTAACCTTTCTTTCCGGCTTAGTGCATCTGCAACTACATTTGCCTTGCCTGGATGATAGCTGATAATACAATCATAATCCTTGATTAGCTCCAACCATCGTCGCTGTCTCATGTTTAATTCTTTTTGGGTGAAGATGTACTTCAAGCTTTTATGATCTGTGAAAATCTCACACTTCTCACCATACAGGTAATGCCTCCAAATTTTTAATGCGAATACAATTGCTGCTAATTCCAGATCATGCGTTGGATACTTCTGTTCATGAATCTTGAGTTGTCTGGACGCGTAAGCGATTACTTTCCCATTCTGCATTAATACACATCCTAAGCCTTTATGGGAAGCATCACTGTAGATTACGAAATTCCCATTTTCGTCTGGCAGAACTAGTACTGGTGCAGTGACTAATCGCTTCTTTAATTCTTGAAAGCTTTGCTCACATTTATCATCCCATTCAAACTTCTCATTTTCCCGAGTAAGTTTGGTCAAAGAAGTCGCTATTTTAGCAAAGTCTTTAACAAACCTCCGGTAATACCCTGCTAATCCCATAAAACTTCTGACTTCAGTTGGTGTCCTCGGTCGTTCCTAATTCATGACAGCTTCAATCTTGGCTGGATCTACTTTAATTCCTTCGTTAGTGATGACGTGCCCCAAGAATTGTACTTCCCTTAACCAAAACTCACACTTCGAAAATTTGGCGTATAGCTTCTCTTTCCGTAGAATTTCCAAAGCTATCCTTAAGTGTTTCACATGTTCCTCTTCCGTTTTAGAGTATATCAGGATATCATCTATGAAAACTATCACAAATCTATCCAGATACTTCTTGAAAATTCGGTTCATCATATCCATAAAAACTGCAGGTGCATTGGTCAATCCAAATGGCTTAACTAAAAACCATACAGCGCCTCAAATGCCCATACCTAGTACGAAAAACAGTTTTAGAAATGTCATCTGGTTTGATTTTCAGTTGGTGATATCCGGATCGCAAATCAATTTTAGAAAACCATACAGCGCCTTTTAGTTGATCAAACAAATCATCGATCCGCGGCAAAGGATATTTATTCTTAATTGTCAACTTGTTCAGTTCCCTATAATCAATACAAAGTCTCATGCTTCCATTCTTCTTCTTCATGAACAATACTGGTGCACCCCATGGTGTTATACTTGGTCTGATTACCCCTTTGTCTAGGAGTTCTTGTAATTGCTTGGCTAATTTTTTCATTTCTATTGGTGCCATTCTGTACGGAGCTTTTGATACAGGTTCAGTACCTGGTGCCAAATCAATAGCAAATTCAATTTCTCTATCTGGAGGTAAACCTGGTAATTCTTCAGGAAATACGTCCAAGAATTCATTTACTACTGGAATCTGTTCCATTCTTGGTACTTCCTTATCCACATCCATTACATAAGCTAAATACCCTTCACATCCCTGACGTAACATTCGTTTAGCTTGTAACATGGTTAAAAGTTTCTTAGTTTGTTTCTGCCCACGAAATACCACTTCTGCATCTCCCTCTGCTTTCAACTTTAGCTCATTCTTCTTACAATCAATTTGAGCATTATACTCTGTTAACCAATCCATGCCCAATATAATCTCAAATTCTCCCAACTTGAAAGGTATCAAGTTAGCATAAAAGTGTTGTCCTGAAATCTGGATATCACATCCCGGGTATACTTTGCTCACAGGTATACGTTCTTGATTAGCTATTTCTATCACTAATGCCTCATTTAACGACTGACATTCACATCCTAATTTATTCATAAATTCTTCAGAGACAAAAGACTTAGTAGCCCCTGAATCAATAAGTACTTTGGCATTAATGGAGTTTACAGGAAGTGTACCTGAGATCACATTTATATTCTGTTCTGCTTCTCCCATAGTCATGTTGAAGGTTCTGGCCTTTGGTTGTCCAGTATTGCCTGGCCCTGAAGCTTTATTCTGATTCCCTTAGTTGACGTTGACTCTACAGTCTTTTGTAAGATGACCTTTACTTCCACACTTGAAACAATTAATTCCAGCGGGTGCTGGTAAACTACAAGTGGTGGCATAATGACCCTTCCTACCGCATCGGTAACACAACACATTTGCTAGATTACACATTCCCCCATGGTGCCTTCCACATATCTTGCATGGTGGTAACATTGGTCGAAACCCCTGTAGTGGGTTATTGTTGAAGAATCTAGTTGTTTGCTGCTGATTACTCTGCTGGAACCGATTCTCCGGATTCCCAAAGTTCCGACTTCCATTTCCTGGTCCTCCGTTTCCTCGGAATTGAAATCCTGTTCTGTTATTGAAGTTATTCTGAACCTGATTCTGCTGTGGTACATTTTTAGCTCTTGTAGGTCTGGTATGAGAGACAACTTGTGTAGGAAGAACAAGTAGGGAAATCAGAACATGATTCTCAGCAGGTAGCTCAGTATTAATCTCAGGATTAATCTCAATATTAATCTCAGGAGTAGAAGAAGGAGAGGGTTGTGCAGGAAGAATAACAGTCTCATTATCTACTAAAGGATCATCTAGAGTAGTAGAATGAGTGTTAAAAAGAGGAGTAACAGGTGAATGCAAGACACCTATATCTTTAAAGGGAAAACAATCCTCAACAAAATACACATATTTAGAAATATGAACTTTCTTGGTAGTAAGATTCAAGATTTTATAAGCTTTATGCGCAAAGGCATAATCGATAAAGACACATTTGTGAGCTCTGTTTGAAAATTTATCTTTATGAGGAGTAATATATGTAATGTAAAATAGAGAGCCAAAAATTCTCTTATGAGAGTATGAAAGTGGCTTTTGGAAAAGAATTTCATATGGAGTCAGACCTTTAAGAAGATGAGTAGGGGTTATGTTTAAAAGATATGTAGCAGTGAGAATACAATCTCCCCAGAAATATAAAAGAAGATTAGCTTGCAACCTAAGAGCTCTAGTAGTGTTTAATAAAGTTTTGTGCTTCCTCTCCATAACTCCATTTTATTGTGGAGTGTAAGCACAACTCCTTTGATGAATAATGCCTAAAGTAGACAAATGATGTTGAAGAGAATGACTGAGAATTTCATAACCATTATCTGATCTAATGGTTTGCACAGAACATTTAAAATGTGTATGAACATATGCCAGAAAATTCACTAAAGAAATAACTTGACTCTTGTCAGCAAACAGATAAACCCAAGTGGCTCTGGACTCAACAATTGTTAAGAAATAACCACAATTGCTATGAGTTTTCTTTTTGTATGGACCCCATACATCTAGATGAATTAATTGAAACAACTCAGAACTTAAAAATGTATTATCAGAAAAAGATAATATATGTTGCTTAGATAAATGACAAGTATCACAGTCATGAAATTTCACAGTAGTATCATACATTGATTTGTGAAGCAATTTCATAGAAAAAATGGATGGGTGCCCTAATCTGGCATGCCATAATTTGGAATGTAACACTACAAAGTTATTACAAGACACATGAAAAGAAGTACTAGACTTAGAGTGTTGAAGCAGATACAGGCCACCTTCAAGTTTACCAATTCCTTTGCTCCTCTTCAAGGAAAGGTCCTGAAGAGAACAACCATCTTTAGTAAATGTGACAGTACAAGAAAGAGTTTGAGTCAACTTAGGGACATAGAGTAAGTTATAATTGAAGCTTGGAACATAAAGAACCTCTGTCAAACTAATACTGTCATGAAGAAATATTGTGCCAGTATGAGTAACAACTGTAGTTTATCCATTAGGAAGATGCAAAACTGAATTAATAGTTTGTATGTTTGTAAGAAGATGAAAATGAGGAGTGATGTGATCAGTAGCTCCTGAATCAAGAATCCACATATCTGAACTGAATGGTTGAACTGTGTTTGTATGACAAATAAAGTGCATAGTAGTACCTGCCAAGTGATGAGTTGAAGGAGAAGTCCAAGAATTTGATGCAGTAGCTTGATTAGCAGTGTTGGACATTTCTTTAAATCTACTTTGAATCATCTGCATAAGCTGTTTGTACTGATTATTAGTGAATCCTGAACCATCTGGGAGCTCCTCAGACTTTTTCTCCTCGTGAAGACATGATTTGGCATCTCCTGTAACAGTACTAGTAACATTATAAGCATGAGAAAATGTGGAGTTATTTAGCCTCTTATTTCGAGGTTTTGGCTTTGGTTTACCATACATCCTATGCCACTTAGGATAACCATGCACACAGAAACATTTGTCTTTAGTATGACCAGTCAGTTGACAGAAATCACAGTAAGTGGATGAATCAACTTTCTTGACATTTTGGTTTGACTTATAGGAATTTCCTGAATTGTGTTGTTGCTTAACAAACATAGCAACACTCTCAACAGTCAAAGAGGATTTGCAATCTCTCTGATTTTCTTCCTGTATTAGGATACTGTATGCAGCACTTAAGAATGGTGTAGGATGCATGACTAACAGATGACTTCTCACAGACGTATATTGTTCACTTAAACCCATTAGAAATTGTGAGAGTTTCATTTCTTTCAGATAGTTATCAATCTTCACATTGTTTTCACAAGAACATTTGCCACAAGTATATCTAGGAACAACAGATAACACATCTAATTCATCATTAAGAGTATAAAATTTTGTAAAATAAGCAGAGATATTGAGATTGCCCTGATTCAGCGACGCAAGCTCTTTCCTCAGATTAAACAATTGAAGGACATTAGTTTGAGAAAAATGCATAGCAAGATCTTCCCAAATTGCTTGAGCAGTAGTTATATACATCACACTCTGTCTAATTTCAACAGAAATTATGTTCATTATCCAAGAGATGACAACATCTTTACATCGATTCCAGTGCATCATAAGAGATGAGTTTAGGGCAGGTTTTGCACAAGATCCATCAATAAAACCAAGTTTAAGCTTATCACACAAAGAGATTTTCATAGATCTACTCCACTGATTATAGTTGTGATCAGATAGAGTGATAGTAATTAGGATCATACCTGGATGATCGGAAGAATGAAGAAAATAAGGATGCCAGGCATCGAGAATAGTACCAGTGATTGCAGACGAGTAACTTGTCGCCATTGAAATCTTCACAGCTTGACAAATCAACAAACAGCTTGAAGACGATACACGGTACTCGTTGAATCAATTGGAGACGATCTTCAATCAAGTAATGATGAAGATGAACATAAAACGATGATACACACACTGATTACGATGTATCAGTGAAGGCAAATATAAGGTAGAACGAAACTGAAGCAGAGGTTTAATGGCGGAAGTGATAAAGGATCTTTACAAGGCTCTTGATACCATGTTAGTTTGAGAAGAAGATGATGAAAGAAATACACAAATTGTATATACTTTTACATTTACTTACAAGTGTATGTTACTGAAAAGGAAAAATTACATCTCTCTAGTTACACACTAGAATTTATAGAGAGGTTATCTAACTAACTATTAACAGAATGTGCTAGCTGGATTCCTAAAAGACATTTCTTCTAGAAGCATTTTCATAACAGAAATTCCTTCTAGAAGATTAGTGGCATGGCTGCTGACTTGTCACCTGAGCTGATGTAAGCTTATCAGATTTTCATCTGTCACCATACAAAATTTTGAAGCCCACTATTTCATCTAACTATTTGATTCATGTGTGTGTTAGTGGCACACTAAGTCTGTAAGATCGATATACACATACATTGCTCTACTTTGTGGAGTAGAAGGTTGTTTTTGTTTCCGTAAAGATCTATGACTACTATGGTGCATATAAAGACTTACGGAAGGGTAATGGGATTTCTCTAATGACTTGAACAGGGGCTAAGTCACCACATTTAAGGGCTTTGTAAGTCTCTGTCAAGTTGACCACCACTAGAACACGGTTAACTCTTCTTCTAGCAAATCTTGCAGAGGATAAGAAAGATCCTATATATATATTAGTAGATTTATGGTAGAACCATGTCGTTCATCTCATGATCTATAGCAGAGCTGGTTATGCCTAACACTATCAGTCATTCATTTTGAAACTTCTTCAAGACCATAGCTCAAGTGATTTTCATCCAAGCCTCTTGTGTCATATACACAAAATCTACTTATCATTGATCTCATAACATTATATTCTTGCATAAACATTGTTGTATATGAATATATCGACAACACATTCAATAATTATATAAATCAACAATAAGAATTTGGTGTATACATTGGTAGGACAGGACCAGTGAGGATAAGAGGTACACATATATACCTTACATTTCTTCTTAAGATGCATTTAATTGTGCATAATGCCTTCACCATAAGTGACAACTTCTACGAAAATCTAAAGCCCCAAGATCATTCTTACTTCTTAGGGTGGTAAAACCTAAGATATATACATTCTCTGTTAGATATTTGAGTTAATTGTGCTAATAGTGCAGAGAAGATAAAAAAGAATAAAATATGTTTATAATAATATAACTATTCTTCTTATCTTATCTCATTACATAACAACCTTATTTATACTGATAGGGTGTTCATATAAAAATAGTAATTGTACATGTACCATCAATATTGGTGGTTTCTCTTATACTACTATTAAAAACTTATTGGTTTATATTTAATAATATATAAACCTCTTATTTAATATTTACTGAATAATAAAAGTTCTTCATTATTTAACACTCATTCTTGAAGAACTTCTTCTGTATGCCAAGCTTATTCCTCAGAGATTCAAACTTTCCTTTTGGAAGTGATTTTGTAAAAATGTCAGCTAGTTGCTCTTCTGTATGACAGTGAACTAGGCTCACTTTTCTTTTATTTTCAACTTCTCGAACGAAATGATACTTTATTTTGATGTGTTTTGTCTTTCTATGTTGTATTGGGTTCTTTGCAATAGCAATTGCTGATGTGCTATCACAGTAAATCTTAGTTGTTGATCGTTGTTTTTCATCCAATTCTGCAAGTATATTCCTGAGCCATATTACTTGATTAACTGCCGCACATGCTGCTATATATTCAGCTTCGGCTGTTGATTGAGCAATTATATATTGCTTTTGACTTGACCAAGAAAATATACCATTTTCGAGTGAAAACACGTATCCGGAGGTACTCTTCATATCATCTACTGACCCCGCCCAATCACTGTCTGAATATCCTATTAGTTTAGGATTTTCCCTAGGTTTGAACCATAATCCATAGTCCAAAGTACCTTTTATATAACGCATGACTCTTTTGACAGTCTTCATGTGTAATTGTGTTGGTTTTTACATAAACCTTGATAGCATACTTGTAGCATACATTATATATGGCCTTGTTGCAGTTAAATATACTAAACTGCCAATTATACTTCGATAATGTTTAACATCTGCTTCTTCTGAATCATCATCTTTGCTCAATTTTTTATTTTGAGTCAAGGGAGCTGAAATTGTCCATGTTAAATTTCTTCAAGATGTTAGTCGAATAATTTTTCTGATAGATGAAGATTCCTTCTTTTGTTTGATCAATCTTCATCCCTAGAAAGTAATTCACCATACCCAGGTTTGTCATCTCAAACATTTCTATCATTCGTTCCTTAAAATTATTGATCATTGTCAGGTTACTTCCTGTAACAATGAGATCGTCGACATAAAGGAAAAGAATTAATAGTTCAGGTCCTTCCACTTTGATGTATATGGTAGCTTCATTTGGACTTTTCTTAAATCCTTGTTGATGAAAATATTTGTCAATCCGACTATAACATGCTCGTGGTGCTTGTTTAAGTCCATACAAAGCTTTTTTCAATCTTAAGACTTTGTCTTCCTTTTCTTTTATTGTGAATCATGGTGGTTGTTCTATATAGATTTCTTCTTCCAAGAATCCATTTAGAAATACAGATTTTACATCAAGCTGGTAGATATTCCATTTACGCTGTGCTACAAGAGCAAGAATTGTTCTGATTGTATTCTGTCTTGAAACAGGCACAAAAGTCTCATTATAATCTACTCCAAATTGTTGTGAATAACACTTCATAACTAATCTTGCCTTGTATTTTTGTATTGAACCATCTGGATTTTGTTTAGTTTTGTACACCCACTTCACGCCAATTGTGTCATTGTGTGGTGGTTTATCAGTGAGTACCATGTATGGTTTTTTTCAATCATGGAGATTTCTTCTCTCATTGCATCTCTCCATTCTTTGTGTTGAGATGCTTGGTCGTAATTATTTGGTTCATCCGAGACAAAGTAGCAGAATTGAACTTGTTCGGGATCTAGATCTGGTACTCTTTATGTATTTTCATATAAATCTAACAGTCTTCGAGTTTTTGTAGGTGGTGCATCTGAAAAACTGTCATATTCATACCTTGGTGAGTCTGGATCATCTAAACTACTCTCAGACACCTCCTGAAAATGTTGTTGATGTGGACCAAGTATGACTTGTGTTCTTTCAGGATTGAATAATTCTGTTACTACATATTTTTTGTTAATGTCATTTTGCTCCCAATCCCAAGAAGCATTTTCATCAAATACAACATCTCTGCTGATTTGGAATTTGTTGGAATGTGGGTTGTAGACTCGATTACCCTTACTCTGTGAGCTATAACTAATGAAGATTCATTTTTCGACTTTTTCTTCTAGTTTGTGCCACTTTTGAATAGGCACATAGATGTAACATATGCATCTGAATATTCACAAGTGACTTATGGTTGGTTTGTGATCAGACCATGCTTCAAGAGGTGTTTGATTATTAACAGCCTTCGTGGATAACCGATTTTGAAGATATACTGTCGTATAGACTGTAGGGTTTCGTGACACAAACGCAGCGGAATAAACGCGAAAAATAAATCAAAATAGCGAAACCCTCCGCAGGATCCATGCGAAAACAAAAGATTTAATTCGGAGATAAAGAATAAATACCTTTAGAAGCTTTAACAGTTCATTAATGGAAGATTAATGGAGGTCCAAAGCTTGTTTAATCACCACGTATCCCGCTCTCGCGATCTACGCTCTACGGTATCCACACGAACACTTTTCATGAAGGATTGATGTGTACTAGCACCCGAAAACTTTTTCTCTCTCTATCTTCCTCCTCTCTCAGAGCGGCTAGGGTTTTTTTAAAATCTCTCTTATTAAATCAGCCCATAAAGAGATTATATAGAGAGAGGAATAAGTTTTCTAATTATAATCCAATTATAATTAATACTAATCCAAAATTCTAAATTATTTAATTAAGTCTCACTTAATTAATTAATTATTAATTTTGGAATTAGTTTAAGTAATTCATTTATTCTATTTATATAATTAATTAAGTCATACTTAATTAATATCATAAATAAAATAAATTACTTATTTAATTTAAATTCATAATTTAAATTATTTCTCCTTCAAGCGTTCTTTGTGTGTGACCCTGTAGATTATTATTACGTTGGCAACAATTTTAATATCTAATTAAAATTGTAAACAATGAGTGGCATCTAGTAATACATCATTGCTACCCAAGTAATAATAATAAATCGGTGATTCGATTAAGCCTTTCATGAATAATGTTCCATGTAATATAATCCCTTTAATCTTGATATTATAGATTAAACTCAAGGCATGTCCCGTGTCATCCTCTTCATAATTTAATCTTTATTTTCTTGATCGATGAGTAGACTATTAAAATCAAATCAACATTTGAGCACGGCCGTGCATTTCATAGTCTCACTCAAACAAGAGGCCAATAATATCACTCCTAAAATTAGGAGGATTAAATCCCATCTAGATCATTCATATTTCTCATACGATTCATAATATACTCAATGTCCACTTTTATCATCACCCGGTCAAAGGTAACTTTTAATGTAATCAAAGTATATTAATTCTCGTATAGAAATATAATGATTTCAGGTCTAAGGATCATTACACCATTATCACAGTGAGAATTACTTATGACACTTACTTAACATGTAGAATCTCACGGCGGGTCATTCCAGTGCCATGCATTGATACATGCACTTATGTTCTTGACTTTAGTATCCCCATACTTATGACCAATGAGATGTGGTCATCGGTCAAGAAACATACTAGTCTTTGTGCATTATTATCGTCCTTAAATAATAATACTCGACTAGAGAATTTTAGGAATAAGATGTTATTCATATAATCTCATTTTTAAGTCACATACTTAAAGATATATAATACGTATCAAAATTCCAAGGACATTTATTATGCTTTCAATTTATTACGCAGTAAATAAAACATAATAAATAAATAATAATCAATAAAACATAATCCTTAATAATAAATATTTTCCTTAAAATATAAAAAGTATTGCCTCTAGAGAACAATTACTAACAATCTCCCACTTGCACTAGAGCCAATTACCCAAGTATCCAATACTCATGGAACTAGTGTGACTTTCGTGCTTCTGCTGCAACAAAGCCTTAGTCAGTGTGTCTGCAATATTATTATTAGTATACACTTTACATATATGTATATCTCCTTGATCATTAATCTCATTAATTAGGTGATATCTCCTAAGTACATGCCCAAACAGCCTCCTTGGCTGCTTCACAAGCATCAATATACTCGGGTTCTATTGTAAAATCAACAATTGTCTTTGCTGTGAACCATTCCAGCATACAACATCTCAATAAAACACAAAGCAAGACAGAAACATTAAATTATCGTTATCTGTCTAGAAACCAGTATCACTGAAACCTCTTACAACTAGCTTCACATCTCCTCCATATAACAAGAATGAATCTTTAGTCCTCTTTAAGTACTTAAGAATATTCTTGACTGTTGTCCAGTGACCTTCACCTGGATTACATCGGTATCTACTCATCATGGTTAAAGCATACGAGACATCAGGACAAGTACATATCATTGCATACATTATAAAACCAATTGCTGACGCATATGGAATTATTGAGAAATTATTTCTCAACCAAGTCTTCACAGTCTGTAGAGAAGGAATGTCATTCCCTATTAGTAATATATCATCAACATATAATACTAGGAATGCCACATGACTCCCACTAAACTTCTTGTAAACACAAGTTTCATCTTCATTCTGAATAAAGTCAAACTCTTTTTTGACTGTTTCATGAAAACAAATGTTCCATCTCCTCGAGGCCTGCTTTAATCCATAAATGGATCGACGCAACTTACATACATTTCCAGCATCCTTTAGATCAACAAAACCCTTAGGGTGTGTCATGTACACACCCATATCTTCTTCAAGGCTCTCATTTAAGAAAGCGGTTTTGACATCCATTTGCCAGATTTCATAGTCATAGTAAGCAGCTATAGCAAGCAAAATCCTGATGGACATGACCATAACAACTGGTGAAAAGGTCTCATCATAGTCAATACCATGAATTTTCTTGAAACCTTTTGCCACCAATCGTGCCTTATAGGTCTGTACATTAGCATCCATGTCGGTCTTCTTCTTGAAAACCCACTTGCACCCTATAGGTTTTACCCCTTCAGGTGGATCAACCAAAGTCCATACTTGATTAGTATACATGGATTCCATCTCAGATTTAATGACATCCAGCCATCTCTTAGAATCTGGAGTGTTTATAGTATCTAGGTAGGTGAGAGGCTCATCTTCATCCACAAGCATCACATCACCATCTTGAGTCAAGAGAAATCCATATTATCTCTCGGGCTCATGGCGGCTAAACCTACGAACACCTGTGTTTCTTGAGCAGTATTATTTTTCTTGTACATTCTACTCAGGTTCCTCCACTGGTTCAACGTTATCATGTGGGTCTCAAACTTCATTGAGATCTATTATCCTCTCACTGTCTCTCAGCAGTTCGAGCAACAAACACTTTGTTCTCGGAAGGATTATAGAAAGAATAACCCCTTGTTTCAGTTGGGTATTCTACAAAATTACATTTGTCTGATTTTGGTCCTAGCTTGTCAGAAATTAGACGTTTCACAAACGCTTCACATCCCCAAAATTTTATAAATGACATGCTGTGACGTTGCTCAGTCCATATCTCATAAGGAGTCTTTTGAACCAATTTAGTAGGAACACAGTTAAGTGTATGTGGAGCCGTTTCCATGGTGCAACCCCAGAAACTAATTGGAAGATTCATTGACTCAACATTGATCGCACCATGTCCAACAAGGTGTGATCTCTCCTATCAAAAAAACTTTTCTTTGATATTTTCTACTTCATCTTTATAGTCTTTGAACTTTTCAAATGATTCGGATTAGTTCTTCAAAAGATACATATATCTGTATCTACTAAAATAATTAGTAAATTTTATGAAGTTAATAAAATCTACCTTTTGTCATAGTACACATATGACCACATACATCACTATGTATAAGTCATACCCATTCAATGATCCCTTCACCATGTCCGGTAAAAGGAGCTTTAGTCATTTTACCAAATAAACCAAGATTCGTATCCTTTGGTATGATTCATAATCAAACTTATCCATGAATGCATCCTTATGTATTCTGGAAATGCGTTTCTCATTAATATGGCCTCAGCGACAGTGCCAAATGTAATATTTGATTTGAGTCACTTTAGAACATATAAATTGTTAATTAGATGTGCAACATTATAAGGCTCATCATCAAAATAGAATAAACAACTATTGTTATAAAATGAAAAAGCCTTTCTTGTCCAAACAAGAAACTGAAATAATGTCTCTGGCAATTGCAAGCACGCTATAACAATTATTAAGTTCTAAATTTTCCTTATAGGCCAAAAATTAAGTAACGAGTTCCTCGAACCAGAGCAACTATCTTTACTCCAATTCCAACCCGATACCTTAAGCTTGACATTGATCATCATCTTCCGATCTTCTAATTAAGCATGACAGTTTAATTTCCAGTCTCCCAACTTTCCACAGAAGTGACAATCGTCTTCTTTATCAACACCTCATTCAGACTTTAGAGTCTGCTTTAGGGATTGGACTTTGGTTTGACAACGGAACTAGATCAAATCTTCTCCTTGCCTTTCCATTTTCCTTTCCCTTTTGCATTCCCTATGTTTACCATCAATATAGTAGTAGTTCATGCATTTATCATATTACTTTCAGCAGTTCTCAACATGCTTAGCAACTCAATGGGTGTTTTACCAATCTTATTCACTTTATTGTTCATAACAAAATAAGAATAATATTTGTCCGAAGATTGTAAGATCAAATCTAACTGTCTCCAGACCAATCTGGAAACCCAAAATATCAATGGTATTCATTATACCCTATAATCTTTAGAATATGTGGTGTAACCGGGTCTCACTCTCCCTACTTGTAAGTGTATAGTGCCCTTTCAAATATATCTTGTGCTCAATCGTTTCATAAGCATCTATATGCTTGTATTGCTTCTTAAGCTCAGCACATATATTTGCGAGCATGAGACATGAAACATCAGTCGTAACATCAATTTGCTTCCAATAAGCACTATGATTTGCACATGTTATATTCTCAACTTTAAGAGCAGGGGAAGAGATTTGACTAATATCGTGGTGCCCGAGGACGATCCTCAAGCTCCTATGTCAGTCAAGGAAATATATTCTCATCAACTTGTCCTTCTCAAGAACTGATCGCATAGAGAAGTTGTTTGTGTTTATCATTTGATATCTACAATATTAAAGTGCATAAAATAAACTAGATTGCAAATTTAATATTAATTATGTTTAAGTGATTATGGTATATCATCATATACCTCCCACTATTTTTATCAAACTAATAGCCCTTACTATTAATTTGGAAAGTATATATATATCCCATAATTCTTTCTAGTGAGCCAAGATCCATATTTCGTCATGTCCTAAGTCAACCACTGGAAGTCCTTAGAAAATGATTATTTAGGTAGACAACAGTTGTCAATTATATCATATATAATTCTTGGATAGTTTGGTGAACAACGATTGATCTTATCTATCTAATAGACTTTTAACCAAACTCTATGCTTCTAAGTTCATAATAGTTGAATATAACCGTTTATTTTCACTTATTATGACGACTCAGTTAAGTTAGACCCAATGATACAACGGCCGAATATAACCGTTTATATTCGTCGCATCTTACCACGATAGATAGGAGTCCCCTGCCACTGACAGTCCTTCCCCTTATCGATCTAGGATTCGATAAGTGTTCATTCATAGGAAAGCATCCGAGTAAAACTTAATATTTTGTTAAGGGGTTTTAGAAAATTTATAACGATCATGATCACATCATAAAGAGATCCTCAATTTTTCCTTGAACCAAATATTTCAAATCGACATCTTAAATTGTTCATTTCCCAGGTAGATGGAGGATACCAATGGTCACACTTAAAACCCATCAGCCTTACGAATACGCATATCCGCTTTTGTCAGAAAATCCCAATTATATATATCAAAAATCCATATTTAATTCCGTGTTTTAAAAATCCATATTTCATAAACACAAGAATCTCATGATCGTTTGTTAATTTTAAAATCTTGAATCGTTACAGATTTTATCTTGTTTAAGCAAACATGGCATGGGTGTCGTATCTAATACATACATGATTAATCAATATTAAGCATGCATCTCAATTATATCTACGCATACATACCAATACATGCAATCATATACATATATGTAATGTGCGTAAATTAAACGTGTTTGGTTATGGCCCCATCCTATATTATATTTCCAAGCTAATGGAAATATCAAGGTCAGTCTATCGTGGTTTTAAAAATACAATCTATTACATGTCTTCTTTCTTCATTGCTCCATCATCCCCCTTTTGGATCGTCTCCTTGCTTGCAAGTCTTCATTGATAATTACATTGAATAATAAAAAATAAAACTATTCTAATGAAATTACAAGAAGAACTCGAGTTACATTCGAGATAATTAAATTACAATGAATAAACGACATGCAAGTCGTATTTAAAAACCAAAACCATAAATCAAAATCACTATCCTATGGGTCTTTAGGCCATAACCATCCACCATGCTATCATATAACACATATAATATATCTCATATTATATAATCATATCATATAATCATATATAACAAATTTCGAAATTTCAGAAAATTAAAAACAGATTTCTAAAGACAATAAATCGCTATTTCGAGGCCCTTAACGACGTCAAACGCCTTACAGACCCGTCGATGATAGCATAGCTATCTGTTTTGTTCATTGGCCCGATTCCATTCAGAAAACACATATCGTTTGCAAAAATTGGATACGGCAGTCAGATTTCTCCAAATCTGACGGTGTTTCAGAAATCGTATCATATACAATTCCCATAATAAAAACAAGCATATATCATATATACATATACAGAGATACATACAATCATTATATGATTATACATTACATGAATATCATATATTCATAATATATACATACATATACTCAAAATTTTAGAAAATTAAATAATTTTTAGAAAATAATAAATCACCGTTTTGGGGACTGTAACGACATCTAATGGCTTACATACGCAAAGCTGATAAAGTCAGTATTGCTCAGTGACCCGATTCCAGTCAGAAAACACATATCGTTTGCAAAAATCGGACATTGGACACAGATTTCAAAAAATCTACGGCAGCCGTTTCAGAATTCGTATCGAATACGATTCTCATAATAAGAACAAACATGTATCATATACATACATCAACACACATAATCATCACATGATTATATATCATAAAATATCATATATTCATAATATATATAAACATATACATATTGTATCAATATAAAATCATGATAGATCGCATACATGCTTATATATCAAAAACTGTTAAGCACATAACCGAATTAAAACATTTCGCAAGTAGCTCCGATGCCATTGTAGGGTTTCGTGACACAAACGCAGCGGAATAAACGCGAAAAATAAATCAAAATAGCGAAACCCTCCGCAGGATCCATGCGAAAACAAAAGATTTAATTCGGAGATAAAGAATAAATACCTTTAGAAGCTTTAATAGTTCATTAATGAAAGATTAATGGAGGTCCAAAGCTTGTTTAATCACCACGTATCCCGCTCTCGCGATCTACGCTCTACGGTATCCACACGAACACTTTTCATGAAGGATTGATGTGTACTAGCACCCGAAAACTTCTTCTCTCTCTATCTTCCTCCTCTCTCAGAGCGACTAGGGTTTTTGTAAAATCTCTCTTATTAAATCAGCCCATAAAGAGATTATATAGAGAGAGGAATAAGTTTTCTAATTATAATCCAATTATAATTAATACTAATCCAAAATTCTAAATTATTTAATTAAGTCTCACTCAATTAATTAATTATTAATGTTGGAATTAGTTTAAGTAATTCATTTATTCTATTTATATAATTAATTAAGTCATACTTAATTAATATCATAAATAAAATAAATTACTTATTTAATTTAAATTCATAATTTAAATTATTTCTCCTTCAAGCGTTCTTTGTGTGTGACCCTGTAGGTTATTATTACGTTGGCAACAATTTTAATATCTAATTAAAATTGTAAACAATGAGCGGCATCTAGTAATACATCATTGCTACCCAAGTAATAATAATAAATCGGTGATTCGATTAAGCCTTTCGTGAATAATGTTCCATGTAATATAATCTCTTTAATCTTGATATTATAGATTAAACTCAAGGCATGTCTCGTGTCATCCTCTTCATAATTTAATCTTTATTTTCTTGATCGATGAGTAGACTATTAAAATCAAATCAACATTTGAGCACGGCTGTTCATTTCATAGTCTCACTCAAACAAGAGGCCAATAATATCACTCCTAAAATTAGGAGGATTAAATCTCATCTAGATCATTCATATTTCTCATACGATTCATAATATACCCAATGTCCACTTTTATCATCACCCGGTCAAAGGTAACTTTTAATGTAATCAAAGTATATTAATTCTCGTATAGAAATATAATGATTTCAGGTCTAAGGATCATTACACCATTATCACAGTGAGAATTACTTATGACACTTACTTAACATGTAGAATCTCACGGCGGGTCATTCCAGTGCCATGCATTGATACATGCACTTATGTTCTTGACTTTAGTATCCCCATACCTATGACCAATGAGATGTGGTCATCGGTCAAGAAACATACTACTCTTTGTGCATTATTATTGTCCTTAAATAATAATACTCGACTAGGGAATTTTAGGAATAAGATACTATTCATATAATCTCATTTTTAAGTCACATACTTAAAGATATATAATACGTATCAAAATTCCAAGGACATTTATTATGCTTTCAATTTATTACGCAGTAAATAAAACATAATAAATAAATAATAATCAATAAAACATAATCTTTAATAATAAATATTTTCCTTAAAATATAAAAAATATTGCCTCTAGAGCACAATTACTAACATAGACAGCTTCTGCCTAAAACTTATTTGGCAAATCTTTTTCTTTTAGCATGTTCCTTGCCATCTCCGTCACGGTTTTATTCTTCCTTTCACATACACCATTCTGTTGTGGTGTATAAGGAATAGTGAGTCGATGATGTATACCTTCTATTTCATAGAACTTGTTAAATTCTGATTAGGTATATTCTGTTCCATTATCACTTCTTAGAGTTTTAATTTGACAGTCACTTTTCGGATGATGTGGGTATACTTTCGATTTTTCTTTCAAGAAGTATACCCACGTCATCCGGGAGTAATAGTCAATAAAGAGAATAAAGTACTTGCTATTGTCTAGTGAAAAAGTTATCATGGGACCACACACATCTGTGTGTACTAACTCTAATCTCTTTGTTGCTCTCCATGCTTGACCAGAAGGGAATGATTTTCTTGACATTTTTCCCAGCTGACATGTATCGCATACACCAGTAATTTCGAAGATTAGAGGAAACCCTTTGACCATATTTTTATCCAAAAGAAACTTTAAACCTTTTGAATTACTATGCCCAAACCGTTTGTGCCATAACCATATTAGTTCATCTGCTTTGACTGGCATAGACATTTCTTGTGTTTTATATTTCCAATGAATGGGAAAAACATTTTTGTTGCATTTTTATACAAGTGATGTTACTCCATTTGGATCATAGAAGTCACATGTGTCTCTTTCAAAATGAATTGAATATCCATTTTTCATCATTTGAGAAACACTGAGTAAATTCTGATCCAATTTTGGAACATAAAGAATGTCATTAATTTGACATGTCCATTTCTTTGTTTCCATAGCAATAGTACATTTCCTTTCAGATTTCACAATTTCTCCATTGCCCATTCTTACCGGTACCTTAATAGATGGGTCTATTTTGGTGAAAGCATGTGAATGTTTGGTCATATGATTCGTACAACCACTATCAATAATCTAGACATCCTTTTGGTTATTTGCATTCTGACATGCATAGAATAGATGATTTTCATCATCCATTGTTTCTGATCTTCTAACTTGCTGGTTTTTTAGTCTACACTCATTTCAGTATGGTTGAATTTCTTGTAGTAATTGCATTGTCGTTTTCCTTTGTGCCAGCAATTCTTTTCTACATGATTCATTTTCTTGCATATTGAACATGAAGGGAACTTACTCCTTTTTCAGCCTCTTTGGCATAAATAGGACTACATTGATTTGATGCGCCTCCTTTTTTACTTTTTTTAATGAAGATATTTTATGTTTTGACTGGAAAGCTCCTTCTCTGGATGCTTCATTTCATCGAGACATTCGATCCTCATGAATTTATAGTGATACTATTAATTCCGAGATAGTTAATTGCGTGAGATCCTTAGATTCTTCTATCACAGTCACAACTGTATTAAATTTCTTAGACAAACTAACCAGTATTTTTTCTACAACTCTCTGGTCAGCAATATCTTCACCATTCGATTTTAATTCATTTACCAACTTAATTATTCGAGAAGAGTAATCCTTAATTAGCTCTCCATCTTTCATCTTGAGATTCTCGAATTCACGTCTAAGAGACTGAAGCTTGATTGTTGTTGTTTTATCGTTTCCTTCAAATTCAGCTTTCAAGATATCCCACACTTGCTTAGCTAAAGTAACATTCATTATTCTGGGAAAAATTGTATCTATAACTGTAAAATGAATTTTCGCTAATGCTTCTGCATCTCTTTGTGGCCAGTCAACCTGTGTTGATGTCGATGTTGATGTTGGTGTTGATGCGGTGACTGCAGTTGCACCATTTTGAGGTATGCCAGTTTTCACAACATTCCATAAGTGTTGGGTTTCTTGGAGAACGACCCTGATTTTGATACTCCAGAATTTATAATTTTCTTCATTGAAAATGGGAATAACTTGTTGTTGATTTGAACTAGAAAATGTCATTATATATTATATTGCGGAAGTAAGATATATGTCTTTTTGATGTTGAGGCTCTGATACCAAATGTTGGATATTTGAGTTAATTGTGCCAATTGTGCAGAGAAGATAAAAGAGAATAGAATGTGTTTATAATAATATAACTCTTCTTCTTATTTTATCTCATTACATAACAACCCTATTTAACAACCCTATTTATACTGATAGGTTGTTCATATAAAAATAGTAATTGTACATGTACCGTCAATATTGGTGATTTTTCTTATACTACTATTAAAAACTTATTGGTTTATATTTAATAATATTGATAGAATATATTTTTATATATATTCTATAGGATTTTTATTCTCAGATTTATTGTATTTTGCATTAATTGGATATTTATTTAATAGATTTTAATATTTTATTACAGAAAAGATGAAAATCCTAAACTTGGAAGAATTTAGACTTAAAGAACTATTTTGGAGATAAAATAGAAGGAAATTCGTATTTATTGGGCTGCACGCGCTGCTTACACTGTTTGGGCCATATCTTGAGTTCTAGAAGTCAGAATTGGACGATTTTACAGTCCATGCGAAGCTTATGGAATTCTCTTTAATTCAGAAGTGGGCCAACAAGAAGAATTTTATTGTATCAGCCCAGAAACTGGACAGAACAGACAACTACGAATTTTACATGAATAATTCTACTCGATTTAGGAAACCTTTTTGTAATTGTTTTAAAGCATTAAAATACTTTATATATTATAGATATATAGAGACATATCAGATTATTATGTATTAGGTATCATTAGACATTAATATTATTAGAGTAGAGTAGTTTAATATTAGGGTTAGAAGGAGATGGAGGGAGGCCATGACTTTTTCATGTGACAAGGAGGATTCAAGGTTTTCTTATCCAATCTTTTCTTTATTGTTATTAGTTTAATTATGTTTCTTTTTGTTCTTAGTTGTTTTACTTGTTTAATAATTAGCGAGTAGTTGTTTCTAGGGTTTAAGGGGAAGCCATGTTTGCACTATAATATTTGCATGATTTTTACAGTGGTTTGATGGGTTATGTAATTCTAATTGATATGTTTTAATTATTGATTTATGTAATCGGCTGATATCATGAATTGATTCTATGCAAATAGAGGTATGGATCGAGAGATTTACTTACTAGAGCCACACATACGATTAGCAGAATTGAATTTGAGTGCGAGAGCATCATTGAATTTCTGAGAGCGTTGATGCTCGAGAGAGATTAACACTGCTCTAATTACTTGACTAATTGAGTTACTAAAAATTGTTAATTGTGTAAACATGTTTCAAGAGTGTTAATGCTCGAGAGAGATTAACAAACTCTAGTTGCATGACCACTTTTAATATTTTAGCTTATAAGCCAGTTATAGTGTAAGCATGGTGGACCTGATTGCCCTAGGTTTTTAATTTATTAATTTAGTATATTTAATTAGTGTTAGTTTTAATTAGTAGTTAATTAATATCTTCAAATATTCGTTTGCTCTTGAAACAATCTGTGATAATTAACTTGAAATTGATAAAACTTGTCTCCTTGTGGATTCGACCCGTACTTGTCAGTCTCTGCTAATAACAGACACCGTGCACTTGCGGTATTATATTTTAAAACGCATCAAATATATAAACCTCTTATTTAATATTTACTGAATAATAAAAGTTCTTCATTATTTAACATTCTC
The DNA here is from genome assembly GCA_028671895.1 of Oenanthe sinensis. Classification (NCBI taxonomy): domain Eukaryota; kingdom Viridiplantae; phylum Streptophyta; class Magnoliopsida; order Apiales; family Apiaceae; genus Oenanthe; species Oenanthe sinensis. The sequence goes on from CM053809.1 coordinate 25,308,469, forward strand.
TCGTGTACGACCGGGGGATAGACATTGGATTTGAGGCAAATGAAACTAGAAACACTTGCATTATATTTTTCAAAAATCCCGGTTACCGAAAGGAACACAAAATTCGATGTTTTCCAAAAAGCCATCTTTTTTACTAATAGGTAAATGCTTAGAACAGATCCATGCTCCTCAAGCTCCTCTATTTCACCCAATGTAACAAGTAATTTCTCTTCTTCTAGCAGTCATCAATTACTACATCAAGAGGAATTCGGAATTTCATGAATGAAAATGTCTTCCGAAAACATGTTACTAACTAGAGAGACTATGAGAAATTGAGGATCACCTCTAACGTACTTAAGTTGATATTACCAGCTGCAGTTCTCGTGAATACTGTTGAACTATAATAGTAACTTAATGCTGTGTTCAAAAAGATCTAACAGATGGAAGTAGTTTTGATTTTGAGCGGTAAGATGAAAATGTTTGGGATAAAATATGGAAAACTCGTTAAAAAAACATCTCACGATATATATTAGCTAATCCTATTGTAACTGCCTCATAAATAGAGAACCTGCGTAGTCTTTGAGGAGTTGTTTGTATCCAGGTCTTTGGAACAATAGTGGACTGCAACAATATTAAGCAACTAACCGCAGATATCATAACTAATCTATTGTGCAAGCATTTGTATATGCTTGACATACAGACCCCAAAAAGGGAGAAACAAACAATTGCTACTTTCAGAAGTATTTGCAATTTTCGTACTAGTCAACATACTTTTTCCGATCACTCTATTTTAATAGGGATGTTGTCTTGTCCGTAGACAAAGCGGATTCGATGTTAAAATATAATAGTAAGTATCCTAATTTTTACCATACCTGGGTCTGGACTCTGGACATCGTCCCCTATCACGATGTTCCCTACTGCTCTAACTACTAAGTGCAGGAAAAAGAACCGACGAAGTAGGAACTGCCGTTGAAGTATGACTGAAACACCATTAAACAGGATAAGATCCGACCCAAAATTGTAAGAAAACAGATAAACTCAATCAGGATTTGAAGAAATGACATTTACTGAAGTAGCTCAACAAGACGTTGACTGACACCTGCTTCGATTATGGTTTGAATTTTGTCATTAGGACCATCAGAAAGATATGAGAGTGCCCAACATTCATATGTTAGCACCATCTTGTCTGGAAAGATAATACCAGAAAAAACTTGTAAAGATCAACGCTTGAAAAAGAGGTCCGTCAATCAAATCACTATAAGAAAGACCTACAAACAACCTGATCAAATTGCAGTTGGGGCTTGCCATGACAGAAATTTGATGAAACCCAGGTGGTATTTCTTAGCATTGAAAGCTTTGCATGCTCATTCAACTGAGCCGGCAATGCTGGGAAAGCAGCACTAGCAAGGACAAGATCACAACACCGAGAAGAGTCACCAGCCACATTGCCCAGAGCCCAAACAACTTATAAGTTAAGAAAAAAGGACTCAATAAGATACGTGCCAGGACAGTCGTATCAATTAATTTGGAATGTCGATGTTTAAATGCATTATAATAATTCCAAAGGTACCTGCTCCCTGCAGACATCATCACTAGGAGATCCAAGAAGCTTCACTAAGATTGGGACAGCCCCATGTTCAATCAACACTACTTTTGTATTTTCAGATGTTCCAGAAGCAATATTAGTAAGAGCCCAGGCAGACTCAAACTATAACAGAGTACAAACATCTTATTCAATGAAGTGATAGAAAGAAAGTAATACACGTCCAGTGTAGCACAAAAGCAAGGTACCACGAATTCATAACACAAACCTGGAGCTGTGGGTAGTCTTCCCTCGTAAGAAACTCCACAAAACGAGGAACAACCCCAGATTGTATAACTTCATCAATCAGAGGGGTTCTCTCTGTTAATTAAGCCTGCATGTTAGACACTCAAGATTCGTCTTGCATTCCTTGATCCATTGAAAGTTTTCCGGAACAGAGGCGAAAACAAAAAAAATTACAAACTCCTGTCGATACCTATTGAAAGTTTTCCGGAACAGAGCAGTTGCCTCCGGCTGCAAATAATTATAATTAGACCACACCCCAGCAACCATACCCGGAAGTCTCTCTCACTGCAACAAAAGAAAAAAGTAGGCAACTAATTATCAATAATCTATGGATTCTACTTATTTGAGTTGGGCAGGACTTGTACATATCTGATCCATTGCAATCTCTTAAGCATATGCATATATAGAAATCTCATAAACCCTTTAATTAATTTTGCAATACCGACATATTCAAATAAGCATCATCAACAGATTTAATTTCAAACAACCTCTTAAACCATGATTGAACACTAGCAGATTTCAATAAACTTTATAAAACACTAGAGGTATCCTTATTGACTTATAAACTCCGAAAAAAATACAATATAATACAAACTAAACGCACATCTACAATTACAGAAATAACATTATAAATAAACAAAAAACACCAGGATCAAAGTACTAAACAAACTATAAATATACTCATTGCTCGATAGTTGGTGCTTGAAGACTCGGCTGCATTTGATTATCTTTGATGCAGCCTTCGCAACACTTCTTAAGCAAGTTCTCTTCACGCTTATTCTTCCGAATCTCAACCACAGTATGTAACATCCCAGTCCTACATCGAGTAGATTGAGATAATTTGTTCAGTATATAAGTAAAAGTACTACTACTAAGTGCACCAACAAATCATGATCTTTTGGGGGCTTGTGGATTACCCAAGTTGTTGTATTTGGGTCAGTTTACTTTGGCTTATTTCAGATTCGGAAGTCGAGACTTGACCCGATTTTTGAAAAAGACTCGGGATTTGACCCGGGTTGTCTGATATGGTATCAGAGCCTTGCCCGGCCGGAAGTGCTAAGGCACTGCCCGGGTTCCATAAGTTTGTCCATGTCCTCGACGAGGACGTCGACCCAATAAAGTGGAGTGTTTGTAACATCTCATATCGAATAAATAAAATGTATTTGGGCCCTTTATAAGGACAAGTAGCACTTCCGGCCGGGCAAGGCTCTGATACCATATCAAACAACCCGAGTCAAATCCCGAGTCTTTTTCGAAAATCGAGTCAAGTCCCGACTTCCGAATCTGAAATAAGCCAAAGTAAACTGACCCAAATACAACAACTTGGGTAATCAGACCCCCAAAAGATCAAAACTTTCAAGAGTTGGCTCTGGTACCATTTATAACAACTCAAGCTCATAACTGAATGCATACCAGGCCCAACAACCCACCACAGGTCAGCCCATAAAAGTTAGCAATTTTAGGTATACATTAGTTATTGACTTGTCCTTATAAAGGGCCCAAATACACTTTATTTATTCGATATGGGATGTTACACAATATCCTGTCTCGCTGTCTCCTACCTTCTTCAGTGACAATAACCAGGTTCCTATGAGCCTCGGTCCTAGCATTTGGTCTCAACAACATAGCTGCTAATAGCTTCTACTCAAAACCCTAACAACCACAAAACGGTTTATACAAAACCCTAACAAACATAAACAATAATATAATTAAAACCCTAGCAAATACTTGTACAAAACCTTAATAAAACACAAACTGTATACATGCAAACGTTTAAAAAACTCGTAAACCGTAGTGAACGCAGTATATAATAATAATAATTTAATATAAACATAAAAAATGTCTATTACATATTTACATACCAGGGAGGGAGGACCAGAGAGAATTTCTTTAATCACTCACTCACACAAAACATTTCATCACCGATGTCTCAATTGGTTGAGAACACGACCTTTGGGGCTTACCACCCCGAGGTCCCAAGTTACATCACTAGTATCTCAGTTGGTTCAGAACAGGACCTTTGGGGCTTACCACCCCGAGGTCCCAAGTTCGATTCGAGCTAAGTGCATGGAAATAAGCGGGACATTCAGGGATAAGTCGAGGTGCGCGTAAGCTGACCCTATAAAAACTAGCAAAAAAAAGAGTGACAATATGAAAAACTGGGAACAAGGAACAATGTGATGCACTTGTTCAACCTGGTATCACTAAACCGAGCTGGGCCTGACCAAACAGATGGTAAATATTCTAGGATCGGGGATGTCGAATGCAATTTTGCTTCACCAGGTACCTAGAAAAGTAATTAGCAGTTGAATTTTACGAAACGCAGGAAAATATTGCACAAGATTAGAGATATGCATATTGCACACAACTGAATTTTACCATGCCTTTAACTCTGCAGATCAGATATAGATACTTTTTTTATCTAGGTGAAGCTTGCCAGATGCTCTCACGTACAGTTTTTGGACAACTTTAAGTATATTTTATTTTGTCGATCTCTAGGAAAATGTAAGCTCATAGATTGTTACATATATCAGATAGCAACTTGAAATTATGATCTTACTTTTGCTACTGGAATTAATACCTGACTTGCATCGAGACACACTTTGCTTTGCTAATAAGTTTGCATCTAGGACCATGTTAAATTGTTAAGCAGTCGAATATATCAGCAATTTTCCTGTTATCTATCATATTCAATGGTATAACCTACTGATCATCACAGACTCATAAGTTATAAACCAAAGATTAGACGAGTAGGCCATGTTCAATTCACTCAAGTACATGACCAATATTTTGAGGACATTGAGTAGCACTTGTACTCATCCATATTTTTATCGAGGTCACCAAGATCACTCTCTCAGAAGATGAGAAATCAAAATCTCAGCAACGCATACTCAAGTACATTTCGTAATACTGCAATATGTGTGTATAAAAGGCCTATGATTCATTTTGGAAAATGGAAAGGGTATGGCCTTTTGAAAGTCCCAGTCATGCTGAATAAACCTGTTTCATAACATCTTTTTCAGTCTCACAGCCCAAAATGCTAAGTTGAGTAGATTTTATAAGAACAAATTTATGCATAAAAATTCTGGTAGATAAATTACTGTTTCTGAATTTTTTTTAAAAACTGCGCGGTACTCCTCTCTGCAGTAATGTACTGTAATGCATTGATTTTTGGACTTTAATTTAGCGAACCGCTTATTTTTAGTCCTGCAATCTTGTGATGTTACCCATGAACTTAATAACTTTTTTGAATGTAAATCAATAAGTTTGTTGGACTGTCTGTCTCTGAAACAAAAATCTCAGATAGCTATATCTAATCCGCCATTACTCAGCTCTGTTATTTCTCTTTCAATTGAACATATTCACACACTACATTTGTTTACTGACAACGCTTGAACCCTCAAACTCCAGTTGACTGCAGTAACACTGTTGGACTCGAAGCAAGTTTTGTAACTTCTATTTCACATAAAATCAGGAAGTAAAAAACCAAGGCATCAACTTTGAAGTAAACAGTCTGAAAGAGATTTAAGGCATCTTTAATCTGTATGTACAAAAAGTTAATGCCTCTGCAGCACTAAAAGGACCTGAAATCTTGTTCAGATACAAGCATCTTTCAACCCCACCACATAAATTTGTACTGTGGAACAAATATATAGTTTGGTGCAGAGGTGTGGACAGTTTTAGCACTGTCGCCCTTTTACGATCGTAAAAGGGTGACAAGATTTTACTCTGCAGTAGCAGAGTAATTGAATCAGTGGTTCTGATATATTAAACCAAAGGGTGTCTATTGGTCAAGACCTCAAGTACTAGCAGAACTAAGTTAAGGTAGCTAATCCTCGGAAGAGAAAGTGCCTCGCCACTAAAATTTGTCTCCTCTAATTTTGTTGTCATGTTGAAGCAACAATGGAAATTACTATATAGATAAGAAATGTTTCTTGTCTGCACTTTCTAGCTAGACTGCTATCATGCACTTGATTATCACATACGAGATTTAAAAAAAATTAAAAATATATATAAACATAAACATATAAGGATTTTTCCCTCGGCCAGAAATTAAATTAGCATTGAAACAGTAAATTTATTAAATACAATCACCGATTATAATGCTACAAATTATACATCAGCAGTTACGATGGTACGGACCTGATAGATTATCGATAAAATTAAGAGGGTTCTTAGCCTTTCATTTGATTTGTTTCTCAGTCCAATAATGTATATATGTTTTGCCAAAAAAGGTGAATCAAATAGTTGATGTACGTAGTTGATGATAAGAGCCATGGATACACAAACAAGTGTTGAACTGCATTAGTCAATTGTATTACATCAAAATGTGGTCTTACAGCTTAGAATCTTTGTACTTGAAAAGAAACATGAAATGTACCCCATCAGACAATGAAAAAGAAACCCTGAAGATACATAACATTGTACAGCCCTGTCTATTTCCTATTGATGCATGTCCTTCCATTCACCAATCCTTTAAATCTGTGTACTCTATACAAGGAAGACACGTTCCGTGTCCAACTCTTCCACTTGCATGATTTCTCAGCTCTCTGTACAATTATCTTGCTCTCTATATATCATGTCAGTCCTTTGCTGATAAATTCAATTACATCATATAGTACTGTTATAGTCATGTAATATAAAGTGTAGTTAGATTGTGGGAGAGACGTTCATCATCACAATTAAGAATGAATGCTGCAGGACACATTTTGGCCCGTGTTTTTCGGAGTATGGTCACTTATCTTTTACCTTCAATCTATCGATGAAATTTTTTTTATCTATTAATCTTGCATCAAATTACAAAAACACAAGCAATGTCTGTAACAACGAGAAAATATACATTTGCACGGTATTATACATTCGAACTTATTAACATTATTTCGAAAGTGTGTGTAAAATCTGGAAAAATGAAAAGGCTAGAAGGAATCTATAGATATATACATAGATGTACATGCTAGAGGCAAGGCTTCCAGAAATTGTGTAGAATCACCGATCATGCATTGTTAAAGAGAAAAGATAAAGATTATACAGATGAGCATAGTATCTGGCTATTAAAGCTTCTTATGTCCCATCCTTTCCCTTCTAGCGTTGATCAGGGGTGGGTCTATATACCAGTTTATTATGAAATAATGCTAGTTGTGCACTGTTTACACTTCACACCAGTCAGTTAAACAATATGTTGTAATATTCAATAAGTTACTATAATAGATTTAAAAAAATTATTTTTTTACACATTAGTTCATATTTTTTTATATTTAAACTTCTACTATTAACAGAACACTTTTCGTTTGCCCTGCACAAGAATTCTGAAATAGGCTTACATAATTGAGCGTGTACAACTTTATGTCACACCTATCCTCTATAAATTTGAGAAGAATACATGTAACATGCATGTATAATATTTTTACTCCCACTTCTCTAAGATGACAGAAAGAGATTTGCATTACGATGATCAATCTGACCAAAAACTCTCTTCAACTTCTGTAGTGAAGCTTTTTGGCATTGTGGTCACTGACACCAACAAATCTCCAGTGACAGAGCAATCTGATTTCGACAACAAAAAATATGAATGTCAATATTGTCATCGAGAGTTCAGTAATTCTCAGGCTTTGGGTGGCCATCAGAATGCTCACAAGAAAGAGCGGCAAAGATCAAAGAGGTCCCAGTTTGCAAGCAACCATCGTCATCGACGGCTAGGAGTGACACTGCCACTTATCAATGTCCATGCTGCTCGATCAGATTCGATGGTTTACTCAGGTGGCCCCACATTTCGATCCCCTATTGATGGTTGCGCACATTCACCAGGCCAAGTGTTATCAGGGATTCCTCTTAGAAACCATAGCAATTTCTTCATCGGACAGCCGTATCTTTTCAGCGCCTTGGGACCATTGAATGTTGAGAGTTCGCAGTCACGATCATCTGATGCTAGGGCAGCAGCATTGGACGGACTAGATGTAGATCTTCACCTATAGTCTATGACAAGCTGTGTAAAATTATGGTGTTCGTCTAGCATTGCGCATTTAAATAAACTTTTTTTTACTAGCATAATTGGTACACATATAAATTTAGACAGTAGATTATATTTTCAGCTTCTTGAAAATTAAGTGCAAATTTAACCTTCTACAACAATTTTGAAAGTGACATTACCGTGGACAATTTTATATATTTGTTCTGTCTAGAAAAATGATGACCATTCACTTGTAAACTCAAAATGGGAGAGAGGAGTAAGTCATCAATAGTTCATATCTAACTTTCATTCTCTACCTTTAAACAATAACGCTTTTATAAACATGACTAGTCTTACAAAAGAAAATCCATCTTTATTTTCCCCTCTTCCTTACAAGAGAAAGAAATATATTGATTAATAATCACGCTAATACTAATTAATTTCATAAATTTATGATGAGCGAAATGTCAGAAGCCTTCCGAAAGCCACCCTATAGGTTTGAGACATCACCTTCCCCGCAAAGATTTGCCATGCACGCAGAAAATGACATGAACCATCGGTTCAATTACGAGATACCTGAGCCTTCCGCGAAACTAAAGACAAAAACAAGCACATCAAAGCCAAAACAAAAAATAAAATCATGGTTATTGATTAGGTTAATTATATCTGTATATATTACTAATGGCAGGTTAATTGTTTTTGTTTTTCAATAATATTTTTGGGGATGGAAAACATATTTAATATTATTAAATTTTAATGGCAATTGTTTCTTTTTCTTCTCAAAGTGCATATAGGCATGTTGAGTTGATGACTGTATTTTAATTCCACAGAAACAAGGCAATACATATTAAGAAACACGAAATGATGAAGCAGTCTTTGTTGAATGTGATATACATATGCAGTTTAAAGCGTATTCTAGCACACAAGTCTGCAGACTCCAGTTCTACAGTTTGGTGATCAAATGGCCAAGAGTTCGACACATCCTTCTTATAAGTTACAAGTGGCGGAACCAAGATTCAAAAGATCGAGTGAAGTTAACACTTTTTTCATAAATGAATAGTTCAAAATTTCAGGTTAGTGACCATTGACCAACACTCAAGGTCTCAAGCTGATATTATGTCCAAATGTATATGGAAATACAGTCGTTCATAGCTGTTGGAGGTTGTGATTGGATAAAGAACATCTCAAGACAACCGAGTTTCTGTCATCACAGACGTAAAAAGCATGATATGATTAATGAAAACTACATCACATAAGATCTATCTTCCCAGAATTAGTACGTCTATGATGTTACGCAAAAATAATACCAAAAAAAGCTCAAGAAAATAAACACTGGATTGTTATGGTTAATTAAACAAACAACAAAACATAACATTGTCTATATATTGAGAGTAGTTAACTGAGGAAAACAAGACAAGGCAAATAAATTTATTGAGTGATCAAGACGATTAAGAGCAGAAAATAATAATTAACATTAAATCATTAATATCGGACAATAGGAAAGGTATACTAACGAGTTTTCCGTCAAATAAAATGCCAGAAACCACAAATGTTTTATTAACTCCGTACAGACTGATAAAATGTATCATCATCAAAATACTAAACTAACTCCCCATGTATATAATAATTAATAGAAGCCCAAGCAGGAGAGGTATGGAACCCTTCTGAGCACTGTTCTCTCGTGCTTGAATATGCTCAGCCACATTGAAGTTACCTACGCAACACAACATAATCTAATCAGGACAATCTGCAAAGAGTAAATATTACGAAAAGGGTGATGCTTTACCTCTATTTGGACCATAGCTACATCCTGCCTTGATCGTGGCCCTCACGTCCCATATTGAAGCCCTGTTGTAAAACAAGAAGTGGGATAATATGTTGTCGATACAGTCGAGAACAAGGTTTGTTTCACTGAAGCACGACCCATGGCAGTACTGATCAGTGTATTCAGGTGGCACGTTGATGTTTCCGCTCTCTGTCAATCTATAGGATTGCTCACAGCTACTATAAACCTGCCGAAGAGACAGACAATGTAAGCAAACTGTTTCTTTAGTTGATTTTTCATAATTATTTTTTCAAGTTGCATAGGAGAAAATCTCGTGGAACTAACTTGAAGTTTTATGATACAAGCATGATGCTGAACAATACAAATGTTACTGTTTTAACCAAGGCAATGAGGTAGACTAAATTAATGAATGCAGGCGAAAAGAGATGTTAAATACGTAGTTATTGTTGAAACATAACAGGGCTTTGGAAACAACTTCAGCAGGATCATCAGCGCCCAAACTTCCTGTTTGAGGAACATATCCACCTGCATTTCCTGTTTGAGGAACGTATCCACCTGCACCTCCTGTTTGAGGCAGGTTTCCAACTCCTTGAGAACCAATTTGAGGGAAATAGTCATCTGCCTTGCCTGTTAATGGAAGAGAAAAACTTGAATATGAACATCCCATACAGTGCTAAATGAGCAAAAAAGTATTTCTTTACTCCATGATACCTAAAAGATTGCAGGGAAACACGAAAACAACAATTAGAACTAGAATTGCAACGTTGTGCTTAGAGATAAATGAAGTCGCCATCTTTTGCACTGTAACTGATAGTAAATCTCTATTAAATGGAACTTAAGAGTTACATTTGGCTAATTATATACACAGAATGTATTCAAGGTTTGAGCTGCTAGATGTGGATGAACACCAATGTGTAGAATCATAACCACCGATATAAAAAGAGCAAGACTTTGATATAAAACACTATATTTACAAAAAAAGAATGTACAAAGTATTAACTTTAGCTTTGGTTAAAAAAATGGTTGGGATAATAGTGACTAACAAGGAGGCATTTGGTAATTAAGCCACCAACTTAACTTGCAGGAACAATTCTTCGTGAGTTTTATGAGTCAAACCTACTACCACCTTCTATAGTTGCAGACTGCTGTACAAGTTTTAAAGAAATGTTTTTTGCTTTGGTCATGTACGTGTACAAAGCTTTTAGCTGAATGTACGTTTGTGATTAACATCCCATGCATGAAGCATGCATATAAACCAGAAACAAACTAGTGTTAGAGACCAAGAATGTTATTGTTCTTCATCCAGAACAACAGAGCATAATATGAAAATGGTTAGGGTGGTCAGACCAGCTTTAAGATTCAGGTTATTATTTTTCTCTTGATAATAATATATTTCTCAATATTGTTCTATACTGAGAAATTAACCACACTTCTAGTATAGTAGAATATTCTATTTCATGTCCAGCATGTGTCTCTATGACCAAGGAAGATTTGAACCAGAATGCAAGCATTCAAATTCACTTGATAAATTAGTTGGAAATTGTGATTGACCCTTAATTAAAAACATCATGCACCATCCAACTGGGAAACTCACATGCCAAGTGATAACGTGTGTCCATGTGACTGGCCTAACCAGGCCCTTCCTAGAAGATACTCCTCAATACAATATGCAGACTACAATTTACTCTGTTCATCGAGGTTTATAATATATAGGCTTCAAATTAGTGTAACTGTTACAATTTTATTTGATAAATGTTCTAAACTTGACTTGTTCTCTAAAATAAATTCGAGAATTGTCAATTTTATTAACCAAAAAATGAAAAAAGGATAAGATAATAAGAAAAGTTGTTTTCCAGTGCTCTGTATGATGAGAATTGCAAGATGTTATGTCACAAATGTACTAGTTTGAAGCCTAAGAAAGCTCGTCTCTAAATAGCTGAAAACCTCTAATTTTTCTGCCATTAACCAAGAGTGGTTCATCTCAATTCTCAACCAAACAGTATGTCCTCATTTGCCAGCGCGATAATACAGTAGTTGTACATCTACAGACTACAATATACATATAAACATGCAATTCTGATCATTAGAATGATTCTGTTTCAATCATCCAGCATATCTATTTGATGAACTAATTTTTCCAGTACAAGGAAAATCCAAACTGATCGATTACTCATTAGTGAGAGCAATGAAATTTGTATTCATAAGTAGCTATGTGTGATTTAAGCATGTGCAGAGCTAGCTAGGATATACTAAGCTTGAAAATTTACATAGATGAACATAAAAACCAAGTCTATTAGTTTACATATTCGTCAATATCCTCCTCTTTTATATTCATATCATTATTTGGACCTATTTATTTAATTAGAGGAGCTCATGAGGCCATCCCTTCCACAGAAGTGCAAGCAGGTCTCCGTGGAGGAAGCTGCTGGTGAGGTGTTCTCTGAATAAAAATTGGCTAATATTATTAAGAATTCAAATAAGATATAACAAACACTGATAATAAGCTTCAATTTATCTATATTTAATTATTTTGAATGTGTTACCTGCAGTTTTGGCTGCAAATTCTCTATATACACTGACGATATTGGATCAACTCCGGCAGCTTGCTGCTAATAGAGAAATTAAACTAAGCCATTATTTTATAATTTTGGCAAAGGAAGCAAGAAATAACAGATTTAACTCTTTCCATTGACAAACTAACCTTGCACAACGCCCAATCTGCTGAATCAAAAAAGGCCCTTTCATGATTCTGCATTTGGATATAACACATATATAATTAGTCATATATGCTACAAAAATGAAAAACTTGATATCATCAATTTTGGAAGAAAAAAAAAATTGCCTTGGAGATCAAAGGCTTCTTCTTCGGCATTATTTCTCCGTATTTCTTTTGTGCCGAGTTTGACTGTGACAAAATCAACCAAAATTAAAAAATAATTATATTCACTTCTTTGAATTAGACATAAAAGTTTATTACTTGGCAAAAAGATAAGAATTAGACATGAAAGTTGGACTACTTTGACTAAACATGCATTCACATCAAACAGGACAACATAGACTGGAATAAATTTGTTAGGCTACAATTGAAATTCTAATCAAAACTATCCAACTGAAAAAAGACAACTACCATTTATATCAACTGAAAACAGAAGTTGTGATTAAGTAATGACTAAAAATTCTATTAACACATGTGTGCCTAACTCTAATCAGGATATTCTAAAACTCCACTAGGTCAGGGTAACTAGCCAAACTCTCCTCAAATTTATCACGAAACCTAACACATGTTCTCTACCACATTATGATTATACTAAAGAACCCTCCCCTTTAAGTATATTTTAGAAGTAAAAACTATAACATTTATAGATCAGCGAATTCTATAAATAGAAACCAAAGTATAGGGAATTGGGAAAAAATATTAGTTTGCTACTACATGCTTTTTAGGTCCCATGCCATTTATGATATGAACATCCGAGAAGACAAATAAATTTGGTATATATCTACACATATATAAATAAATGAATACTTGTATCATTATGACGAATTCTATTTCAGAAAGATATGCAAATTGCGATACAAGACCGTAAATATGCAATGTTATTCATCCGTAGATGTTTCCAATTTATATACTTGTGACACTTTCAAAGTTATCATAATTGTGTTATATTTATGTACCATATTGGCAAGGTTCTAAAGATTCCTAGGGGCTAGGCTCAAGGTACATCCTAGCAATTAAGGTATATGCAAAAATAAGTTTGCTACTGATTCAATTTATATGCCACAAAATGAGAAGTATGAAAGCGTATTATATACATAAAAAGGCATACCAAATTTATAATTCGTTAACTACGGGTCTAAACCTCAAGATCGCACCTATCAACACACTAAAGTTTATATAATTTACTAGAGTATTGATAGTGCAATAACAAATTTAACAATATTCATAGTCAAAAATTTCATACATGAAATTCATTGAAATCTTCATTCCACATATATCTAATTAAGGTTTTCGAAAATTGCCTCTCTAATATAAGATTTTGAGATCATAAGAATACTTTCTTAGTTTCCAATTAGTTTTATCTTTCTTATTGAATATATAGAGATGGTCACTTATTTCTTATTAAACTATCATTAGAGATATAGTTTTGTCTCAATTTTTCATTATTTTTCTTGCATGCAGTGATGGAACAAGAAATATCCGAAAGGGGGGCAGGCAATTTTATTATAAAAGTGTATTGAAACCCAAATATTAATTAAATGTATAAAAATTGTGATATTGAAAATAATGGGCACAGCAAGATTTTGCATTAAAGGGAAGAACATACACCTTTCGAGAAGTTATAAGGAGAATCCACAGATTTCATAAACAAGAACCAAATATACGAAAACAATGAGTTACAAGGTACCCCAAACAAATTCTTGTTAACTACTCCATACTATTTCAAGTCTTGTTGTCTTAATACTGATTACGTTTGGTTTGGCATGGTGTAATTCTCTTCTATTAATACCAAAATTCACTTCATGTTCAAGGAGATAAAATTCACCATATATCCAAAAAAACAAGAACGCCATGAATTTTAAAGAGAAAAGAAAAAGAAAAATATGGATGATTAATTAATCAATCAATCATACATACATAAATGAGTATGAATCAGTGAAATAAAGATGAAGGGCAGATAAAGAAGTAGTGACCTCGTGGTTCTGGGCAGTAAGAGTGTTGTCGTCTCCATTTCTGTTGTAAGTAGCTGCCATCTTTTTATTTACACATGCACTACTCTCTGCACATACATGTAGTGAGAGAGAGATTTAAATATATATCGAGAGAGATAGAGAAACAGAGAGAGAGAGAGAGAGAGAGAGAGAGAGATTTACCTTGTAAGCAGAGAAACAGGGGATCGCAAGAATGAATGGGGATAAAAAAGACAAGAACAAATCAACAATATATATATATATATATAAAGAGAGAGAGAGAGAGAGAGAGAGAGAGAGAGAGAGAGAGAGAGAGGAGAACAGAGGTTAGGAAAAGGTTGATTGAGTAAACGAGTTGTTAGATAAGAAGAATGTATCTATCTACCTATCGAAATATATACCAGCATATCAGCATGTCACCCACGCACCCACCCTCGTGTGTTAAAACATGTTTCTTTCTTTCTTTTTCTTTTTTCAGTACCAAGTTTTTATTCAAACAAATTCTATCAGTTTAGTCGAAACACACTTCATATATTTCCGATCGAATTATGATAATTAATTTCATTTCACATGTATAATATTTTTAGTTAGAATTTATTAGTTGATATAAGTATTAGGGCCTCTCATAGTATTCAATATTTTTTCCCATTCTGTGCTTTTCAGTCTATAGTATCTAATTTATTATTAGGATTTACAATTCCACAAAAATCATATTTGTTCACAATTCGAAAATCGAACATGAGATTCACACTAGTAGTTTTGAAATGATCCTGTACCCATCCTTATCGCTATCTAAATTATTTATATTGGTTGTCAAAAAAAAATTGTCCATATTGGTTTAGAACTCAAAATCAAGCCAGTAATGACATACAAGTTACCATGACAATATCTTCGAAATACCCAAATTTATAGATATGCTATACTACTATACTAGTTTAAACTTATTTTCTATATATTTGAACATTCGAATACGTAACATTTGTCTACTTATTAGGAAAACTTCCATAAATGAAATTATGTAAATTTCAAGTTATCTTCCTCGTGGATTGACGAGATAGAGAAAAATGGATAAAAATGACCAAAACAAATGGGTTCGAATGTGGTTTTGCAATTTCTAAGAATAGACTAATTCATTTTTCTTTGGTCTTTACTTTGGAATTGGGATTAATCAAAGTTGACAACTCAAAATAAAACGTATTTAATATTATTTTTTCCAAACTCGCATAAATTTGTATTTGAACATATCTCAAAAAATCTCTATTTATATATAAGAGAATTGTCTTTTGCATCCTCCATGTGAGATTTAGGTTGACACTGCCTAATAATTCTCCCCTCAAACCATCAAAAATCATAAATCTCGTGACTATTTTACTGCAGCTCCACGGATATCCAGCTCGTTTACAACAAGGACCTCCCACGTCGTACAATCACAACCCATTATCCCAAAATCAATTTCTGAATTTTTGACTTTGATCGCTTGTTAGACTGCAATCAAGTCTTAATTTCATAATATTATGATATTGTATATTTTGAACCGATTTCACACAGATTTATATTTGAGTGACCTTATAATAATGGAATTAACTGACACTTGTATAAATATATAAAAGAGAATTATCTTTAACTCCTCCGCATGGAGACTTGGATTGACCCTCCACGAAATTAATGGTGTAAAATATCAACCAAATTTTGGTTCATAGCCACGTCACCCCATGCCTCAAATTCTAGTTCTAGAAGAAAAATAGCATACCATCTCCCTGCATGCCCGTATGCTATACCATTTTTATTAAATAGCATAGTGCATTACTGCATTCATCTAGAGGGCCGGCAACATGTCGAATTGGATCAGATTTTTTAATATCCTAATCTAAACCTGAATTTTTAAATAAAATCCGAACCCGATCTGTATATGAAAAGTATTCGAAAATTAAAATCCGAATCCGATCCAACAGATTTCGGATCAGATTTTACCCGAAACCTGAAAGTTTGGATCGGAACCGAGACCCGAACCCGAATTAAAAACATACTTGAATGTGTTGTATAGTACAAGAGGTGTATGTATAGAAAAGAATTAAGAGAGAGATAATTTTATAAAGGAAGGATAGAATGATATAAGTAAATAGACTATTTGACTATTAATTACTCTGTATTTATTTTTAAATTGTAAATATTAATAATAAAATGTTATAATAAATAATAATTAACATGAAATATGTGTAAATATTAATAATAAAATGATATAATAATTAATGAAATGTATTTAAATTATTTATCATATTTATTAAATTAAGTAATATTAATATATTTAATAATTCATTATATATATGTTGGGTTTTTATTGGTTTTAGATTCGAATCGGGTTTTAGATCAGGTATCAGTTTAGCAAATTTCAAACGGGCGGGTTGGATAAAAATTTCTTCCCTATTCACCTATAGCGGCAAGCACAATGTTGGAGTCTCAATACAATACAAATACTCTAAAAGCCCAAAGAAGCCCGCCATCTATCGGACAAACTTTAAATTTATTACCGGATAGTTTGGTTCCTACTATTCACGTGTCATTACGAGGGTACTAAATATTCAATTAAGTTTTTTAAATTTTTTAAAAATCATATTTTAAATTTGATAAAGTATGAATTTTTAATATGTTAAGAGATAGGGGTATTATTCATAAATATGAGTAGTGGAGTTTATTTCTACTTTTTATTTCCTTTATTTATTTATATTTAAATAATTATAAATATTATTAAAAACAAAAATCTCATAATAAAAGGGATAAATATTTAATTAAACATAAGAGCAAACATAAAAACAAATGATATAATTCAAAGATTCTTTTTTATAAGAGTCAAGTAAAAGGGAGGAGAGAAGGAGAATAAAAAATCCGCATCGAATTTGAGCTAAACATTATTTGTTATTTATTGTATATTACTACAGTAATAGTTTTTTTTTTTGATCAAACTACAGTAATAGTTATAATATGATTCCCAATGGGATATATAAATCATTAAATTTTCTGTTGTTATTGTCTCCTGTCTCTCCCCTCCCGCTCTTTTACAAACAACTAGTGAAACTGTGACAGTGAGCGAGAAATTAGGGTTACTCTCGTGTAAATAATCAAATCTCTCTCTGTGACAATTCGGGTCAAATTCCGAGTCTTTTTTCAAAAATCAAGTCAAGTCCCGACTTCCGAATCCGAAATAAGCGTAAAGCAAAGTAAACTGGCTCAAATACAATAACTTGGGTAATCCACAAACCCACCACAGACCCCCAAAAGATCAATGATTTGTTAGTGCACTTAGTAGTAATACTTTTCACTTATATACTGAACAAATTATCCTAATCTACTCGATGTGGGACTGGGGTGTTACAAACTCCCCCACTTAAATTCCTGACGTCCTCGTCAGGCCGAACAGATAGCCCATAGGCCCAGATCGTACCTCTCTAGTCATTGTGGGATAATACCAGCTAGTTTCGTGTCCCCACCTCCGAAACTCTGTCCATTGTGGGATAATACCACCAGCCTTCGTGTCCCCATCTCCGGCAACTTGACGAATCAAGCTTTCGAGAGTTGGCTCTGATATCATATGTGACAACCCGGGTCAAATTCCGAGTCTTTTTTCGAAAATCGAGTCAAGTCCCGACTTCCGAATCCGAAATAAGCGCAAAGCAAAGTAAACTGGCCCAAATACAACAACTTGGGTAATCCACAAGCCCACCACAGGCCCCCAAAAGATCAATGATTTGTTGGTGCACTTAGTAGTAATATTTTTCACTTATATACTGAACAAATTATCCTAATCTACTCGATGTGGGACTGGGGTGTTACACTCTCCCTCTATCCCTCTCTTTTCCAAACAATCAGTGAAAGAGAGAAATTAGGGTTGTAATAATGGAGACAAATAGCGGAGTGCGTGAAGATTAGATGAGTTTGAATTTGAATTTGAAGAATCTTTGACTTGTACCTGACCCATCAGTATGCTCTTGTTGAGTTTAACGCCATAGAGGTATGCGTATCTCTTGCTCATTGTCAACATTCAACAATACTAAAATTATAATTCTAAACCACATTATTATTATTAATATCGGGTAACAATCCGGCGAATTTTTTTAAAAAACTTTCATTATATTTTGCAGAATCATAATAAAAAATATAAAAAAGTGTTTAAACAAACATTTTATTATAGTTTTGCAAATAAATTTATGGTTTTCATTTTTTATTATGTCTCTGCAGAATTTAGTAAAAGTAAAAGTTTTCACGAGGCTAAAAAGTTTGTAGCGGAGTGTTTATTATTATCTCTTTCATCTTCTCTTTTTTTATTTTGTTGATGCATATATTATTTCTTGATTTATTTATATCACAAGTCGTTAATTATCCATACATGCACAGGTTGAATATGAGATTATGTGAATGTTGTCAGATTAGTGAATTTACTTTCTTCCCCGCCTCCTACAATATAATTAGCCTGCTCATCACTATCGAACCTTACTTGCCCGCGCATGACACAAATAAAACCTTTGAAACAAATATAATATTTAGGTCTGGACAAACTACAAAAATAGTGGTTAATTGTGTTTGTAAGGATCAAGGGGAACTACGACTCTCAAACACTGCCTGATGAACCTATAGATTATCATCTCTCTGATTCTGAAGTCTACGATGAAGACAAACTCTGTCCACTTAACCCTGCATTCTTAAACAAACTGAGCTAGTTCATCTCGCTCAGTTGGCTATTTGCGTCTATAACATGAAACAGGTTTGTCTCTGAGTCTTCTGTTTTATTTGTTTCTTTAACTATACCCCCCCCCCCCCCACCACCCTATATAAGAAACAATTGTAATAGTAATTGTTATTGATACAGTACAAGTGAAACCTCTATGGATTGATATTGTCAGGACCACAATTTTTTATTAATATAAAGAGTTGTCAATTAATCGATGAATTAATATTCATTCATTTCAAGAGTGAACTTTGATTATCATAATAAATATTCAATTTTAAAATATTCTTTCTGGAAGCTTAACGCCGAAGATACAAAACTAGTTGATTATGTTTCAATACGATATCAATTTCCTAACCTTTAGCCTCTCCTTATATTCCTACACACTGTAAATGAAGTTGATCATGTATTCGAGATTCTTTTATGCAGAATACTAGATTATGTTTCAATATCATAGCATTTTTGCAACTTTTACTCTCTTTATACTCCTATATACTCCCCCGTCCCATAGTTGTTCATTTTAAAACTTATCTTCGTTCCATATTACTTATCCATCTTTTCAATCAATACAACTTTTTTTTACAATTTTTCAATATTACTGTAACTTTTTAGTTTATTAGTTCCCATGCTGACTATTTATTCTCATTCATACTGCGAAAAGTGGAAGAAAGTTATAATACTTAATTTTTCTGAAAATTAATAAATGGACTAATAAATTAGAACGGACAGTGTATACACAGTGGACCATGTATTTGAGATTTACTTGTGCACAAGACTCTTTGACCATGTTTAAAAGTTACAGGTTTGAGGCAAAATTAGAGTTTTGAGACAAAATATAAGTTTGATTATATAAATCCTCTAACATGAGTATTTGCTAGTTAACGGATTTAAATAGCTTATTGATGTGAAAAAGTTAATTTTGAAAAAGCTATTTTTAGGAGCTTTTTGCATTAGAGGTTTGTAATGTGTCACAAACAGCTAATTTAAACCATTAGTTATCAAACAGTTTAATACAAAATAATTAATTCAACCCGCTAGTCAAAATATCTAATTCAATCCAGTAGTCAAAATAATTAATTTAATCCGCTATCGCTAACCGTTAAGCGCGAAGGCCTTATATGTGTCTCTCAAGAGAAAAATTCCTTATAATTAGTGACTTTATGTTTATGACATTTTCTTTTGTACAATGTTAACTTGAATTTGGTGTATTCTCTCAGTTTTATTTTAACTTTTTTTATTGTATGTTTACTTTTTTTATTTTTATGAATTTAAATATTGAATAAATATTTTATTCAGAAAAAATAAAATTTTAAAATAATAATTCTAACTACAAATAATATCAGATCATATCGAGTTTATCCATACGAGAATTCATTTTCATTAAAGTGGTTGCATTCGATATGTGTTGAAAAGAAATGAGCATACTTTATGGACGGGTCCATCCAATTTAATAATCGGTGAGGCTCAAGTTACCTAACCACTAGGACATCGACAACTACATGTAAACCAATCGGGGTCTATTTATATACTAATATTTCTTTCTTCTAGCTTTACAGTGCTGCTATTAGGAATAATTAATGCCAGCTGACAGAGAGTTCGTTTATTTAATTTATTTTTAATAATTTAGTTTATAATCTTACAAATGAGTATGTGTTCTAAGAAATTGTCGGCGTGAGCGGAGACATAGGACCTGGGTTTGTTTATTTATTTAAACATATCTTGATCTTGTAAGGGATTTCTTAAATTTAATTTATAATTTAAAAGTTATGTATATTGTTGATATTATTTAAATTAAAATATTTTATAAACATATAATATGTTTTTATTATTAAAAGATATTATACTTGTTGACTCATTCTTATAATTTATATTTATTAAATTATTATAAATGAGAAAAAAGGGAGATTGAGAATTATATATATATATATTAATATTAATTCAAAAAAATTATGAAATAAATTAAATATATTTTTCAACTTTGTGTTTCAAGTTCTGAAAAAAGAGAAATCAATTGAAATTTAATATTTTATAAATTGATTGTACGAACGATATGACATCGATCTCTTATTTTGAAGAAATAAGTGACTTCTAGAAATATATTTTTTTGAGAAAAAACATAAAAATTCACAATTTTATTAGTTTTACGAAAATATTTTGTAAATATATAATTTATAATCGAATGTAACTGTATTAAAAAAGAATTGCAGGTTGTTTTTAATTGTATTTGCTTGTAAAGTTAATTTTAAAAAAATCAAAAAATATATTTTCAGAAAAAAGGAAGAAAAACCCGTATTTGAGATTAAAAAAGATAAACCCCGTGTTTTGGATTCTTTTCTCAAAAGATATATTTTTTTAAACAAAAATGCTTGAAATTTGACGATATACAAAATATTTTATTTATGATTTCAGACTGTGAGTCCATTTGAAATTGTACAGTTCAAAAATATTGATGTTCAAAAAATTTGATAATTGTTTGCTAATATTATATATATATATATATATATATAAACTGCGTAAATCACACCACGAAATTACGGTGCGGTTTATACATCTTAAAAATATTTAATTTTAATTAAAGAAATAAATAATATTTTAAATAATGCAAGGAATGAAAAGTTATTACAATATCGAGTTATATAATATTTACAACTTCCTATATACATTAATTATATAAACATTTTAAAATATACGCCAGAAACTAGTAAGATAATTGTAAAGATCGAGAAGATTTATAATCATAACATGTATTTTCAATAAAAAGAATATAATATTATTAATAAATTTACATTATCAAATCTAATTTTAGTTTGTAAGCAATTATCATAAACTAGTTATAAATATAGAATATATATATATATATATATATATATACATGTCTATATTATATTATTATAGCCGAAAGATTAAAAAAATTGGTCGGTTGGTGGGTCGATACTGGGTCACGAGACTAAAATATATATATGTATTAGATATAATTTTATTATGATACGGACCCCAACTACATACATATATATATTACTTAAAGTTTTACATTTTAAGCCCAATTATATATTTATTATAACATGGGTCCAAATTATAACATATTTATATTAAATAAAATAAATTTATATAAAATAAGAGAACATATAATATTAAATATCAATAAAATTAATTTATTTAAATATTAGTTATCATGTGCTTCACATGAGTTATAAGTTTGTGTGTGTATATATATATATATATGATAAATATATGAAATTATAAGTAATATATAATTGCGGTGCGGTTTGAATCGCGCTACTAAAATGTTAAACCGCAATCCGCACCGCACCGCGCGGTTTGTCCAAAATTCAAACCGTAACCGCACCGCAAAAATTTAAAATCATGTTTTGCGGTGTGGTGCGGAGCGATGTAGGCAGTTTATGCGGTTTGTGCAGTTTGATGAATACCCATAATATATATATATATATATATATATATATATATATATATATATATATATATATATATATATATATATATATATATATATATATAGAGAGAGAGAGAGAGAGAGAGAGAGAGAGAGAGAGAGGGGTTCAAGGGAGATCCTCATTATCGAGAGAACTAGAGACCTCAATCCTAAGCGTAGATTCTTTTAATCATAGCCATAGATTCTATTAAATTAAGATTTTTTTAATTTTTAAACTAAGATTTTTTTAAACAAAATCTAATCGGTTGGATTAAAAGTAAGTCAACGGTAGATATATAGGATATCTGATTCTCTCGCTAAGGAATGGTCTCTCTTGAACCTCGCTATATATATATATATAGGCCATTACTTTAGAACACTTTAGAATCTTATATAAAAACTCATTTAGATTCTAAAGTTTAACATCGATTATGTTTTTTTATGTATAAAAATAGAATATAACACGAGATCAACAAAAAATTATAACATAATTATGTGTAAATTTCATTTTTACAAAATGTATATAAGATTCTATGCTGAATTCCATGTTAGATTCTATAATATTTGATTTTTAAAATTTAGATGAGATTTGATGTTATATTCGATATGTTAGGATTTATTGTAGTTCAATTTTGTGATTTTAATGTTAACAAACAATTCCCCATAAAAATGGTATTATTCCGTATTCTTTATATAAGACTGTTTTTTATGGAGTGGAATATATATATATATATATATATATATATATAAATTTTGAGATATAATAAGAAATATTTTTAATAAGATTTGATAATAAAATATGAGTCCGTTTTCAATAAAAATTGAAAAACATCGATTCAAAAGGAGGGAGAGAATAGCAATAATTTTTTTATTAAAATATATAAGTAGCAAATTGTTTGATAAATATCGGGAAAAACTTTTCCAAAAAGTGATTTTAGCAAGAAAGCTGTTTTTAGATAAAATAAGCCCCCTCATATATTGTTAAAAAAAAATTATTTTCTAAATTTTTCTGGAAAGCAACTACATATTTCATCATATATATATATATATATATATATATATTCTATTATACTTCAAAACATGTATATTGATTTTTTTTTAATCAAAAAATCATTTAAATTTTGAAATAACACTTTTTTCACCGATATTTTTAAATATCATAATATTCTTAAACGTCAATGTTAAACGGAATTAAAATAACTCTTTAAATCCTATAAAATAAAATTTGACCTATTTCAAAATATATAACTAATATTTAAAAAGAATTAAAAATAATAATTATAATTATGCAGTTAAAATATTTTAAAATATATGTAGAAAAATAAAACAAAAAAAATGGAATATTTGTTAAAATTACATAATAATTTATTAAATATCATACTCCAATTATTGGCAAACATAAGATTAATTTTGGTTAAGATCATGTCTCAAAAAAGTGATGATGCGGTAAAACATTATAATCAACCAATAGCAATTTTTTTTTGTTGCTAAATAGTACTGTAAACAATAGCAACTTTGTTGGTAGCTGTTGACTTGAAACTTGTTGACTGAAAAAAGCGTTAAATAATTGCCATTCTTACAACTTTATCATGTTGTGCTGCTTTAGTTTGAGCTTTAATCCAGTTAACTTACCTTTTATAAGCCGTTATAGTTATGCTATTCACACCCAAACGTCACATATATTTATAAACAACTTGTAGATTGTGTTTAGATTCATTTGTGTAAGAATCATAGCCTGCTAGAGTTTCTTGATATGGAAGGTGCCGTACCTGTACCACTTGTAGGCTCTGAGATTCATGGTTTTCATACCATGGCAGGTAATATATGTATACTTGTATAGTTGTATTCTCTTTACTAGCATTTTTGTTGATTTTACTAGTTTTTATCTAAATATTTATTTATATCTAGTAGGGATTTAGCATACCATGTTACGAGGTCTCGAAAATTTTAAGATGTTAGGAGGAGGACTTAATTTGATCGTATATTTTCGTGAAATCGTGTTCGGTATATATAAAATTTAATGACAGAAAGAGTAATAAGTTTGCTGTGAAGTGAAAATAAGAAAGTTCATGTTCGAAAATTCAAGTTATCGATTGTGCTTATTATCTGCAAATTTTAATGTATAAACCAAGTGTATGTGCTTGCTTAAGTCCAAGAACTTTGGCAATTGTCTTAGAGATTTATTTGTGTAACTATCAATATTCTATTATTAACTATACCATACCTTAAATGGAAGTTGTTATTTAATTATGTTTAGAAATGCACATTGTTATATATTTACAGTTCTGGTGTATAGTTGATGATTGAAGAACCTGAAATTAAAATGTTTTACCTCTGGAAATGTTACAATCCGTCATGTGGAAGTGGAACTATGCACATACTAGACTTTTAACGAAATTAATGCCTAAAGGCGATGATGAAAGCAACTGTAATTAGGGTTGTGCAAAGCATGTGTTTTAAACTTATAATGAGTCAAGGTGCAATATATATTAGGGTTGATGTCAGCAATAGGTGCTGATGAGAAAATGAAAGTTAGTGACGAGTTTTGGGGCCAAAATGTTGTGGTGATAGTATCCGGGCTTAGATAATGCATTTAATTTGTTTCTGTTAACTAGTATGTCGATGAAAAGAATATGGTCTTCTGGTTCCCATTCTGATTACAGATGAAGAGAAGTATCTCCTGTATGATCACAAACCATTGTAACTTAAAGTTATAATTTTGAGTTGTTCTCGTTGTAAGTCCAATCACAGACTGATCAAACTAGAAAAAATAGCTCCTCTATGATTGCAATCAAATATAAGTAATTGTTCTAATATTTCAATACACTTTAGTAATATCATATACTGTTTCTATACCTGCAGAAAGAAAGGAAACATATTATGGGTATTTGTGCAGGCTGCTGGTTTATCCTAGTTTTGATAGGACAATTATTTATCATATCCTTTAAGCTAAAAGATTCGAAATTTCATTTTGGTCATGAAATTTTGGAGGATACATTATCACTTTCAGCATTGAATACAACGATAATCAGTAGTCATGGAAACTAAAAGATGCCTCAACTCATTAAATCTAGCACAATGGGAATGGGAAAAAAATCTTAACCATATGTAGCTCGAATCTTCCTTTACTTATTGTAATACATTATGTTGTAACTTAATGGGGTTAACCTCAATCTTAGCTTTCCCTTTTGCTATTTGCCATCGTCACAGTGTTTGACCGGGTTTCTTATTTCTATGAGCAGACTTAGATATTGGTAACATAATGGAGGAAGCTAAGTCAAGATGGCTCCAACCAAATGAGATCCATGCAATACTTTGTAATCATAAGCATTTCACCATCTACGTTAGGCCAGTAAATTTACCACCAGGTATTCTATTATTTGCATAAATTGATTCACTCATTGCTTGCCAGCTATTCCTAAATACATTTCTATTATTGCTGGATAAGAATGAAGTCTATGTTCTCTACCTGCATTAAAGTAGACATGCAACAGTTCATAACTTACAGTAGGGCTCGGTTGATTTTTAGAGCCTGGACTAAAACATCAATTCCCCCAACTAGTCTAACCTTGGTAGTCTGAAAAAACGTTTTTCTTGTTATTTTTTGGAAATACATAGCCACTTGCCTAACGGTGTTTGGGTTCTAAAGATTTAATGTTTGAACGAGCTAAGATTATACTGAATCCATACCCATACCCAGAAATCCTCCATGAAATAAATCTTTCCATACTTATCCAAGTTGGATGATGGCTGAATTATAGTCCTAAGCTTCTAATAATCTTCGTCTTAATTGCAATCTATTAGCTGGCATGATGGTGTTGTTTGACCGCAAGATGCTGAGGAACTTCCGAAAAGATGGACATAATTGGAAGAAGAAAAAAGATGGAAAGACAGTTAAAGAAGCTCATGAACACTTAAAAGTGAGCCCCTTTCAATGCTTTATGTGGTACATTTCACATATAAGTTTATTTAAAGACCTTGGCTGAATCAATGGGTGCCAAATTTTTTCAGTATTTAGGTCGCCATCGGTTTACAGTCATTTGTAAATCAACTTTTGGAAACACAGAATCAATCGTCTTATCATAAACTTATGATTTCTGTTTCGGATATCAATTTGTACTAGTTGCATCAGAAATAACTTTCCTTTTGTTTTCTGTCCTCTTCAAAGGTTGGCAATGATGAAAGAATTCATGTATACTATGCACATGGCGAAGATAACCCAACTTTTGTTCGCAGATGCTATTGGCTACTTGATAAGTATGTTCCAACTTCTACTCAGTGTTCATATTAGTTGATTACTTTACATAAAAGGCTAGCATAACTACATTAAAATTACATATAATTTTTATACTATTATCTCGAAAACAAGTATTGGTAGACCGCTAATAGTTAGGACTTGATTATATTTTATGGTCTGTCCTTACATGAGTGGGGGATCCAGTGAGGTCACCCACCTTATGGAAATGTAAAAGAACACCTGAAAATCTCAGTATGTAAACTTTGCTGCTTTAGACCAGATTCTAATTACTCTATTTTTATTCCAGAAAATTGGAACACATTGTCCTAGTGCACTATCGCGACACTCACGAGGTTGGCTTCAAACACCTTATTAAACTCTCTTTTTCTTTATGTATCTTTTTGTGTGTTTATACATCATTTGATTTGAACTGTTTAGACTATTGGTAGTGCAATTGCTTAAAAAGTTTAAAAACTGCCATGGTGGCTGCTGCTACTCTATTGCTCTTTGATATTGTAGGTGTTCTCAAAGTATGTGGAATGCTTCTGTTTGTCTGTCTTCCTACATAGAATATCCTATATAATTTCCTTAAAGCTTTCCGTTTATCTAAAGACCCTATATTTTATATTCCACCTTATGTTCATTGATACAAACCCTTTTGGAAAAAAAAATCTCAAGTCCTAGCTGTTTGGTATTCCCTCTGTTTTTAGGTTTTCATAGACCTATAGCACATACGGAGCAGGCAAAAACCAAGTTACGCACCAAGTGATTGAATTTTAATAGCTTCCTTGATGCTCATTAAGAATATAGACCCTATTCTTGACTACCATATTAATCAGCCTGAGGTAACTAAATTATGGTCTTTTATTGCTTTCCTAATATAATTACAGGGTTCGCCAGCTGCACCTATATACTCCAACTCTTGCTCAGTCCTTTCTGAACCATCTGCTTCTCGGATTTTATCAGAAGAATCTAATTCTGTGGTTGATGAAGTATACTATACAGGTGAGAAAGCATATCTAGGTAACATTAGTTTTCCTCTGAAGTGTCGGCATCTTTTACCTGATTTTATGTAATGTGTTTTTATATTCTATCATATCTATTTTGAGAGACCAACCGATTATTTGTAACACGTGAAGTTTATATGGTTAAATATATTCCAACTTACTTCGAGAAGAAACACTGGTGGATTATTCAAGTTTAAGGCAATTGTTTTTGTAGTCGCTCAACATTCTCATTAAGACTGCTAGCTGATTTCTCATCTTCATATTACTAAAATATTAATTTTTCTCTCCAAATGTGTATGTCATGATCTTATCATTTTTTCTTTTTCATTTAATAGAGCCCACTGAGAACATCCAAGATCATGAAATTAGACTTCACGAGATTAATACGCTTGATTGGGATGAACTTGTGGTGCCAGAAGATCCCAACAAGTTGAATGCACCTGAAACTGGTAACAACTATCTTTTTTTCTGCATTAGAATCAGGCTCAAAAGATAATATGTGTATCTAATGTTATGGCAGGAATAATCTCAGGATTTGAGCAACAGAACCCATATGAAACGAACTTCCATAGGAATGATGTAAGTACTTCTATACTAAAAATTATCTATTCTTGAGCTCAAAATTTGATAGTATTGGGAGTCTCAACAAAAGGTTGCATTTTCTGTAGTAGAGTTTTTATAAAATTAACTTTAAGATAATTCCTGTTAGATCTGTCAAATGGTAAACAAATACTAGCAGGTAAACAAAAAAAATGTGACTAGTAGAGCTTCGTATTACCTCTCTGAAAATAGTTTTGCATGGCCCACATAAAAAGATTTAGTTAGAAGTGTTATGATTTAAGTAAGGAATCAATGTTGAGTGTTGACTAATGTAGTGAGAGGATATACTGCGGTCCACGTGCTCTTCGATTTGGAATGCATTTCAGCAATTCAAGTGTTGCATCCATAGATACATGTAAAAGTAAAACATATTTATTTTGTCTGCTTAGCTATCATACCTTAACATCATGTCTGCATTTCTCTTGACACATATACGAGCTGTAATGGGTCCTTTGGATCAGTTTTTTTAATGAATGTATGTTCTTACATTAGTTTGTCTAGATGCAGTTGTTTTCTTCTATCTCATAAACATAGACTTTGTTTTGAGGCCATATTTGACAGCAGTTCATTTTTGCAGAGCAACTCTTTATCAGCCAATATATATTCTGAAGAAAACAATTTATTAGGAAATTTTTTTGATCTAGTTGTTGGGAGTAATCTGAATCATTCCAATATTTCAAGCAATGTTTACTCCAGTGTTGCGGATGGCCAAATTGATTCAAATTTGCAGAGAAATGGTCATAAACCACTGACTGCAGTCTCTGGTGACTCCTTGGACACCATAAACATAAATGGTCTCCAAACTCAGGACAGTTTTGGAAGATGGATGACCTCTGTCATTACTGATTCTCCAGATTCAGTGTTGACAGGTGATCAAAATCTAGAATCTTTTATTTCAAGTGGTCAGGAAACATCTACGTTAGGGGATCAACAGCAGTCCTCATTCTCAGAGCAAATATTCAGTATAACAGATGTTTCTCCCGCATCCGCTCTTACAACCGAAGAAACAAAGGTTCTTTTATTTTAAGCCCTATACACTGCCTTTAAATGATATTGTTTCATCACTTTTTAGCTATTTTATATTAATCTGGAAGGAATATGTTGTTTATTTACTTGAGACTATGATAAAAGGAAGGATGAAAAGAGCAGAAATGTTTTTTTAAACAATTTCAGCCATGAATATAATAATTTCAGCTTGACGAATGGTTACGGTCTTACGGATGGACTCGGAAGTTAACAATACAGCACAAACAAAATCAAAAAAGAAATTCAATCAAGATTTTATTTATCATTCATAAAAATTTGTGACATTAATCACCAGCGTTCAAAATTTATTCTGATTCCTTACACTGACCATAAGGCTGGTTGTAAATGCACTTTTTGTCATCTATGTTTTGATATATACAGTATGTAAGATGTTCCAACTTTGAACTGCCTAATGATTTGTAGCTTACATTAGAAAAATTTTAAATCTGTCCAGCATGTTCTGTAAATTTTCCTATGAACTGGCATATCCGCATATGTTATTATAGCACATTCATACATACAAAAAGTTCACAATCATTTGAAATATATAAGCTTGTCAGGACATGAATCTATTGATATATTAAAGCATTCTACTTCATTCACTTCATCTCTGTTTGGAGGTCCTATAAAGTTTAGTGGTGCTGGATCTTCTGTTGTTTTACAGTTTAGATACTTGTCAGGCTAGGACTCAGTTTCTTTCTTATAGAGCTCTGTTGCCTCTTTGTTTTCTTCGCGTCCTCTTTGTGGCTCATTCCAAGTCTCGATTGAGGAGGGGGGAGTTGAAAAAAAAGAAGTAATCGGGGGCATTATCCACAACTGTTTTACTTTTAAACTTATTCCTCTCTATAAAAATATACCTATTATATGGTTATATTTCACCCCTATTGGCAATTAATCAATCAGAATAAGCATGCTTGATTCACCTGTCAGCAAACAAGATTGGTGGACTTGAAGCAGTACCTAAAGGGTTGCCGTTGTGATTGAATTAATTCTCTAAAAAAGCTGGCAAAAAAAAAAATTCTCTAAAAGCTCATTAGATACATTATGCTTCTGTAAACTTTCCAATCTAACAAAACCTGTACAGAACATCTCAATAACATAAAAAGTAAAACAATAGGTGTTTGCTTTTCCTTGTTTCTGAGAAATAAGTGCTTATTTTCAGAAAAAAAGCACATATTTACATACTTTTTTCTGAAAATAAGTACTTATTTCTGAAAAATAAGATAAGCCAAACGGGCCCAAAAAGAATAGTTGTAGATGGCATAGTTACCAATATAGCTGCAAGTTCTGATTGAATAGTCCATGTGGCCTCATCCAAAATGAACATATATTCTACTGAAGAAATTTGAGAGTACTTAGATTGTGATATTTAAAATGTTGGAAATGTAACACATGTTTAATATTATTCGAACCTATCTTGCACTATTATGACAGTGCAATTGATATTTGTTTTGTCTTCAAAAGTTGCTTGTTAGCAGTTCAAACACTATTCAATGATTACTCTTTGAAAACTGATGTTACGTGTCTCCTTTTTTTCCTCTTTATGTTTGTGTTTTTTCTCCATATATTCTTGATTTATAAATAGTTATTGTTGTTAACCACCAATACATACCGCTGCAGATTCTAGTTGTTGGGTATTTTCATGAAGCGCATTCCCCACTTGAAAACTCTAACTTATTATGCGTATGCGGAGATGAATGTGTTCCTGCAGAACTTGTTCAACCTGGAGTGTACCGTTCCTTTGTTTCACCACACAAGCATGGAGTATTTGATCTCTATTTGAGCTTTGACGGCCAGAAGTCTATTAGTCAAGTTGTGACCTTTGAGTATAAATCCCCTCCAACGGAGAAGTTGGTCAGTCTGTCAAATGATGAATCCAAGTGGAAGGAATTTCAGAGTCAAATGAGGCTTGCTCATTTACTCTTCTCTACTTCAAGGAGATCCAATACATTGTCTACTAAGCTATCACCAAATGCCATCAAAGAGGCCAAGTTGTTTGCTCAGAAAACATCTCAAATCGGCAGTAACTGGGCATCTTTTCTGAAGTGTATAAAGGACAATAAATTATCATACCCACAAGCAAAAGACAATTTGTTTGAACTCACTTTGCAGAATAGACTACAGGAGTGGCTATTGGAAAGAGTGGTAGAAAGGTGTAAGGTCACTGATTATGATGATCAAGGCCAAGGAGTAATTCATCTGTGTGCTATCCTAGGTTATAAGTGGGCTGTACCTCAATTTATGTTATCTGGATTATCATTGGATTATCGGGACAAATTTGGGTGGACAGCCCTTCATTGGGCTGCATATTGTGGAAGGTAATTGGTTAAAACTCTCAACATTTTTGTTCCTGCTTAAATTCCTGTACCCTGTTTGACCCTTGTATTTCTTATGTAAAATTGTCTCGATTTTTATCCTTTTAGAAGTAATTAACTAATCTCTTTTCGACACTAGTACACTATTAGACACTTATTGTCATTTTTGATCATGTCCAAGTCCTTATGCTGGAGTGTGTGTGCATGTTTTGAGTGGCTGTGTGTGCATATGAATTACTGATAACTATTAGATATCTTAATCCAGGGAGGACATGGTTGCAATTCTTCTATCTGCTGGAGCAAAGCCAAATTTGGTTACTGACCCCACTTCGGAAAACCCGGGTGGATGCACAGCAGCTGATCTTGCATCTAAAAATGGTTATGATGGTTTGGGAGCTTATCTTGCAGAAAAGGGATTAGTGCAGCATTTTCAAGACATGACCTTAGCTGGAAACGTCAGTGGTTCACTGCAGATTACTACAACTAATCCTACTAGCCCCGGGATATTTACAGAAGAGGAGCTGTATTTGAAAGATACTTTGGCAGCCTATCGAACAGCTGCGGATGCTGCAGCGCGCATTCAGGCTGCATTTAGGGAGCAATCACTTAAGGTGCAAGCAGATGCAGCTAAGTTTTCCAATCCGGAGGATGAAGCACGCAATATAATTGCAGCTATGAAGATCCAGCATGCATACCGCAAACATGACACGCGGAAAAAGATGGCTGCTGCTGTTAAAATCCAACATAGGTTCCACACTTGGAAGATGCGAAAAGATTTCCTCAATTTGCGTCGTCAAACCATCAAAATTCAAGTAAGTTATTATGCTTGCCTATATAACTGGTTAATTGAACACTATGTACATTTTCCTTGTGAAAGAGCTTCAACTTTTAGCTCAATTAGTTTCCAATATATTTGAAGTCTTGTTCAGTTACCTTCCATCCTCCCTTCGGCATCTTTAAATCTAATAAATCTCCTGAACCCTAGTAAATATTAGGATAGAAGAGAGGAGTAGAGGGAAGATCTCTCATAATCGTGTGTTTCAATTCTTTTAAGGAGAGAAGCGGTAAAAGAGGCAGGAAGAATTAATCCAAGTTTTTTCCAAAATTTTCTTTCATAAAGTAAGATGACTTGCAGAGAGTCTATAAAACTATAAAACAAGTGTATAAACTAATCTAATTTATAAATATCTTATTTCCCTCCATCCTTCGAAGAAGTTGGAAAAACATCTTAGTTTTTTTTTTATTCGCTTCTCTTCCCTTCGTAATTTTTTTTGCATAAACGGGAACATACTATTACTTGGTAGCTAAAATTTCTACCCCGAGTGATGCTGTCCAGGATAGATGATCTGGAATTTCTCAAAGTTGCATACAGAGTGTAACTCGCAAAAGATACAGATTATTTTCTGATTTTGTAACTTAAATTTATGATCGAAGATAACGTAATCAAGGTTCATAAGGCCTAAGGCACTCTCACCTTTCAATGAAACAAGGCAACTCATTTATGCCTTGGGACAAAATATATGACTAGGTATAGTTAGATCATTCAGTTGAGTTGGATAAAACAAAACCTCCTCTCAGTAAGATACTGTGACAGACTAAGCTAACCATCTCTCTGTTAACTTAAGACTTCACTCTGCTTGACTGTAATTTTGTTTAATTGGATTGAATGATGTACTATGTATTCTTTTGACAGTTAAGAGGGAACTGATTCACCATGAGTTTAGTTTTTGAATTGTGAGTTGAAACTATACCTTATTACTTACATGCTAGGTAGTGTGATACTGTGTTACCACTTTATTAGGTCTGAGTAATAACATTAGCCCACTTTGTAGGCTGTTTTCCGAGGTTACCAAGTGCGGAGACAGTACAAAAAGATTGTATTTGCAGTCGGAGTGCTTGAAAAGGCAATACTCCGTTGGCGTTTGAAAAGGAAAGGTTTCCGTGGTCTTCAGGTTAGTCCAGATGAAGCTGCGAAAGAGCCAAGACAAGAAGGTGTAGTTGAGGACTTCTTTAAAGCCAGCAGGAAACAGGCTGAAGAGCGCGTTGAGAGATCTGTTGTACGTGTTCAGTCCATGTTCCGTTCCAAGCGAGCACAAGAAGATTACAGAAGAATGAAACTAGCACATAATAAAGCCACTGTAAGCAATTTTATTGTTTTATACCAATCTATACTATATTATAATAACCAAACTAGAAAACTATTTTTTTTGAAACACTGAGGTGAACATAGAAAAGATCTTAACCGTCCAATTTTAGGTGAACCATACAAACGATCCTAACCATTCAATTTTAATCAAATCTAATTTTAGAAAGGATATATATCCCGCATACAACTCTATCCCCAATAGCCCTCCTTTTATACAACTCATCACATATAATATTATATTATATTTAAATTATATTCTATATTTTTTATTTTAAAAATCATACTTATCCTATAATTTTTATTTAATATATCATTAAATTTTATAAATATTAATATATCTATACTATATTATTATAGTCAAACAAGATAACTTTTTTTCCATCTTACCTAGATGAACTATAAAAAAAATCATAATTGTCCAATTTTAGGTGAACCATAGAAACTATCATAACCATCTAATTTTAATAAAATCTAATTTTAAAAATATCATACATACAACTCTATCATATATAATATATTTAAATTATATTCAATATTTTCTAATTTAAGAATCCTACTTATCCTATAATTTTTTTTAATATAGTTTACTCACATTCAACTCAATTTTATCACCATTCAAACTCTTTTATGTATTTAAAATTATGACTTATCATTAAATTTTATGAATATTAATATATAAACATCATTGTATAGAAAAATGTAAAAAAAAATTATACTAAAACAAATTATCATATTAAATGAAATATTTAAATTATATAAAATAATTAATATATAATTTATTAATAACATCTGAGTTTTATACGGGTTATAAGCTAGTATATATATTAATTTCAAAACAGTAAAGCGTTATGCATTAACCAACTTGACCTTGTCATCATGTGTAGCTGGAATATGAAGGGCTTCTTAATCCCGACACTGACATGGGTTGAAGCAGTACAAGGCATTGGCTAATTACAATTCCTAAGCAGCAATACCGGCAATTACACAGCTTTATATAACTGGTTGGTTTCTTACTTATAGAATGTATATCACGTAAATATGTACATTCAAGTAGTTGTAAGCTTCTAGCTCATCTACATGATTTTACAAGAATGTGAGCTTCAAGATTTTAGGTTTGATCTTGTGCAATTCACAATAGCACATTCAGTTGCTATTAGTTTGTGTTTTGTTTGATGGTATGATGCGGTTGCCCTGGTTTGAGTTTGATATGAATGTAACCATATGCCAAGTTTCTGTTATCGATACTATTATTTGTACAATAATGTTCTGCAACGCTGTGTGAAGGAATCAAGACTATTTGTAAATTGAAAAAAATATATCTTTACATAAACGTTGAAGTCACAACACCTCCAGTTACCGTTCCCAGTTAAAATCTGTAACCATGCTAATATATTATTTGCTCATGTGGTGTTTATTCAAACAAAATCATGCAGATGATATGTGATTCTCCATCTTTCCTCTACCTCTCAAAATTTTGGTCCTTGTACTTGGGGAGTTCATTTTTCACAATTAGTGTCAGGTTGAGGCACCTGGAACCTGTTTTACATCTGATATATATCATTCTAAATTCCTTGCCTGCGTATCTATATTGCTCTTGTGTTGTTGAGCCTGATATAGCTGTTGATGAAATTGAACTCCAGTTTTTTTTGTAGCATACATTCATTTTTGTTTTTTATTGAGAAATGTATTCCCTTCATTCTGAAAATCTTAGAACTTGACAGGTCCCTTTTTAGTACATTGCAAATTTAACTCCAGGCCAAACATAGCATAATTGAAACCAAGTTGAGGCTTAACAGCCTTGCAGGTCTCCGCAGACATAGATGAGTATTGATTATTCCCCCGGTCCCACCCAATTGTTAACGTTTTGGAGACAAGGTCCGGCACGCATTTTAAGGTGCATATAAAGTATAGTTCGATAACTTATTTTTAATTTTTTTTCCCTGAATAAAAATCCCTGAATAAAAATTTAAACATTAAATTTTTATTCAGGAAAAAAATTTTAAAAATAAGTTATGGAACTATACTTTATATGCACCTTAAAATGCATGTCGGACCCTCTTTCCGAAACGTTAACAATTGGGTGGGGCGGAGGTAGTACAATTTACTCGAGGTTCAAAATGAGCGGGTCGAAGATGACAACAGATATAAGTTACCTTTGTTGTTAAATGACATACTTGTCTAGTACAATTTTGTTGTTACTTGACATGCCATCCGATCAAGTTATATAGTTGATCACTTGATCTTGATCATTCAATTCTTTCCGATTTTGAGATGATTGCTCCTCCCTATTTACATGTACATTTAAAAAATTATGTATATTAAAAAAATGTTATATCTAAATAAAAATTTTCTATAAATTTTCGTAATTGTTATTTTGAAAAATTAGAATTCAGTTAAGTATTAAAATAATCCGCCATTGAAAATGATAAATATAAGGATAGTTTTGGAATATTATCCTTAAAATTAAGGCTCAATGCGGTAGATAAGTGGATAGGATCGCGCGATAAGAGGACTGTCCCTTCACTTGCATGGGATAGCGAAGCAGCTCCAATCCACTAGAAAAACCACATTAGTAGACAAAAAATGTTGTTGCATTTATTGAGCGAAGCCGCCTGTAAACGAACAAATAG
Organism: Oenanthe sinensis; assembly: GCA_028671895.1. Classification (NCBI taxonomy): domain Eukaryota; kingdom Viridiplantae; phylum Streptophyta; class Magnoliopsida; order Apiales; family Apiaceae; genus Oenanthe; species Oenanthe sinensis. The sequence goes on from CM053809.1 coordinate 25,344,806, forward strand.
ATCAAAAACCAAAAAAATGGTATTTGCTAGCGTCTTTCTGGAAATGTTAAAAAAGAGTTTTCTCCTTACATCTCGGTCACTTTTACTTTTTCGTTCTTTCATAATCCACATGGTATGATACCTTATAGCTTCACAGTTACAAGTCATTTTCTCATTACTTTGGACCTCTCATTTTTAATTTTTATTAGCATTACTCTCGCGGGATTTCAAATAAATGAGCTTCATTTTTTAAGAACATGTAAATAGAGAAAATTTATTTTGAAAATGAACATATAAAAAGCAAGGGAGAGTAATTTTTTAATCGAAAACGGAGACGACATGACTTTTATCTTATATTCGGATATATTTTTCCCGTGAGAAAAAATTACATGAATAATATATAAGCTCATATACCAATACAAAAAATAACATTCTTTTAATCTTTTCCAATAAAAAAAGAAGCTATATATATATTGATTTTTTCAATAAAAATAAAAATAATAAAGTAACAAATACTCTATTTTTAAGTTGGTATATAGTATAATACTGTATAGTGTATACCAAAGAAAGGCCCAGTAACCCAATATTTCATCCACAAAAGCAAGCAAGCCCAATTAAAAAAAGCCCAAAATGGGTAGAATAAAAAAGCTAGGGCTCTTTAAACTCACACATCTCTTTCTTGTTCGTCAAAACCCTAAGCGGCCGACCAGGTATTATACTTCTCCAGCTGAATCCATTCTTGTTCTAACTATACATACAATAATCTGTACGTATATATCTTATTAAAATCCATTTCATATAATAACTGGTGATAATAGTAATAAAAACAGGTAAACAGAGAGTGAAGAAATGGCCAAGTCGAAGAATCACACAGCACACAATCAGTCACACAAAGCTCACAGGAATGGTATCAAGAAGCCCAGGAAGCAACGTAACATCTCCACCCGTGGTGTAAGTATTTGTATCTACATTGTTTTTGTTTATTATATTTTTGCATTTTTATGTTTACTATTGACGCCATGTATTTTTAATGTCGATAAATTAATGAAACTCTAGTAACTGGGTGTTATTGTAATTTTAATATAATTGTATGTGCGTGGTTTTTGTTGGGTATTTTTGTAATTTGATAAATTAGTAATCTCGATAAATTAGTAATAATAATGATATTCTGGGGTTATGAAACTATTAATGTACATACATGTGTGTATATTGTTGGTTATGTTTGTGAATTTGTAAGTTGATTTATGTGATTGGGATGGCAGATGGACCCCAAGTTTTTGAGGAACCAGAGGTATGCTAGGAAGCATAACAACAAAGCTGCTGATTCTGCTTCAGTTGAAGAGTGAACTCGACTGTTGTGTTAGGGTTCCTTATGTTTTTATTTCCGTTGTTGAACTATTTATAGGTTGTTTTATGTATGGGTTGAACCCTTTTATGAGTTTTGTTGAATGGAATTGCTTTGTTGTTAAAGATTTGTTATAATGGGAGCTAATTTCTAATATTACGTATCTATTGGTTTTTGGCTTGTATAGTAGTATTGCTTATTTATTTTAGACGTGTATGAAGTTGGGGATATGCAATGTAGTATGTTATGGTCATTAGGATGCAGTAATGCTGATTCAAATTTTGGTCATTTGCAATTTTCAGGGTGGAACCTGTCATTATTTGTCATTGTAGTTATGTTGCTTTTGATATGATTGAGAGAACATGTTTTTACCGGTGTGGTTGTCGATAGTGCTGTGATATTGCACAAAGTTTTGCAGCCAAATGCAACACTCTAAAGTAACTGGTAGTTTTAGATTATCCATACCGTGTTGAAGGAGTTGGCTGCCTCAGTGAGTTAAATATAGTTTACTAGCCAAGAGAAGCTAATAAGTTTGTGTCTAGTTACTGTATTTTGGCCTGCATTCTTCTTGTAATCTTCCATCAAATTGTAGGTAGAGATTACAGAGCCCTTTGGTGGTGTTTCTGTCTTAACTGAGACCTTCGTTGTGTTTCCGTCTTAGCTGAGCCCTGTGATTATTCAATATTATCGTCTCTTTTGAGGGGTATGGTATTTATATCAGTTTTTAATAGAAAAGAAACTAGTCTATTAGTCTTTTGTTCATAAAGTAACTTTAGTTTTTGCTTCTACCAATTGAAGAAAGCATATTGATCTGTTCCTGCACCTGAGTACACAATCTGGCAGTTACTATAGATTATATATATGACATGCATTTCTTTTAGTTACTTACTATAGAGTATGTTGTATTTCTAGTAGCTGTCATTATTTTGTAGTTAGTGATCATGGTCGATAAAATGGATCTGATTAGTTGTCTAGCAGTCCATAGAATTCATGGTGTTTTACCAGGGTTGCTATATACGATTTAGGTTTCTTACCCAAAATTTTGATGAATTTCTTGTGAGAATATTTGAGATCTGCGAGTCGTGAAGGTATTCTTTCATTTTTTAGCCCAAGGTACTCTTTCATTCTTGAACTGAATAGAAACATAGACGGGTAAGGGATTACTGAACTGCTGGTTAGTGTTATATTGCTTTTGGGATGGTGAAGTTGAAAGATATAGCAATTAGCAAGTATATGCGAATGCCCGTTTTTTACTAATATTATCATCGCTCTAATGACCCCGGTCACAGGTGTCATCCTAGGCTCTCCATTTGTGCGGTTTACCTGGTTCACGTGGTTTGCAGGCTATTGTGTGAGTACGTGGGTTTACCCAGTGTGCACCCAAAAAGTTAGCGGCTGTGGGTTCTCACGGTAAAAAAAAAAAGAAGGGGGTTCTCACAATAAAAAAAAAAAGAAAAAAAGAAGAAGGTGCCTTTGTCTTGAGAGAGATGGTTCTACTAGTTGGAAGTAGGAGTAGATCTTTGATTTAAGTACAAGAAAGTTCAGACAAATAAAATTGTGCAAAGCAGCAACATATTAAATTTAATACTCTCCGACAGAAAAATGTATTTTTCTCGTGTCATCCACGCAAGAGGGATAACGTGACAGAATATATCTAGAGAAATGCTACCAACAATATTTTGAGAGAACAAGTGTCTTATATTTGTAGATTAATAAACATGACGAATAAGCTGTCACCTTCACATTCGGGAACAAAATTTAGCACAACTCGAGTATAAAAATCCCTTAGTTCCTAGAACTATTAGATTAATAATCCTTTTTAAGTGATAATCCCATATTTGTTTTGTATAAGGATTATTTAAAGATCAATTTGTAACATGTAATGATAATTTCATTCAAATAAAATTAAAATCTCATGATGCTTTGGTCTAGACCTCTCAATTAATCGGATTTGGATTAGATCATCCTAAATTTATATTTAAATTTATTTATTTTTTTAAATTTAATATCAATTGTCATATATTTTAAAACTCAATCCAGATCCATTCCATCCGGATAACTAGTAATCAGATAGAATTTTACTTGATAGAATATCTAATCCGATTAACTTTTTTATTAATATCAAAATATGATAATAACACTTTTAATATTATAGAAACACCGAATTAACATTAGATTATTTAGTTGTTGGCCAATTATAATAATATTGATATACACATTATTTCTTATTTTATTATATCAAAATAATGATAGTGTTGCAATATATAAAAATTAGTTGCATGGTAACATTTTCATAATAAAAATCAAAAGTATGCATTAAAAATCTGGATATCGAGTTGAGACATAAAACTTGACTGATGAACTAGACTGTATAAACCTCGTGATTTTAATGATCGCACATTTGAGCAAATTAGATACTTGTTGGAATGTATATCTGTTGCTTATGACTGTTATACTTATTATAACCTGCTAGTTTGCATGTACTAATCTTGTTTTGCAGAATTTATAAGTAACAGTATAACAGCTCGCTCTCAAGATAAAAAAAGTCTGCTGAAACAGAGTCCCGCAAAGAACAGATTTCTATCTGTTTGTGCTAATCAGTTGTATATCTTGTGTATGATTATTATATATGTACATTTACATGACTACATGAGTATTGTGTTTTTAATATATTATTAAGCTCAAGATTTTATTAAAAACGTTTTCCTAAAATTTAGGGAGTAGTTGATTTGATTTTAAACTCTTTTTATCACAAACTAGTTCTCTATCTTATCCATAGTTATAGGAGCATTTCAAATTCGTTTTTATCCTTTCTCCTATAGTTATACTTTGAATATTCTGATTTACAACATTATATCTTATCTATAATTCAAATTAGTCGTTGTATACTTTTGTATATAACACAGGGCTGGCTTTTCATTAGTTTTGACAACAATACTGCAACTCATTTCATCTTGAAAAGCTTTATTAGATTTTCTCTAAACTGAACTTGATATTATATTGATTACTTAATATTTAGATAATATAGTTTGAGTTGTAATAATTCTATCTTCATTTTGTATTGTTCAAGCGTACATGGTAGTCACTGATTATAGCAAGGGGTTCTAGTATAGAACAACGTGAGCTACGGTGCTTAAAGACTCATTGTTCTACAAGGTAAGGAGTTCGAGAACAAAGAGAATTCAGGAGTGAGACTTAAGGAATTCTGGTTGTTTAAGGAACAGGTTGCAAGGGAAGATCAGTAGAGTACTTAAAGACAATTGCTTAGCTGCTTAGGATTTTAGCAGGCTATTTTAATGACTGGGAACATGGAGATATATTATTATCTTGTAATTAGTATTATATTTGATTAATAATATATTCTCTTATCAAGTTGGTAAGTGACCAGTACGTAGACCGTTAGACATAGGGGTCGAATCTGGCTAAACATCTTGTGCCTCATTTACTCTTTTTTTATATATAACTTGTGCCTCCTTTACATATTTGCACTTAACTGTTTATGCACATAGAGATATATTATTATCTTGTAATTAGTATTATATTTGATTAATAATATATTCTCTTATCAAGTTGGTAAGTGATCAATACGTAGACCGTTAGACATAGAGGTCGAATCTGGCTAAACACCCTCCTTTACTCTTTTTTTTTATATAACTTGTGCCTCCTTTACATATTTGCACTCAACTGTTTATGCATCGCATTCATTATAGCTTACTATAATTGGTTGTCAGATTGAAAACATTAAGCTATTTCTTAAGACATAGCAGACTATTCACATTACAGTCACCTATAACAGAAATATTTTAAAGTTGGACATAATCAGCTAAAACACCTATTCATCCCCTCTAGGTGCATTTTCAAGACAATATACAATTATATTTACCGGATTGAATTTTTAATAAATCGGGTTACTTATAAATAAATTCATATCCGGTTATAAAAATTCGGATCGAATCGGCTCGGACTGGCCTCCGGCTGACAGGCTACTTTGGTCACCCTGCTGCCTCCTATAGTTATTTTTTCCTTATTAATCTCTGAAATATATTCTCTATGCATATAAAACAATCCTTTAATTAATCCAATCATGCGTGATAACAGAAATGGTTACCAACGAAAGTATTCAGTTTGAAAACATCAAAACAATCTCGCTAACAGTTAACCTGCCTACAGATTCTGACTACAGATTACGCATTCGGTTAAATTTTATAAACCTAGACCTAATAAACATTTTGAATCTTGCAACAAGACTTGTAGATTGTTTAACTTCCTCAATCCTGTTGCCTGCATTGCCAGGAAGCAGTTGATTGCAGATTGCTTCAAAATGTTGCTTCTTGCACTCGAACTCGTGAACTTGAGCATTCTTATTTGCACGAAGCCATTCGATAGCCTCCTTAAAGGAATAACTTATCATCTTCTTGACAGAATCTTCAAGCTTGTCTTTGTGTTCGGTGATGTCCCTCATGTTATATACATAATCCTCAAATGCAAGCATTGCCTTGTCCTTTCTGATGAACTCCTCGTCCTCACTCTTGAATTGTTTAGCATCCTTTACCATTTTTTCAATCTCCTCCTCTGTCAGCGTTCCTGTTCTGATGATTTTGATGCTTTTCTCGGTTCCACTAGTCTTATTCTCTGCAGAAACACTTAATACCCCATTAGCATCAATTGTAAACGTTACCTGTATTTTTTCTTTCCCCCTTGGGGCAGGGGGGAGGTCAGATAGTACAAATTTTCCAAGCAAATTGTTGTCTGCCGTTCTTGTTCTCTCACCCTCAAAAACATTGATTGCTACAGAGGTTTGATTGTCGACCATTGTACATAATTGTTTTTGAATTGAGATGGGAATAGTTGTGTTCCTTGGAATTCCTACAAACATGACTCCATAGCTAACTTCAATTCCAAGAGACAGAGGAGTAACATCAACCAACTTCAAGTTTTTGATCTTTTTATTACTCTCTCCGCTTAATATTGCAGCTTGGACAGCTGCACCATAAGCAACGGCCTCATCAGGATTTATGTTCTTGCAAAGTTCCTTCCCATCAAAAAATTGTTGCAATAGCTGCTGCACTTTGGGTATTCGAGTAGATCCACCAACAAGAACAACATCATGGACCCTACTCTTCTCCATCTTCGCATCTTTCAAACATTTCTTCACAGTCTCCACGCAACTTTTAAACAAATCCATGTTCAAATCCTCAAATTTGGCGCGAGTGATTTTTTCAGAGTAATCAATTCCCTCGTACAAAGAATCTATATCGATACTTGTAGTAGCATTATGGGAGAGAACCCTCTTTGCCTTTTCACATGCATTTCTCAATCTTCTAAGAGATTTAGCACTTTGACAGATGTCCTTTCCGTGCTTCCTTTTAAATTCCTCAACCAAATGGTTTAGCAAACGATTGTCAAAGTCCTCCCCTCCAAGATGAGTATCGCCAGCAGTAGCTAGTACTTCGAAATTATCCTTTTTAATTTTAAGGAGGGAAACGTCAAAAGTACCACCACCAAGATCAAAAATAAGAACAATTTTCTTCCCCGTAAGCTTTTGGTCAAGACCATAAGCGACTGCAGCAGCTGTTGGTTCAACAACGATACGCACTACATTTAAGCCAGCTATTGTTGCTGCATCTTTTGTAGCCTGGCGCTGCGAGTCATTAAAGTGCGCAGGGACAGTGACAACAGCATTCTTTATTTCTTTTCCTAGATAATCTTTGGCAATTTCCTTCATCTTAATGAGAACCATGGAAGACAACTCCTCAGCCGAGAATTGTTTCTCCACACCTTTGTAATTCACAACTATCTTTGGCTTGTCAGAAGAATCACCAACTACCTTAAATGGCCAGAGGCATATGTCACTTTGCACATGCGGATCCGTGAATCTTCTTCCGATCAACCTTTTAGCATCTTTTTACAAAATTATAAAATAATTATTAAAAAATACCATGCCAATCAAAGAAAAAGGTTAAACAATTATTCACAAGAATTAAGTTATAATAAAGTGAACATTAACATCAATACTTGTTATTCTAATTAATTAACAACCATACTTTGTGCAAGTATCTTCGTATCCGACACGGGATTAGTAACTCAAGTATGTCTAGTTTGCAGAGTTATTTAGATAAGTAACATGCAGTCGTACCAAAGATAGTGTTGACAGGATTAAGAGCAGCTTGATTTCTAGCAGCATCGCCAATGAAACGCTCTGTATCAGTAAAAGCAACATATGATGGGGTAGTTCTATTGCCCTGATCATTAGCAATGATTTCAACATGATCGTGTTGCCAAACTCCAATGCAAGAGTATGTCGTGCCTAGATCGATTCCAACAGCTACTTGATCTTTTTTGGCCATGTTTACATGCAAATAAATTCCAGACCCACGTTGCAAAACAAACGAAAGTAACTGTAAGATATTATAAAGTGTAGTTTAAAGAGTCTGGCTTGTATATAAACTCGTTCCAGGTTACAGAGTTCAAGTGCAACTTAAGTAGGATTCTTGGTAGATTTAGTATGGGCGGAGGACTCTACTTCCTATTTCCTCATATTTTTTTTCGTTTTCGGCGAAAAATAATTAAAGCAATTCCCTACGTCATCTCACAACTATATTCACTTCGTAACATCAAGTCATACAAAGCTCACAGGAACGGTATTAAGAAACCTAGGAAGCAATGTACTCTATATATGTTGTTCTATATTTATTATGCGATACTGCATTATTTTGTTTACAACAGGCAGGTTATATTTTTAAAACCTCGAAAAATTAGTAATCTTGATAGATTAATAAAATTCTCCGGTCCCAAAACTATCAATTTATGGAGGTGTCACTGTATATGGATAAATGTATATGTGTAGTTTTTGTTAATTATGTTTGTGAAATTTAATTTTGATTTATGTGATTGGGAGGACAAATGGATCCAAAATTTTTGAGAGAGAAGAAATATGTTGTGGTGTGTGCACCTATAAGAAAGAAAAGAAAAGACAGAGATTAGAAGAAATATTCTAAGTGTTTTAGGAGGCGAGACCTTGACGAATCATGTTAGATTGCGGTACTTAGTGTTATCTATACGAGGTTAGGCTTGCGTATAGGTGGAGGCTTCGCCTTATGATGTTCAGGCGAGGCTGTTACATAGTTAAAGGGAATACTAAACGATAGATACGAAGTTATATACGTATAAGTATCTGCAGGTGTCGCCGGAGTTCTATTTCCCGACTAAATGCTCCACAATATTTTCTTTAATCTAAAAGTATGGGAACAAAGATGTATATGCAGACATGTACGTATGTAGAAACAGTATGTGCATAAATGAAATAATGCAAGAAGGCTTGCCTGATGATTCACGAGGAAGAACTGTGAGATTGAACGGAGAAATGGCCGGAGTAAGTCCGATAAGCTTTGAAGAGAATCGGGCAGCGTTTCAGGAGGAGAGAAAGTGTGAAATGAAGAATGAGGAGAAATTATGTGTTTATATAGATGGGGAAAAGAGAGAGAGGGTTGGAGATTATTAATAACCTCGATAACTGTTATCGAGGACAGATTTGAAAAAAGAAGAAGTGATTGCAATTGTTGTACTGGGAACATATAAATGATGAGACATGTCCTGTGGATGCCAGCTTTCTGGTTAGACACACATTTGTGTATGTATAATCCTTTCAACGGTTGTATTATGAAGATGAACCGTTGTGTCTGGACGTATATGTTTGGAGGCGAGGTTAAGATGGATGTCTCGTCCAAACAATAAGGTGCATAGTCTTCTCACTGATATGTGGTAAATATATTGTGGGATGTTGAAGAGGAAACGACCAGTTGATGGTAAGGGGCTGAGTTAGTTCTTCAACCTCGTCCGCATTACGGAAAGATTGCAGAGCCATAATTGTGGGTGGTGTTTGGACCTCGCCTAAGTATGCAAGGGGAATTGGGGATTTTAGCCAAGAATTGACAAGTGCAGATTTTTATGAAAAAGGAGTAGTATCTTGCAATCCAATAGAATCCCAAGACACCGAGGGGTAGTTGTTATAAGCAAAATCTGCCTTTCTATTTTTCCTTGACCTCGCATGAATTAACGGGCTTCGCCCGATAGCATGGTATGTTGGTCTTGTATGACGTATTTTGAGTTGTTGGTCCCCAAGAACTACGTTGGGCTTATCTCTATATAAAGGGTACGTAGACATATTGTGGAGGTTATCGAACAGTGTTTGGCATTCAAGAACCCTAAAAATCTTGTGTGTTATTGTTTCTTCAACCTAAACAATCTCAGCCCTAAAATCATCATCAATCATTACTGTAATTCCAACAGCCTTCCGAGATTTGTTATCACCAATTTCCTCAAACACTGCATTATTTTGTTTACAACAGACATGTTATATTTTTAAAACCTCGATAAATTAGTAATCCTGATAGATTAATAAAATTCTCCGGTCCCAAAACTATCAATTTATGGAGCTGGCACTGTATATGGATAAATGTATATGTGTAGTTTTTGTTAATTATGTTTGTGAAATTTAATTTTGATTTATGTGATTGAGAGGACAAATGGATCCAAAGTTTTTGAGAAACCAAAGGTATGCCTCAGTTGAAGAGTGAACTCGATTATCATATTAGCGTTTAAATGTTTAAATGTTTGTTATAATGAAAGCTGAGTTCTTTATCCATCAGTATTTTGCTCAATATCATCAATATGTTTCTTATTTATAGTATTGTTTTACGACTTGAATGATGTCGGGAATATGTTATCAGGCTGTAGTATTGCTGTTTTAAAATTCGATTTTCTGCATTTTGAGTGTGTAGAACCTAGCATTGTTTATGATTATAGTTATATTGTTTGGTACTGCTAGTCAGCTGTCAATGTTTCTCCGGTGTAGTTTGTTGAGAATTATCCCACATTGTTTGTGAGAGGGGCAGTTTGCTAGTTAATAAGCAGTCAAGTTAACTCCATTAGTACGAAGCCTTTTGGGGTGTGCCTAAATACAAATTCGTGCGGGCTCAGTCGAAAGCGGACAATATCATATTAGTATGGAGTTGAGGCTTGTTTGCGGCCCAATATATTTACCGATAGTGTTAGGATGATGCCCAAAGTTGTGTGTCCAATTGCAACATAATAAAGTAACTGGTAGTTGTACATTATGCAATACCATATTGGAGAAGTTGCCTGCTTTCTCCTTCAGGGAGGTGTCCTGTTGTGGAGTACTGGTTAAGTTTTAATAAGTTTGTTGAGTAATCTTTATTCTTACTCAAAATTCATTTTAGCCTGTAGTTTTCAGTAATCTTCCTTCAAATTGTAGGCAGACTGTAGCTTCATTTTAGCTTTGCTCTATTACTTATATATAGTTACTATATTATATTATCCAATATTATTTTTTGTGGGGCTTAGTATTCTACATTTTTTTTTTATAAAGAAACAAGAACTAGTCTATTAGTCTTTTCTTCATGACAAGTTTAATTGTAGAACCTAATTGATAGTGTTTTACTAGCCGCTAGTGAAGATAATCTTTCATTACTGAGTCACTAGCTAGTGTTAGATATGTTTTGGGCAAGGTGAAGGATAAAATATTTCCTCCTCTTGTCCTCTTGTAATGTATGAAGTTTATATAACTCTACTTTGTCCTTTACGTTGCTGTAATATATTTTTTTTGTTTAAGCTTTTCGACGTCTCGCTCTTCATTCAAATACGACAACGGGGTCTAGGGATTTTGCGATCGATCACCCGTAGTAATCAATCATGGCTGATCAATTACATCGCCGGCGCCGCCGATATAATTCTTCTTACTTGTGATCTTTATCTTTATACTCCATTACAGTTATTCTCTTATAATAATAATACCCATTATTATTTTTGTTATAGTATTATATACACATTTTCAATCTCACTCTCAAGTTCCAATTATACATTAAAATTAGGGTATGTTTGTTTTGTGGGGTTGGGGAGGGAAGGGTGCTTAGATTTTTAAAATCCTTGTCACTTTAATCCGATGCTATATTGCGTTTATATTGTTTCTATCAAATCAAATATCTTGTCAGTCAAACCTTTAGCAGCTCGTGATTTTCTCTTTCTGCAATATTTTTTCTAAATACCATGTCTTCTACTTTGATGCTAAATTGCAATTTAAATTTCTTTAACTTGTTTGGTACTATCATTTTGGTAACGCCGTTTCCTTGATTAAATATGTCATAAATATTGAGTAGTTACGTTTTTATTATTTTTAAGGTTTTTAAAATTTTCATAAATCGTAGAGTGTGCCATTTTATATGGAAGTTTTGTGCCTAACATGTGTGTGAATGTTGACTTTTGGATAATTTATTGGTGTATATTATCTATCGTCCGTTGACGAATTTGTGTCATTTTAGATGACTTATTTATCCGTGTGAGAAATAGAGGATGTTTGGAAAGAGAAATAAAAAGGAAGTACATTTTTATTTGGTTGGTTATGAGTACTTGGAGTTTTATGTGTCTAATTAAAGGGGGTTTATTTGGTTAGATATATATAAAATTATATTTATTAAGTATATTGAACATAATACATAATAATTAATATGTTGGTAATGTTATCTTGACTCGGTTTTTGTAGTTACTTTAGTGACTTTTCAGACTCACTTGGACGAGAAGAAGGGTAAACAGAAGGTGGATTGAGACATGAACTTGGATTTAATGGCGGAAACAGCAAGACGTGACTAATTTTTAGCATCGGAGATTCACAAATCTTCAAGAATTTTCAATTTTTATGTTAAGAACCACTATGTAAATTAGGGCTGAGCAAAAAACCGAATTGAAACCGAAACCGAACCGAAACCGGTGAAAACCGAACCGAAAAAACCGAAACCGAAACCGAACCGGCGGTTGCGGTTTTTGATTTTTAAAAACCGAGACTTTCGGTTCCGGTTCCGGTTATAGGTCAAAACCGAACCGAAAAAAACCGAACCGAACCGATCATTAAAATAAATAAATTTATTATATGTATATATATATATATAATTTAAGAATTAAATTTCTCTAGAACATAGTTTTTTCAATTATATTTCATATTACAACATCAATTATACTAATATTGAATGTGAGAATATGACAACCCCTTTATAATATTTTATTCCTTTATTTTCCAATTAAAAAGCATATAATCAGGAGTAAACTTCATTAGACATGATTATGTGCTTTTTAGATTGCATACTACGATAAAGGACATTCACATTTTGTTGATTCAACCTTAAAATTTGATTGTTAAAGTTTCTTACATTTCTTTTGTAGTGTTATTATGCAGAATGTGATCAAATATTTGATTGTATAAAATTTGAATGTAAAAATATAATGATTTAAATTATATATTTTTTTCATTTCTATTTATCCGGTTTTTTAACCGAAACCGAACCGATAAAAACCGAACCGGTCTTTTTAAAACCGAAACCGAAACCGATGGTTTGGTTGCGGTTGCGGTTTTCAATTTTTAAAACCGAAGATATGCGGTTCCGGTTCCGGTTTCGGTCAAAAATCGAACCGAACCGAACCGCGCTCACCCCTAATGTAAATTGATAATTTTACGATCGTTTTAGGACACTCTTTTTCCCATTCGAGGTTTTTTCCACATGATTTTCTTTTTATGAGGTTTTAACGAGGCCCGTTTTGTTGGATATAAATTTTTTTTATTATCTACACTTCCGGGAAATCTCTTTCTTATGGGTTATTTCGACCCATGAATTGGTTAAGCATACCTTTCGATTAGATGATAAGCTTTTATTATCTTTGTAATCTATTATCGGATATTTTATATCAATAAAATGATTCTTTGTTTTTCAAAAAAAAAAAGTTCAGATTTTCTTCAGCAACTTCCTTCAATTTAATTGTGATTTTCTCGTCTCCTGACAACAAAGTTGATGTGATGAAATAAAAGGGGTAATGTGTTTCAGAAGCTGCAGTTACAGCTTGACTGATCCATGTAATGAATGTGTACTTTCCATCTCATTGTTAAAGGAAAATGAATTTTTTCGTGACTCAACTATTTAGTCTTTTAGAAACTTATCATTGAACTATAACATAATTTATTTAAGTCATCAACGTTATCTTTTTATTTGATTATAGTCATTTCGTTAAGTTTCCGTTAAATTCGATTAAATTGATGATTTTTAAATTTTTATAAATTGTTATATGTCACTTAATTATTTATAATTTTAGAAATTCACCACTGAATTATGAAATTAATCCAAATTAAATGTGTACTAATTTTATTGCTAACAATTAATCATGTATAAATAATTTTGAAATTATATGAGAATAATTGACTTATTCATAATAAAAGTGTAAATTTTATATTCTACGTATATAAGCAATTCATATTATTTTGAGAATAGTTCATTAAATATAAATTATATGATAATACTTTTTAACTTTCAAATTAAAATTTTTAAATTTATTTATAAAAATAATATCATTCTTTATTTTATTATACTTTTCTCCATAATTATTTTTACCATTAATAATATATATTATTTTTTACATCAATTACCCATTTTTTTATTATTTTTAATAATAAAATTTTAAATAATTGATAATAAATATAATTATATTGATTTAATATGATAAATTCGAAAAATGAAATACACCATATTAATAAAATTTTAGTGTTGTGCGTAAAATTTCACATGTGCTATATTGGGGCTCATAAATTGTTTGAGGTCCAATCCACTAAATAATTAATCATTAACGAGGTTCCACGACAGGATGAGAAGAATGATAGAGGTTCCATTACACTAAAGTGAATCATGGAAGCTGCCAGTGAGGTCCATGAGATGAGGGACTGTCCAAGGATAAGGAACCATTAGAGGAAGAGGTCCTGGTGGTGCAGGGGTTCCATTATCCAATGATTCACCATAATATCAAGGTCGAGACCTAATTTGAAGAGGCTCCAGGAGTTCAATGAAATTAAGAATTAATCTGGGAAGTCCTAGTTTGCTATAGTTTCCAGAAAACAGGTTCCAAGTTCCAGAAAATCAGTCTCCAGAATAGCTACCTGGCACATCTTGGAAGAGCAGTTCTACATGGACTGTTTCACCTGATTTTTAGGAGATGATCTCTCCACGATTACAGATGATAATTACCATATATATTCCCATCAAAATAAGGATAATTATGAGGAAAATACATATATTTATATATATGGCCAATTATGCATGAGATAGAAGTTTTAGCCGACTTGGACTCTCCTTGTAACTCAATCACTTCGAGATATACATCAAGCAAAAGGATAATTCTTATCAAATCACTACTGATTATTGATCAACAAGGGTCACAAATGCCAAGAACTACATATGGACTTGTAGGGGTGAGTATGATTTGGTTCAGTCCGATTTTTGGATAAAATCGGAACCGGAACCATATATCTTCGGTTTTAAAAATTAAAAACCACAACTGCAACCGAACCATCAATTTTGGTTTTAAAAAGACTGGTTCGGTTTTTATCTGTTCGGTTCGATTACAAAATCGGATAAAATAAAAATGAGAAAAAAGTTATAATTTAAATAAATAAAACATAATTAATTAAAAATATTTACATTCAATAATTACACAAATTAAAATCTCTATCATAATAGTGACACTACAAAATTAAAAAAAAATTAATTAAACAAAGCTAATTTTTAAAGACATAAAGTAGAAAATTAAAATTTATACTAATAGATCAGCAGACGAGCAAAGGATGCATTCAATTTGTGCAACGAAAGAACATGATCCAAATATAACAGGGAACATTGCAACTGGCCAGCTGCACTAGAGTTGCAGTACACACGGTAGTCTAATATACAAATTTAACAAACATGTATTAAAATCAGCTACACCAAATAATCGGTACTATGCAATAATTTATTATAAAATATATATATTTATTAATTTTAGAAAATACACCTAAATTATATATACTATATATTTACTTATTTTAATAATTAGTTCGGTTCGATTTTTTTGGTTCGGTTTGAACCTGCAACCGAAACCGGAACCGATTCAACCGTTCGGTTTTAAATTTTTCGGTTCGGTTTCAGTTTCGGTTTTATACGGATCAGTTTTTACCGGTTCTTACCGGTTTCGGTTCGGTTTTATTTCGATTTTTTCCTCACCCCTATGGACTTGATCCCTATAAATATGGTATGTAGGTAACTAGCAAAGAGTTCGGAAATACTTAAAAGGGAGGAGAGCACGTAAAAACTCAAGTATTCTTTGATACTCTGAAGGTATTTGCCCTGTGTAATCCCGAGATTACACCCTTGTGCTTTGGATCTTTGCTAGCTCGGTCCTTTCCATACAAAAATCACCATACACTTTCTGTGAAAACTCGATCAGGAAGCTATTTCTTGGTCAAAGTTCATTACTTTTCTTCCGCTATTCCAGTAAAGGGTCTCTACAGTGTCGTACAAAATTCCTCTCACAACACTTAGTAACCTTTTATAAATAAATTATATTTATATATTAAGTAAATATATAATACAAATGACACATTTATCAAAATAAATCAATGATTTTGAAAGAATATATTGAACAATGTTATATAGTTGATAATATAAATGACACATTCGTCAAAATAAATCAATGATATTTATTATTTTATAAAAAATATTATTCTATTAATATTTTAATATAAATCTTTTTATTAATCTTTCTAAAATAATATTTTTAATCAAATTTAACGGATTCTTAATGAAATCTTAACGGAATGGTTATAATCAAATAAAAGATAACGTTAGTGTCTTAAATAAATTATTTTATAGTTCAGTGATAAGTTTTCAAAAAAATAAATAGTTGAGTGATAAAAAAAATTCATTTTCTGAAATAATAAACACAGTAAATCTTGAAAAATGCAACAATCAGTATTTTAAATATGAATAGAAAGTCGGAGGAGGATATTCCAAGGCACCAGGCACCAGAAAAACGAACGCCAAGTTAAATTATTTTTTATGGATAACTTACCAAAAAAAGCGGTTGATAAAAGGTATCATAGTATCAGAAAAAGAGATCAATTGTATTATTACAATTGAATACCCAAACAATATACAATGAGATAATTAAGACCGAATTTGGCAACTACTTATTTTCGAAAATAAGTCCTTATTTCCGGAAAAAAAGTATGTACGTATGTACTTTTTTTGAAAATAAGTAACCTGTTTTTTATTTTGAAAATAATATTTAATTTTAAAATTCTAAAATAAATATTTATATTTTAAAAAATGAAAATATATTTAAAAAATATGAAATAAGTAATTTATTTTAAAATTAAAGAATCTCAAACGATCACTAAAATTGTTAGCAACGAAAGTTGTCACTATGAGAACAATCACACCAACAGTTAACCCACCTACAGATTATCGATCTACCCAAGTTAAATTTTAAAACATTTTGAATTTTGCAATTAATCATGGATTCATGGTGATCATTATATTTCCTAAATCCTCATTGCAGTTGATTGCAGATTGCTTCGTATTGCTGCTTCTTGTACTCGGACTCGTGAATTTCAGCATTCCTGTTTGCATCTAGCCATTCGACAGCCTCCTTGAAAGAATAACTTATCATCTTCTTGACAGAATCTTCAAGCTTGTCATTTTTTTCGGTGATGTCCCTCATGTTATATACAACTTGCGGTATTACTCTATCAGTCTATCCTACTGACGAAAGAGAAGTAAATATAAATTAATAAAAATTATTACTATTAAATAGAAGGTAGTGGAGTCCACCTCATTGTGTACAAATTTATGTACTCATTTATGTGAAATCATTACTCCTAGAAAAATACAATTAATATTTAAATTTCTTAAATTCAATTAACAAAAAAAAATCTTAAATCCAAAAAATCCTCACTAAATCCAAATTGAATACACGGTCCCTGACTAATGTACTTGAAAATAAATAAATAATTTTCTATTTTGATAATTACTTGAAATTTATTTGTATATAAAAACATTTTAATTAGAATACTGAATTAATTTTCACTAAACAATACTAATTATCAAGCTACAACAAATATATAAGAAACACTTAGGGCCTGTTTGATTGGGATGAACGAGTAAAGGGAAAGAGAAACAACCATATTCATTCCTTTTATTGTTGTTTGTTCTATAAAAACAATAATTTTCTTTTACCTTTTTAAGTTTTGGGTTTACCCAAAACTCCTCCACTCTCGTTCCCCACCTCTCTCAAGGTTTTTTTAATTTTTTCCCTTTCATTTTATCTTTTTTTTTTCTCTCATACACTCACTCCCTTACACTCATACACTCACCCACTTAGAGCAAGTCCAGTGCTAGATGCAAAATGGCTATAGCCATTACTATAATATGACATCAAAAAAATGATTTTTAGTAGTAAAACAGTACTTGCACTCCAATGTTAGTTGCATTATACAACCAAATAATTCCATATTTACATTAACATTTGTCCAACTCATTCACTTTCATTTAAAGTGAATCTCTTTGTAGTCCATTATTAATTATTTAATAATGTGACAAAGATGACTATAACCGTCTTTTGGTCCTAAATATAGGATCAAATATCAATTTAAATATAGGATCAAATATCAATTTTCCCATCTAAACCCTTTTCCCTTTCCTCAATGTAATCCAAAGGCCCTTACAATATTAATCATGAAACAAAATAAACATTAAATATATATGAAAGAGACACGCGTCTACTCATCAATGACACGACAAGAAATTTATAAAAAAGCAGGCTAATTTGAAAAAAATGCATTGCGTGTATATTAAAAAAAATAAGAAATCATATTACAAATGTGTCTTGGTCATTACATTATTAAAAAAATAATTATATAAACATTAAAAATCAACTATTAGGTTTTTTTTATTATCATTATTATTTCTTTTTGAGCTCTAGTGTAGTATATTAATACTACCAATCGAAGTAGGATGACAGATAATAATTTTTTTTATAACTTCCCCTATCAAATCGTGAAATGAAATTAGTAGTAATATATAATAAATAAATAAATATAAAAATGATGAAAAAAACACGGAGCTTACGCATCGGTGACTGAATGACATACCGATACGCAGGGAATAATACTCATTAATGTCAGTGGCACGAATTGTAATTCCACTAAAACACCAAGGGCATTATCGACATTAAGTCATTTCCTATATATACCCCTCCCAAAGCTTCAAAGCTCCTCTCAGACACTCTTTGCAAACACATTATACAAAATACACACACACACACACACACACACAGAGAGAAAGCGCGTGTGGTATATGGTGATTAGTGTTACGAAAGTGATGAATTGATTGTTAATTTGAACGATCCTAATTATAAAGTTGTTTCTGATGGATGATCAACATAACTTGCCAATTTCAAGACCTTTGATTCAGGTATAAATAATCTAATTATATGTGTGTGTGTGTGTGTTTGTATGTATATATCCAATTGTTTTAAATAATAATTGCTGTTTTTTGATTAGAAATGTAATTATAAATGTATGTTGTATGTATATGCATTGTTTTCGACTAATTGTTGTTATTTGTACTTCAGTTGATGGAAGAACATCAAGACTCGCCAAGCCCGATGCAGGTGTCATGATAATCAATTATATATATGTGTGTGTGTGTGTGTGGTTGTATTGATGATTGTTGTTTGTTCAATTTAAGTTGATGCGAAAAGTATTTATAATTGCCTGTCTTGACTTGAGTGTTTTTTTTTTTTGATACTTAGTTTTGATTTTAATAGTTTTTTTTTTTACTATTTGCTGTTTGGTGAAGTTTAGTTGATGTGAAAAGTATGGGATAATAAGTATATAGGATCCAACCCAGATTATGTATTTGTTTCAATTACTTTTTATGATCTTCATTTTAGACACCATATTACCTGCTGATTTTCCCTAAATGTGCATGCACTGCAAGATCAAACTTAGTTGACAACTATGTGGTTGGGACTTGGATTGGATTTGTCTTGTCTAAGAAATTGCTTCACTTGGCTATTCAATTATATATATTTTTTATATGTATAAATTAACAGAAGTTTTAATATTTGTCATACGGGGTGGGTGGAGCTTTGTCTTTTGTGATCCTTGATGAGGCTATACATATTAAGTAGGATTAAGTAGGATAAAAAAGCTCTTCCGGTAGAAACTGTAAATGTAATGTTCTTGCTACATGTAGAATTTTTGTCTTTTATAATATAGTATGATTTCAAGAAATTTTACAAAAGATTTCGTCATCTTGAGTATCTAAGTTCTATACCTTGTCCCCAATATTTTTTCAGACGAGGCATATCAAAATATTCAACGTGGGCTAAGGTCTTTGCCTCCAGTTGAGCAGTCGATGCTTCCTTCGATACTAAAGGTTCATGCTTATGCTCATTTTAAAATCCAAAAGTTACTGTATATTGCTAAAATTTTACATGTTCACCAGTCATGCTAACCTGTCCTTATTAATGTACTAAACTTGAAGTTGCTTAAGCAGTCCTACACTCTGTCCATTTTTTCCTATTAGATAAAATTTAATCAATGTATTCCATCTAAGTGCATAACTAGTCATGCTATGGTAGTTCATGCTATAGTTTTATTCTGTTATTTCCGTCTTCGAACAATCTCGTACCCTCGGTATATTATCACGGCTATTTCTCTTCTCTTCTTTTTAAATTTTTTCTCAACTAGGATTCGTGTTCAAAGTGACTCTTAGGGAACTTGATGATTTTGAATATATGAGAGGACTTTCTAGGAACTGATAGATTGACATATGTAAATTATTATTTATTATCATCTGTATTTTACTATGGCTGCAAATAATATTACTAGTTTTCTTTTCTCCTTTTTAATTGTTATCTAACCTGGATTCGTGTTCGTAGTGAGCGAGGGACTCTTGAGAACTGATAAATTAACACATAAACTATATGATGGATTTGGTAATAACTAATATGTTATATGTTAATTTATTGCATTCTCTGTTACACAAGGCTGGGTTTCCACCTTTTAGTTTGTCTGGGTTTCTGTTCTATATTTTAATTTCCTTTTTATACTATTATTTGGTAGAAATACTTGCAAGCAGACCTTTCTTTAGACCTCTTGCTTTCTCCATTTTCCACTCTTAATTTGTTAATTTCGAAACAGATTTAGTATAAACTATGGCGAGGATAGATAAACTTGTGTAGGAAAGAACAGATAGCATTTGTTTTGGGATTCTGCAGAAACACAGTAGGGTTTTTAAACAGGGATGGAGTAGGATTGTCATTATCATTAGTAAGTAACAATATGCTTGTGTTAGATAATAACTTGTTACCTCGATTTTGTTTTATTATCTATCAATGTCATATATTGCAGGTCGTGGTTGAGTGCAGTAAGGTTGACCAGAGACGTGTGACAGAACTCATATTACATGACGTAAGATCTATTTAATCTCTTGTTAGATTGTGTGGACCAAAATTTAAGATCTTTGGTAAAATATTGTTTTTCTTCATTTTGAAAGTCCGTAAGTTGAAGAAATATCCCCTTATCGGAATGTGAATATCCTGTTTCATTACTTTCTTTAAAAGCAATAAACAACCCTGGAAGTGGAAGAGTTACATGGTGAACAACACGTTACTGTATATGCACTACATTACAACACTGTTTTTTGATGGCCTTCACTTGATATTTAAGATAGTCAGAGGGATTAGTTAGTATCCACTTCCCTTGATTCTGCTCATGTACTACAATATGCATATATTCACACACAGACACAGGTAAGTGTTTTCTCAGTTGATGTTAACTTAGAGTTTTTATCTGCAGTTTTACTCAATAGTTCTCAGATCTTTGAGACAATATTTGCGGAGGAATTAATTATGGACATCTGTGGATGCCTAGAATGTAAGTTCTTGTGCTGTTTATATGATTTTCAGTCATGATCGATTTCAATACTTGTATGTTCTAAAAATAATATGATATAAATATATCAGTTGTAAATTTAGTAATGAGTATCTACATCTGGTGACCCAGCCTACTGGGTCTAATGGGTTTTCCGAACTGTTGGTAAACATGGTTTTCTGATGATGCATAATATGTTAATCGGACTCGGCTAGAAGTGTCCAAGTATCAGACTCGGCAACATTTTGAAAAATACACATGTTTTTGGCCTAAAATAAGTCTCCATGTCCGAGTGTCTAGTGTCCGACACGGGTACTCGAAGGTAAAATGAAGAGTCCGAGTAACATAAGATGCATTAACATGTTTGGTTGGGTTTGACTACTATGGTTGCTAGGAGGGCTATGCCCTTTCTTTCTTTAATTTGATTGATATGTAACGGTTATGCAATTTCTTAGTTTGGTTTTGTTACAAGCATCAGCACCCATTATTGGAAATTGTTAGTAGGAGTCTCGTAAAGTATTAACTACTGTTGCAATTGGTATACATGATTTTGATCTCGAATTTCGGGGTTCACATTACCTACTTATCTTTGCTGGAAAGAACGGTGACTTAGTTGATTCTGCCTGCAGATGACCCTGAAGTATCTCGTGCCCATCACCGTAGTTTTCTAAAAGAGCAGGTCTTATTCAAGGAGGTACATATTTCTTTCTTTTTGATCATCATCATCATCATCATCATCATAGTTAGAACATATACATGCCTGGTGCTTCCCTTTGCTCTCTTTTATCCTATAAGTTGTTTTCTTTGGTATGTGTGTGCGCAAATGGAAATAGCCAGGTCTGCAATTTACTCTATACTGACAGTATGTCTATATCTCTTGTTTCTCTGTGTGCATGTGTGTAGGCTATACCTATTAGAAATCCCCAACTCTTGTCTAAGATACATCAGACACACAAAATTGGATACCTGAAGGTGATGAGTCTTGAACATTATTATCTAGTTATTTTGTAGTCTTTTTTTCTCTTTTGGTGACTATATTTTATATTATATATCTTTTCTTTTAGGATGTTGTTCTACGCAGAATTTTGGACGAAGCCACAATTGCGAGCTTAAACTCCATTATACACTCGAATAATGCATTTGTAAGTGCTTTAGTTTATCACTGGGCATTTTTCCGTCCTTGTTCTTTCTATCTTGATTCCTAGTTCTGTGTAGGTTGTTTCTGCGCTGAAAGATGACAGCACCTGTATCCAAGAATTATTTGCAAGATTAAAATCTCCTGAAACTCCTGTGGAGTCGAGGAAAAATTTGGTAATTGCAGATTCTTTTTAAAGTTAATATGCAAATGTCAGTTAAAGCATATGCTTTGTACTACAACTTCTTCTTCAGACTGAGCTATTTTTCACGGTTTGAACTTTCTTGGTATGTAGCTAAGTTTTTTGCAATTGATTGACCAATTTTATTTAGACATGTGTCGTAAATATCAAATTATAACTAAGCTTTAATGAGTTCGTTTTGTGTTGTGTACGACATTAAATAAATTTTTGCCATGTCGTGGGTTCTTGTGTCATATAAATAATAAATTTGTGTCATGTCGTGTGTTTTTGTGTCATATAAATAATAATATAGCATCAAATATCTTAATATTGTAGTAATACTTTTAATATTATAAATTTATAATATTATGTTTTAAGGTTTTTACAACCGTTTTATTATTGTAATTTAACTACTTTTAGTTTTAATATTATAAGATTATGATTTTATATAGAAATATTTGTAGATTATGATTTTATATAGAAACAAATAATAAGAGATATTATATATAATTTTTACTGTGTACTTCTGTGTCCTGTCATGTACTTGAAGAAAAAACACGACATTAAATTCGTCCAGGTACTTTCCAGTTTTGTGTAAGATTTTCAAATCCAAACACTAACTTTTTGTTGCCCGTGTACAAAATTGTTGGGTTTAATATTAATTACTTCTTGTTGGGTTTCAACTTCTAGTGATACTAAGTTTATTTTCTTGAGTGGCTTGTTTGTTTCCTTTTGATTTATCGTATGTTTCCTAACTAATTGACCTCAGTCGCACACTCGCGCTTGACTTACTTAGATGTTAAACTAGCAACTTTTTTTTAAATTCACATTTTATATTGTGTAAAAGGCTGTACATGTCACTACTAGCATATCGTCCACTTTTATGCTTTAGCCCTCTTAGGCTCTTACCAAGACTTGTTTGGTCTTTAAAATGTACCAGAATGTACCTCTAATTCCCACTGTTTTGCTGATCGTTGTTTATAAGAGCAAAACATATTTAAACTCAATGTGTTTGCCAGACTCTTGATGTTAACTAATAATTGCATTATGCATAACCATAGTAATACGTCCACCAAATTCCAATATTTTGCTGAATTTCCCCCCAAAAAGCACTTTGATTCAATGTTGTTCCTTTTCTAGTGATCCTTTTATTGTTCTGTATGATGTTGAGTTGAGGGGAAAGTTCATCTAGATATCTTTAGGTTCTCAAACGATAGATATGCATCATCAATTTCGTGACTTTCTGCGCAGGAATTGTGAGACTCCACTGTTTGTGGCTAATGTAATAGCTTGTTTGTGATGGCACTGTCAACCACAGTATCACATCCTTGGTAGATTTGCACTTGGGGAAACTTATTTATCTTTCATAGGCACCATCAGTACCCATTATCCACCTTCTTGCTGATCTTCCATAAGAACAACACCCATATTACTAAAATGTTGTTGTTATAATCTTTTCTGTTGAACTGTAGCCAATGACATTATGCACAACAAAATCTTTCGCTGCCATGTATGGTTGAGTCTTAAAGTGGCTTTGGGAATTGGCGGAAGTCTGTATAGAATATAATATGGCAGAATAAAATAGGAGATTTTGAAATTTACTAATGTTGTTAATGCATGCTAGTTTGCGCATGTTGTTTCCTTTTGTGGAATGTAGATGAGTGTCCATTTTTAATACAAAGAAGTCTAGGAATTCAAATAAATTGTTTGAATGTGTGTTTTAGTGCTTCAATATCGTTGATGGTCTATCATAAAGCTAAAATGTGATTGCTTAATTTTGAACTTCTTCTTAAAATATAGCAACACCAAGACTAATTTAGCTTATACACATGTTTGTCTATTTTGATGAATATAGGTGTGTTTCTTGCATGAGTTTTGTAGTCTAAGCAAGAGCCTGCAGATTGTGCACCAAGTTCGACTATTTAGGTACTTTTATATTTGCATTTTCATCATGTGGATGTAAGATTGCTCTCACTTGCATTAATTTTCCAAAGATTCAGCTTTCACTTGGTTGGTATATGTATACAAATATATATGAGATGTATCCACTATATATAATGCATTTCATACATTCACACATATAGAACTGTTGTAGGGATCTCATGAACGAAGGAGTTATCGAAATCATAACTGATATTTTGCAGAGTCCAGACAAGAAGCTTATTTTAACTGGGTAATGATACTTGTCAGGCTAGGACTCAGTTTCTTTCTTATAGAGCTCTGTTGCCTCTTTGTTTTCTTCGCGTCCTCTTTGTGGCTCATTCCAAGTCTCGATTGAGGAGGGGGGAGTTGAAAAAAAAGAAGTAATCGGGGGCATTATCCACAACTGTTTTACTTTTAAACTTATTCCTCTCTATAAAAATATACCTATTATATGGTTATATTTCACTCCTATTGGCAATTAATCAATCAGAATAAGCATGCTTGATTCACCTGTCAGCAAACAAGATTGGTGGACTTGAAGCAGTACCTAAAGGGTTGCCGTTGTGATTGAATTAATTTTCTCTAAAAAAGCTGGCAAAAAAAAAAATTCTCTAAAAGCTCATTAGATACATTATGCTTCTGTAAACTTTCCAATCTAACAAAACCTGTACAGAACATCTCAATAACATAAAAAGTAAAACAATAGGTGTTTGCTTTTCCTTGTTTCTGAGAAATAAGTGCTTATTTTCAGAAAAAAAGCACATATTTACATACTTTTTTCTGAAAATAAGTACTTATTTCTGAAAAATAAGATAAGCCAAACGGGCCCAAAAAGAATAGTTGTAGATGGCATAGTTACCAATATAGCTGCAAGTTCTGATTGAATAGTCCATGTGGCCTCATCCAAAATGAACATATATTCTACTGAAGAAATTTGAGAGTACTTAGATTGTGATTTTTAAAATGTTGGAAATGTAACACATGTTTAATATTATTCGAACCTATCTTGCACTATTATGACAGTGCAATTGATATTTGTTTTGTCTTCAAAAGTTGCTTGTTAGCAGTTCAAACACTATTCAATGATTACTCTTTGAAAACTGATGTT
Organism: Oenanthe sinensis; assembly: GCA_028671895.1. NCBI lineage: Eukaryota > Viridiplantae > Streptophyta > Magnoliopsida > Apiales > Apiaceae > Oenanthe > Oenanthe sinensis. The sequence continues at coordinate 25,370,281 of CM053809.1, forward strand.
ACGTGTCTCCTTTTTTTCCTCTTTATGTTTGTGTTTTTTCTCCATATATTCTTGATTTATAAATAGTTATTGTTGTTAACCACCAATACATACCGCTGCAGATTCTAGTTGTTGGGTATTTTCATGAAGCGCATTCCCCACTTGAAAACTCTAACTTATTATGCGTATGCGGAGATGAATGTGTTCCTGCAGAACTTGTTCAACCTGGAGTGTACCGTTCCTTTGTTTCACCACACAAGCATGGAGTATTTGATCTCTATTTGAGCTTTGACGGCCAGAAGTCTATTAGTCAAGTTGTGACCTTTGAGTATAAATCCCCTCCAACGGAGAAGTTGGTCAGTCTGTCAAATGATGAATCCAAGTGGAAGGAATTTCAGAGTCAAATGAGGCTTGCTCATTTACTCTTCTCTACTTCAAGGAGATCCAATACATTGTCTACTAAGCTATCACCAAATGCCATCAAAGAGGCCAAGTTGTTTGCTCAGAAAACATCTCAAATCGGCAGTAACTGGGCATCTTTTCTGAAGTGTATAAAGGACAATAAATTATCATACCCACAAGCAAAAGACAATTTGTTTGAACTCACTTTGCAGAATAGACTACAGGAGTGGCTATTGGAAAGAGTGGTAGAAAGGTGTAAGGTCACTGATTATGATGATCAAGGCCAAGGAGTAATTCATCTGTGTGCTATCCTAGGTTATAAGTGGGCTGTACCTCAATTTATATTATCTGGATTATCATTGGATTATCGGGACAAATTTGGGTGGACAGCCCTTCATTGGGCTGCATATTGTGGAAGGTAATTGGTTAAAACTCTCAACATTTTTGTTCCTGCTTAAATTCCTGTACCCTGTTTGACCCTTGTATTTCTTATGTAAAATTGTCTCGACTTTTATCCTTTTAGAAGTAATTAACTAATCTCTTTTCGACACTAGTACACTATTAGACACTTATTGTCATTTTTGATCATGTCCAAGTCCTTATGCTGGAGTGTGTGTGCGTGTTTTGAGTGGCTGTGTGTGCATATGAATTACTGATAACTATTAGATATCTTAATCCAGGGAGGACATGGTTGCAATTCTTCTATCTGCTGGAGCAAAGCCAAATTTGGTTACTGACCCCACTTCGGAAAACCCGGGTGGATGCACAGCAGCTGATCTTGCATCTAAAAATGGTTATGATGGTTTGGGAGCTTATCTTGCAGAAAAGGGATTAGTGCAGCATTTTCAAGACATGACCTTAGCTGGAAACGTCAGTGGTTCACTGCAGATTACTACAACTAATCCTACTAGCCCCGGGATATTTACAGAAGAGGAGCTGTATTTGAAAGATACTTTGGCAGCCTATCGAACAGCTGCGGATGCTGCAGCGCGCATTCAGGCTGCATTTAGGGAGCAATCACTTAAGGTGCAAGCAGATGCAGCTAAGTTTTCCAATCCGGAGGATGAAGCACGCAATATAATTGCAGCTATGAAGATCCAGCATGCATACCGCAAACATGACACGCGGAAAAAGATGGCTGCTGCTGTTAAAATCCAACATAGGTTCCACACTTGGAAGATGCGAAAAGATTTCCTCAATTTGCGTCGTCAAACCATCAAAATTCAAGTAAGTTATTATGCTTGCCTATATAACTGGTTAATTGAACACTATGTACATTTTCCTTGTGAAAGAGCTTCAACTTTTAGCTCAATTAGTTTCCAATATATTTGAAGTCTTGTTCAGTTACCTTCCATCCTCCCTTCGGCATCTTTAAATCTAATAAATCTCCTGAACCCTAGTAAATATTAGGATAGAAGAGAGGAGTAGAAGGAAGATCTCTCATAATTGTGTGTTTCAATTCTTTTAAGGAGAGAAGCGGTAAAAGAGGCAGGAAGAATTAATCCAAGTTTTTTCCAAAATTTTCTTTCATAAAGTAAGATGACTTGCAGAGAGTCTATAAAACTATAAAACAAGTGTATAAAACTAATCTAATTTATAAATATCTTATTTCCCTCCATCCTTCGAAGAAGTTGGAAAAACATCTTAGTTTTTTTTTTATTCGCTTCTCTTCCCTTCGTAATTTTTTTTGCATAAACGGGAACATACTATTACTTGGTAGCTAAAATTTCTACCCCGAGTGATGCTGTCCAGGATAGATGATCTGGAATTTCTCAAAGTTGCATACAGAGTGTAACTCGCAAAAGATACAGATTATTTTCTGATTTTGTAACTTAAATTTATGATCGAAGATAACGTAATCAAGGTTCATAAGGCCTAAGGCACTCTCACCTTTCAATGAAACAAGGCAACTCATTTATGCCTTGGGACAAAATATATGACTAGGTATAGCTAGATCATTCAGTTGAGTTGGATAAAACAAAACCTCCTCTCAGTAAGATACTGTGACAGACTAAGCTAACCATCTCTCTGTTAACTTAAGACTTCACTCTGCTTGACTGTAATTTTGTTTAATTGGATTGAATGATGTACTATGTATTCTTTTGACAGTTAAGAGGGAACTGATTCACCATGAGTTTAGTTTTTGAATTGTGAGTTGAAACTATACCTTATTACTTACATGCTAGGTAGTGTGATACTGTGTTACCACTTTATTAGGTCTGAGTAATAACATTAGCCCACTTTGTAGGCTGTTTTCCGAGGTTACCAAGTGCGGAGACAGTACAAAAAGATTGTATTTGCAGTCGGAGTGCTTGAAAAGGCAATACTCCGTTGGCGTTTGAAGAGGAAAGGTTTCCGTGGTCTTCAGGTTAGTCCAGATGAAGCTGCGAAAGAGCCAAGACAAGAAGGTGTAGTTGAGGACTTCTTTAAAGCCAGCAGGAAACAGGCTGAAGAGCGCGTTGAGAGATCTGTTGTACGTGTTCAGTCCATGTTCCGTTCCAAGCGAGCACAAGAAGATTACAGAAGAATGAAACTAGCACATAATAAAGCCACTGTAAGCAATTTTATTGTTTTATACCAATCTATACTATATTATAATAACCAAACTAGAGAACTATTTTTTTTGAAACACTGAGGTGAACATAGAAAAGATCTTAACCGTCCAATTTTAGGTGAACCATACAAACGATCCTAACCATTCAATTTTAATCAAATCTAATTTTAGAAAGGATATATATCCTGCATACAACTCTATCCCCAATAGCCTTCCTTTTATACAACTCATCACATATAATATAATATTATATTATATTTAAATTATATTCTATATTTTTTATTTTAAAAATCACACTTATCCTATAATTTTTATTTAATATATCATTAAATTTTATAAATATTAATATATCTATACTATATTATTATAGTCAAACATGATAACTTTTTTTCCATCTTACCTAGATGAACTATAAAAAAAATCATAATTGTCCAATTTTAGGTGAACCATAGAAACGATCCTAACCATCTAATTTTAATAAAATCTAATTTTAAAAATATCATACATACAACTCTATCATATATAATATATTTAAATTATATTCAATATTTTCTAATTTAAGAATCCTACTTATCCTATAATTTTTTTTAATATAGTTTACTCACATTCAACTCAATTTTATCACCATTCAAACTCTTTTATGTATTTAAACTTATCATTAAATTTTATGAATATTAATATATAAACATCATTGTATAGAAAAATGTAAAAAAAAATTATACTAAAACAAATTATCATATTAAATGAAATATTTAAATTATATAAAATAATTAATATATAATTTATTAATAACATCTGAGTTTTATACGGGTTATAAGCTAGTATATATATTAATTTCAAAACAGTAAAGCGTTATGCATTAACCAACTTGACCTTGTCATCATGTGTAGCTGGAATATGAAGGGCTTCTTAATCCCGACACTGACATGGGTTGAAGCAGTACAAGGCATTGGCTAATTACAATTCCTAAGCTGCAATACCGGCAATTACACAGCTTTATATAACTGGTTGGTTTCTTACTTATAGAATGTATATCACGTAAATATGTACATTCAAGTAGTTGTAAGCTTCTAGCTCATCTACATGATTTTACAAGAATGTGAGCTTCAAGATTTTAGGTTTGATCTTGTGCAATTCACAATAGCACATTCAGTTGCTATTAGTTTGTGTTTTGTTTGATGGTATGATGCGGTTGCCCTGGTTTGAGTTTGATATGAATGTAACCATATGCCAAGTTTCTGTTATCGATACTATTATTTGTACAATAATGTTCTGCAACGCTGTGTGAAGGAATCAAGACTATTTGTAAATTGAAAAAAATATATCTTTACATAAACGTTGAAGTCACAACACCTCCAGTTACCGTTCCCAGTTAAAATCTGTAACCATGCTAATATATTATTTGCTCATGTGGTGTTTATTCAAACAAAATCATGCAGATGATATGTGATTCTCCATCTTTCCTCTACCTCTCAAAATTTTGGTCCTTGTACTTGGGGAGTTCATTTTTCACAATTAGTGTCAGGTTGAGGCACCTGGAACCTGTTTTACATCTGATATATATCATTCTAAATTCCTTGCCTGCGTATCTATATTGCTCTTGTGTCGTTGAGCCTGATATAGCTGTTGATGAAATTGAACTCCAGTTTTTTTTGTAGCATACATTCATTTTTGTTTTTTATTGAGAAATGTATTCCCTTCATTCTGAAAATCTTAGAACTTGACAGGTCCCTTTTTAGTACATTGCAAATTTAACTCCAGGCCAAACATAGCATAATTGAAACCAAGTTGAGGCTTAACAGCCTTGCAGGTCTCCGCAGACATAGATGAGTATTGATTATTCCCCCGGTCCCACCCAATTGTTAACGTTTTGGAGACAAGGTCCGGCACGCATTTTAAGGTGCATATAAAGTATAGTTCGATAACTTATTTTTAATTTTTTTTCCCTGAATAAAAATCCCTGAATAAAAATTTAAACATTAAATTTTTATTCAGGAAAAAAATTTTAAAAATAAGTTATGGAACTATACTTTATATGCACCTTAAAATGCATGTCGGACCCTCTTTCCGAAACGTTAACAATTGGGTGGGGCGGAGGTAGTACAATTTACTCGAGGTTCAAAATGAGCGGGTCGAAGATGACAACAGATATAAGTTACCTTTGTTGTTAAATGACATACTTGTCTAGTACAATTTTGTTGTTACTTGACATGCCATCCGATCAAGTTATATAGTTGATCACTTGATCTTGATCATTCAATTCTTTCCGATTTTGAGATGATTGCTCCTCCCTATTTACATGTACATTTAAAAAATTATGTATATTAAAAAAATGTTATATCTAAATAAAAATTTTCTATAAATTTTCGTAATTGTTATTTTGAAAAATTAGAATTCAGTTAAGTATTAAAATAATCCGCCATTGAAAATGATAAATATAAGGATAGTTTTGGAATATTATCCTTAAAATTAAGGCTCAATGCGGTAGATAAGTGGATAGGATCGCGCGATAAGAGGACTGTCCCTTCACTTGCATGGGATAGCGAAGCAGCTCCAATCCACTAGAAAAACCACATTAGTAGACAAAAAATGTTGTTGCATTTATTGAGCGAAGCCGCCTGTAAACGAACAAATAGATCAAAAACCAAAAAAATGGTATTTGCTAGCGTCTTTCTGGAAATGTTAAAAAAGAGTTTTCTCCTTACATCTCGGTCACTTTTACTTTTTCGTTCTTTCATAATCCACATGGTATGATACCTTATAGCTTCACAGTTACAAGTCATTTTCTCATTACTTTGGACCTCTCATTTTTAATTTTTATTAGCATTACTCTCGCGGGATTTCAAATAAATGAGCTTCATTTTTTAAGAACATGTAAATAGAGAAAATTTATTTTGAAAATGAACATATAAAAAGCAAGGGAGAGTAATTTTTTAATCGAAAACGGAGACGACATGACTTTTATCTTATATTCGGATATATTTTTCCCGTGAGAAAAAATTACATGAATAATATATAAGCTCATATACCAATACAAAAAATAACATTCTTTTAATCTTTTCCAATAAAAAAAGAAGCTATATATATATTGATTTTTTCAATAAAAATAAAAATAATAAAGTAACAAATACTCTATTTTTAAGTTGGTATATAGTATAATACTGTATAGTGTATACCAAAGAAAGGCCCAGTAACCCAATATTTCATCCACAAAAGCAAGCAAGCCCAATTAAAAAAAGCCCAAAATGGGTAGAATAAAAAAGCTAGGGCTCTTTAAACTCACACATCTCTTTCTTGTTCGTCAAAACCCTAAGCGGCCGACCAGGTATTATACTTCTCCAGCTGAATCCATTCTTGTTCTAACTATACATACAATAATCTGTACGTATATATCTTATTAAAATCCATTTCATATAATAACTGGTGATAATAGTAATAAAAACAGGTAAACAGAGAGTGAAGAAATGGCCAAGTCGAAGAATCACACAGCACACAATCAGTCACACAAAGCTCACAGGAATGGTATCAAGAAGCCCAGGAAGCAACGTAACATCTCCACCCGTGGTGTAAGTATTTGTATCTACATTGTTTTTGTTTATTATTTTTTTTGCATTTTTATGTTTACTATTGACGCCATGTATTTTTAATCTCGATAAATTAATGAAACTCTAGTAACTGGGTGTTATTGTAATTTTAATATAATTGTATGTGCGTGGTTTTTGTTGGGTATTTTTGTAATTTGATAAATTAGTGATCTCGATAAATTAGTAATAATAATGATATTCTGGGGTTATGAAACTATTAATGTACATACATGTGTGTATATTGTTGGTTATGTTTGTGAATTTGTAAGTTGATTTATGTGATTGGGATGGCAGATGGACCCCAAGTTTTTGAGGAACCAGAGGTATGCTAGGAAGCATAACAACAAAGCTGCTGATTCTGCTTCAGTTGAAGAGTGAACTCGACTGTTGTGTTAGGGTTCCTTTTGTTTTTATTTCCGTTGTTGAACTATTTATAGGTTGTTTTATGTATGGGTTGAACCCTTTTATGAGTTTTGTTGAATGGAATTGCTTTGTTGTTAAAGATTTGTTATAATGGGAGCTAATTTCTAATATTACGTATCTATTGGTTTTTGGCTTGTATAGTAGTATTGCTTATTTATTTTAGACGTGTATGAAGTTGGGGATATGCAATGTAGTATGTTATGGTCATTAGGATGCAGTAATGCTGATTCAAATTTTGGTCATTTGCAATTTTGAGGGTGGAACCTGTCATTATTTGTCATTGTAGTTATGTTGCTTTTGATATGATTGAGAGAACATGTTTTTACCGGTGTGGTTGTCGATAGTGCTGTGATATTGCACAAAGTTTTGCAGCCAAATGCAACACTCTAAAGTAACTGGTAGTTTTAGATTATCCATACCGTGTTGAAGGAGTTGGCTGCCTCAGTGAGTTAAATAGTTTACTAGCCAAGAGAAGCTAATAAGTTTGTGTCTAGTTACTGTATTTTGGCCTGCATTCTTCTTGTAATCTTCCATCAAATTGTAGGTAAAGACTACAGAGCCCTTTGGTGGTGTTTCTGTCTTAACTGAGACCTTCGTTGTGTTTCCGTCTTAGCTGAGCCCTGTGATTATTCAATATTATCGTCTCTTTTGAGGGGTATGGTATTTATATCAGTTTTTAATAGAAAAGAAACTAGTCTATTAGTCTTTTGTTCATAAAGTAACTTTAGTTTTTGCTTCTACCAATTGAAGAAAGCATATTTGATCTGTTCCTGCACCTGAGTACACAATCTGGCAGTTACTATAGATTATATATATGACATGCATTTCTCTTAGTTACTAACTTACTATAGAGTATGTTGCATTTCTAGTAGCTGTCATTATTTTGTAGTTAGTGATCATGGTCGATAAAATGGATGTGATTAGTTGTCTAGCAGTCCATAGAATTCATGGTGTTTTACCAGGGTTGCTATATATGATTTAGGTTTCTTACCCAAAATTTTGATGAATTTCTTGTGAGAATATTTGAGATCCGCGAGTCGTGAAAGGTATTCTTTCATTTTTTAGCCCAAGGTACTCTTTCATTCTTCAACTGAATAGAAACATAGACGGGTAAGGGATTACTGAACTGCTGGTTAGTGTTATATTGCTTTGGGATGGTGAAGTTGGAAGATATAGCAATTAGCAAGTATATGCGAATGCCCGTTTTTTACTAATATTATCATCGCTCTAATGACCCCGGTCACAGGTGTCATCCTAGGCTCCCCATTTGTGCGGTTTACCTGGTTCACGTGATTTGCAGGCTATTGCGTGAGTACGTGGGTTTACCCAAAAGTTAGCGGTTGTGGGTTCTCACGGTAAAAAAAAAAAAGAAGGAGGTTCTCACAATAAAAAAAAGAAAAGAAAAAAAGAAGAAGGTGCCTTCATCTTGAGAGAGATGGTTCTACTAGTTGGAAGTAGGAGTAGATCTTTGATTTAAGTAGAAGAAAGTTCAGACAAATAAAATTGTGCAAAGCAGCAACATATTAAATTTAATACTCTCCGACAGAAAAATGTATTTTTCTCGTGTCATCCACGCAAGAGGGATAACGTGACAGAATATATCTAGAGAAATGCTACCAACAATATTTTGAGAGAACAAGTGTCTTATATATGTAGATTAATAAACATGACGAATAAGCTGTCACCTTCACATTCGAGAACAAAATTTAGCACAACTCGAGTATAAAAATCCCTTAGTTCCTAGAACTATTAGATTAATAATCCTTTTTAAGTGATAATCCCATATTTGTTTTGTATAAGGATTATTTAAAGATCAATTTGTAACATGTAATGATAATTTCATTCAAATAAAATTAAAATCTTATATGCCTTGGTCTAGACCTCTCAATTAATTGGATTTGGATTAGATCATCCTAAATTTATATTTAAATTTATTTATTTTTTCAAATTTAATATCAATTGTCATATATTTTAAAACTCAATCCAGATCCATTCCATCCGGATAACTAGTAATCAGATAGAATTTTACTTGATAGAATATCTAATCCGATTAACTTTTTTATTAATATCAAAATATGATAATAACACTTTTAATATTATAGAAACACCGAATTAATATTAGATTATTTAGTTGTTGGCCAATTATAATAATATTGATATACACATTATTTCTTATTTTATTATATCAAAATAATGATAGTGTTGCAATATATAAAAATTAGTTGCATGGTAACATTTTCATAATAAAAATTAAAAGTATGCATTAAAAATCTGGATATCGAGTTGAGACATAAAACTTGACTGATGAACTAGACTGTGTAAACCTCTTGATTTTAATGATCGCACATTTGAGCAAATTAGATACTTGTTGGAATGTATATCTGTTGCTTATGACTGTTATACTTATTATAACCTGCTAGTTTGCATGTACTAATCTTGTTTTGCAGAATTTATAAGTAACAGTATAACAGCTTGCTCTCAAGATAAAAAAGCATGCTGAAACAGAGTCCCGCAAAGAACAGATTTCCATCTGTTTATGCTAATCAGTTGTATATCTTGTGTAGGATTATTATATATGTACATTTACATAACTACATGAGTATTGTGTTTTTAATATATTAGTAAGCTCAAGATTTTATTAAAAACGTTTTCCTAAAATTTAGGAAGTAGTTGATTTGATTTTAAACTCTTTTTATCACAAACTAGTTCTCTATCTTATCCATAGTTATAGGAGCATTTCAAATTCGTTTTTATCCTTTCTCCTGTAGTTATAATTTGAATATTCTGATTTACAACATTCTATCTTATCTATAATTCAAATTAGTCGTATACTTTTATGTATAACACAGGGCTAGCTTTTCTTTAGTTTTGACAACAATACTGCAACTCACTTCATCTTGAAAAGCTTTATTAGATTTTCTCTAAACTGAACTTGATATTATATTGATTACTTAATATTTAGATAATATAGTTTGAGTTGTAATAATTCTATCTTCATTTTGTATTGTTCAAGCGTACATGGTAGTCACTGATTATAGCAAGGGGTTCTAGTATAGAACAAGGTGAGCTACGGTGCTTAAAGACTCATTGTTCTACAAGGTAAGGAGTTCGAGAACAAAGAGAATTCAGGAGTGAGACTTAAGGAATTCTGGTTGTTTAAGGAACATGTTGCAAGGGAAGATCAGTAGAGTACTTAAAGACAATTGCTTAGCTGCTTAGGATTTTAGCAAGCTATTTTAATGACCGGGAACATGGAGATATATTATTATCTTGTAATAAGTATTATATTTGATTAATAATATATTCTCTTATCAAGTTGGTAAGTGACCAGTACGTAGACCGTTAGACATAGGGGTCGAATCTGGCTAAACATCTTGTGCCTCATTTACTCTTTTTTTATATATAACTTGTGCCTCCTTTACATATTTGCACTTAACTGTTTATGCACATGGAGATATATTATTATCTTGTAATTAGTATTATATTTGATTAATAATATATTCTCTTATCAAGTTGGTAAGTGACCAGTACGTAGACCGTTAGACATAGTGTTAGGTCCCGGAAGTATCGTAGAAGGGGGGTTGAATACGATACTCACTAAATAAAAAATTCTTTCGAATCTTTTGCGGATAAATAATTTAGAGTTCGGTTAGTGGGCTCGTGTTCTTGAGGTGAATAGTGTTTACGGAGCTGTTTACTAATTTTCTGTGTTTAGGTTTAATCATTTCGGTTCTAGAAAATTAGCAGTAAAATAAATAACACAAGATTCGGGGAATATATCATTTGATAAATATAAACCCTGAGGTTGCTACACCCGGTCAACAAATCCGGTCCGAAGAACAAGTTCTTCGCTGCTTAACAAAAACATATAACTCTCAATTTCCTATACAAGTATTTCTAGATCAGTACAAAGGAAACTAAGACCGTAGAGAGTGATATATAGTGACCCTGAACATTTTCCGTTAAGGTACCGGCCACTAATACATCTCCGGTGAGGAGGTATAGATTTTTCTGGTGATCTCTCCTCTCCGGCTGTGCTTCTCTCCCTCTGGTTATTTTTTGTTGTGTTGCAGAAGACCGATCCAAATGAATGGCTCTGCTTCATTATATGTGTAGACTTTTTCAACCAAGGATACGTGGCTCAATTAAGGCCAAGTAAAATAGTTGCTGCTTCGCTTCTTTTTCTTCATAAGTATCGGGACAATTTACTGATTAATTGTTTAAGTATCGATGAGTCTGTAGAATAACCATCGGAGACTTAAAACAATTCCTGGAATAAATTCAATTAATCCAAGCTTAGTAACCATCGGAATTATTCCAAGCTTTAGTAACTATCGGGAAGTGGCTAGCTGACTTTTGTTTCTTTTCCGATAGTTAGTAACTATCGGCTAATAGGACAAAAAGAATACTTTGAATATTCACCATTTCTTGTTCATTTGTTTAACTCACCCGATGGTTAATAACCATAGGTGAATAAGACAAAAATACTTGTTAACCATTGGTGAATGAGACAAAATAGCTTGACGAAGTTGACTTCTGGATACAGCTTCTGTAGTCTTCTTTACTTAGCCAAATTCGAACCTGATAAGCCCTTAATATATTTTCTTCCACTGCAACCAAGTCTAATAAATATTTCCTTGATTATTCGAACTTGATTTATTCTGAGCTTTATCATATACCACTTCACTTGTTACCCATTTCAGTAAATAGTCAATTCTTCTCATTCATAGATGCAATTCTCAATCTCTTTTGTGTTGACGTTTGGTGCAACTGGTCTGATTCACAAACGACTAACATGATCTTGATCTTCACATCTTCTTTACAATACAATTGACTTTGTTCCTTGTTGATTAGAAGTGCTTCGATTGTAAGTACATTGGAATCCTCTGACACTTATGCTGAACCACAAAATTATCTGAAACCCTGAACATCTTCGAACTTTATCCTTCACTGAAGTCTGAACATATGAATGAACTTCTTCCAGCAATCTATAATAGACTCCAAGGTTCCATCTAATATTTTGATTCTTTGTATTTGCCGTATATTCTATCTTATCGATTCCTGTACTTGAGCTCTGCAATTCATTGCTTGACTAACTTGCAGATTTGGATCACTAGAATCTTTCTGGTACTTTGACAACTGCTTCACTGCTTCCACATCCTTGAATACTTCAACCTTTATTCTTCACTGAGGCATGAACATATTAATGAACTTCTTCCAGTGAGCTAATGCTTCAAGTCTGTAGATTTCTTCTTTATCCTTTGTCTTTACCAAGTCTTCATGTCTTCCTGATTCCGGTGATAACTTCATATTATTTACACGTCCTGTTCTTGTGTTGAGTTATAACCCTATGTTACATATAGGTCTATACATACAGCCTTTCAATCTCCCCCTATTTGTTTGGTAGAGATTAACAAGCAAATCCCTAGAGGATAACTCAACTAACTACAAGAAAATATTAATGCTCTAAACTTGTAAATAATACTACTTGGGTTCTGGATCATATTATACATTTCCAGATTTCTATAAAGTAAAGAAAAATAGAAAATGAGTGTTCCTTTAGCACTGAACGCATCTTCAATAGATATCATCTTCATTCCTCTGTGTTTGAGCTTTTCTCTGCTTCAAAATTCTTCATAGCTTGACCTACAAAGAACTTATCATAAACTGAGCTTCATAAGAATCAAAATTCCTAGGAACATCTTCAATAAAATATAGAACATTGCTCAAATAATGTTCTCCCCCTGAGAATGTGATTCTCCTTCTTATTCTTCTTCTCCCTTTAGAAAATCAATGGAATAGTCCTCTGTTCTTTCCACTTGGATTAGGAATCCTCTTCTGACAACTCCTTTCAAGTATAGAATACAGCTTCTTGATTCTCCCATATTTCTGTTGTTTCCCCTCAGGATTAGAAGATAAGATTTTCTTTTTCTCGTCTCAAATCTCCCCCTATGGATATTAACGTCTCCCAAGAATGCGAACCCCTTTTCCCTTTAAGGATCCATGAACTTCCCTTAATGATCCAGGATACGAACCCCTTTAGGATATTAACTTTTCCAAAGTACGAAGATAAGACTTGATTAACTTCTCCTTTTTCTCCCTATAAATTCTCCCCCTTAGTTGAGGAATCCTCCAATGGCCCACTTTTCAATGGTTTGTCTTCCAAAGAAGGTTCTTGTCCGTCATTGATCGGGAAAAATATAGTAGCTTTTCTTTCAGAAGTAACAAGTAGCAAGGGTAAGTGTTTGGCTTGTGGTTTCCTCACTTCTACTACGTTCTGTTGGTGTTTACACTTTAGAATTGAGCATTTTAAGTGTTTCACTCTTTCGCTCCCTATCTCTCACTCAAGTGTATCTCTCCCTCACTTTCACTTAAGTGTTTCTCTCTCTCATTTCACTCTGCATTTCAAATATAGCCTTCTGTACCTGCAAGTGAAATCCGTCAATTCATTCATATTCTCATCACCTGATTCATCAATATGAACTGAATCACTATCAAGTGGAGAATTGTCTCATAGAGATGTTCTTGATCTTTCATGCATAAGCACTGTCTCACACCAGACTCAATAGCAATTGCTAAATCACTGTCTAGTGGAGCCTCACCTCTTTGAGATGGGTTATCCCAAGATTTTAAAATCTTTTTGGGAATCCTGCCTTGTTCTATCAAGGAGTTGCCTCACACCTTATTCGTAAACGGGAGGTGGACATTCCTTTTCAGGATCTGGAAATGTTCCTTCCAGGAGGGGCGACGTAGTAGACAATGTAATGAATGGCAATTTAGAGTCTATGTTTCCCTCGTAACCCAATGACGGGTGTTTTGTTAACATGCCTATACCTCTCACTGTGCACTTCTTGCAATGTGTACCTAGAATCTATCTGTTTAGGCTTACCATCAGCGTGAGTGCCGGTGGTGTGCTTGACTCATTACAAGATGCTCTGGCTGACGAGCGAATTTCAATGGACTCACCCTGTTGAGAGAATGATTCCAGAGACAGTTTTATTGCCTTTTCAGCTCTGCATCCTTTTGAGAAGATACAGATGAGCTTACAGATACCTCAGTTATATACTTCTTTACTTCACTGGAGGTAGAGCTGTGGGTGCACTTCCAACGTCATCCTTATTTGCTGCATCAAGTGCAGTTTCTCCCTTATCAACCTCTAACTAACATAAGTTCCTTATATCTCCAAGGGTTAATATATGGAAGTGGATGAATGAGTGTTTGGTATTAAGGCCTGGGTAAGAGATTGATGGGTTTTCAACCTCTTGGCCAGCTTCTGTAGCCACTGGGGGCTAAACGGATAAAATCAATTAAATAAGATAAAACGAAATAATCACTTTAACATTCCAAAACATATTTTTCATCTCAAGGAGAAGGAAAAATATAAGAAGGAATGATAAACGATTGCATTAAAGCACTTTTAGTAAAAGAGTTTTGTCGGTTCTAAAGATTTATCATTTAAGAACATGATATCAATAGAAATTTTCTTTAAGATACTTATCCCATAATAAAACGCGGGAAAGTGTATCAGAGAAAAAGTCTATCCCTTATGAATTTCTTATAAGGCAAACTTCCCATAATAAAACGCGGGAATTTATACCAAATAAGAAACTCAACTATTTTACCAAATTTTATCTCAATTAAAATGATTCTTTTCCTTTAAAACTAAGTACTGTAAGTTTTAAAAACAATTTTGCAAAATATCCTTATCAGATAGAGGACTATGATTTTCCGACTCATAATGCAATTATGATTTACATCATTTTCGTCCACCTGATACTATCCCCGACTTAAAATAAAAATATGACAATTGGCGTTGGATGTATGCTTAACAATACAGTACTAGGCCTTCAAAGCAACAATCACTGTTTTGGTACTATGAATCAATGTGAAACATACATTGAAACAAGTGTTAAAAATAAATCATTTTACAAGTGATTGGTATCTCGAAGTTAAAACAAATTTTCAAAAGAGAGAAAAAGCTTTTAAATATAAGACTATTAAAACTAGCTTTTGGGAGAGGATAAAATGTTTTGAGATTTAAAGAAAGATTATCCTCAAGAAAAGTTTGATTCACACCCTAAGATTTAGAAATCAAAGTAGAGCTGTAAATCAAAAGATTTTCAAAAGAGAAGTTTTGAAAAAGAATTTGATGTTTTCTTCTCTAAAACTAAAAGGAAAATGAATGTATCTTTGAATAAAACGTTTTGAAAAAGAATCAGACAATAAATTCTTTTTAATACATTCAAGTTTAAAATTCAGTTAAATAAAGAAAACTAAATATACTAATACTAACGGCTTTTTCAAAAACCAATTTTTACTTAGAATAAAAACTAAGCAAATCCATTAGTATCAATATATCACAATTATTTTGTAATAAATTATTATTCAATTATTAATGAGTAATAAAAGATAGTAATTATACTACAAATAATTATGCTTCGAATTTATTTTAATTTATTTAAATCATGGAACAGATATTTCACTGAATTGTTTTATATCATCATGATTTAAATAGATCAAAATAAATTAAATACTTATGCTATACTAAGCAATTGCCAATCACATGTATATATATATATCAAATAAACATGACAATCATTCAGTAGAACAATAAGCATTTAGACATATTTTTATTATTAGTGATTTCAGATAAACAACTTGTGTTATCACTAATATTAAAAATATCACAATTAATTGCACGCTGATACCAATTATTTGATATTTATCAATAATTTCAAGATGCAAGAAATTGTGCTTCTTATATTTTATCAAATCAAAATTATAAAACTGATAATCATTGAATTGCTTTACTCCATAATTTTAATAAGATAAAATAAATTCGCTAAATACTAAAATATTCATTAACTTGAATATTAGCATCTAACTTCCTACACTATATCTAATAATTGTCACTCTAGCATATTACAATTATACTCATAACAATTATTAATGATATACGTAAGCTCGAGAAAATAGTTGAATAGAAATTCACAAGTCCTTTAAATATAGACATTTAATACTTGTGTTCCTAATAGCAACTTCTCGCAACAAAAACAAATTTAGAAATATTTTCTAAGTATATAAAATATTGAGAATTTTATACACATAACTTAAAAAATACTTCGTCTTCCAATATTAGTGAGTTTTGAAATATGCATCAATTACTTAGAACAGAAATTCTAAATAATGTCACTAATATCAAAAGTATCACAATTATTTGTAATAAAATATTTAAGAATATCAGAGCAACATATCAGAGCAATTAAGCAAGACATCTTGACTAATACTCATCAAATATTTAACATGCAAATAATTATGCTTCTAACTTATGCTAAATAATTTAACTACCACATATGCATATAACATTATAAGCATGATAATTAAACTAGTAGCAAAAAGTATGAGGTACTGGATTTAAAATAAATTCACAAGTCCTTTAAATATGGAAAATTTAATACTTGTGAACTCATTTGAGAATTCCTTGCAAATGAGATTTCCAATAAATATTCATATAATTAATATCCCAAATTCACTAACCAACTTAGATAAAATAAATTTATCAAGTTGTTCAGCAAATATCTGCAAGTTATTCTACTAATGACAATCTCAAAAGAAATGATACCTGGTATCCATACGCTTGTTCCATACGTGGTGTGAAGAGATCAACAGAGTTGCTGGAAATAATGACAGCTTCTAGGAATGACTTCCATGTCTTTCTTACAACCTGTATATCTATATCTTTATAGCCAATTAGGTTAAACCTAGTATCTTTAGGGTCCCAGATTTCAAGAATTGGTGATCCCCTAAGATATCTAACAATTCATAACTTAGCTATAAGATAAGATTCTCTAGTATCCACTTGGAAACTTGCACATAGGCATATCGAGAATAAAATATATGGTCTTTAGCACTTGAATAAGTAATGAGCTGATCATACCTCTATAACCTGTCACTTCAGTTCATATACCTGATTTTCCCTGATCAAGCTTAGTGGTTTGTTGGCAAGAAGTCTTGGCAGGTCTAGAATCTTCCAAATTGCGCATCTTCAAAAGATCCTTGACTTACTTTAATTGTCATCATTCTTTTGAATTAAATGTAATTCAAATAGAATTGCAACTCTTCCAACATGCTCATGTTATACCTATTCTGCATTAACTTAGCAATAAACTCTTGCCAAAGTTTTCGTTAGTAGACCCACATATAATATAATCATGGTATACTAGCACATATATTACATTATGTGTGCCTTGCATTCTAAAGAGATATATATATATGTGTATAACTACTCTAATATAAAATCATTTTCAAGTAATAAACTAGTTAGAGTGTCATACCATGTCCTTGACGATTTGCTTGAATCCCTAACTCTGTTAGGTCCTCGTCTTGTTAGGCCCAATTGTTAGGTCCTAAGAGGATCAAGTCTCGTCTCTGTTGCTTGCTGTTAGATCTTGAAAGTCCCGAAGATTCTGTTTCCATCATCGTCGATACCTTCTGCTTAATATTAACCTGTAGCAACCAGTTTGGCTTTGTCCCTCATAACAATGCCAATTATTCTCCAGTTTCTGTGAACCCTTACTGTACCAGTTTCAGCTTCGACTTTAGTGGTCTGGGTTCCAGCTTCAGTAGATTCTGCCTTCGAATTGATTGAGATCATCTTGCATTACAATCACTCAATCTAGATCAATTAGTGCATCTTCACTATTCTTTGGGATACCAAATGTTGATTGTTGGGTCCCGAAAAATATATGTTCATCTTGATTAGCACTTCTAGCCTTTACTCAAAATCCGGTTTACTAAGAACTAGACTCCAGGATTTACTTTGACTTCAATCCCTTTGTCTCGACAGATATGTTCTTGACATATTCCTTTGATCTTCATTGTGTTGAGTACGACTAGTAGATCCTTCTATTGTTTTGCTCCCCCTAAGTTGCTGTTAGGATGTGTTGAAGATCCTTCACCTTTTACAGTGGATTCTGTTAAATTTCACGAGTTGTGTAGATTCACTACCAATTCCACTAATAGGATCTGAATCATCATCATTATCACTAATTCCTTGTGCAACCTCAGTTTCATCATCAGTATCTGAATTTGACTCTGACAGAATGTCAAACTTCAAAGATTCATAACAGACTTTCATTTGAATGCTTGGGAGCTTGGTGTAGTAGGTCGACACATTCAGTCTTTCAATCACCTTCTGGTTTTTAATCACAAATGCCTTGATAGCTTTCGACTAAGTCTTTTCACGATCTTTGTTGAATACAGTAGCATGCTGTGTTAATTGCTTCATCTTTAAAGTACCTTTTTCAGTGCAGAATTCAGTTAGAACTTCATTCGCGAAATTCAGTTCCATTATCTGACTTCAAAGTTCTCACAGCTTACTTTGCTTCCAACTTGATCTACCTGATTTGATCAATTACCATCTGTGACATTTTGTCTGTTGAATGCACGAACAACACCAACTTGTAACTAGGGTTGTCATCAACCACCACTAAACATATTTCTTCATTGACTTGATTTGCTTCAGTGTGATGTTTTCATTGACTTCCCTATATGACATACTTCAAAATGTCCTTCTTGATAGAATTCCATTAGAAGCAGTCCTCTCACCAATTTCATCTTTATTGGAGAATCCATTGTCTTGTTGACCAAGTGTGAGAGCTTCTTATGCCATAGCTAACTCTTTACTGATGAAGCTTTACTGAAAAGTTCACTTCACCTTTGCATATAAATTCCATGTCAGCTACGAACAAACTTCCTCACTCTCAGTTGAGTGAGCTTCCAACCTTCTTGTTTGAGATCAAACACTTTTCCTTTTCAATGCTTTTCTAGAAAACCCTTGACAAAGAATTCCCTAGTGCCCTGTAGATAGTGCTTAAGTCCTTCCACAAGAAAGATGCTTCCATTAATGACAGTTCTTTAAATCATGATAGCCATATCCCTTGTACATCCTTTGCTGTCATCTCCAAAGGTTACCATCGGGGAGGCCTTCTCAACCAATTGTGATAGTAGAGCTTTAATCTTAATCATATGCCTCGAACAATAAGTGTCACGAAGTCACATAACTTTTGCCTTTAGTTACATACTCTGCAATCACAAATGATTAAGCTTCTTGGTACTCAATTTTAATTGAGTCCAGATGGGTTAGAGATATTATCAGAGATAACAACAGCTTCAATATGCATAAAACACATGGATAGAAGAACTAATAAATTAATTACTAATTCTGTCTAGTCCATTTCTGTCGTTGTCTAACATTTTTAACTATCTCTAATTACCTAAGTCAGTTTTAGATTAAATCTTGAATCTACAAATGTTACTGACAACTTAGATAATTCTACCATCTTATCCCTAACAAGCAATACATGATCTAATATGACATTTAAGTGCAACTATGTGAGTGCAAGCAAATCATGTGAAAATAAGCACATAAACAATTTAAGAATA
Organism: Oenanthe sinensis; assembly: GCA_028671895.1. Classification (NCBI taxonomy): domain Eukaryota; kingdom Viridiplantae; phylum Streptophyta; class Magnoliopsida; order Apiales; family Apiaceae; genus Oenanthe; species Oenanthe sinensis. The sequence continues at coordinate 25,389,667 of CM053809.1, forward strand.
TGCAGAATATTTGAATAAAACATTATAAGCAATATCAAATTCCACATATACTTATCAAGTCATTTATCATAATAAGAACAAATATAAAATATTTGATCTATGACCTGTTTGTCTATTTAGCAATTTTCACAACATTAGCAGAGGTATTAAATCACTGAAGATTTAACTCAAGTTCCAGCAAATGTTTAGGGATACACCTAACCGTCTAGAACACCCTATCTAATTCTAGATATTCATTTTACTGCATAGAAAATCAAGTATGAAATGTACTCACTAAACTCATAAATCCTAGCATGCAATCTTATTCTTAGCAATCAATTAAGCATTTAAGTTCTAAGATGCTAACATGCTGACACGAGTCTAATACATTTCAAAACATAATAATCATACAGTTATGAATTAGATAAAGATATACTAGTTAGTAAGTGTACCTGTGAAGTGCTTAGTGATTCATCTCTAGTGTTGGTCATTGATGCCAGATATTCATTTGGTTCATCACTATCACTGATAGAATCATCCTTGCATTTAACTTCATCAACAAATGATTTCCCTTGCTGCATCCTCACTAATGCATGAGATTCCTGCTTCAACCCAACATAGTGTCTGTCATCTTTTGCTTGTACAGGCTTCTTCAAACTGTGTAGCAAACCCCTGATCTTGTCTTTCAAATATAAACCATTCCTGTCTTGCAACCACCTCTTGAACTGATCTTGAAAATCTCCTTAATGGAATCTATAGGTAAGGACCTTAGATTTAGAATTGGGATTCCGTCTGAATCTGATGTCACTGAACTTCCTGTTGCCCTGCAGGCTTGACTTGCAGTCCAGTTCTCAAGATATTCCAAAGTGTCAAATTCACATGCAACACCTTGACCACTACCTCGAGCTACAACATCTTCAATTCAGCTTCTAGGATCAATTCGTTTCTGTTCAGAGGTTCTCAACCTTGACGTCAATCAAATTTGGTTCCTGGGTCACAAAAACAGTGGATATGCTAACAACCTGCTTTACCAAATATTATCTTCTTCAGCTCTTGTTCCAGTTCATAGACTTTCAGCACATACAGGTCTTCTACAGACAAATCCCTGTTGGCTGTATCCTGTGTTCCAGATAATCTGCAGTGTTAGCACGAACTTCCTGTAATCTCCTTGTAGAATAATCTTTAAGGCTTCTGTACTGAGATACTAGGATGTCCAGTTTGTTCTCCTTCACACTACTTAAACCCCTAAGATTTTTAATCTTCAAATTCAACTCAAACCAACTAAAAACTGTACCCAAATAATCTTTTCATAACCAGAATCAACTTCTTTGGATAATCTTCAGTCGATCTTCATTGTCTTCAATAACCCGTAAAAATCTTCAACTACTAACTTCTGAGCATCCTCGAATAAGTACTTAAGAAAAATTTAAATTTACAGAATTTTTAATTTTCTTAGAAAATAAATTAAACAAAAATAAAAATTTACGGAACTTAATTTTCAAGAATTTTGAATTTTCTTAAAAATTAAAATATTGTAAATTAATATTTAAGAAAAATTTAATTAACAAGAATATTAAATTTTCTGGAAAAATAAATAAATCTAAAATAGATATTAAAGGTTCAAAACGTTAAGTAGGCCAATATAGCATCTGAGGCGCTTATGTCCAAGAGTAACACTAATGATTCACATTTTTCCTAAAAAAGAAACTTCGCCAATATTAAGACCTAAGACATGATTACACAGTAAAAATACTATATGATCATGTTTCAGAGTTTAATAAACACTAGTCAATTTTTATTTCGGAAACAAAAATTACTCTAGGGGCAAATATCTTTTTCTGAGATGCAATTCAAAAATGAACACTCTGTGACGTCCAAGCAGCTTCGACACCCTTAATTTAATATTTAAGAAAAAATTAAATTTCCAAAAATTTTAATTTTCTTAAAAAATAAATTAATCAAAAATAAATATTTACAGAAAAAATTAATTTTCAAGAATTTCAAATTTTCTTAAAAATTAAATAAATCGTAAATTAATATTTAAGAAAAATTTAAAGTTAAGAATTTTAAAATTTTTAAAACATAATAAATCAAAAATAAAAAATATCAGAGCGGCTCCGATAGTTAGTAACTATCGGGGACGTGTCGATAGTTAATAACTATCGGACACTGCTTCTTTGCTTTTCCCGCGCGTGTAGCAGCTTAGTTGAGCTGAGCCTGATTTGTCCAAGTCAACTTATACATTCAAGTTGTTGGTGCGTAAAACAAGTGACTCCATTTACTTTGGCCACAAAATTAAATCACTAAATGGACAAGTTTTCTTTGTTAAACGAATTTAAAAAAACTTTTATAAAACTTATAAAATAAACTAATTAAAATTTATAACATAAACTAATAAAAGTTTATAAAATAAATTTTATAAAAGTTTATAAAATAAATTTTATTTAAAATTTATAAAATAAACTAATTAAAATTTATAACATAAACTAATGAAAGTTTATAAAATAAATTTTATAAAAGTTTATAAAATAAATTTTATTTAAAATTTATAAAATAAACTAATTAAAATTTAAAACATAAAGTAATAAAAGTTTATAAAATAAATTTTATAAAGTTTATAAAATAAACTTATTAAAAGATTATAATTAAACATTTTTAACTAAGGCCTCCATTTTGAGTCCAACCAGCTTTGGCACGGTGAGCTTCACTGAGCTAATGGATCTTGATTTGTATATCAATCAGTCAGCTTTGATACCAATTGTTAGGCCCCGGAAGTATCGTAGAAGGGGGGTTGAATACGATACTCACTAAATAAAAAATTCTTTCGAATCTTTTGCGGATAAATAATTTAGAGTTCGGTTAGTGGGCTCGTGTTCTTGAGATGAATAGTGTTTACGGAGCTGTTTACTAATTTTCTGTGTTTAGGTTTAATCATTTCGGTTCTAGAAAATTAGCAGTAAAATAAATAACACAAGATTCGGGGAATATATCATTTGATAAATATAAACCCTGAGGTTGCTACACCCGGTCAACAAATCCGGTCCGAAGAACAAGTTCTTCGCTGCTTAACAAAAACATATAACTCTCAATTTCCTATACAAGTATTTCTAGATCAGTACAAAGGAAACTAAGACCGTAGAGAGTGATATATAGTGACCCTGAACATTTTCCGTTAAGGTACCGGCCACTAATACATCTCCGGTGAGGAGGTATAGATTTTTCTGGTGATCTCTCCTCTCCGGCTGTGCTTCTCTCCCTCTGGTTATTTTTTGTTGTGTTGCAGAAGACCGATCCAAATGAATGGCTCTGCTTCATTATATGTGTAGACTTTTTCAACCAAGGATACGTGGCTCAATTAAGGCCAAGTAAAATAGTTGCTGCTTCGCTTCTTTTTCTTCATAAGTATCGGGACAATTTACTGATTAATTGTTTAAGTATCGATGAGTCTGTAGAATAACCATCGGAGACTTAAAACAATTCCTGGAATAAATTCAATTAATCCAAGCTTAGTAACCATCGGAATTATTCCAAGCTTTAGTAACTATCGGGAAGTGGCTAGCTGACTTTTGTTTCTTTTCCGATAGTTAGTAACTATCGGCTAATAGGACAAAAAGAATACTTTGAATATTCACCATTTCTTGTTCATTTGTTTAACTCACCCGATGGTTAATAACCATAGGTGAATAAGACAAAAATACTTGTTAACCATTGGTGAATGAGACAAAATAGCTTGACGAAGTTGACTTCTGGATACAGCTTCTGTAGTCTTCTTTACTTAGCCAAATTCGAACCTGATAAGCCCTTAATATATTTTCTTCCACTGCAACCAAGTCTAATAAATATTTCCTTGATTATTCGAACTTGATTTATTCTGAGCTTTATCATATACCACTTCACTTGTTACCCATTTCAGTAAATAGTCAATTCTTCTCATTCATAGATGCAATTCTCAATCTCTTTTGTGTTGACGTTTGGTGCAACTGGTCTGATTCACAAACGACTAACATGATCTTGATCTTCACATCTTCTTTACAATACAATTGACTTTGTTCCTTGTTGATTAGAAGTGCTTCGATTGTAAGTACATTGGAATCCTCTGGCACTTATGCTGAACCACAAAATTATCTGAAACCCTGAACATCTTCGAACTTTATCCTTCACTGAAGTCTGAACATATGAATGAACTTCTTCCAGCAATCTATAATAGACTCCAAGGTTCCATCTAATATTTTGATTCTTTGTATTTGCCGTATATTCTATCTTATCGATTCCTGTACTTGAGCTCTGCAATTCATTGCTTGACTAACTTGCAGATTTGGATCACTAGAATCTTTCTGGTACTTTGACAACTGCTTCACTGCTTCCACATCCTTGAATACTTCAACCTTTATTCTTCACTGAGGCATGAACATATTAATGAACTTCTTCCAGTGAGCTAATGCTTCAAGTCTGTAGATTTCTTCTTTATCCTTTGTCTTTACCAAGTCTTCATGTCTTCCTGATTCCGGTGATAACTTCATATTATTTACACGTCATGTTCTTGTGTTGAGTTATAACCCTATGTTACATATAGGTCTATACATACAGCCTTTCACATAGGGGTCGAATCTCGCTAAACACCCTCCTTTACTCTTTTTTTTTATATAACTTGTGCCTCCTTTACATATTTGCACTCAACTGTTTATGCATCGCATTCATTATAGCTTACTATAATTGGTTGTCAGATTGAAAACATTAAGCTATTTCTTAAGACATAGCAGACTATTCATATTACAGTCATCTATAACAGAAATATTTTAAAGTTGGACATAATCAGCTAAAACACCTATTCATCCACTCTAGGTGCATTTTCAAGACAATATACAATTATATTTACCGGATTGAATTTTTAATAAATCGGGTTACTTATAAATAAATTCATATCCGGTTATAAAAATTCGGATTGAATCGGCTCGGACAGGCCTCCGGCTGACAGGCTACTTTGGTCACCCTGCTGCCTCCTATAGTTATTTTTTCCTTATTAATCTCTGAAATATATTCTCTATGCATATAAAACAATCCTTTAATTAATCCAATCATGCGTGATAACAGAAATGGTTACCAACGAAAGTATTCAGTTTGAAAACATCAAAACAATCTCGCTAACAGTTAACCTGCCTACAGATTCTGACTACAGATTACGCATTCGGTTAAATTTTATAAACCTAGACCTAATAAACATTTTGAATCTTGCAACAGGACTTGTAGATTGTTTAACTTCCTCAATCCTGTTGCCTGCATTGCCAGGAAGCAGTTGATTGCAGATTGCTTCAAAATGTTGCTTCTTGCACTCGAACTCGTGAACTTGAGCATTCTTATTTGCACGAAGCCATTCGATAGCCTCCTTGAAGGAATAACTTATCATCTTCTTGACAGAATCTTCAAGCTTGTCATTGTGTTCGGTGATGTCCCTCATGTTATATACATAATCCTCAAATGCAAGCATTGCCTTGTCCTTTCTGATGAACTCCTCGTCCTCACTCTTGAATTGTTTAGCATCCTTTACCATTTTTTCAATCTCCTCCTCTGTCAGCGTTCCTGTTCTGATGATTTTGATGCTTTTCTCGGTTCCACTAGTCTTATTCTCTGCAGAAACACTTAATACCCCATTAGCATCAATTGTAAACGTTACCTGTATTTTTTCTTTCCCCCTTGGGGCAGGGGGGAGGTCAGATAGTACAAATTTTCCAAGCAAATTGTTGTCTGCCGTTCTTGTTCTCTCACCCTCAAAAACATTGATTGCTACAGAGGTTTGATTGTCGACCATTGTACATAATTGTTTTTGAATTGAGATGGGAATAGTTGTGTTCCTTGGAATTCCTACAAACATGACTCCATAGCTAACTTCAATTCCAAGAGACAGAGGAGTAACATCAACCAACTTCAAGTTTTTGATCTTTTTATTACTCTCTCCGCTTAATATTGCAGCTTGGACAGCTGCACCAAAAGCAACGGCCTCATCAGGATTTATGTTCTTGCAAAGTTCCTTCCCATCAAAAAATTGTTGCAATAGCTGCTGCACTTTGGGTATTCGAGTAGATCCACCAACAAGAACAACATCATGGACCCTACTCTTCTCCATCTTCGCATCTTTCAAACATTTCTTCACAGTCTCCACGCAACTTTTAAACAAATCCATGTTCAAATCCTCAAATTTGGCGCGAGTGATTTTTTCAGAGTAATCAATTCCCTCGTACAAAGAATCTATATCGATACTTGTAGTAGCATTATGGGAGAGAACCCTCTTTGCCTTTTCACATGCATTTCTCAATCTTCTAAGAGATTTAGCACTTTGACAGATGTCCTTTCCGTGCTTCCTTTTAAATTCCTCAACCAAATGGTTTAGCAAACGATTGTCAAAGTCCTCCCCTCCAAGATGAGTATCGCCAGCAGTAGCTAGTACTTCGAAATTATCCGTTTTAATTGTAAGGAGGGAAACATCAAAAGTACCACCACCAAGATCAAAAATAAGAACAATTTTCTTCCCCGTAAGCTTTTGGTCAAGACCATAAGCGACTGCAGCAGCTGTTGGTTCAACAACGATACGCACTACATTTAAGCCAGCTATTGTTGCTGCATCTTTTGTAGCCTGGCGCTGCGAGTCATTAAAGTGCGCAGGGACAGTGACAACAGCATTCTTTATTTCTTTTCCTAGATAATCTTTGGCAATTTGCTTCATCTTAGTGAGAACCATGGAAGACAACTCCTCAGCCGAGAATTGTTTCTCCACACCTTTGTAATTCACAACTATCTTTGGCTTGTCAGAAGAATCACCAACTACCTTAAATGGCCAGAGGCATATGTCACTTTGCACATGCGAATCCGTGAATCTTCTTCCGATCAACCTTTTAGCATCTTTTTACAAAATTATAAAATAATTATTAAAAAATACCATGCCAATCAAAGAAAAAGGTTAAACAATTATTCACAAGAATTAAGTTATAATAAAGTGAACATTAACATCAATACTTGTTATTCTAATTAATTAACAACCATACTTTGTGCAAGTATCTTCGTATCCGACACGGGATTAGTAACTCAAGTATGTCTAGTTTGCAGAGTAATTTAGATAAGTAACATGCAGTCGTACCAAAGATAGTGTTGACAGGATTAAGAGCAGCTTGATTTCTAGCAGCATCGCCAATGAAACGCTCTGTATCAGTAAAAGCAACATATGATGGGGTAGTTCTATTGCCCTGATCATTAGCAATGATTTCAACATGATCGTGTTGCCAAACTCCAATGCAAGAGTATGTCGTGCCTAGATCGATTCCAACAGCTACTTGATCTTTTTTGGCCATGTTTACATGCAAATAAATTCCAGACCCACGTTGCAAAACAAACGAAAGTAACTGTAAGCAATTATAAAGTGTAGTTTAAAGAGTCTGGCTTGTATATAAACTCGTTCCAGGTTACAGAGTTCAAGTGCAACTTAAGTAGGATTCTTGGTAGATTTAGTATGGGCGGAGGACTCTACTTCCTATTTCCTCATTTTTTTTTTCGGCGAAAAATAATTAAAGCAATTCCCTACGTCATCTCACAACTATATTCACTTCGTAACATCAAGTCATACAAAGCTCACAGAAACGGTATTAAGAAACCTAGGAAGCAATGTACTGTATATATGTTGTTCTATATTTATTATGCGATACTGCATTATTTTGTTTACAACAGGCAGGTTATATTTTTAAAACCTCGAAAAATTAGTAATCTTGATAGATTAATAAAATTCTCCGGTCCCAAAACTATCAATTTATGGAGGTGTCACTGTATATGGATAAATGTGTATGTGTAGTTTTTGTTATGGGAAAATAAATTCATTCGTCCCTAAACTATTGGTGTTTTATTGTTTTAGTCCTTGAACTAAATATTCCAATATGCGGGTCCTTCAACTTTTGATTTTTCTGATTGAAGTCCTTCCGTCCAAATTTGACTTAACGGACGTTAGTCAATGCTGACGTGGCAGTTACGTGAAAATCAAAAATTCACCGATTGAATTAAAATTTTGATATGTTAATCTACGAGTGATTACAAGAACACAGGTGGTAAAAGTTTTCGATTTCGAGTTCACTAACGTATAGAAATCTATATGAAAAAAACTTATTATTTCGTGTTCTTGAAATTAAAGTGCAAACTTCTATACGTTAGTGAACTCGAAATTGAAAACTTTTACCACCTGTATTCTTGTTATCACTCGTAGATTAACATATCAAAATTTGAATTCAATCGGTGAATTTTTGATTTTCACGTAACTGCCACGTCAGCATACTGTTAACGTCCGTTAGTTTTTTTGGACGGAAGGACTTTAATCAGAAAAATTCAAAAGTTGAAGGACCCGCATATTAAAATATTTAGTTCAAGACTAAAACAATAAAACACCAATAATTTAGGGACTAATGAATTTATTTGAAAAGACAGAGATTAGAAGAAATATTCTAAGTGTTTTAGGAGGCGAGACCTTGACGAATCATGTTAGATTGCGGTACTTAGTGTTATCTATACGAGGTTAGGCTTGCGTATAGGTGGAGGCTTCGCCTTATGATGTCCAGGCGAGGCTGTTACATATTTAAAGGGGATACTAAACGATAGATACGAAGTTATATACGTATATGTAAGTATCTGCAGGTGCCGCCGGAGTTCTATTTCCCGACTAAACTCTCCCCAATATTGTGTTTATATAGATGGAGAAAAGAGAGAGAGGGTTGGAGATTATTAATAACCTCGATAACTGTTATCGAGGACAGATTTGAAAAAAGAAGAAGAAGTGATTGCAATTGTTGTATTAGGAACATATAAATGATGAGACATGTCCTGTGGATGCCAGCTTTCTGGTTAGATGCACATTTTTGTATGTATAATCCTTTCAACGGTCGTATTATGAAGATGAACCGTTGTGTCTGGACGTATATGTTTGGAGGTGAGGTCAAGATGGATGTCTCGTCCAAACAATAAGGTGCATAGTCTTCTCACTGATATGTGGTAAATATATTGTGGGATGTTGAAGAGGAAACGACCAGTTGATGGTAAGGGGCTGAGTTAGTTCTTCAACCTCGTCCGCATTACGGAAAGATTGCAGAGCGATAATTGTGGGTGGTGTTTGGACCTCGCCTAAGTATGCAAGGGGAATTGGGGATTTTAGCCAAGAATTGACAAGTGCAGATTTTTATGAAAAAGGAGTAGTAACTTGCAATCCAATATAATCCAAAGACACTGAGGGGTAGTTGTTATAAGCAAAATCTGTCTTTCTATTTTTCCTTGACCTCGCCTGAATTAACGGGCTTCGCCCGATAGCATGGTATGTTGGCCTTGTATAATGTATTTTGAGCTCTTGGCCCCCAAGAACTACGTTGGGCTTGATCGCTATATAAAGGGTACGTAGACACATTGTGGAGGTTATCGAACAGTTTTTGGCATTCAAGAACCCTAAAAATCTTGTTTGCTATTGTTTCTTCAACTTAAACAATCTCAGCCCTAAAATCATCATCAGTCATCACTGTAATTCCAACAGCCCTCCGAAATTTGTTATCATCAAATTCCTCAAACACTGCATTATTTTGTTTACAACAGACATGTTATATTTTTAAAACCTCGATAAATTAGTAATCCTGATAGATTAATAAAATTCTCCGGTCCCAAAACTATCAATTTACGGAGGTGGCACTGTATATGGATAAATGTATATGTGTAGTTTTTGTTAATTATGTTTGTGAAATTTAGTTTTGATTTATGTGATTGAGAGGACAAATGGATCCAAAGTTTTTGAGAAACCAAAGGTATGCCTCAGTTGAAGAGTGAACTCGATTATCATATTAGCGTTTAAATGTTTGTTATAATGAAAGCTGAGTTCTTTATCCATCAGTATTTTGCTCAATATCATCAATATGTTTCTTATTTATAGTATTGTTTTACGACTTGAATGATGTCGGGAATATGTTATCAGGCTGTAGTATTGCTGTTTTAAAATTCGATTTTCTGCATTTTGAGTGTGTAGAACCTAGCATTGTTTATGATTATAGTTATAGTTATAGCATTGTTATCAACTATTTAGTCTTTTAGAAACTTATCATTGAACTATAACATAATTTATTTAAGTCATTAACGTTACCTTTTTATTTGATTATAGTCATTTCGTTAAGTTTCCGTTAAATTCGATTAAATTGATGATTTTTAAATTTTTATAAATTGTTATATGTCACTTAATTATTTATAATTTTAGAAATTCACCACTGAATTATGAAATTAATCCAAATTAAATGTGTACTAATTTTATTGTTAACAATTAATCATGTATAAATAATTTTGAAATTATATGAGAATAATTGACTTATTCATAATAAAAGTGTAAATTTTATATTCTATGTATATAAGCAATTCATATTATTTTGAGAATAGTTCATTAAATATAAATTATATGATAATACTTTTTAACTTTCAAATTAAAATTTTTAAATTTATTTATAAAAATAATATCATTCTTTATTTTATTATACTTTTCTCCATAATTATTTTTACCATTAATAATATATATTATTTTTTTACATCAATTACCCATTTATTATTATTATTTTTAATAATAAAATTTTAAATAATTGATAATAAATATAATTATATTGATTTAATATAATAAATTCGAAAAATGAAATACACCATATTAATAAAATTTTAGTGTTGTGTGTAAAATTTCACATGTGCTATATTGGGGCTCATAAATTGTTTGAGATCCAATCCACTAAATAATTAATCATTAACGAGGTTCCACGACAGGATGAGAAGAATGATAGAGGTTCCATTACACTAAAGTGAATCATGGAAGCTGCCATGGAGGTCCATGAGATGAGGGACTGTCCAAGGATAAGGAACCATTAGAGGAAGAGGTCCTGGTGGTGCAGGGGTTCCATTATCCAATGAGCCACCATAATATCAAGGTCGAGACCTAATTTGAAGAGGTTCCAGGAGTCCAATGAAGTTAAGAATTAATCTGGGAAGTCCTAGTTTGCTATAGTTTCCAGAAAATAGGTTCCAAGTTCCAGAAAATCAGTTTCCAGAATAGCTACCTGGCACCTCTTGGAAGAGCAGTTCTACATGGACTGTTTCACCTGATTTTTAGGAGATGATCTCTCCACAATTACAGAGGATAATTACCATATATATTCCCATCAACACAAGGATAATTATGAGGAAAATACATATATTTATATATATGGCCAATTATGCATGAGATAGGAGTTTTCAAGAAGTTTTAGCCGACTTGGACTCTCCTTGTAACTCAATCACTTCGAGATATACATCAAGCAAAAGGATAATTCTTATCAAATCACTACTGATTACTGATCAACAAGGGTCACAAATGCCAAGAACTACATATGGACTTGTAGGGGTGAGTATGGTTCGGTTCGGTTCGGTTCGATTTTTGGATAAAACTGGAACCGGAACCATATATCTTCGGTTTTAAAAATTAAAAACCACAATCGCAACCGAACCATCAGTTTTGGTTTTAAAAAGACTAGTTCGGTTTTTATGGGTTCGGTTCGATTACAAAATCGGATAAAATAAAAATGAGAAAAAAGTTATAATTTAAATAAATAAAACATAATTAATTAAAAATATTTACATTCAATAATTACACAAATTAAAATCTCTATCATAATAGTGACACTACAAAATTAAAAAAAAATTAATTAAACAAAGCTAATTTTTAAAGACATAAAGTAGAAAATTAAAATTTATACTAATAGATCAGCAGACGAGCAAAGGATGCATTCAATTTGTACAACGAAAGAACATGATCAAAATGTAACAGGGAACATTGCAACTGGCCAGCTGCACTAGAGTTGCAGTACACACGGTAGTCTAATATACAAATTTAACAAACATGTATTAAAATCAGCTACACCAAATTATCGGTACTATGCAATAATTTATTATAAAATTTATATATATTTATTAATTTTAGAAAATACACATAAATTATATATACTATATATTTACTTATTTTAATAATTAGTTCGGTTCGGTTTTTTTGGTTCGGTTTGAACCTACAACCGAAACCGGAATCGATTCAACCGTTCGGTTTTAAATTTTTCGGTTCGGTTTCAGTTTCGGTTTTATACGGATCAGTTTTTATCGGTTCTTACCGGTTTCGGTTCGGTTTTATTTCGATTTTTTCCTCACCCCTATGGACTTGATCCCTATAAATATGGTATGTAAAGCAAAGAGTTCGGAAATACTTAAAAGGGAGGAGAGCACGTAAAAACTCAAGTATTATTTGATACTTTGAAGGTACTTGCCCTGTGTAATCCCGAGATTACACCCTTGTGCTTTGGATCTTTGCTAGCTCGGTCCTTTCCATACAAAAATCACCATACACCTTCTGTGAAAACTCGATTAGGAAGCTATTTCTTAGTCAAAGTTCATTACTTTTCTTCCGCAATTCCAGTAAAGGGTCTCTATATTGTCGTACAAAATTCCTCTCACAACACATAGTAACCTTTTATAAATAAATTATATTCATATATTAAGTAAATATATAATACAAATGACACATTTATCAAAATAAATCAATGATTTTGAAAGAATATATTGAACAATGTTATATAGTTGATAATATAAATGACACATTCGTCAAAATAAATCAATGATATTTATTATTTTATAACAAATATTATTCTATTAATATTTTAATATAAATCTTTTTATTAATCTTTCTAAAATAATATTTTTAATCAAATTTAATGGATTCTTAATGAAATCTTAACGGAATGGTTATAATCAAATAAAAGATAACGTTAGTGTCTTAAATAAATTATTTTTTATGGATAACTTACCAAAAAAAGCGGTTGATAAAAGGTATTCCCTCCGTCCTTTCCACTATTCTTGGTCTCCGTGCCCGGACCAAATATAAACAACTCCAATGAACGGAGGGAGTATCATAGTATCAGAAAAAGAGATCAATTGTATTATTACAATTGAATACCCAAACAATATACAATGAGATAATTAAGACCGAATTTGGCAACTACTTATTTTTGAAAATAAGTCTTTATTTCTGGGGGGAAAAAATGTAGGTATGTATTTTTTCTGAAAATAAGTAACCTGTTTTTTATTTTGAAAATAATATTTAATTTTAAAATTCTAAAATAAATATTTATATTTAAAAAAATATGAAATAAGTAACTTATTTTAAAATTAAGAAATCTCAAACGATCACTAAAATTGTTAGCAACGAAAGTTGTCACTGTGAGAACAATCACACCAACAGTTAACCCACCTACAGATTATCGATCTACCCAAGTTAAATTTTAAAACATTTTGAATTTTGCAATTAATCATGGATTCATGGTGATCATTATATTTCCTAAATCCTCATTGCAGTTGATTGCAGATTGCTTCGTATTGCTGCTTCTTGTACTCGGACTCGTGAATTTCAGCATTCCTGTTTGCATCTAGCCATTCGACAGCCTCCTTGAAAGAATAACTTATCATCTTCTTGACAGAATCTTCAAGCTTGTCATTTTTTTCGGTGATGTCCCTCATGTTATATACAACTTGCGGTATTACTCTATCCGACTGACGAAAGAGAAGTAAATATAAATTAATACTATTAAATACTCCCTCCGTCCTTTTGATTTGTTATCATTTCAAAATGGGGTGTCTGGCACGCATTTTAAGGTGGATTTTAAGGATAGTTCCATAATTTATTTTTGAAATTTTCCTTTTTTGTATAAATATAGAACAAACCTATTTTTATACAAAAAAAGAAATTTTTAAAAATAAGTTATGGAACTATTCTTAAAATCCACCTTAAAATGCGTGCCAGAAAGTGAAAAAAAAGTGATAAGAATTGGTTGGGACGGAGGGAGTAGAAGATAGTGGAGTCCACCTCATTGTGTACAAATTTATGTACTCATGTGTGAAATCATTACTCCTAGAAAAATACAATTAATATTTAAATTTCTTAAATTCAATTAACAAAAAAAATTCTTAAATCCAAAAAATCCTCACTAAATTCAAATTGAATACACCGTCCCTGACTAATGTACTTGAAAATAAATAAATAATTTTCTATTTTGATAATTACTTGAAATTTATTTGTATATAAAAACATTTTAATTAGAATACTGAATTAATTTTCACTAAACAATACTAATTATCAAGCTACAACAAATATATAAGAAACACTTAGGGCCTGTTTGATTGGGATGAACGAGTAAAGGGAAAGAGAAACAACCATATTCATTCCTTTTATTGTTGTTTGTTCTATAAAAACAATAATTTTCTTTTACCTTTTTAAGTTTTGGGTTTACCCAAAACTCCTCCACTCTCGTTCCCCACCTCTCTCAAGGTTTTTTTAATTTTTTCCCTTTCATTTTATCTTTTTTTTTTCTCTCATACACTCACTCCCTTACACTCATACACTCACCCACTTAGAGCAAGTCCAGTGCTAGATGCAAAATGGCTATAGCCATTACTATAATATGACATCAAAAAAATGATTTTTAGTAGTAAAACAGTACTTGCACTCCAATGTTAGTTGCATTATACAACCAAATAATTCCATATTTACATTAACATTTGTCCAACTCATTCACTTTCATTTAAAGTGAATCTCTTTGTAGTCCATTATTAATTATTTAATAATGTGACAAAGATGACTATAACCGTCTTTTGGTCCTAAATATAGGATCAAATATCAATTTAAATATAGGATCAAATATCAATTTTCCCATCTAAACCCTTTTCCCTTTCCTCAATGTAATCCAAAGGCCCTTACAATATTAATCATGAAACAAAATAAACATTAAATATATATGAAAGAGACACGCGTCTACTCATCAATGACACGACAAGAAATTTATAAAAAAGCAGGCTAATTTGAAAAAAATGCATTGCGTGTATATTAAAAAAAATAAGAAATCATATTACAAATGTGTCTTGGTCATTACATTATTAAAAAAATAATTATATAAACATTAAAAATCAACTATTAGGTTTTTTTTATTATCATTATTATTTCTTTTTGAGCTCTAGTGTAGTATATTAATACTACCAATCGAAGTAGGATGACAGATAATAATTTTTTTTATAACTTCCCCTATCAAATCGTGAAATGAAATTAGTAGTAATATATAATAAATAAATAAATAAATATAAAAATGATGAAAAAAACACGGAGCTTACGCATCGGTGACTGAATGACATACCGATACGCAGGGAATAATACTCATTAATGTCAGTGGCACGAATTGTAATTCCACTAAAACACCAAGGGCATTATCGACATTAAGTCATTTCCTATATATACCCCTCCCAAAGCTTCAAAGCTCCTCTCAGACACTCTTTGCAAACACATTATACAAAATACACACACACACACACAGAGAGAAAGCGCGTGTGGTATATGGTGATTAGTGTTACGAAAGTGATGAATTGATTGTTAATTTGAAAGATCCTAATTATAAAGTTGTTTCTGATGGATGATCAACATAACTTGCCAATTTCAAGACCTTTGATTCAGGTATAAATAATCTAATTATATGTGTGTGTGTGTGTGTGTTTGTATGTATATATCCAATTGTTTTAAATAATAATTGCTGTTTTTTGTTTAGAAATGTAATTATAAATGTTTGTTGTATGTATATGCATTGTTTTCGACTAATTGTTGTTATTTGTACTTCAGTTGATGGAAGAACATCAAGACTCGCCAAGCCCGATGCAGGTGTCATGATAATCAATTATATATATATATGTGTGTGTGTGTGTGTGTGTGTGGTTGTATTGATGATTGTTGTTTGTTCAATTTAAGTCGATGCGAAAAGTATTTATAATTGCCTGTCTTGACTTGAGTTTTTTTTTTTTTGATACTTAGTTTTGATTTTAATAGTTTTTTTTACTATTTGCTGTTTGGTGAAGTTTAGTTGATGTGAAAAGTATGGGATAATAACTATATCTTTAGTGGTTTTCGATTCTTGATTGGTAGGTTACTTGGTATTATGAAGTAAAATGAGTTTTTTTTGCTGGCTGGTTTTTTCTGGTGTATCGGATTTTTTTTGTGATTTAAGGGTTTGAATTGATTTCTTGACCTTTTGGTTTAAGCAAGTTGAGTTGTTGGTAAAGCTCCATGAAATTATTCTATTAGTAAAGCTTTTTTTTTTGACGTTCAGTTAAGCATAAGCTTCAATTCCTCCTCTCGTGTAGTTAGGTTTATCTGAAGGTTGTGATGTTGTCTTTGAAGGGTTGCAATAATTTAGTGAGAAATTGTAATTTTTTTTCAGAATATTATTATTGTTATTATGCCACAACTGCCTAGTTGGTTATTGCTCGTTGCTGCTTGACTGTGCTGACTTGGTTCTTGCTGATATTGACCTCATTCTAATTTTCTGTTTCTTTCTAAAGTATCTGCGATTTTGTATGTATCTTGATTAATTGTATAATAGATTGCATGACAAGTTCCTCCTTTTAGCTGAGTCGTGTATTGTATGGCATAATCTTTAGTCTTATAAATACATTAGTTTATCAGAATCAAGAAGAGCCTGAATGGGGTGCAGACCCTCTTACGACTAGGGTAAAAAGCTTGGAAAAATACAAGGCTGTTCCATGTCACAGATGAAAAACAACACAGCTTAATAGGATAGCAATATTTGAAATTAAATGGAAAAAGAGGGATTTGTTTTAGAGAAGGTAAAGTAAACATGACTTGCATGCAACTTATTTTTTTCCTTCTCTTCCTCCTTTTTTGTATTTCAGTGTTTCTTATCATCTGTTTTTTCTATGTTATACACATATTCTTCATCTTTTATTATTCTTTTCTTACGTTAAAGTTTCCGGTTATTTCTTTTTTAAGAATAATTATTTTCTTTACTTTTTGTAAAGTTCATCTTCTCTTCTTTATTTCATGTTTAAAAAACTTTATCTTTGTTTTTTCGGGCTCTATGTTTTTTTATTACATGTGTATACATTTAACTATAAACCCCAAGCTCTATCTTCAATACGATGACCGCTTCGTCTCTCAATTAATCAATAGAAGACCCCGCCTGATCTTTCACCATAATTAAACCTATCGAAGACTAAATTAGGAGTGTGCCATTTTAAGGCACACTACTTTGATCATCAAATTTTTCATGGCACTGACCCTCTACCTTACACAACTATACTCCTAAGCTCTCTTACAAACTAAGATTGGTGATCATCGTCGAAGAAGTCTATGAAATTTTGTGGTGCTACAAATTTTGGGCAAGTCGGTGTATATTTTTATTGTCCCTTATAGTCTGTGTATATTTTTTTGTGGTGCTACAAAATTTGGGCAAGTCTTTGCATTTTAGCCTAGCTTTTACCCTTTTACGTTATTCTCGCACTATGCAGTATGTCTCATACTTCCTTTGTAACGAGTAAATAGTGACCTCACTATTTATTGTCGGAATTTTAGCGTGTAAAGGTATATCGCCTGAATGAAGATGGAAAATGGGATGACCAAGGAACCGGCCATGTAACTGTGGATTATATGGAGGTCTGACATTTTTTTTAGCCCTGTCATTATGAATGTTACAAGGTTAACAATTGCTGATCTATACAATCTTAAATTGTAATATAAATAACATATCTATAATCCCTTTTTATGACCTTCATTATACAGAGATCATCAGAAGACTTGGCTCTATTTGTTTTTGACGAGGAGGACAATGAAACATTGGTATCACACCGTATAAGCTCGGATGACATATATCGAAAGCAAGAAAGTGAGACTTTCAATTTAACTAGTGCATCATTGCCCTCTCTTTTGTTTCAAGCATTAAAACTATTGTCTAATATATTTTAATAAATTCAATAAGTTCAGATACAATAATCTCTTGGAGAGATCCACATCATGCAACTGAGTTGGCTCTTAGCTTTCAAGAAAATAGTGGATGCTCATACATATGGTAACTAGTGCAAACCTTATTGAAAACTCAAGGAAAGCCTTCTCGATATGTCCTCTTGTTCTTCGATTAAGGTTTAATTACTAAAAACATCTAATTAGTTGGTTTTTTTTGTGTAGGGACCAAATTTGTAATGTGCAAAGGAGTATACATGTGAATGCTCTTCATTGTAAGTGGATTGGTTCCTTGACTACAATATTGTAATTAATTCGATGAATTTGAATGTCTGCTTAAACTATCCATCTTTCAACCTTCTCTATGCCAACATTGCATATAGGTTGGAATATATTGCATATATTAAAGATTTTGACATAAAGGGTGAAGTTGTCTTTTCTTGATGGATGATACATAAGTTTCTAATAATCACATTGTGAAAATGCCTTCTAAAAGTATGAAGGTATACAAGTTACGTTGTTTATGTATTGCATTTTATACATCGATACCACATTGGTTTTATGTTGGATATGCATTAATACCCACTATACACATTTAAATTTCACAACACTCTGTATACATTTGATATGTTAATGTTTAGACTTTTAGTAAGTTGGTTTGTGAATATGAATTTGAAATATGTTGTTTGAAAAGGCTGTGGTCTTTTTACTACTTGAATGGGACAATTTTTGGAGTGCTTGAATGATTTGCATTTGGTTGTGGCGGTTATTTTCCAATACAATGTAGACAATATGTTCCACATCAAAAGGCAAGATTGGTTAATTTTTGACACTCATTTAATAATACACACTAAAGATAAAAATTACAAGATATAGTCTGAGTGCAATATCTAATAGAATTAAAAAGGCAATATGTTACTAAGAGTTAGGAAAGTTTCAATATGTGTATACTTGATTAATATTTTTTGAATTCCACACAACTTTTTAGATATTTTGTGTGAACAGATTTCTCACTATAATGGCCGAATATGAAGTGGTAATCATGATAAAAAAGAAGCATAATAATTTTAATTAGGGAACAATAAATTGTGTTCTGATTTTATTTCGTACTCCAAACCTAAAAAAATAAGTTCTTCGTGGGATTGAAAGTTGAAACTTGGTCTTAATTTGCAAAACCTTCATCTATCAATTTAACCAGTTTTGTCATATGAACAAAATAACAATTTATTACATATAAATTATATAATATTAAATCCTTGGGTATTCCAAAAACCTAAAAAATGGTTAAATCTTGGAAATTGCACGAGGTAGACCTACCTATCCATCTAGTCTTTGTGAAGCAGTACTACATAAAAGTACTATATTTGAAAGAGTTAGGATATGCCATGCGTACCCCTTGAGTCACCACGGTTCCACCCTTGCTTGTGTTTTTGATGAAAGGAACATTATCATTATTATTTTCTTTAGCCTTTCTTTTTTTGCTGGGATCATGATTTCTCTCAGTCTCCTAGGATCCAACCCAGATTATGTATTTGTTTCAATTACTTTTTATGATCTTCATTTTAGACACCATATTACCTGCTGATTTTCCCTAAATGTGCATGCACTGCAAGATCAAACTTAGTTGACAACTATGTGGTTGGGACTTGGATTGGATTTGTCTTGTCTAAGAAATTGCTTCACTTGGCTATTCAATTATATATATTTTTTATATGTAAATATTAACAGAAGTTTTAATATTTGTCATACGGGGTGGGTGGAGCTTTGTCTTTTGTGATCCTTGATGAGGCTATACATATTAAGTAGGATAAAAAAGCTCTTCCGGTAGAAACTGTAAATGTAATGTTCTTGCTACATGTAGAATTTTTGTCTTTTATAATATAGTATGATTTCAAGAAATTTTACAAAAGATTTCGTCATCTTGAGTATCTAAGTTCTATACCTTGTCCCCAATATTTTTTCAGACGAGGCATATCAAAATATTCAACGTGGGCTAAGGTCTTTGCCTCCAGTTGAGCAGTCTATGCTTCCTTCGATACTAAAGGTTCATGCTTATGCTCATTTTAAAATCCAAAAGTTACTGTATATTGCTAAAATTTTACATGTTCACCAGTCATGCTAACCTGTCCTTATTAATGTACTAAACTTGAAGTTGCTTAAGCAGTCCTACACTCTGTCCATTTTTTCCTATTAGATAAAATTTAATCAATGTATTCCATCTAAGTGCATAACTAGTCATGCTATGGTAGTTCATGCTATAGTTTTATTCTGTTATTTCCATCTTCGAACAATCTCGTACCCTCGGTATATTATCACGGCTATTTCTCTTCTCTTCTTTTTAAATTTTTTCTCAACTAGGATTCGTGTTCAAAGTGACTCTTAGGGAACTTGATGATTTTGAATATATGAGAGGACTTTCTAGGAACTGATAGATTGACATATGTAAATTATTATTTATTATCATCTGTATTTTACTATGGCTGCAAATAATATTACTAGTTTTCTTTTCTCCTTTTTAATTGTTATCTAACCTGGATTCGTGTTCGTAGTGAGCGAGGGACTCTTGAGAACTGATAAATTAACACATAAACTATACGATGGATTTGGTAATAACTAATATGTTATATGTTAATTTATTGCATTCTCTGTTACACAAGGCTGGGTTTCCACCTTTTAGTTTGTCTGGGTTTCTGTTCTATATTTTAATTTCCTTTTTATACTATTATTTGGTAGAAATACTTGCAAGCAGACCTTTCTTTAGACCTCTTGCTTTCTCCATTTTCCACTATTAATTTGTTAATTTCGAAACAGATTTAGTATAAACTATTGCGAGGATAGATAAACTTGTGTAGGAAAGAACAGATAGCATTTGTTTTGGGATTCTGCAGAAACACAGTAGGGTTTTTAAACAGGGATGGAGTAGGATTGTCATTATCATTAGTAAGTAACAATATGCTTGTGTTAGATAATAACTTGTTACCTCGATTTTGTTTTATTATCTATCAATGTCATATATTGCAGGTCGTGGTTGAGTGCAGTAAGGTTGACCAGAGACGTGTGACAGAACTCATATTACATGACGTAAGATCTATTTAATCTCTTGTTAGATTGTGTGGACCAAAATTTAAGATCTTTGGTAAAATATTGTTTTTCTTCATTTTGAAAGTCCGTAAGTTGAAGAAATATCCCCTTATCGGAATGTGAATATCCTGTTTCATTACTTTCTTTAAAAGCAATAAACAACCCTGGAAGTGGAAGAGTTACATGGTGAACAACACGTTACTGTATATGCACTACATTACAACACTGTTTTTTGGCCCCCCCCCCCACAAAATCTCTCTCTGCCTTTGCACTGCTTGAACTCTCAACCTCCCATAAAGAGGGCGAGGGCAATATTGCTAGAGCAAGAGCCTTTTGGTGACAACACTGGTTCATATTATTTATAACTTGGAGTTTATTCAATGAAGCTAAATCTTAATATATAGCAATAAATTATAAGTATTTCATTTACATTTCTCCATTTAATTGCTCTGCTCTCCCAGAATTATGTTTTTTTTATTTCAAATTTTATTACTTCTAGTTTAGTTTTACAAATACACTCAAAGGTTACTCTGACCAGCCAGTTACTTGACAGAAGATGACTATCACGGCAATACTGACGATTAATTATATAAATGTCATATTATCTGACCATAGTGAAGAAGGAAGTTATAGCTAATCTGCTTGAATTCATTATTTGAAAATCTGAATAAATTGTATATGTTTAGTTATATTGATTCCAAAAATTGTACATCAATTAGGGACTGTTCATTGTCTCCCACTGGTCATGTCCCCACCTTCTTTCTTGTTGCCACTTGTTATTTATGGCTTGAAATTTACTAATTATTATTTTCTCATGCAGCAAGATTTTTTCCGCAAGCTAATGGGCCTATTCAGGATCTGTGAAAATCTGGGAGATATTGATGGCCTTCACTTGATATTTAAGATAGTCAGAGGGATTAGTTAGTATCCACTTCCCTTGATTCTGCTCATGTACTACAATATGCATATATTCACACACAGACACAGGTAAGTGTTTTCTCAGTTGATGTTAACTTAGAGTTTTTATCTGCAGTTTTACTCAATAGTTCTCAGATCTTTGAGACAATATTTGCGGAGGAATTAATTATGGACATCTGTGGATGCCTAGAATGTAAGTTCTTGTGCTGTTTATATGATTTTCAGTCATGATCGATTTCAATACTTGTATGTTCTAAAAATAATATGATATAAATATATCAGTTGTAAATTTAGTAATGAGTATCTACATCTGGTGACCCAGTCTACTGGGTCTAATGGGTTTTCCGAACTGTTGGTAAACATGGTTTTCTGATGATGCATAATATGTTAATCGGACTTGGCTAGAAGTGTCCAAGTATCGGACTCGGCAACATTTTGAAAAATACACATGTTTTTGGCCTAAAATAAGTCTCCATGTCCGAGTGTCTAGTGTCCGACACGGGTACTCGAAGGTAAAATGAAGAGTCCGAGTAACATAAGATGCATTAACATGTTTGGTTGGGTTTGACTACTATGGTTGCTAGGAGGGCTATGCCCTTTCTTTCTTTAATTTGATTGATATGTAACGGTTATGCAATTTCTTAGTTTGGTTTTGTTACAAGCATCAGCACCCATTATTGGAAATTGTTAGTAGGAGTCTCGTAAAGTGTTAACTACTGTTGCAATTGGTATACATGATTTTGATCTCGAATTTCGGGGTTCACATTACCTACTTATCTTTGCTGGAAAGAACGGTGACTTAGTTGATTCTGCCTGCAGATGACCCTGAAGTATCTCGTGCCCATCACCGTAGTTTTCTAAAAGAGCAGGTCTTATTCAAGGAGGTACATATTTCTTTCTTTTTGATCATCATCATCATCATCATAGTTAGAACATATACATGCCTGGTGCTTCCCTTTGCTCTCTTTTATCCTATAAGTTGTTTTCTTTGGTATGTGTGTGTGCAAATGGAAATAGCCAGGTCTGCAATTTACTCTATACTGACAGTATGTCTATATCTCTTGTTTCTCTGTGTGCATGTGTGTAGGCTATACCTATTAGAAATCCCCAACTCTTGTCTAAGATACATCAGACACACAAAATTGGATACCTGAAGGTGATGAGTCTTGAACATTATTATCTAGTTATTTTGTAGTCTTTTTTTCTCTTTTGGTGACTATATTTTATATTATATATCTTTTCTTTTAGGATGTTGTTCTACCCAGAATTTTGGACGAAGCCACAATTGCGAGCTTAAACTCCATTATACACTCGAATAATGCATTTGTAAGTGCTTTAGTTTATCACTGGGCATTTTTCCGTCCTTGTTCTTTCTATCTTGATTCCTAGTTATGTGTAGGTTGTTTCTGCGCTGAAAGATGACAGCACCTGTATCCAAGAATTATTTGCAAGATTAAAATCTCCTGAAACTCCTGTGGAGTCGAGGAAAAATTTGGTAATTGCAGATTCTTTTTAAAGTTAATATGCAAATGTCAGTTAAAGCATATGCTTTGTACTACAACTTCTTCTTCAGACTGAGCTATTTTTCACGGTTTGAACTTTCTTGGTATGTAGCTAAGTTTTTTGCAATTGATTGACCAATTTTATTTAGACATGTGTCGTAAATATCAAATTATAACTAAGCTTTAATGAGTTCGTTTTGTGTTGTGTACGACATTAAATAAATTTTTGCCATGTCGTGGGTTCTTGTGTCATATAAATAATAAATTTGTGTCATGTCGTGTGTTTTTGTGTCATATAAATAATAATATAGCATCAAATATCTTAATATTGTAGTAATACTTTTAATATTATAAATTTATAATATTATGTTTTAAGGTTTTTACAACCGTTTTATTATTGTAATTTAACTACTTTTAGTTTTAATATTATAAGATTATGATTTTATATAGAAATATTTGTAGATTATGATTTTATATAGAAACAAATAATAAGAGATATTATATATAATTTTTACTGTGTACTTCTGTGTCCTGTCATGTACTTGAAAAAAAAACACAACATTAAATTCGTCCATGTACTTTCCAGTTTTGTGTAAGATTTTCAAATCCAAACACTAACTTTTTGTTGCCCGTGTACAAAATTGTTGGGTTTAATATTAATTACTTCTTGTTGGGTTTCAACTTCTAGTGATACTAAGTTTATTTTCTTGAGTGGCTTGTTTGTTTCCTTTTGATTTATCGTATGTTTCCTAACTAATTGACCTCAGTCGCGCACTCGCGCTTGACTTGCTTAGGTGTTAAACTAGCAACTTTTTTTTAAATTCACATTTTATATTGTGTAAAAGGCTGTACATGTCACTATTAGCATATCGTCCACTTTTATGCTTTAGCCCTCTTAGGCTCTTACCAAGACTTGTTTGGTCTTTAAAATGTACCAGAATGTACCTCTAATTCCCACTGTTTTGCTGATCGTTGTTTATAAGAGCAAAACATATTTAAACTCAATGTGTTTGCCAGACTCTTGATGTTAACTAATAAACTAATAATTGCATTATGCATAACCATAGTAATACGTCCACCAAATTCCAATATTTTGCTGAATTTCCCCCCAAAAAGCACTTTGATTCAATGTTGTTCCTTTTCTAGTGATCCTTTTATTGTTCTGTATGATGTTGAGTTGAGGGGAAAGTTCATCTAGATATCTTTAGGTTCTCAAACGATAGATATGCATCATCAATTTCGTGACTTTCTGCGCAGGAATTGTGAGACTCCACTGTTTGTGGCTAATGTAATAGCTTGTTTGTGATGGCACTGTCAACCGCAGTATCACATCCTTGGTAGATTTGCACTTGGGGAAACTTATTTATCTTTCATAGGCACCATCAGTACCCATTATCCACCTTCTTGCTGATCTTCCATAAGAACAACACCCATATTACTAAAATGTTGTTGTTATAATCTTTTCTGTTGAACTGTAGCCAATGACATTATGCACAACAAAATCTTTCGCTGCCATGTATGGTTGAGTCTTAAAGTGGCTTTGGGAATTGGCGGAAGTCTGTATAGAATATAATATGGCAGAATAAAATAGGAGATTTTGAAATTTACTAATGTTGTTAATGCATGCTAGTTTGCGCATGTTGTTTCCTTTTGTGGAATGTAGATGAGTGTGTCCATTTTTAATACAAAGAAGTCTAGGAATTCAAATAAATTGTTTGAATGTGTGTTTTAGTGCTTCAATATCGTTGATGGTCTATCATAAAGCTAAAATGTGATGGCTTAATTTTGAACTTCTTCTTAAAATATAGCAACACCAAGACTAATTTAGCTTATACACATGTTTGTCTATTTTGATGAATATAGGTGTGTTTCTTGCATGAGTTTTGTAGTCTAAGCAAGAGCCTGCAGATTGTGCACCAAGTTCGACTATTTAGGTACTTTTATATTTGCATTTTCATCATGTGGATGTAAGATTGCTCTCACTTGCATTAATTTTCCAAAGATTCAGCTTTCACTTGGTTGGTATATGTATACAAATATATATGAGATGTATCCACTATATATAATGCATTTCATACATTCACACATATAGAACTGTTGTAGGGATCTCATGAACGGAGGAGTTATCGAAATCATAACTGATATTTTGCAGAGTCCAGACAAGAAGCTTATTTTAACTGGGTAATGAATACAGTTCGTCCCTTTTATATGTGTTGTGTGAATACAGAATCCTAACGGTGAGTGGTTTAATTGGTTGCAGGACAGACATCTTCATTCTTTTCTTTAATCAAGACCCAAATCTTACTTGTTCTTTTGTCACTAGGCAGAAAGGGGTCCCTCTTCTTGGACTTATGGTATGGATTTTATTGAATTAAGTATCATACGTTTAAAACCATAAATGATTACATCTTGTAGCAATTTGCTTCGATTATTTCTTTGTTGTGGCCAAACCATGTATTTCATCTCTGTAGTGACTTTGTGTATAATACTCGAATACATTTAAAAATAAATTGCTAGAGGAGATTAGTAACTAATATTGCTAGCCAACATTATCACGTAGTTATATTATAAGTTAAGTAGGTGCATGATATTTGATAGTCTACTATTATTTCAAGAAGACTTTGAAAGAGGTAGTGGCATGGACATATTTAGGGTGGGGAAACCGAGGGTACTTGCTCTCACCCACAATAAAGCATATATATGATCAATGCATTATTAACAAATTTTACACTTTACCCCATGGTTATATTGCCTAATTTCTTCACAACTCAACTGATAAGAACCCCGTCCTTTTTTTTTTGGCAAATCCTCCCAATCTACTAGGTAAACTATTAAATTTGTAAAGTAGTTTTTGTGGTTTTAAGTCTTTAATCTTTTTTTTGCCCCTCTCCGTCAAACTCTAGATCCATCCCTGTGTAGTGGTTTCCTCTTTTAAGATGATGAATTTTCTATTAAAATGTGTCGTGTATATATAAATTCGTCAAGTAATGAACTTTATATTGCTGGAAGGCGAAAGCCGCCAATGAGATTGAGTATTAAGAAAATGTTAATTAATTACTTATTATCATTGTTTATACGATGCTTTGGCGACCCGGCGTTAGTAAAGGGTCATGATCTATGTTACTCCGACACGGCTATTACGGCTATTTCGGCCACCGTACCCGTGTCGACCCGACACGACACGGGACACAACGTGGAATCCGTGGATTCGTCTCCTTGAAATCAGATCCTTGATGGTCGAATTGCAGTTCGCCGGAGAAATTGTATATAACCGGAAGTCTCCATGGATTTTAAGTCATAGAAAAGAAAGAAGGGGAAAGAAAGGGGAAGATGAAGAAGGGAGAGACGATGAGTTCGTTGAAAGTCAAACACCTTTGTATATTTGCTAATGTTATATTATTAAAATACGAGAATTCGGCAAATCAAAAAATACGGGGATACGGGTGCGGCGGGGTTCGGCAAATTTTAAATTATTTTAAATATATATTATATATATATATATTTCAAGAGTAGCATTTAAATTAAACTAAATAGTCATATAAATAAGTTTAATATCCTTATCTATTAATATAATAATTACTTAAAAACACAAGTGATACAAGTGATGCATTATGAAGCATTTAAGTGACTAAACAATTAACTAATTACTTAATTAATTGACCGATAAGAATCCCCCAGAATCCCCAAGAATCGAAGAATTTCCAAGAAGGGGTGCGCGGTGCGGCGGGTGAGGGAAGAATCTCTGCCTTCCTGGTGTATATGTAATGCAAGACAGTTGTATGCCTTCTGTTTATATTATATATAATTACTAATTACTGACAGCTGTATGTATAAGATGTGTACTATGTGATTGATATTTCCAATTTATGTACTACCATATTTACATAGCTAAACATAATTTTATATATTTGATTGGGGCAATAAAAATTTATACTCCCTCTGTCCCTTCCATTTGTTAACATTTTTTAGAGAATGTCCGACACCATTTTAAGGTGCATATAAAGTATAGTTTTATAACTTATTTTTAAAATTTTCTTTTTCTGTATAAAAATTTAACAATCCTATTTTTATACAAAAAAAGAAAATTTTAAAAATAAGTTATGAATCTATCTTTAAAATGCACCTTAAAATATATGTCAGACACTCTGAAAAAAATGTTAACAATCTAATGGGACGGAGGGAGTAATTAAATTACAATGTGGTTAGAAATAAACAATATGTTAATAAAATAAATAAACATCAAAATTAATATATTAATATGAATGTTAAGTATGCACTATGATTACAAAATTATATATATATAAATATAAATAAGTAATAAAAAATTCCATGTCCCCGTATCCGTGTCCGATTTTTAGATGGTGTATCCGTGTCTTAAATTTTTTGAAATACCGAATCCGACACTTTGATCCGTGTTGTGTCCGACACTCCATACCCGAGTCTGAGTAACATAGGTCATGATGCCATGTCGACAAGGCGGACGCCATATATAATTATATATTTATATAATAAATTAATAATAATACATAATTAATTAATTATTAGAAATAGGTATATATAAGTCTCACAAATAAAACACCAAATAATATTAATCATAAAATACACATATAGTGTTCCACTTCCACTAGATAATTAAATTAAAAGATGTCATATTTAATAGTCAAAATCCTTCATGGTCACTATATTGACCAGACGAGAGAGCTGCGTACTTGAATCCACTTGAATCCAGTGGGAACTGAAGAGAGAGATGCGTACTTGAATTTTTAGGTTTTAGAATGTAACGTATATATGTTTTTGCTTTTGGGCTTGATGGGTCAGTTTTATTAATCATAAGATAAGGAGTCATAAAAACGTTGCGGACAAAAGTGCCATAAAAATGCCAAAGTATGCCATGGCGACGCCATACAACAAATACATTGGCTAGACGGACGCCATGACATTTTTTCACAATTCTTATTATATAGACCCCGGGGATCTTTGCAATTTACATATCTTGTGAGGAATTAGAGGTTCCTGAACTGATTTTGTTACTATTTTTGGTATTTTCTGATTTATTAAGCAGCAAATTAAAGAGAAACAGAGAAATAGAGACTTATATAGAGAGCTAGAGTGAGAATAAAGAGAGATTAGAGAGATATAGAGAGAATTGAGAGAGAGATAGCTTAGGAAAGAAGAAATCTACAGATAGAAAGACACGGGGGAGAGAGACTTGCAGGAGAAGATAGAGTTTAGAGAGAGAAGAGTAAGGTAGAAACTAGGGTGAGAGTGGTGGCAAAAGCCATTTTCATATATTCATTGCATAACTGAAATACAAAGCTCCTATCAACTATTTATAGACTCACCTTGACTATAATCAACTCTTAGTAAAGGAAAAGACACAATTGCCCTTACAACTATTAGAGCAAGTCAAATGCTAGATGCTATAATATATGCTAAAATAAATATTGCACTCCAATGCTAATTCTATAATTAGTTTCATATTTAACTATTTCTTTTAACTTTTATCTACTTTCTATTAACATTCATTACTTTCATTGAATATCTTAACAAAGTCTTTTAACTTTTACCTACCTTTTAGTTATTGATGATGTGGTAATAAAGGATGGATCCATCCTTGGTTTTAAATATAGAATCAGGATGCATTTTTGCATGGATGCATCCAATATAGCACCCCTTTGGAGTTTGACTTTTTAGCATTTGATGCTATAATATAGCAATAGAACTAACTATAGCATTGCATTGGACTTGCTCTTACTATAGTGCATTTCCTAACAATGCACCTATGCCACAAACAACCAACCGGTGCATACAATCCTGTAATAGTAATAGTAGTAATAGTAATAAGTGCAATTGTGTTTTTTCCTTTATTAAGAGTTGGTTATAGTCAAGTTGAGTCTATAAATAGTTGATAGAAACTTTGTATTTCAGTTATGCAATGAATATATGAAAATGGCTTTTGCCACCACTCTCTCTCTCTAGTTTCTGCCTTTCTCTTCTCTCTCTAAACTCTATCTTCTCGTGCAAGTCTCTGTCTCCCATGTCTTTCTCTCTCTAGATTTCTTCTTTTCAAAGCTATCTCTCTGATCTCTCTCTATTCTCACTCTAGTCTCTGTATATCTGCCTCTATTTCTCTTTTATTTGCTGCTTTATAAATCAGAAAATACCAAAAATAGTAATAAAATCAGTTCAGGAACCTCCGGTTCCTGACAAATTGGTATCGGAGCTCTAAAATTGATCCAACCATTACTTCTATCTGATTGTTTTGAAGAAAACGAGCCAAGTGGTTGTAAACCTGAAGTAATCGCAGCTATCAATCTCCGGTTATGATCAAAACAGTCCGGTACTCTGTCTCGTTGCTGTTCTTCATAGATCTGTGGTAGATGTTATTCGATCTGTGATTTCCTGTTGATTTCTGTTGGTTTCTAGCTCGTTTTCATTAATTGTTGCTATTATAGTGTTTGTTACATCAGAAAAACATAAAAATATTAGAGATATTGTTGTTTCTGAGTTGATTCAGTAGTCTGGGGTTGTTAACTCAGTAAATACTAAATTGTGATTGTATTGGAGATTTGTGTGCTGTTGTGCAGAGTTGTGATATCTGTGGTGAAGGTGTTGCTGTTTGTTGTGAATTTCTGGAGAATTAAGAAGTTGTGAGAGTGTGGAAGATATTAGTTGAAGTTGAAGTGATTGTGAGTTGTATTGATTATTTGAGGTGTTAGTGAATTAGTAGAATTATTGTGCACCTGAACTGTTTGATATATTGACTGACAGAAAATCTGTTGGAAATTGTTGATATCTGATCAGAACTATTAGTGTGAGGGATTTTGTGTTGATTTTGGATTCTAGATTGAGTGAGTTGCTCATTCTATAGTGTTGAAAACAGTCGTGTGTTGAAGTTCTTACTAATTCAGTGGTTGTGGCAAGGGAAAATGGAGCTAATAAGAGATGAAGGAGATATAACTTCTAATGAGCTTATGCAAGAGGTATGGCAACAATTTATGTGCTATAAGGAGAAGTCAAGTTAAGAGATTTCAGGAGTTAGAGGAGTTAATTGAAGTGGCTATTCAGAAGATGGAAACATTAGAAAAGATGACAACTAAGAAGAAAGGAAAAGACACAATTGCCCTTACTACTATTACTATAGTGCATTTCCTAACATATCTAAATATCTAAATATGTTGCTTAAATTCTTGTATTGTCCAAGATACAATAAATTAGAATGCCGAAGAATGAGATAACGATTATGCAACTTGTATTCTTGAATTGTCCAAGATACTATAAATTAGAACGCGAAGGAAGTAGAGAATGATTAAGAATGAAATCTGTGGTGAAGGTATTAGCGAATATATCCATGAACATTGGAGAAAATCCCACTCGTTGTAGCCTGGTGACGATTGACGAAGGTTTGAGCGTTGCTAGCATACATGTGTGAATGTTTAAATAAGATTTTGGGAGGTTGTTAGCAGTATTTTCCAGGCAAAAAATTTTGGGTTGCTGATATTGAGGAGAAAGGCCTACTGATGAAAGGGGGCTTCCTGATGATGTTTTCTGAAATTTGCAGTTTAGCATATCTCTGTTTGACAGACCTCTATTTGACAGGGAAGTTCCCAATCTAGTTGAGTTTTTGCAAGTCTTAGAGCATGTTTCCCTAGATGATTGGAAGGCGTTGGTCTTCGTGCAGCTTGATTATAGTGAGTTGTTTTCATGTAAAATCAGCATTAAAATGTCTTAGTTCTTCACAAGATGTTTTGTGGGCTAAAGAAGAGATGTTCACTGTTTGAAATGAAGGTTTTTGGCTGGTTATTCTTCTTAGATAAACTTAGTGTTGTTAAGATTCTGGTCAGCCGAAGTCCATACCAGTGCTTGTCCCTTGGATGGTGTGTGTTGCAAAAGAGGGCATGAGTGAACTTTTCATTTTTCCTGGAATGTGATTTTGCTCGTCTTATATGGTTGAGAGTTTGGCATATCTTGGTTTATGCCGGATTGTTCTCATCTGTTATTTTTATGCAAGTTACTTGGATACAAGAGCCTATGTCATCTCTGTGTTATCTTTCTGTTTCTACTGTTCTAGCTTGTTTTTGGGCAATTTGGTTGCAGAGGAATAGTAGAATTTTCGAAAATAAGTCGGTTTCGATAGATGAAGTTTGGCAAAGAATTAAGTTATGGTTACTGGGGTTTATCGGACGAAAGGTTTAAAAGGGATATTGTTTTTTGATCTTTCGAGGGAGTGGAGTAGTTTTTTGTATGAGCAGTTTTTGTTTCGTCTGTGTTAGTGTCAATATCATTAAGAGGTAAATTTTTGGCCTCTGTTTCTTTTTGAAAAAAATACTTAAATTTCTGTGATGGAGTATAAAAAAAAAGACTTGGCAAATGTTAGAGCTTTGAGTATTAAATTGGTTATATATTCAACTCTGCATTATAATGTAGTAGATGACTGTCATGAGGGTTTCTATTCTATACTCACATAGTATATTGGTTATTCATGCATATTTTTATGTGGTAGCAGTGCATTTCATAACTGTAGCTCTTCTATTAGGTAGACCGATCTAGTAGTTCAATTCATATATTAGATCATTTTCTTTTCTAATATGATTAACTTATATGCTATGATGCTCGGACTTTTTTAGAAGGATCCGACACGGACACAAAATCGGAGTGTCAGATTCTTCAAACTCCAAAATTGAAGACTTCTGGACATGTTTTGTAAGAATCCGATACTTGGATTTGGACACGACAATTCCTTTATATAAAATAAATTCTTCTCATTTAATATAAAAATAATTAATAACTGAAAAATAAAGATAAAATAATATCTATTATAAACTTTTAACGAGTTACGTTTTTGTACATTTATGCTTGTTATATATATATATATATATATATAACAGATTGTTAACATGGACGTAAGTTGGTAAAAGATACTATAATTATAAAGGACAATTTATTATAATTTAAAAAATGACTATAGTTGTATGTTGTATAACAAACAGTGCACAAATTAAGGCACAAGTTGAGACTTTACTTCTCCTCTATCTATAATTACTTGTAGGTTTTAAAATCAAAAATAAGTTGTCGAAGATGAAGTGTCCATTTTCCGGATCCGAATCCTCATGTCTGTGTCCGTGTCGTGTCGACACGGGTACGGATAGGCCATTCGGACTGTTTGAGCATCATAGCTTATAAGAAAATTGCAGAAACTTTTTATGATAACTTGACGTTTATAGATCATATTTTCCAGTCTTTAAATTACTTGAATACCTTTAAATTGGCAATATAACAGTTTGCTAGACTGAAAAATACTAACAGTGAACAGCTGATGGTAAATGGAAGTAGAAAGCATGCTCATTGTTAGTAGTTACTAAATGCTGCACCTGAGGTTTCTTATCTATAGTCACATAATAGTAAACTTAAGTATGCATATCTATATATCTTGATCTCGGAGCTGTGTACTTATGTATCTGTAGTTTGGCGACTTTAAACAGGCTTTTGCTAGATTCTGGAGAAGTGTGTACAGTTATTAGTAAACAATTGAACAGTGAACATACCTACTTTCTCCTAGTGTCAAATTTTATTTGTAAATTCCTTTTTTATGATATAACTGTCGAAATATCGGTTGGTCTGGCTTTAACATCTTTGTTCCACGACAACACATATATGAGAACTCCAGATAAAAAATAATCAAAATCTTAATATTGTGGAAATAGAGCTTAATAATCGGCAGCCACCAAGATGTAGCCTGCAGGAAAGGTATATATATGCTGCATGGACATACCATGTCTCAACTAAAACTTTGTACTTGGTATGTTTGTGATCGATTCACTTCTTTAATATGGCTCCTTTTAGGTGGAAGCAATCCCTTTTCATTGAATAGAAAGTTCAAAGTAAATGCTCTCAACATAATATTTGGTCAAAACTTGTTACATTTTCATTTATATATATTCGTATATATTTTGTATTTTATATTCATTTTATCACTAGGGCTATCATATTTAAGTTATAAACTGGAAATGGAAAGAACTTGGCAGAACATGTATTAATGCTATGTATATACTCTCGAACCCTTTCTATGCTTGTTAGTCATGATCTATCAAGAGAAAATGAAGTCAATATACACGCTGGACAAAGAAATCTAATACTAATTGTGTTCTTTTGGACTAACAGTGAGATTGCATCTGTATTTTCTCTCTGTAGGTGAAAGGAATGCTTACAGATTTTGGCAATGATATGCAATGTCAGTTTCTCGATATTCTACGAAGTCTTTTGGATTCTAATGCAGTAGAACAACAGGTGCCTTCCATTCTGTTAATATTATTATTATTATTATTATTATTATTATTATTATTATTATTATTATTATAGGTGCATGAATCCTTTCACTGTTTCACATACTCCAGAGCAGTGGCGGATCCAGGAAGTTCTATACGAGCAAAAAATTTGAACAAACATATTAATACTAATAGACATTCAGATGCACCATTTCAAATATATGTCCAGTATCCAATAGGCTAGATGCATCATCTCACCAACAACCAAGCAATTTGTGTCTTGAACATGTATTTATGGGGGCATATATATAAGAAAGTAAAAAAAATAAATTAAAAAGTAATCTTTTTTATTTATTATGTGGGCATGTGACCCCATGGCTCTTGTGCATCTGCCTTTTCTCCAGAGGAGTTACCTCCTTTGAAACCCTTTTGTGTTGTGCCCTTTAACTTGATTAATTCCAAATTTATCCTCTTGAACTTTGACTCTAAAAACCTATCTCATTCTCGGTGTTTTTAGAATTTTTTTAATATTAATCTTAGGAGCTACCTACAACCTCAATGTTTGCTGGAGGGTATGCTGTTTTTATAACACCGTAAAATTATTTTGTCCAGTGCCTCAATTTATATAAGTTTAGGCATGTCATATGTCGATACACAATTATAGTGATTAGTTATATATCTTTATAGTGTCTGCGATTTTTTCCCAAGTTAACTCATGGATACTAAATTAGGGAATATATTTAAACCTATAACAACAATGATATGCTGAACAGATATTCCTCTTTATGCAATTTGTGCAGGTATCTTAAGGCCTATTTTGCTTACCTAAAAATAGTTCAGAGTCATTTTTTCAAAATTTAGATAAAAATAGTTCTTTTACATATCTCTTCGGATAATTTAATGTATATTATAGATATGATAGAATGACAAAAGAGTACTTGAAGTTACGTATGATAAGCAGGTAAGTCCTACTTCTCTGCAATTTAAGCGGTGCCTAGCTTGGGAAATTCTCAACAACTTTTCTTCTAATGTTGTGCTGTTGCAGAGAGATGCAATTATTGAGATCTTCTATGAGAAGCATTTTGGTGAACTAATAGATGTGATTACAGCATCATGTCCTCCGACATCTGGTCAGTCCATCAGCTTATCGGCAGTCTCTCAATCTAGCATCACAAAGGCGGAAGTACTTATAAACATATGCGATCTCCTGTGCTTCTGTGTTCTGCACCATCCATTAAAAATCAAGTAATCATATGGCTGCTCATAGTTTTCTCTACTTTTAAATACTAACATTAAAACAGTATGACTTAACATTTTTCCATTATTGGTTGCAGGTGTAAATTTCTTCGTAATAATGTCATAGATAAGGTTTTATTTCTTACTCGAAGGAGGGAAAAATACCTAGTAGTTGCCGCTGTTCGATTTGTCCGAATACTCATCTCTCGCAATGTAAGTATACTCCTTTCTTTTTACTTGAGAAGCTGAACTGTAGATATCTGACCTGTGTGACTTTTTTAGGGATTTTTGCATCTGTAGAGTGTTTATAAGTTGCATAAAGAATTTTGTTGGTCTCAGAAAAAAGAGTTCGCAATGAACTTGGTAGGTACTCTCACATATTGTGGGTCCAAAATCATTTGACTGGATTATGTGAAAGTAAATAATCAATATATGATTATAAGTCTTACATAGAGAACAATGTTAATGACTGGATTATGTGAAAGTATATAATCTATATATGATTATAAGTATTACATAGAGAGCAATGTTAACAAATGAATGTGGAGCTACTGATTAGGAGTTATGTGGTGCTGAGATGGCTGCTAAATGAGCAGCTGCAGTAGTCATAAATATATGCAGAGATTGAACTTGGTCAAATAATAGTCCTAGATAGTAGACTTGATTACTTTCAAAGTTTTCAGATAAGTCAAATGAGTTGAATTGGCCAGGATAGTTTCCTGATTAGGTTTTATTTAGTTTTAATATTGCTAAGGTGAGTTTACCTAAATCAATAAAGACCCCAGTTTTCCTCAAATTCTTTTTCCTTGTTTCTTATTCGTCGTTTATCTTTCCTATAACCAACAAGCAATTCTGGTAGTGTGATGTTCTGTTGTAACTTGTGGTTATAGTGTTGTACATTTCTGTTTTAACAGCAATATATGTTTACTATGAATAATCATTTCGGCTGTAAATTGACTTCATATCCTTTGATTAAGTTGCATGTTTTCATGTGTTGTCAACTCACAAGTATATACGCCATCACGACGTGTGGGATAATTTGTTACTCAAATCTCTTGAACGTTACAAACATGTTAGGTGACCTTGACTTTCTTCAGTCATCGTGATTGGCTCTCTAAAACAAGTTTTTATGTATTGCATTATTAAGGCAACTCTAGTTACTACTAGCAGACATTCTGCATGGGGCCCTTTGGCAAACATGATAGTTATAAACTGAATATGCTGTTGACTGAAAATAGCAAGGACATGGAAAAAGGAAGTAGAAACCTCTATATTCTGCTTTAAATGTTGATAAATAATTTGTATTCATCTGTTAATTGGAAGTACTCTGTAGTATCCTGGCCTCTTTGATTGCATTTAGTTGGCTAGAGCATATGATTGCTGCTTAACTAATCTTATATGACTTGTATGTAAACATGAGTTGCACCCTAGCCCCTCCCTTTTCTCAATTTCTCTTCCAGATGCCACTAGTCCCTTGCAAAGTGATCTGTTTCGGTGCACTTTTTATTACTGCATTCAACTGTAATCACTTATTGTGACGTTTGCAGGTTGATTATCAGATATATCTAGGTGTTTCCACGGCAGGGTATCAACTTGGATTAACTTAAAGTGATATTTTGCAGGATGATCATCTGTTTAATCATATTGTGAAGAACAACCTTCTGAAACCAATAATAGATATTTTTGTTAATAATGGCATTCGTGACAATCTATTGAATTCTGCTGTGCTGGAGTTGTTCGAACATGTCAGGAAGGTAATAATAGTTTTGACTCAGAAGCATATAGTATCCGATGAAGATAGACCGGCTGAGATATCATTTACTGTTGATGTAATTGTAATTTGCAGGAAAACTTCAAGATACTAATCAAGTACATAATTGATTCCTTTTGGGATCAGTTGGTCAACTTTGCTAATTTCTCCTCCATCAATTCCTTAAAAGTTGGATATGAGCAGGTAATCCCCTCTGTGGTCAGTTTTTTTCTTATCTCCCTGTCTTGTCTCTTACCTTAATTATTTAAAATGCGTATCTTTTTATTATTTTATTTTGTGATCTACAGTCCATGGAGAGCTTAGGAGAAAAAGATTTCAGTGAGGTGTTGGAATTGAAGAGGCCAATAGATGAACGTGCTCTGGGGAACGAAGAGGAAGTTTACTTTAATAAAGACAGGTGTGAGGAATTTCTTGCAACCCTAAACACAGTTTTACCTAGAATTCTACGATCCAATTGCATTAGGGGCTTATGATAATGTCTAAACACAGTGATGAAAAAGATTCAGCATCAGCATCTATGTGCTGTGACGATGATAAAGACGACGACAAGGATTACAATCTACCTCCTAGGAAACAGTCCGAAGGGACTGAAGAGAATGAAGGAACACTGGATCCTATGACGTTGAAGCGAAAATTGAACTCCAAGGATCTCGGGCTAGTCAAAAGGCAATATATAAACAGAAATCCTAAATCAAAAGATTGTGTTTTAGCTGCAATGTGCTCAACACTAAGTCAAGCTGTATTGCCCAGTAAGAAAATAGCTAATGCTTTGCACATTGTGCCTCCCTCCCCAAACTCAAGCAAGATTTCTGATAATGTTAATAAAGAAGAGAAGGGGTCTATAACCTGTTCCGATGACGGGAAAGGTTCAGATGTAGAGAAACCTGAAGATCAAAACTCAGATGTAGATAAATTGGAGAATCATGCAAGCAAGGAGTCACCTTGCCTGCAAAGTTGTGCCGACAGCTTGAACAGTACCCCAGAAAGTGGACATCGGGACAAGGCAGACTCCCCGTCAATACCATTAAAATCCTCACCTGAAACCGTGACCCGAGATGGCTGTTAATGTGTCTTAAGCTGGTCCAAAGCTCGCAAGAGTCAACTTGTTGTATATGAACTAGTTATGTGCATGGCGTCTGCATTACTACTAATACAACCCTCTCTGACAAAAATGATCAGTTGTTGATATTATAGGAGAACCATTAGTACAGTGAAGATGAAGGTTTCAGATCTCTGCATGTCTTCAGTAAGTCAGCTAAAGCTTATAGCTTTTTAGATGTGTAAAACCTGCGGCAGCAGCACTAATCTTGATTTTGTTAGTCCTTTCTCCCAACATGGATAATCTCCATTTTACCTAATATGTGATAGTTGAGAGGGCAGGAATATTGCCCTTCAAAGTTTTCTCCTCTGTGCGATCACTCATACTGGAGGTCCTCAATGTAACTAGGCGCTTAGTAAATGAACTGATCTGAGCTCAAGCTAATACTGATTCGTCACCGTAATATTTTACATGTATAAGCAGTTGTACATTATAAATTTGAAGTCAAGTTTAACATTTACTCCAAACCGGAAGGTTGTTGGTAGCATTTTCATTCTCTTCTGCTGTATATTTGCCTATTTGGGTACCCTGTCCAGTTTGTATGGCGTTTTTTCATGACTTAGTGATGTACAATCGGTATATATTGTAACCTGTTTCTGAAAAGACGATTCTGCTGATAAAATGTACTAAAATTTTGAGTTTATAACCACCGGTAAATAGAGATTTATCGAAGTTCGAAATCCGAATTTAATTAAAATCAAGTTTACAAGTTCTATTACTTGCAATTTGAACACACCTCTCTATTCTCAAGTGAACAGTGCAGCTTACCCCCATATTCTTGTACTGGATCCTTCTCACGACTTGAAGTTATTTTATGTTTTTGTTTTATAGCAGTACAACATTGTATATTTATATTAAATTAACAGTGGTAACTCAAAGTTTTGTATAATAAAAAACATATTCAACTCCTAATAAAATAATAAAATATAATATATGAATAAAAAAATTAGCGACATTGAGTAATGTGTTGGGTTCTCATCAGCGTGCACAGATGGGTAGCAAACTAAGAGGACGCGTGTCAAAGTCATAGGGACACGTGTCTTTCCAACCCTCTTCTCCTCTCTGCATGCAACTAATAATCAACACCCACATCTCATTATCTTTGTATCTCAGACTCACACCCACACACACTTGACAAAGAACTAGAAGAGAAAAATGGGAGGTAATAATTTGGAGACGAGATCATTGATAGATGAAATTAAGAGTTATGACAAGACTGGTGGTCTTTTTGATCTTGGCCACCCTCTTCTCAATCGCGTTGCTGAAAGCTTTGTCAAAGCTGCTGGTGTAAGCTTAACCTTTGTTAAATCATAAAATTTAAATAATATACATGCATGCATGCATGTATTTTGATTTTTTGTTGTGTGTTTCAGATTGGAGCTATTCAGGCTGTTTCTCGAGAGGCCTACTTCACTGCCACTGAAAGTAAAGTCATATAATTTTGTTATATTTTTAATTTTGTGTTTTAGTGTTTCTCTGTTGTCTGTTGATCATGTGTATATTATATGTAATTTTATAACAAACTGATTCATTTAGATTGTTGCTGCATATTATTTATTAGTAGTTTGTTGGTGGAGCAGGTGTAAGTGGTGACAATAGTGGCATGCCCCCAGGGATAGGGGGTCCTAGGCGAAATCGCTTTACAGACCTCAAGGGTATTTACAATATTCTTGAAACTCTGTCTCTGTGGTTTTGTATTTGTTACATATATGTTGTGTTCTGTTAAATGAATGATGTTTCTGAATGTATGCAAAGGGTGTTTGGGGGTAAATTTAGTAACGGATGACCAAGAAAAAAATATTGGAGGTCGTTTTGGACTACGTATATCTGCCTTCTGTAAGATTTTTGTTAACAGGAGTTGTGTTCTAAATAGATCATTAATTAATTAGAAAATACATGAAATCTCTCTGTATATATGCAAATGATATCTAATTCACGGACAAAGTAATAGGATATAAACTATATTTTCCTCACTTGACTAAAACCTGTATGAACGGATAGAAAATTATGAAGATGTAAGCAATCCGTGAAGAAGCGTTATGGATTAATGCAGGCTTTAGACATATGTGAATGATAGGTGATCTGGAATTAAGAATTCCAGTTGGTTGAGCTTTTAGGAGTCTCTCTTTCTCTTCTATTATCACATACTTACAGATGTGATTGTAATTAATAAAAATCGCATTTTGA
This sequence comes from Oenanthe sinensis, assembly GCA_028671895.1. Taxonomy (NCBI): domain Eukaryota; kingdom Viridiplantae; phylum Streptophyta; class Magnoliopsida; order Apiales; family Apiaceae; genus Oenanthe; species Oenanthe sinensis. The sequence continues at coordinate 25,429,550 of CM053809.1, forward strand.
ATTGGCAAAAAAAAATAAAAATCAACCTGCGTTCTAGTTTTTGATTATGTATGAGCAACCATACTTCTAGAGTTCTAGTTGACATAATTAAATACTATTGGTAAGATGAAAGAAAAATTATTGTAATTGTTTGAACGATTCTTGATCCTTAGGCCAATAAGGAAGACATGCAATGATTTGGGATAATTTGGGGGGAATAGCTGTCATGTTTGTGATTATGTATGAGCAATTTTTAAGTGTATACTTTGGATAAATTATATTCAGTTGATCTGAGGTGGGGATTTATGGTTAATGTAGTTGTCTTTGATTTTCTTTGCAGGGGAAACTAATAAAAATTCTGTTGAGGCCCTGGTAAGTTTAGAGCTACAAGTGTCCTGAGGCACGAACACAATCATAGAAGAAAGTAGCAAACAGTTCTGTGCTTATCTTATAGGTGGATGTTGGGGCTGATCTTGGCGTTGTATACAGCCCTGGCAATCCTCTTGCAGATATAGCCACCCTGTTTGCTAGATTCTTCTGTGTGCGCTCTACTTTTTGTTGACGTGGTGATTTTGGGTTGTTACTTGTTGCTTTCCTTCTCTATTTCAGGTTAAAAGCAGTGGAAAAGAGTCACTGCAATGGGGTGAGTGGCATTGTTACATAATTCAGAGTTGTAGCTCTACTTTTTAGTAGGAAAGATGGGTGGGTCACAAGCATGAGATTAATGTCATTTCTGAGCTTTGTACTTATAACTCCTGCCATATTGTTCATCCTATTACGTTGTGGTAAAGCAACCAAGTAGAATATGGGAACAAGTCATGTGTTTAGTGGATCAACTGTCAGAAATGTTTTACAATTACAAAATTAAACCAGTGTTTCTACTTCAGTAGTTGCTGTAGATTACTATTTTGTAGAGCTGGATATTAATTACATGAAACAGTCTCAAATAATTAGGAAAAATGATACATGTTGGGCTGCAATGTTGTTGAGTGAGCTACTAATTTGATTTATCATGTATGCCAGGTTTAGCTGCTGGAATGTACTCGGGTCTTACTTATGGGCTGAAGGAGGTCCGTGGAGTTCATGATTGGGTACTTCCTTGTAGCCTTTCTACTTTTGTCTTGACAACATAGTAGCTAGAAATCTCTCGAATACAAATTAAAATACGAACCTCAGTTTTTTGCATTTGTGGATGATGTATGCTACGAGTTTGGTGTGATCTTGATGATTTTAATATGCATCTGTTCTGAGTCTGCCGTAGCAACTAATAGAAGAAAGATATACTAACATATTAACAAATCATTTCTAAACATCTTTTCAAAGGTCAGTCCGTATGGAGCAGGATTTTCTAAACTATAGTCAGGGAGAATATAATAGTACAACGCTTATGTAGAACATGTTTCTATTGTTGCATGAATGAAAGATTACGTGGTGGTGTTTCTTCTAGATCGACAGCATTACCTTCCGGCCATGAAAATTATGCTTTATATATTCTTAGGGTGTGATAACCGGTGCCATGAATGAAAAAGATTAGGTGCTTTATATGAAGAACCTAATGTTGTTTTCTCGTGTTTCTAATGTTCACCAGAAAAATAGTGCAATGGCTGGAGCGATCACAGGTGCAGCATTGGCGCTAACATCAGATGATTCGTCCCATGAACAGATTGTTCAATGTGCAATAACCGGTGCAGCCCTCTCCACTGCTGCAAATCTTCTTACAGGAATATTCTGAGTGTTAGCTAGTACTTTTATGAATGCTGGCTATTATAATTGGACTCGGTTTAGCCATGTTTATGTTATCTAAGGATATAGCTGCATGTGGTTCAGAAATTTTCAAATATTTTCAACTGACGGTGAACTATGTAATGGTGTATTCTGCTCAGCATATTCAATCTTATCTTTTGTTCAGTGAGCTATGCTCTGTAGTGCTGCATTCGATCTTTTCTCTCTTTTTTTTGAATTGAACTATAAAGCAAGGACACGAGGGTCGCTCGGGGGTGTTGGGGGGTGGGGGGGTGGGGGGTGGGGGGTGGGGGGTGGGGGGATTTTCATATATATTTCATATTCTACATATTAAAACCTATTAATAATAATGAAAAATGTATATTAATAATAATGAAAAATGTATGCAAATCAAGTTAAAAAGATAATCTATTCATTTCAAATACAAAAATATATGTAAATTATACTCAAATATGAACACGATTATCAATATTTTTGTAACTTTTACTCATTCATGTATATAAACATGAGTATCAATATTAATAGACACTTAATTTTGTAAAAACAGTTGGACGTTTACACGATTTCTAATCACAATTTTTAAAAATAAATTAAATATTAGGATCGTGGAAAAATCCAAGTGTCTAATACGGGAACACTCGTGTTTAAGTATATTACATGGGAATACGGCATGTAACCGGAATTGAAAGTACTTTTATTTCTGTATTTCTTAAACAATATCAGAAATAATAGCATGAGAAACAAATTGAGGACCCGACATGGAATGAGTCGCTTTTGTTAACAAGTCATGCCATTTTTGATAACAAATGAGTCGCGCCATTTTTGATAACCATTCGAATGCACACCTATGCGTGAACTTTATTTACTTGCATATTCTCAAAGTGTTTAAAATAATTAATCTATGATGGCAGTATGAAAATCACACCATTTTTGCTAAATTCGAATGCAGACCTATGCGGCAACTCTATTTACTTGCACACTCTTAAAGTGCTTAAAATAATTAATCTATGAAGGCAGTATGAAAATACAACCTTCTTTGATCTCCATTACAAACATCAACAAGCATAATCTTCCCTAAAGTCCATGAACTCCATTACAAACATCAACAAGTATTTTTCGTCGAAAATGTATCTCCTGAAACCCAAATTTTTAGTCCACGAAAGAGCCTCCTTCAAACTTAGTGTTGCATTCTTATATCAATGTTGTCTATTGCTCATTGAGCTCTATGTATATGCCAAATCTGAGACTTTGAATTCCAGTTGATATGGTTGATGGAAATTGTCCTTAAGTTATTTTGTTGTATATCGTGATAGAAAAGGAATTTTTTTGTAAAAATAAAATTTAGCGTCTCTGCTTGCAATTCTACTGTGTTAATACGAATTACAATCGTCGTTTTTTAAGCATTGTCCTAATTTTTAAATTTTCAACCATTTGATTACAATTTTCGAAGGGGCAATTCTGATTTTTTTTAAAAGTTGGTATACACATTATGAATGATGAGAGTTGAGTGTTGAGTGTTATCAAAGGACTTATTATTTATGATATTATTTTTTAAGTCGAAAACAACACAAATAAAGATATTTTTATAATAATTAATTTTAGTAACTGGAAAATTGTATTAGATGTATTTAAATAATATATTCGTTCTGTTTGCACGGTTCAAGATATATATTGTCAAAACATTTAGGTGATTTGGTTAGTGGTATCTAGGTCTCTAAAGAACAAAGCCTATTGTTTGGTTATAAATTTTAAAACTCATATATCAAGCTCAAAAAGTTTTTTTTGATATTCTAGGAAGGTGATCGAATCAAAAATTACTATTTTCATCTTTATTTATAATATTACAAGTTAATTTTTAAAATAAAAAATTTATAATAATATTATTTAATGTTTGATAAATAATAATGATATATTTTTCATATTAACTGTTTGTGTTTGTTTTATTTAATAAAAATATAAAAAATTAATAAATTCATTCCACTATTTAACCAAACACATATGAGAAATGATAACTCATACCCATACCACTTATTGATTCCAACCCGATATAACTTTGTGACCCCAACTGGCTTAAAAATAAAAAAAAAGTATATCATATTTGTTATGCACAAGGATATATATGTGAAAGAGTATTTAGCATAAAAAATTAAATAAAATGTATATTACGTAAATTCACATGTGCATGACAAGGAAGCTATGCATGAATTTCCTTTCGAAAAAAACTAACCTTGAATTTATAGGCCCAATAATATATTTAAAATTAAAAAAAAAGGTAATATTAATTGTACCAAGGGTTTTCAGTTTTGAGTATTGAACGCTCTTTGTAATATTCTGCATCATCAGTAGTTCCTCTCAGAATACTTGACACTTGAAACCCACCGGGTAGGTGTAGATAGAGAAGCAAGCAAAATGAGTATCATGAAGTTTTGTCGTGAATGGTGAGTTACATATATATGTACCTTTGTTAATTTATAAATATTTATCTTAATGTTCTTGGTATTATTATTATTATTATTATTAATGTTGTTGGTTGTAATGATAAAAACAGCAATAACATAATATTGTATCCAAAGGAAGATAATGAACGAAAGGAAACAGACTTCTCTATGCTTGCCGCAACTGTGATCACCAGGTCCTTCCTACCCTCTACCCCTCCATTGCATTAGCTAGGGTTTTAATACCTATACACTGATCCATTTGTTTGTGTGTCGTTTGTGTTTATATATATATATCATATCATATCTTTGGTGCTTAATTAATTGGATCGATCATATTTCTTTAACATACTTGTTACCAAGTTCATGTGCCTCGTGTTCTCGTATATGAAGATTAATAAATAGTTCATCTTAATTTGTTGTAATAGGGTGTTTTAGGCAAATGTTGTTATGACACTCTTCTGATTTCCAGACATCTTTACTTTTGTTTTGAAATGTACAGGAGGCTGCGGACAACAATTGTGTGTACAGGAAGGAAATACGTCACTCAGTTGGGGAACCCCTCCCAAGTTTTGCAGGATGTAGCTGCAGATCCAACTCTTCCGGTAACAAAATCAGTTCCTTCTTCCAGGTTCGGTTTCTGCCATGCATTCATCGTAAATCTTTATTAATTAGTCTAATCTCTGCCATGCTTAATTGATGCTTCCGCACTGTGGTTCCTCTTTTTCTTTGTATTCTGTTCTTTTTTCCCTCTTTGGTTTTACTGGGAGGAGAAAGTATTTAAGCTTGCTTTCAAAGCTAAACTCATTTATATAAGATCCCCTTCAAGTGTGAATCGTAATCTATGTACACATTCATATTGATATTACGAGGCAGGGATGTGCATAGATTACTATCCAACAGTGTCATAACCTTGCAATTTTGTATAGCCGAGTAGCTGCTTGAGTAAAAGGTTTAATGGCGACATGATTTTTTTTTATTTTTCGAATTCACAGCAACCCTTGTCCAGGGCTGGTTATTGCCCAGTGCAGTCAGCCCAACTGCACATGGCCCGAAATTTTTAGGGGATACATTTGTGTAAATCTATTATAATATATATGTATATATATTAAAAAAATACATTTTTAAATAATTTTATTCTAATATAATAATATTTTAATATTTTTTATTAAAATAAAGTGACATATTTATATTTTGTATAATTTATAATTTTATTATTTATAATAAAAGTTACATATTAATACAAAATATATTTTCAAAAATATTTTTAAGGCCTCATTTTTTATTTTTGAACGGGACATCTAAAATGTTTGGGTCGGGCCTGTCCTTGTCTACCTATTAAGATTTAGTATTTTGTGCAGGCAACTGCCAGGGGAGAAGAAGGTATGACATTTTCTTTGTGTGCTGCAACCCAAATTGCGGCCACCGTTGGAGAGGACTAAAACTGTACAAATGGCATGTGAAGAAACAAATTGTTGGCATCATAAGCTGACAGAAATCTCATGTTGTGTTTGGTTGAGGAGAATGGAATGAAATATGGAATGAGTAAAAATAAAGGAAATTTATGTAGGTAGGATGTAAGATTTGGAAAAAAATGGGTGAGTGCAAAATTTCTTTGATAAGAATTGATAAGAAAATATATATGAGGGAGAATGAAACATTCCATTTCAAATAGGGGGATTTAAGTTCTAGTTTAGGTTGTTAGCAATGAAATGGGGAAGAAATGAATTTTTTAAAATTCATCCATAATGTAGTTCAAATCTCATTCCATTCCTTCCAAATTCATTCATCCCAACCAAACACAACATCAAGGAACATTCTTATTCCAACTTTATTATTGTAACTGCGGTTTAACTGTGTGGTCTATCATATGCATTCAAGCAACTCAAAACTTTCATTTCGTTATGCAGTTGCAAACTCTATTCTAACATAGTTCCTGCTGTAACTTGTTAAGATATGCTAATTCACAAATTTTTACTCTCAATTACTGATAGCTGGATGCTTCTACTTGAGTTGCTTAATTCGGGAAAGCATGAATACCTAGGAAAGTGTTCCACAGCTTTTTCTAGTACTTGTCATAAAAGTGTTAAATAGAATGATAGACTCTTGGATTTTTTTTCCATCCAAATGGAGCTATAGGAATACTTTGTGCTGTCACTGAATCCCCTTCAGTTTGGCATGCATAACAAACTATTATTCCCCATGATAAATGATAACAAAGCACACACGAAAGATTAGGTCTTAGAATGATATTACTGATCTTCAACATGCGAGTTAGACATTTTGTAAGGTTTTCAGCTTTTTATTTTGCCAAGTGTAAGATTTTTACATTACTAAAGTTTTAAGTTTTTCTAAAATTTCTTTAGTAAAAATCTGACGAATAGAAGTTAGTTAATTTTTTTACATGCGAACATGAAGATTTCATAATGTTCGTGAAGTTCTCCATACAAATTTAATGTTATAATATAACTAAATTAATCCTCAATTAATTAAATTATCGAAAATAACAAATCTCCCGAGTATGAGAAGCATTTTGGAATGTTTTCTGCAGACAGCGTAATTTCTATGTTTCTTAAGCTTATATATATGTTTTTTGAAAACATTCAAAAATTATTGTGGCTGCTGGGATTCGAGCCCAGGTCTCCACGGCCACAACGTGGAATTCTTACCACTAAACTACAGTCACATGATGTTTAGTTCATTTTGATAATCTCTGTGTCTACGTAATAATTTGAAATAAAACATACATATACTTCATCTAACAAACTCATAAAATATATAGGGAGCAGGGAATGTCTCATTTAGGGGTCGTTTGGTTCGCTGACTATTATGAGGTTTGAATCAGAAATTGGATTAAAAATATATGAATTTGAGGTATCATTACTGATATCATGTGTTTGATTGAGTATTGAAATAAATATATTTGATTTAATAAATTTTGAGTTATTAATTATAATTAATTTAAAATATTAATTAATTTATTATTTTAATGTATTAAATAATTTAACTTTTAATGTATTAAATAATTATATTAATTAATTTTAATACATTAATAATTTAATGTATTAAAATTAATTAATTTTGAGTTATATATTTCTTATAATGTATTCTTGTCCAATTTAACTGTCAAAGAATCATTACCTTTGAGGACGATAAGCTAATCATTCAAAGAAAATATTGGATCCTTTGTAATGGTTACAAGTATAAGAAGATATAACACATAATATAATACTGAAAGAGAAAGAACACGATTACTGAAAGAGGAAAGAACACACAAGTTTATTATTTAGAAGATATTGACTAAGACTAGGATGTCTTAAACCATTACAAAGGATCTCTATTTATAGTAATTTCGGAAGAGACAACTAGATAGAGGGGAATCTTACAAGCCAATATAAACATGACACGTATAATGATATCTTATCACAAATGATAAGATTATCTTTACATAATTACAGAACACTCTTGCAATGCCAAGTGTAAAAAATATCTTATCTTGTAAGATAAGAATATATCTTTTTCACTTTTACTTTATTTAATACATACCACACACTTTTATTTATTACAGACATAATGATTACAGAATATACCCCAGGTAAATATTGCTCAAGACACTACTCGGAACATAACATTTGAAAATATCAGATATAAAAAAACGAGAACTCGTAGGTAAACCTTATGGATACTATTTAGCAGAAACAAAAACCTTATGGATACTAGGTGGGCGAATATGTATAGCAAGGGTCCCATGAAACAAAAGCTCAGAATACAGAAGCTATCCATTGGAAAAGAAACAGAGGGGCATCAACACTGTCAGCTCTCTATGCATATAGAGTAACTACATACACAGCACTTAGGTATCCCCATTGCTCATGTTCCAAAATTCAACCTCATGTTCAAGGACTGTTAAAAAAAATTGCTCAGCTTTTGCAATGATATCATTTGATGCCTTCTCCAAACAACGGTCAGCTATATTCTGAAGGGACTGGCAGTACTGACCGAAGCCATCACTACCCCATCTTTGGCAAGTCTCCTTGAGTTCTTTTGGAATTTTAGATTCGTCTTCTAGACAGTGAGCAAAACTTTCTTGATAAACGGTTTCAATAGCCCAAAATGCAGTAATTGCCACTGTATATTCAATTTCTGACCCCATTAGTCTCTTCAGAAAGCTGCAAAAAAAATGAGACTATACACGATAACATGATAATAAATAATGAAGACAACGATTAGAATTGTAGCAAAAGAAGACTAGTTTTAGTGATAATGTGTAGAGATATCAGCATAATGAAAACATACAGGTGAAAAGTGAAATTTTGCTTGGTTGACATTCTTGGCAATTGGCATACCATGGGCCATGGCCTCAAAGCCTGCATGCAGTGCTACTTGATACAAATTACAAAATATGATTTGTCCATACATGATATATTAATACTAGTGACTCATATGCATACTTTTTGAAATATTGAACAGACTCCTATATATGATGTTTGTGTTTTTAACTGTTCCATGTGTATATCATATAATAGGAATAGCTCAGTGGGAAAGCATTCAGCTGTTACCTGACTGAAATTTCTGCCAACTATTCAACAAAGGTTGTTTTCTTCATTAATTTCTTTTACAGAAAGGTGCATAACACAGACATCTCAAAAAATTATACAGTGTGACTTCTTAATTTGTTTTGATTGACAAAGAGCAAGACTCCAAGTTGAAATGGTAAAGCTAAACCAGGACACTTAATAGGGTGCAAATGCTTGTCTTGATAGTGAACAGTTTACATATAGTGTAACAATCATCGACATTTAGACAAAAAAAATATTGTAGGTCTTGGCCCGAATATTTCAAATATTGAATATAATTAGAAACTACTAAAGGTCATAAAAGATAACAGAATTGATTACCTGCAGTATGCCAGGTTTTCACTTTGCGGCACAACGCTGACCAGTGAAACCTCCCATCTAGAAGCTTCTTCCTTGAACCATGAAACTTCATCATTTAGAGTGGCCATACCACCTAGAATAATGTCCATATCCGAACTATCATCTGATTCCTTCCAAGCTTTCACCAAGACACTTGCAACAAAAGGGACAAAGGCTCTGACAAATATGTAATCCTGTCCCTGCATCATGCATACAGCAATAACTAATGAACTCAACAAATCAACCATAATAATTAAATCTGCTTGTCCTAGCCTTGTTACATTCTAGATAGCACAAATTAATAATCATATCTTGTCTTTCAGCTAAATACAAACTAGTATTAATTCTTGAACAAAGCAAAATAGTAAAACTAGATCCTAATTGATCTGACAACCATACCTACCATAAAAATACAAACTTGAACCCATAAACATAGCAAAACTATTACTGTGCTCCCCTATCCTCAAAAGGAGACAGATTGCTAACAAAAAAGTGTGTTTTTTATCCAACAGGTGACGACTATCTTTACGAAAAAATAAGGTTAAAGCTGCATATGTGCAATGGATACAAATTATAATCTAACAGTCTTCCAACAATATTTTCTTGAAAATAAAGTTTCTGAGTAATACCAACTATAAAGATACAATCTTTATCAAAGTAAACTAAAGTGCCCAACTAAAACCTAGGAAAAAACCATGCTAAAACAACATATTTTATATACAAGATACAAAAGGGGTATTTTAAATTAGGAAAAAAATGAAGAAAAGAGAAGGTACCAGCCATTTCTTGAAGGAAGAAGAATGAATTGTGGCATCTCGAATGCTAAGAATAAAAGGGTGTCTAGTAGCTTGTTTGTAAATTGAACTGTGCTTTCTAACCCATGTGTCTGTTATGTTTGTTTTGTTGGACTTGAATTTCTCAGCTTCAACTTCACTTGCCTCCAACTCCATTTCTTCTCCCCTTTTTCCTTGACACTTTTGCATCCAATTATTGGATAGCATAATTGGATAGGCTAAGCGGCAGGGGCAATTATTGGATAGCATAATTGGATAGGATAAGCGGCAGGGCTCTCTCGCCACAAGTTCTGGGTCCCTCATCTGGCGAATTTGTAACTCATTTTTAAGTCCACAAGTCAAATTAGTCTAGAAAACCCGATAAAAATTATATATATATATATATAGAGTAAAGTTCAGTAAAGACTATAATTTTGGCGGAGATCCTGAGACTATATCAGTACCGTCTATTATAATTTAAGAATTTTTTTTAGTTGAGAGGTATATGTGTTTTATCATTATATATATATATATATATATATATATATATATATATATATATATATATATATCGGAGGATCGAAAGAGACTCGTGTTTAACGAGAGACATCCCCAATCTTAACAATTGATTTCTCAACAATCATATGGTCAAGTTTAAATTCAAAAATATTAGTGTTTTATACTAATTTAAAATTACAATGATAGTATTGGAAAACAAAAATATAAGGATAGTCTTTACAAAAATATATACCATCAGTATATTTAGTCAATCAAATCATTTCCATATTTAAGAAGATTGAATATATTTTTCAAATTTTAGTCGGCATATATGCGTTTATGATATCTTTTATTTAATTTTTTTGTCAGGTGAGATATTTTATTTAATTTATTCTATATATTTCATGGGAGCTAATTTAGACAAAGTAAATACACTTGCCATATTTTTTATATTGTTAATTTTAAAATATTGCTTTAATGTGAATCAATTTTTGTATTATCTTTTCACTTTAAAATTTAAATTTTATATTACTTCTTTTATAATATAAATTGTCTAACTTGTTTATCTCAAATTTAATGTTGTTAAAGTTTATTTGAGATATTTTTAATTTATTTTTTATATTTTTATTAACGATCACCTTATAGAATCTTGACTTCTTTTATATTTTTTATTACTAGTTTAAAAAGTTATTATATTTTTATTAATGATCACCTTATAGAATCTTATATATTTTTTAAGGGTGTTTAAAATTATATTATGCACACACTTTTGAGAAGATTTAAAATTAAGAAAAATAAATATAATAATATTACTTCATGATTGGAGAAATATAATTCAAATAAAACACATTAAAAATTTCATTCAAAATATGTCAACACTTAGAAGAACCTAAATTTTAAGAATCTAGGACAACTTAAAGAATTTAGTACAAAACACTTAAGAAAATTTTATATTGATAAAAATACTTAAGAGAATATACAAAACACTCAAGAAAATTTTATATTGATAAAAATACTCAAAAGAATTTTATATTAAAAATACTTAAGAGAATATTATATTAAATTTTTAAAGAATATACAAACACACAAGACTATATATATTCAAATACTTAAGAGAATATTATATTAAATTTAAATTTTTTAAATTTTATATTCAAATATGCAAAACACTCGAGAGAATATTATTTTAATTTTTTTAGAGAATTTGTATTTAATATAAAAGCACTTAAGACTATCTCATATTTAAAAAATTCTTAAGAGAATCTTATAGAAAAAAGCATTTAAGAGAATCTTGTATTAGAAAGAACAAAACATTTTGAAAATCCTTATATTAAAAAACAAAACACTTCAAAAGAATTTTTAAATTGAAAACACTTGAAAGAACTTATATTAAAAAATATAAATCACTTTGAAAAATTTTATATTAAAAAAAATACAAAACTGTTAAGAGAAGTTTTTATAATGATAAGTAATACTACAGACATGATTAAAAATATTTGTTTACACAATAAAGTAATTATATGTAATTAATATTATTTTAGTTAAATACTTTTACAAAATCTTTGGCATAACTCATTCAAATATTTAATTGAGTTTCTCTAAAAATATTTAATTGAGATACTATAAAAATAATTTAATATTGTTATTTATAATATTACAATATTATATTATTGAATATTACTGAACACCTTAAAAACATTTAGTGGCCACATTAAATTCTCACTAAAGTTGTTTAATGTATCACTAATATTTATAATATTAACTTTTTTTATAGTGTTTACTAATATTTAGTATTATAATATTAAAAATTTTTGATGTGTTCTCTAATATTTCGATAAGATTATATTTTTAATTTATAGTATTAAAATTATTCAAGATGTTCACTAACACCTCAGGAACTTAGAATATTTATTAGAGGCGGACTAAGTTCTACTAACTGGATATTATACACAAAAACTAACAAAAAAATTTAATGGGCTCCAAAGATGAAAATATACAAGCACAAAAAAAAAGAACTGAACCTATAGATCAACACCATCGACACATTCTATCATTAAATAAACTAGCCCTACAGGATATTACCCAGATGAGGTAAATTTTTTGTTCCATTCTTTACAATTTAACCACTAAAAGAATCCATCAAGCTCTACAAGTAAATAAATCATCCATAAGAATCTAATATATAGTTAAAAATATGTTAGTATTGCATCAATAGATAAACTATTAAAATATAATCATTTGTCAATAATTGCTCATGTCCGAATCTAATAGGTCATTCTTATATTTAACACCTCCTGTTCGATATATTGAAGAGATTCTTTATTGTGTTCTTGAATAATTTCTATAAATTGATAAAAATCAACATATTTAGCTTGAATCGTATTAAGAATCAAGTCTCTAAAACTATTTTTTAATCATTTGATAGTGTAGCTGGTCTGATGGGTCTACATCCATCTATGAATATGACATCAATCAGTAAACCCTATATCAAGAATATAGTCTCTGAATCCAGTTGCAGACCATCATGCATATTCCATGCTGAATCTGCGGGAACACGTATTAGAACATATAAATAAGATACCTCTGCAAAACCATTCTAATGATGAACATACCTCTAGTTACCGAGATCATAAACCCCACCAACATCAAGAACAATAACATCAATTATTTTCAACACCTACAAACATCAAAACCCAACATTACAATACAACAAAACACAAGAAACCCATCTAGGCATTTAATCAAACAGGTGGAGTGCATACTTTAGGATCTCTACTTTTTAACAATCTTAGCCCAAAACAATGAATAGTAAGTCGAATCATGAAATACCTAAGTGCCTCTCATCATAGTGAAAACTCCCATTATGGGTTTCAATGCAAGAATGGTAATGGAGAAAGATGAAATCCTTATTGGAAATTGTGATGAGGAAGGAGATCGAGAACATTAGAGAGAATGATAAGAAGGAGATTAAGAACATTAAAGAGAATGAGAATGAAACCTAATGAGTTTTAGGATATGAAGAAATGTTCTCGCTAACGAACATAGGCTAAAACCTTGTAACATAACTTTATTTTCCCGTGAATCTACTTCCAACGCTATCTCAGATTTTCTGCAAATAATAAAGATGTTCCTGGTAGTATTCTATTACACTAATCTTCAAGATATAATATAAAAATAATATATTTAACAAAATTTTGTTGCTTGCAACAAAATTTGAAAATTTTCTTTTATAAAAATATGGACATACTTTCTTTAAAATCATTTTTTAGATAAAATCAATTTTAGAATTTGTCTTACTAAAAACCCTTTTAAATATTTGTAAACAAAAATTATTATCACTAACCAGGACAAAAACATCGAATGGAACGCGAATATCTTATATCATAGTTGAATATTATCAATGCATTTTCTAGTGAGATAATGTCTTATTTGTTTGTCTAACTCAGCTATGTAACTCATACTTATATGAAATTTGGATGAGTTACAGTGTTTGGTTATATAGTTTTTAAAATGAATGATGTAACTTATACTTCTCAGGTATTTACGGATACTGCAAAACACTGTAACTTAGTTACATAGTCGTGATCACTCGCAGTTACGTAATTAATCTATTATATTTTATAAATAATATTTTATAATTAAACTTTTATTTATTTTTATAGTAATATATATTATTTTATTTATTTATGTTTAAAATAAATTATAATACACATATATTTTCTAAACAATGGTGTCAAATATGTTAGGAATGCAAACACTGATGATTGTCAGAGAATACTAAACAGAGTTTATGCTGACGTCATCAGAGTTTAAGGAAGCTGTCGGTCAGAGTTTACTCTATCAGAGAATACTCAATCAGAGTTTACTCTAACAGAGAATACTCAAATCAGAGAATGACAGATTGACAGAGTTTAGCTTCAGAATCTACCAGAAAAGGAAACAGACAAATCAGAGTCTGATTTGGATAGTAAGAAGGAATTCAAGTGCAAGTCTAATTACCTTATTAAAGCTATTCTTATCATAATCTGTTTTGTAATTGTATTTGTAGCTGTGTCTATATAAACACAGAGATAGGTTATAATTCAATGTTGAATTCATTAAGCAATAGTTATATAACCTAGCAGCTCTTAAGAACATTATTTTCTTGAGAGAGTTTTGTATTCAAGATCATTAATAATACAAAACAGTATTCCATTCTATATACTTGTGTTCATAATCGATTATTCTGGGAAACAATTGGTATCAGAGCAGGCAGTTAATTACGACTTAAAAAGATCAAATAATCATGTCTGGTAACAAGTATGAAAGCATCAGGATCCCTATATTGAAGAAGGCTGAATATCCTACATGGAGGGTGAAGATGATGATGTTCTTGGAAGCAACTGATCCTGATTATTTGGACAGAATTCATACAGGACAGTATCTACCAACCAAACTAGTGCCATCTACGATTGTGGAAGGAAGACAAATCCCTGAGTATTACACCTTAAAGGACAAGAAAGAATGGACCAATGAAGAAAAACAGGAAGTCTTGAAAGATGCAAAGGTAAGAAATATTTTACATAATAGTCTTGACTCTGTAATGTCTAACAGGGTAATAGCATGCAAAACTGCCAAAGAAATCTGGGATGCACTGGAGGTTCAATGTCAAGGAACCAAGGAGATAAAGAAAAATAGAAGATCTGTTCTAATCCAAGAGTATGAATACTTTGAGGCTAAGCAGAATGAGTCCCTCACAGATATTTATGATAGATTTCTAACTCTGTTGAATAACTTGGCTTTGGTGGATAAAGTATATGACAATGAAGATTCAAACACCAAATTTCTGAGGGCTCTTCCAGAAGAATGGGATCTGCAGATATCCTTGATTAGAGACAGGGCTGATTTGGATGAGATGTCATTAGATGAAGTTTATGGTAAATTGAAAACTCATGATCTGGAGTTACAGCAAAGAAGAAACAGAAAAAGTAGCAAGGCAAAATCTATTGCTTTGAATGTTGAGGCCCAGATTGAAGAACCTATAGAAAAAGTCCTTACAGCCTCAACAAGAAAAGGAAAATCTGTAATCAAAGAAAGCAGTGAATCAGAGTTTGAGGCAAACTCTGATGAAAACTCTGATAATTCTTCAGACTCTGACATGATGGATATGTTTGCTATGTTTGTCAAAAGCTTCAAGAAATACAAAAAAATTAAGAAGCAAGGAAACTATCAGAAGAAGCATAGTGAGTCAGACAAGAAAGACAGATTCAGAAAAAGAGAAGATAGAGATGGAAAATCAAAAACTCTTGATAAATCAAAAGTCAAGTGTTACAGGTGCAACAAGATGGGACATTTTGCTACTGAGTGCAGAAGCAAGGAATCTGGGAAAGCTCTCATCATATCAAAGAAAGATTGGATGGATTCCTCAGACTCAGAAGAAGAAACTAACTATGCTCTCATGGCAAACTCTGATTCTCCCATCTTAAACTCTGAAAAGGTATCAAACTCTGTTTTCACTTTTGATACTGAAGATATTCATGAAGTAAAGTCTTTTCTTAGAAATCTGCATGTTAGCTTTAAGTCACAATCTCTTGAGAATGAAAGATTAAAATCTGAGATACAGACTCTGAATGCTAGGAATGACTTTCTTGAAACTGAACTTGTACACATGCTTAGCTTTAAGAAAGACTGTGAGAATGCTATACACATGCAAACTCAGTTGGAAATACAAGTCACATATTTGAAAACTGAGATAGCTAAGGAAAAAGAGACCTTCAGAGTTTGGACAAACTCTGGTAAGAAGGTCCAACAAATGCTTTCTGAAAAGAATTGGACTTCTGCCCTAGGTTATGAATCTGATAAAGAATTTCACACTAATTCACACACAAAAGGAACATTGACTAAACCTGTGAAGTTTGTTAGAGCTAATGATTATAAGAAAACTCTCCATGAATGCTCTAAAAACAATGGTGTGCCAGATTCTAAAAAGATAAATATATGATTACTTTCACAGAAGCAACTTAAAGAAAAGTTGAAGGCAGTCACTAATAAAACTTAAAAGGTGAAAAGAAATAGGAATGGAAAAGTAGGAATTACTAAGGAGAATAACTACATGAACATCCCTGATGCTCCTAGGAAAACATGTTTTACTTGTGGTAATTCTAATCATCTTGCTATTGACTGCAAATAAAAGAAAAAGAAAGAACCTGAAAAACCTGGGTTTGAGGCTAGAAAACAAACAAGATCAAATCCCTGTTTTCACTGTGGTAGTTTATGGCATTCTATTTATAAATGCAAAGATTATCATAATTTGTATTACAATTCTTACAAACCACAACCTCAAATGAGTAATTCTCCAAAACATACTGTCAAGCAAAAATATGTGATAAAGACTGATAAAAGGAGTGTAAACTCTGACAGTACAAACTCTGTAAATGCTAACCCTGATCATGTAAACTCTGTTAACACAAACTCTGACAAAAAAACTTCTGCTGCAAAAGTTAACAAGTTTTCAAAGAAAGGACCCAAACTAGTTTGGGTCCCCATAACTACTAATTAAATTGTATTTACTGATTGCAGGGAAACAGGAAGAACATTCTAGTGATTGATAGTGGATGTTCAGCACATATGACTGGAAATAAATCCCTGCTTTCAGAGTTTGAGGAGAAGGATGGCCCAGCAGTATCTTATGGAGATGGCAACATAGGAAGAACACTGGAATATGACAACATAGTGATTGGAAATGTCTTCATTGAGAAAGTAGCTCTGGTAGAAGGACTCAAACATAATCTGCTAAGTGTGAGTCAAATGACAGACAAAGATTATTATGTGGAATTTCATGGAACTCATTGTGAAGTGAAAAGCAAGAAAAATGGAAAAATAGTTCTTATTGGCCACAGACATAACAATTTATTTGAAGCTAGCTTGGATATTAATTCTAATGGTTCCTTAACCTGTCTACTTGGAAAGGCATCACCAATGGAAAGCTGGAATTGGCACAAAAAGTTGTGTCACCTGAACTTTGGAAACATTAATGAATTGATAAAGAAGGACCTAGTTAGAGGTCTTCCAAAAGTTCAATTTCATCCTGATAGACTCTGTGATTCATGTCAAAAGGCCAAACAAAAGAAGACATCTTTCAAGAGCAAAACTGAAAATTCAATTGATCAACCTTTTCATCTATTGCATCTTGACTTATTTGGTCCAGTCAATATCATGTCCATTGGAAAGAAGAAATACACTCTGGTAATAGTTGATGATTTCACTAGATTTACTTGGGTGTACTTTTTTCACAAGAAGGATGAAACTGCAGAAACAATCATTGATCATATTGCAATGATTGAGAATGGATCAACTCACAAAGTAAAGGATTTAAGGAGTGACAATGGAACAGAGTTTAAGAACTCAACAATGGAGGAATTCTGCTCAATAAAAGGTATTACTCAACAATTCTCAGCACCTGACACACCTCAACAAAATGGTGTAGTTGAAAGAAAGAACAGAACTTTAATAGAAGCTGCTAGAACAATGCTAGATGGAGCAAAGCTACCTACTTATTTTTGGACAGAAGCTGTGAACACTGCATGCATTACTCAGAATTGTTCTTTAATAAACAAACATGGAATGACTCCATATGAATCTTTGAAAGGAAGAAAGCCAAATGTCAAGTACTTTCACATCTTTGGATGCAAGTGTTTTATTCTCAAAACACATCCTGAACAATTGAAGAAGTTTGAACTTAAAGCAGATGAAGGAATTTTTATTGGATATGCAACAACTTCTAAAACCTCTTCAAGGGCATTCAAAATATTCAATTTACGGACAAGGACAGTCATGAAATCAATTAATGTCTCTTTTGATGAAGGGAAGATAGCTGGGTTACATGATAAAGATGCACAAGAAACTCTAAGATTTGATAATGAACTCCAGAAAATATACTCTGTTCAACTAAACTCTGGTAAGGTAATATCTGATTCTTTAAACTCTGATTCAGAATTGATTGAAATAAAATTGAAGATTCTGCACATGTTGAGGGGGAGCAATATCAATCAAGTACTCACATTGGAGATCAAAACACAGTAATTGAAATATCAGAGTCTGACCAAACTCTGAACAACACAAACTCTGAAACCCTAAACTCTGATCATTCAAACTCTGAGACCACAAAGTCTGAGACCTCAATCTCTGATAACTCAAACTCTGAGTACCTAAACTCTGAGTCATCAAACACTGATGGAAGCACATCTTCAGGGGGAGGATCAGCATTTACAGAAGGATCATTCTATGAAGGCACAGATCATGGGGGAGCATCTAGTTCAAGGAACTTTCCACATCCAAGGAAATGGACCAAAGATCACACACCTGATTTAATTATAGGTGATCTGGAAAGTGGAATAAAAACAAGAAAAGCTACTCAGAATAAATGTCTATTTCATAGTTTTCTTTCACAAACAGAACTAAAGAAGGTTGAAGATGCTTTGAAAGATTCAGATTGGATTACTGCAATGCAGGAAGAATTGAATGAGTTTGAAAGGAATGAAGTTTGGACCTTAGTTCCAAGGCCAAAGAATAGATCTATTGTTGGCACAAAATGGGTATTCAGGAACAAGACAGACTCTGATGGAATAATTACAAGAAACAAAGCAAGACTGGTAGCCAAAGGTTATTCTCAACAGGAAGGGATTGATTATGATGAAACCTATGCACCTGTAGCAAGACTTGAGGCAGTCAGAATTTTTCTTGCTTATGCTGCTCATAAGAAATTCAAGGTCTACCAGATGGATGTTAAAAGTGCATTTTTAAATGGTGAACTTGAAGAAGAAGTCTATGTTGAACAACCACCTGGCTTTGTCAGTCCAAAATATCCAAATCATGTCTACAGACTGGATAAAGCTCTATATGGACTAAAGCAAGCACCAAGGGCCTGGTATGAAACTCTGGCTCTATTCTTACTTGAAAATGGTTTCACTAGAGGAACAATTGATAAAACCTTGTTTTATAGAACTCAAGGTAAGGATTTATTATTAGTTCAAATATATGTTGATGATATTATATTTGGTTCCACTAATGAGAAATTCTGTGAAAGATTTTCAAAGCTAATGTAGTCCAGGTATCAAATGAGTATGATGGGAGAATTGAGTTATTTTCTAGGTTTACAAGTGAAACAGACTGAAGAAAGTATTTTCATTAATCAGTCTAAATACACAAAGAATCTACTCACTAAATTTCAAATGCAAGATTCTGCATCTGCTACAACTCACATGGCTACTGCAACAAAACTTGATCAAGACACTGGAGAACCTTTTGATATTACAGCATACAGAGGAATGATTGGTTCTCTACTTTATTTAACTGCAAGTAGACCAGACATCATGTTTGCCACATGTCTGTGTGCTAGATTTCAAGCAAATCCAAGAGCACCTCATTTGATTGCTGTGAAAAGGATTTTCAGATATCTCAAGGGCACTGCTTATCTTGGCTTATGGTATCCTAGGGAGTCTGATTTCAAATTGATAGGCTATTCAGATGCTGACTTTGCAGGATGCAAGATTGACAGAAAAAGCATAAGTGGCAGTTGTCAATTTTTAGGTGGAAGACTTGTGTCATGGCAAAGCAAAAAGCAGAAATCCATTTCAACATCAACTGCAGAGGCTGAATATATAGCTGCTGGAAGCTGCTGTGCACAGATCTTATGGATGAGAAATCAATTGTTAGACTATGGTTTGAAATTTTCAAAAATTCCTATTTATTGTGATAACCAAAGTGCTATTGCAATGACAGGAAATCCAGTCCAGCACTCTCTGACAAAACACATCAGTATCAGATATCACTTCACAAGGGAACATGTGGAGGAAGGAACAATTGAATTACATTTTGTTCCTACAGATCAATAATTAGCAGATATATTCACTAAGCCCTTGCCTGAAGCAACATTTAACAGACTGTTTCTGAATTAGGGATGGTGACAAGTGGCTCAACTTAGCAAGTTTCAGACACTCAGAGTATAGGTCAGAGTATGGGGTAAACTCTGATGAAAATGGAACAAACTCTGATCATTGAAGCATCTAATCTCTGATCACAAGTTATCAGTGTTTATGGTAAACTCTGTCAGAGTATGTGGTAAACTCTAACAATACATACTAAACTCTGACTCATATAAACTCTGATCTGTAGACTCTGATTAAGTGGTAAATTCTGAGATCATATTTATGACATCATATTTCATTTTGTAACATCATAATTATTAATCTCTGACTGGACTTGTGATAAGGCGCGTGTATCTCACGAATGACGGTTCCTATTATTACACAGCACACGCACACTTGCTGTATTTTGATACTTGGTCTACTCATTACTGCTCAAATTATTTCTTGCCACGTGTCCCACTAAAGGGTATATGCAATTGAGAGGGAATAGTTTATTCATTTTGTTTCACTGTGAATTATTCATCTACATCGTTTATTCTATCTTTCTCTCTCGTCTTATCAAACCCTAATTGTTATTCACACTTCAAATCTCAAAACTTCAATGGCGTCTAAGGGTATTACTTTTCAGACCTATTCTTTTGCTGCAACAAACTACATCTCTCTTCTATCTAAGGATGAAGCACCTCAGGATTTTCATGTGATCCAGGATTTTCTGCAGAACAGTTATATTGGGTACGCACTTCAGGAACCCACGAACTTCTCCGCTCAATCTCTGCTCAAAATCTTGTCAACTTCAATAATGCTAATGATAATGAGGAGCCGATAATAACATTTCAATGCAATGGCAAGTATTCCATTACTCCTGCTGTGGTGAGACAAGCTCTTCATCTTCCAGAAGTGACTGAGTATGATGATTTTGTTGGAGATGATCAAATCAAGGAATTTTTCAACGCAATAGGCTATGGAGGTAGTCTATCTAAATTGGGAAGTTTAACAAGACCACATTTACGAAGAGAATGGAGTTTCTTCTTCGACTGCATTACAAGGGCTTTCACTGCCAAATGCACAAATTTTGATGCCATTCCGCAGCTGTCTCAACAGATTGGGTATTCTCTGACCCATAATCTCAATTTCAACTTTCCCTGTTTGATTATTCGACAATTAGCTAATAAGATTAATGATGATTCACACACTATCTACTTTGCTAGATTTTTACAATTAATTTTTAATGTTTTATTACCTAATATTAAGTTTGAGGATGATCAGACTTTAATTAGCTTTAGCATGAATAAGAGAATATTTGCTGATCTATCAAGAAAAGATGCAAAGAAGGCTGAAGGTAAACTTTCTAATCTATTTTATCCTACATGGGTCAGGCTTCTCTTACATCAGAAAATGCCTACTGTGTATGGGAGGGAGTTTTTGTCAGTGACTACGAATCAGAGTTTAGCAATCTCTGATTCTAACCCAAGTCAAAATCTAAACACTGATTCCCAAACACATTTGCCAACCTCTACAGTCTCTCAAAAGACTGTAGTTGCAAAACACACCTCTCAACAGCATGGCCAAAGCAAAAAGAAAGGAAAATCCGTGAAAGCATTTTCTCCTAAAAAGAGAAAATTGATTGATGAAAGTACTGATTCTGATGATGGATTCATTTTTGCTAAAAGAACGACAGTTGAACAGGTTTCTCAGACTTCTCCTCAGAAAGAAACAGTTCTTCCAATTCCTAAGAAGAAGAAGAAGAAAAGAAGATTAGTCAAGATTGCAAACTCTGAGGCTGCACAGATTGAAGGGATAAACTCTGATGCAGCTATAAACTCTGACGCTCCAATCTCTGATCGGCCAAACTCTGAAAGACCTTTCAACACTAAAGTGATAAATTCTGAGCAATTGATAAACTCTGATGAGTTCATACAATCTAGTGAAGCTGCTCCAGTTCCAGTATCTGATTCTCCCACAAAGTCACCAAAGCGGATTATAAAGGAGATATCCTATGAAAGAGCAAGGGAGTTGGCTGAACAAGTAAGAAATGAAATGGCAGCACGAAAATCCAAATCATCTTCAGCTTCTCCAAGTTCGAAACATTTTTCTAGACTGAAGAAGAAGTTTGTCACTTTTGGCCAAGACACACAAGAACCTACTTCTCAAAGTGAGGTAGCAGTTATTGAAGGGCCAGGCACACAAGAACCTGTTGATCAAAGTTCAACAGAAGCCACAATTCCAGCAAATGAAGCCAGCATTGATCAGGGGTACAATCCACAAGAACCTTCAGCTCAAAGGGTTGAAGAAGTTGTCAAGGCCCCAACCACACAAGAACCATCCAATCAAAGTTTGGATGCAGGCACCCACACAAATTTAGAAGATCTTGCTGTTGCTGATGCTGAATGCCAATCTCTGGCAGAGTCAAGCCCACAAGAACCTTCACCTCAAAGCGGTGAAGCAGCTGCAGATATGACTCAGGTCCCACAAGAACCAATCATTCATTTTTTGATTGCAGACCAAGAACATCTTATTGGACAGACAAACTCTGATGAAGCTCTAAAGGCAAACTCTGATGCTCTCTTTGAGCAATCAATTTCTACATTACCTATGGAGACTCCATCTACAAATGCTCAAGGTATAAACTCTGACTTTACTTCGGAATTTACATTCTCTGATTGTATCGGTTCAGAATTTATATTTCCTACGTTTACTGCTGGGATGATCATGGATAGTCCTGAAAAGGATACCCCTATTCATGTGACTACAAATCTCTCTTCTCAGCCACCTCTTATTTCTGTAGGACATTGTGCGTTGAACCTTTCCAGTGAGTCTGAGGTAAAATGTGTGAAAAACAGAATAAATGAGAGGCAGACACAGGATCTGGCAAAAGGAGAGGTAGAACTGAGAAAGAAGTTAGTTACTTCTAGTGAGCAACATCTAACTCTTAAAAGTTATGATCTGTGTGTTGTGAGAAGTAATGAGATTACTTTAAAAAATCAGAGTGATTTAGGTTGTTCTGTTACTTTTATAGGTACTCAGAGTTTACCTGTATCAAACTCTGATGTTGTGCCAAACTCTGTTGAGGTTTCAAACTCTGATGGGATGGACATAGACTCTGATGATGTGATTTTTGCTGATGAAGAAGTTACAGATCTATCCATTCCCTACATTCAAAGATATAACACCAAGAGATGGCCTATTAATGCACATGATGCTTATGAACGATTAGGGATGGAGTATCCTGATTATATGGTGGTGGAAGATCTTAAAGGACGTATTGAAGCTGATCTTGATGCAGAGGGTATCAGAAGGGATTTCAGTTTCCGAGCAAAGTCATCTGCTGAAGATTTTCTTTCTTCTCACAGGAAATCCATTTGGGATTCTTCTTGGAAGATTCCTGAGAGAGAGATTTCTTGGCCTCATGTTCTTGACTTAATCAATAAAGCTGACAAAGAAATTTCTTCTGGAGATTTGAAGACAATCTTGAAAGCCTCTACTATTATGTCCAAAGGCCTTCAACATGAAGTTTCTGATCTAAAGGCATCTGTCACAAAGCATTCTGTTCTTCTCGGCACTGCTGTTTCCACTTCTCAACATTCTCTGAAAGCCAAACTTCTTTCTGTCTCCAGTAAACAGGATGCATTGGAAGCTACAGTGACTCATCTTTCTCATTCTGTTAGTTCTATGCAGGGTATGTTACATACAATTGTCGAGCTTCTTACTGTTAAAACAGGGCATGATGTCAGAAAGGGGGAGAAGGGTTCAGCAGACAAATGCAATGCAATTTTAAACACTGACAAACCTAATGATGCAGATCAAGGGAGTCATAAGGATGGGAAGCAAACTCTGATTGAACAAACTCTGATGACATCAAAGACTGAGATAAATTCTGATAAGCAAACTCTGATAGATGCTGATTTAGAATTAGCAAAGAAACTTAAAGATGAAGATAAGCCAGAGAAGATTGAAGAACAAAACTTGAAGGATGCTGAACTGGCAAAGAAAATGTTTGAAGAAGAACATCCAGGAATGGATCCAGTTGCAGTAGAAGCTGAATTGAAGAAATCTGGAGCTGTTAGTGCTCAAGTTCAGAAAAAGAAAAGAAGTGTTAAGAAAGGTCCAATTCAGAAAAAGACTACTGCTCAACAGAAGAAACCAGAATCCAAGCCTATTCAAATCAAATCTATTGACACTCTCAAACCAGTTGCTCAATCAAGACCAGTTTCAGAAATTCAAACAAGATCATCTTCTAGAATTCAACCAAAAGCTCCAGCTAAGCCAAAGAAACCTTTCACTATGTCTGGAACAATTTTTCTTCCAGGTGGTTCAAGTTTTGATGATGAGGAAGAAGAACAACAACAGTCTCTGATAAGAAAGAAAAGGTCTGATCCTTTGTGGACAAAAACTCAAACTCTGACTCTCAATGCCAGACTTGGAAAAAATAAAGGTGGTATTGGTGATACACATGCTAAGGTCTACAGAGGTGAAGCAAACATCTTCAGAGATCCTTATTCACTGAAAGATAAACCTGAAGAAGAGCTGTCTCAAGAACATCTGGATAAATTAATCTCTATAAATGTGGTGAAGGATATCTTTGATGGTGCTCAAGCTAAGGAAAAGCTCATTTATTTTTTAGAAGATGGGAGAGTTTTGAAGATTGCTGAAGAAAGTTTGATTGATAAAGCATCTAAAGAACTTGAACATGTTCTATATCTGCTCAATGATGAAAATGAAGCAACTTCTAGGTGGAGGAAGATTGTTGAAAGAATAATAGCTGAGAAGAAGAAGAGTGAAAGGTTGTTGATGATAAACTCTGAAGAATATGAGCCTGGATATATACTTGAAGATGAAACAGAAAGAGCAATGAAAAAAGGGGATGCAAAGGTCAAAATGGTGTTAGGAATTCCTACACTAATCTTAAATCCTGATGGTATGAAGACCTGTTGCATTGCCTTAGATGAAAGTATGGAGAGATCATCAATTTATGCTCTAAGGGCTGCTATAATTCAAATAGATGATTCTTCTGAGAACATGAGGGAATTGAAGGAGAAGCTTGTTGATTTATTGAAAGATGCTGAAGAAAAGCTCCTAAGTCAATTTCTGAAAGAAGACTTCTCTTACAGAAGAATCTGAGTCTAAAAAGGGTAAACAAACTCTGATGCATTTGTCTTGTATTTCTGACATCATAAATAAAATTTATGTTTTAATTCTTAAAGCATAAATTGGGGGAGATTGTTAGGAATGCAAACACTGATGATTGTCAGAGAATACTAAACAGAGTTTATGCTGACGTCATCAGAGTTTAAGGAAGCTGTCAGTCAGAGTTTACTCTATCAGAGAATACTCAATCAGAGTTTACTCTAACAGAGAATACTCAAATCAGAGAATGACAGATCGACAGAGTTTAGCTTCAGAGTCTACCAGAAAAGGAAACAGACAAATCAGAGTCTGATTTGGATAGTAAGAAGGAATTCAAGTGCAAGTCTAATTACCTTATTAAAGCTATTCTTATCATAATCTGTTTTGTAATTGTATTTGTAGCTGTGTCTATATAAACACAGAGATAGGTTATAATTCAATGTTAAATTCATTAAGCAATAGTTATATAACCTAGCAGCTCTTAAGAACATTATTTTCTTGAGAGAGTTTTGTATTCAAGATCATTAATAATACAAAACAGTATTCCATTCTATATACTTGTGTTCATAATCGATTATTCTGGGAAACAAAATATATATGTTTTTAATCTTTATATACAATTTTTAAAATAATTTTCATTAGCTTTCAATTAATTTTGTATCAATATAATTATTATCACCACTGAAAATAAAATTAAATATTTGAAATTATAAATATTTATATTTTTAATTTTCAATGTTTATAAAAAAATTTGTAATAGTTTAAAATTAAATTAAATTATATTTACAACAATTTATAATTAAATTTTATTTATTTTTATAATAAATCTAAATAGTTTAAATTATAACTTTGAATATTTTAATTTTTAAGTTTTCATTTAATATCTCTAAAAAGTTTATAACTAATTTCACATATATATATTTATATTATTATTAAAATTGAAATTGAAATTTTTGAAAACATATAATTAATTAAATAAAACAACTATATAACTTGAAGTTACACTGATAAACCAAACATAAACTTTTAATAATCCTAGAAATTTTATGAATGTAAAGGAATTTAAAGTTGCTGTGTAACTACAAATCCTAGTAAACAAACGAAATGTTAATTTTGTTGAGGCTCATCTACCCCAAATAAATATTATATTGTTTTAGAGTAAGGTCCAAAATGGATCTTATATTATACTTTAATCGGTTTTAATCCGTTAAAAGATCTTGTTCACTCCACGTTGCAACTACATAGTTGAAATATTATAGTTTATAATTTATACTATATTATTATAACCGAAAAATTCAAAATTTTGATCGTCAGTATGGTATTGGGTAAACTATTAAAAAGATTTTAACCGTCCAATTTTATGTGAACCATAAAAACAATCTTAACCATTGAATTTTAATAAAATATAATTTTAAAAAGAATATAATCATACATACAACTCTAACCCAGTAGTCCTCATTTTATACAAGATAGGATAATAAGATAGTATAATATTATATTATATTTAAATTATATTCTATATTTTTTTTTTACGAATCTTACTTATCCTATAATTGTTATTTAATATATCATTAAAGTTTATCCTATAATTTTTATTTAATATATCATTAAAGTTTATGATAAATAATATGTATTTTTTTAGTGTCCAACTATTTCTCTATTTTAATCGCATAACACAAATTATTTATCAAAACACAAGCTCTACTCAAATTAGAAGAATTTTGCTCAAACTAGAACAACCGGTTCCGATCAATACCCATATGTTCAAATTAGAAGACCGATATCAACACCCTATATACAACTCTAACCCCGATAGTCCTCCTTTTATATAACTCATCACGGATAGAATAATATTATATTATATTTAAATTATATTCTATGAATATTAAATTTTATGAATATTAAAATAATAATATTATTTTATCAACATTAATTAAATTTTATCACTATGTTATATCTATATTATCTATACTTTTATATTATATTATTTTAAACAACATTCTCTTTTAATTAGAATATATAGTTGTACTCACAATCTACTAATATGTTTCAATTTTCCTTATCGCCCAAATACTTTAATTTATTTAAACTTACAATTTTATAATTAAAATTTTTGAATATTAAAATTATATTATATTTTACATACATTAAAATACACTCTTTTATTTAAATTTTAATTAAAATATTTCTAATATATTTGTAATTCTTTTTATTAATAAAAATTTCCTAATTAAATTTAAAGAAAAATAAAAAATTTGGTCAGTTGGTCGTCCGTTCGGTAAGTCCTCTTTTTATACAAATCTTTTTATCATCCGTAAGTTTTCTTTTTATACGACTTTTTTATGCAATTATGATATAATTATAATTTAATTTTTAAACATATATATTTTACATATAACTCTATCATCGGTGAGTCATTTTTTATACAACAATCTAATAACATATCTCACTTCACTTCTACTTGAAATTACAACTTATTAATTAAATCTCATGAATATTAAAATAATATTATTATTTTATCTATAAATAGTTTTTATTATATATTATAATATTATAGCCGATATAATAATTTTTTTTAAATTAAATCATATAAAATAATTAATATATATTTTATTAATTATATATGTTTTACACGAGTTATAAGCTAATAATAATAATAAAAAGAATATGCGTTTCAAAGCTCAAAGTAGGAATATGTCAAAACATCCAACTTTATTTATCTTACAATTGCAAATGTAACGCCTGAAAACTAATTAGTAGACCACTAAACCAAATGCCAACATGCAAAATTTTATTATTATGGATTTACTAGTATAATAATTGTACAATACACAATTTATAAACTGTATAATAAACTGGAATTTATTTTTATAGGGCACACAATTTGAAATGATTCGGGGTTTCAAATTTTTCAAGGTCAGCCCTGGTTTATATATAACAAACGGGAAATAATACTTTTAACTTATTTTAGATTATAAGTCACCGACCTCTAAAGATTAAGATTTGAAAACCGAATATATCCTACTATACAACTACATTTTACATGTCATTGCTTCCGTACATTATCCTCTTTTCATTAATATATACTCCGTATACTAACATATAATCCATCCGTCACACTTCAAGTATCTTATTTGACTTTTTAATAGTCAAATTTAACTAACTTGATTAAAAATTTAAAAAATATATATTTATAATTTTGAAAATATATACTTTTTAATGATATATATTTTATAATTTTTTTCAATCATATAGTATATGTAATTATTAGTCAAACTTTAAAAAATGTGACTATTTAAAAAGTCTAATCAACCACTTAAATTGAAACGGAGTAGTACTAATATTTATTTAATTGATTTAACAATGTAGAAGTAAGAGATTACGAGGGTTGATAATTAATAGATACAGTACCATATATTATGTGAAAAGGTCTTATTATCATCTACGACATCATATCATATTTGTCTTGGTATTCATAAATATATATTCAATGGTGTAGTTGGTGTTGGTACAATGTCGCTAGCTAGCTCTCCCCCCCTATATATATCTTTACAAAGAAATTTACATATCGTGAAAGGATGCCTCATGAGATGACAGAAATTAACGGAAACGATGGAGATCTTGTCCTATCTGTGCCAGCTGACGGTAGTGTGCATGAAACCTTGGGTGACCACTCCGATGATGGCTGCAGCTTTGTAACTCTTCCTTTCATACAAAAGGTAACATATCCAGCTAGTTCCATGTTTCCACCATTCTTTTAATCTTATGTATCTATTATGGATGCATCAGCTCATGAATGTTTGATCTAACATGCATGCATGTTTCACTTTCACACTTCTTACATATATTTCTTTGTTTTTCTTACAGTTAAATTTTAGCATGCTAGTTGCAGTTGTATAGTGTACAAAGTTTGAGAGAGTAACGTAACTCCAGCATTGTATCAAATGAGTTCGAACTCTTCTTCACAATCTTAGAAATGAAGTTTTGAGTGAAGGAGAGTTTTTGATAGTATGAAATAAATTTATTTAGTAGCTTTCTTTAACAATTAGAATTTTAGTAGGCACCATGTAGAATATTTCCATAAAAAGATTTACATAAATGTTACATACACATACAGCTAATTGCAGAGATGTTGGGCACATATTTCCTAATATTTGCGGGAGATTGTGCGGTGACAGTTAATTTGTCCAAGGACAAAGTGGTTACATTGCCGGGAATTGCTATGGTATGGGGATTGTCTGTAATGGTGATGGTTTATTCAATTGGACACGTTTCTGGTGCCCATATTAACCCTGCTGTCACCATTGCCTTTGCCTCTGTCAGGAGATTTCCATGGAAACAGGTAATCTCAAGTAACTCGTTTATTGAGATCGATCGATTTTGTTTCTTAAATTCATTTTAATTAAAATTTCAGTAAGTATTAGCAGTTATTACTACAAAAAATCGATACAAACTCATCTAGGACACATCTTGAGATCACACCAGTCCCTTTGTCCTATAATAGGCTAACTCAACCATTCAGAATCCGATAAGAGGTGCAAGTAGTATAGATTAGATTAATTGCTGGTTGATCGAGTTTGTTAAGTTACAAATTCTCCTAGAACTTAAGAAGATCTTATATTTTAAATTTTTACGACATTTGCCAACCTCATCTTAAACAATATCTAATGCTAGGTACCAGCTTATATTGCAGCACAAATTATCGGGGCAACGTTAGCCAGCAAAACGATCAGGATAATTTTTCGGGGTACTAAAGACATATCTCCAGGAACATTTCCAACAGGGACAAACCTGCAGTCTTTGGTGGTGGAGTTTATAATCACATTTTTCCTTATGTTTGTCATATCTGGTGTGGCCACTGATAACAGAGCTGTTAGTCCTCTTTCTTCACCTTAATTATTAATTAACTTTTAAATATACTTGCTATACTTAGAGAATTGTTTTTTTTATGATGATTGGCTTCATTCAATTTTTAAATTGCTATCAATAGTATGTCAATGGCGTGCATTATTGGATGAAATATGCATCATGTATAGATAAGTAATAAGATAATGGCAGGCTAAGTGCCTTGATAATTACATCTAAGCATCGACAGATACACAGGCCACAGTTATTAGCAACACTCCAGCCGAAAATGCTAAAATATTAATTGTCTAAAAATCTATATACATAATACATACATCACATTTATATTTTATTAATAATTGTTAATGCAGATCGGTGAACTTGCTGGACTTGCAATTGGAGCTATTGTGTTGCTTAACGTGATCATTGCAGGGTACGTAAATGACCATTTTAATTTTAATCTCCTCAACTTTTAATCAAATTTTGCGAGTAATCAATATTTTTCAGTTCCAATTGCGTTGACTATATTGGTTGACTATAATGATGGGTTAAAAGATAAATAACCATAAAATTTTAGCACTCACCGTATTGGTTATAATATTGTGTATATATTTTTTGCTATCTGGTTTTAGACATGGGCTATATATAATCATCCATAGGAGATTATCTAATTTTTTTGCTAAGAATTTTCTTTTACATAATGACATTGGAGTGCATCAATTGTTAAAAATTGTGTCACCTAGGATATTATTGCTAAGGTCTCCTCCATTTGAGATACTCTAAAGTCTAACATATATCAAATTTTAATTAGTTTTTTTTGTCAGAATCAACTTTCACGTAAATGAGTTGTATCGAAATACAATCCCATAAGGGTCGGAGTTCTTTTATTTAAGAAAGTTTATCGTCTAATCAAAAGACATGCAGAGATGTCTCTGGAAATTTAGACAATAAAACTTTAATGTCTGAAAACAGAACACCTGGTAAAATAAAATAAAATAAAATAATTAGAGCTCATATGAAAAAAATAAAAAGACAAAAATTATAACTTCAAAAAAGTATATAATGCAACTAATATTTGATATAAAAAAGATAAAATCTAAATAAAGGAGTTCCTTTTGATTAGATACATTCGAATAAAAATATAAAAATATCTATAGTTAATACAAAAATTATTTAAACTCAATAATATATAAAATAGACAAACTATCAAAATGACACCTAATTTAAATAAAAGTGAAAATAAAAGTCACATAATCATGATACATAATTGTCATAAACAACACATAAAACCTTTAATCTTAGAATGAGAGTATAACCATGACCTAGGACGACAAAAGATAAACTCTTACCATTTGAGTTATCTCATAATTAATTAGTATAACATAATTATATTAATATATGATCAATTATGTCAAACCAACCGTAGTCAACGGTTATTTAATTAATTTATTTATTTGACAAGAACGGTTATTTAATTTTTAAATACTCTTGCTAGGTGCACAACTGAAGGCCAGTTTGATTTATTTGATATATAATTTATAAATTAAAATATATATATATATATATATTAATTTAAAAATTAGTCATAATAAAATCAAACTGCAACTAAGACAAGCAAGGAGGTTGAAGTCGCTATCCTAGTCATTATATTTAAAATAAATTTCAATTGATTATTAAAATTATTATTCGGAGGTTGGTTAGATTCTTATTATATATTTATTTATTATTATTTATATATCCATTATATAAGTTAAGATAGGAGATGGATGCTGATCAGTTCAACAACTCATCGGTATATAGAAAAGATATCTAGTAACATGCCATTGTTAGAACCATCTTTTCGCGCTTCTGCATGTTAGTTAGAGTTTTTTTCTTTCCGCAGTTAAAAAACACAGAAAAATGATTGTTCAACCATATCATGTAAGGGACCACAACCCTATAAAAAATTACCACTACCATGAGTTTGAGCTCAAAATTATTTCTTCACTAATTTTTAAGGAAAAATGAATATTTACAATATCACTTTTTCTTTTTAATTAAATTATATAAAGTGAACTTTTGTAAAATGAATAGTTTCGAGATTAATTTTTACTATATTATCTCAATCGTATTAAAAAAAATTATTGAAAATATTTTTATCAATTTTTTAAGGGCTAACTGTTGGTTGTTTGACAGGCCAATATCAGGGGCATCAATGAACCCAGCAAGAAGTTTGGGCCCAGTTTTTGTGACGAGCCGGTACGATGGGATTTGGATATATTTGTTGGGTCCAATATCTGGGGCCATAGCGGGTGCATGGGTTTACAATATCATGAGATTCACAAACAAGCCCCTTCATGAAATTACCAAGAATGCCTTCTTTCTCAGTAGAATCTACCCTCGAAATTAATTCATCAAATCAAATGTATATATAAAACATTTGTGTGTTCAATATTTACATGGATATAATAATTGGCCTGTTTGGCTGGACTTAAAAATAAGTCCTTTTGGATTTATTTTCGCGTAAAAATTTCATATTTTGATAAATGTTTTTTATACAAGTATTTAATGTATATTTGAGATTCTATAAGTTGCAAAAAAAAGTCAACTTTTTTCGGAAAAAAGTTAGGAATCTCTAACTTTGTCTTAAAATAAGTTGACTTATTCTGGAAAAAAGTTCTCTCAAACACCCCCAATATAACATGTACGATGAATAGTAGTTAGATAAAAGTAATGGCAAAATGCTTGTGAGTTGCGAGTGATATATACAGTGTCCGTCTGTCCGACGCTCCGACCCGTTGATCGGTACGTTTTGAGCAAAAATTGTAAGACTCTTTGTTAATGAGTTTAATATAAGTTTATGATATATTTAATTAAAAATTTAAAATATATATACACTAAAGGTTATTTTAAAAAATCGTTATCTTTATCTTTATATATATAATAGATGAATAACACACTCCTAATTCTAAGTCTGCAGAAATCCAATTCCAAGTCTACCCATATTCATGGATTATTCCATTTTTAAGAGATTCTCATTAATTAGTTATTGATTCGGTTATTTCAAAATTATTCATTTTACCCATGACCCGTTTTTAAATTAAAAAATGTTTGTTTTAAATAAATTATTCAAATTTATAATAAATGATTAATTTCATTATTTGTTATTATTCGGTAATAATTGATTTCCTTATTTACAAATTCTACATACCTATATACTCAATTTATGTATATAATTTTTAATTTCCTTCATTTTTAAATTATAAATCTATTTGCTTATCTCTCATAATTATAATATATGAATAATATTTTTACTAAATTTGATTTTCCAAGTCTATTTATTTGCTTTAGAATTTTACCCATGATCGATCCTAATTTATAAAATTCAATTTTTTGTGAATTTTGGAAATATCCACGTTCATAGGTCTGAAGATCTGCATCTATGAATTGAAAGATCCAAATAATCAATTATATAATTAGTTGTTAGAATCAATAGGTTTCCAAATCATTCATTTGAAAAAATTAAAGCCTTTTTAATTTAAAATATTATATATTTTTCAAGTTCATTATTATATCCTTATAATATTCTATCATGCATGAGTTAGCCAAATTTATTTTACTCTTCCAAATTTAATTTAATATACTAAACCACTCTTTATTTTATAGTTATATATATATGTCAATTAATTAATAAATTAATATTTATTATTTTAAATAGCCATTTTAATTGGGTCTAATAAAAATTTCATTAATTTCGATATTACATATATTAAGTTTGTATACAACTATACATTAATAAAAATTGGTATATATTATTTTAATAATATTTATGTTAGAGATTGTGGTGTTAACATTGTAATCAATTATAAGATACTTAGATTAATTAAAAATTAACTAAGTAAAACATATTGTCATATGTATATTGACAGTATGTTTAGTTGTCACTTGTAACAGTATGTATAAAAGCCAAGTAGGTGACACTAAGTTTCAATAGTTACTGTCTTATAAAAATGTAATAACATGATCTATGATATGGAAGTTCACAAAGTGTTCATGCACAACATGGATCAAATCATTGACAGTAGCATTTTACAAACTGAAGCATACGACAGCATATTCAAGTGACAGCACATTTGGAACAGACGACAGCAACTATTCCTTTGACAGTAAACTTGGCGGAGAATGAAGATTCGAAGACAACAAGTTTTACTGACAGCAACTATTCCTTTGATAGTAAATTTGGCGGAGAATGAAGATTCGAAGACAACAAGTTTTACTGGCAACAACTATTCCTTCGACAGTAAACTTGGCGGAGAATGAAGATTCGAAGACAAAAATTTTACTGACAGCAACTTTGACGGGGATAGTTGACAACAATATTGGCAGAGATAGTTGACAGTAGCTTTGGAAGACAACATGTTTTAGAAGACTATCAAGTTTGACAGTAAAG
The DNA here is from genome assembly GCA_028671895.1 of Oenanthe sinensis. Lineage (NCBI taxonomy): Eukaryota > Viridiplantae > Streptophyta > Magnoliopsida > Apiales > Apiaceae > Oenanthe > Oenanthe sinensis. The sequence goes on from CM053809.1 coordinate 25,464,197, forward strand.
TATGCGGAATCAAAGATACTGTCACCAAAGAGAAGCTAAAGATTGATAGTAACATTTTGGTGAAACTGACAGTCTGTTTCAGGTAGTAGACTAGGTAGTGAAAATTCAAGGATTGATTTTGACATTACTATCTAGTCTGTCAAGACTACTACTGCAACTTGAGAAAAGACAAGAAAAATGATAAAACATACTCAAGGAGTCAATGATATCAGTACATCTCAGAGCAGCTTTATCTACAAATGGAATGAAGACAAATTTGAATAGAAAAAGTGAAGTTTCTATTTCGAGATTTGTCCTAGGAACAAGGGAAACTACACTTGTAAGTAAGATATGTGTTTCAGTATAAATACATATATCTCACAAACACTTTCCCTAAGCCTAACTAGAGAGGACACAACTGAACTTAACTTTTCTCAAGTATAGAAACACTAGTAAGTTCTTTGTTATTGTATCTATTGAAGCTGGAAACATTTTCCAGTCAGTTGTAGCAAATAAAAAATTAATAAAATTAATTTTTTGAAGTTAAACACATTTCTTCATTTACTTACTGTTGTTTGCATTTGGTACTTGATATTATTACTTCTTGTTTTGTTGTTAGCAAGATAAGTGATAAATTGTCTAGTTGCATTTAACCTCCCCTTCTGCAACACTCATACTGTCTAACAACTGGTATCAGAGCAGCATGTTAGATATACATAACCTGAAAAGTTCTAAATATGAGTGCTCAGAAAGTAAGTAGCATAAAAATACCCACATTTGATAAAGAACACTATAATCTTTGGTATTTTACTTGAGGAAGTAATGTTTTGGTGGTTCAGAGCCCTGAGTCTTGTGTTCAAGCCTTTGAACTGGAGCCTTTTATTTGACTAGTGAAATACATAATATATATGTATTTATATATTATATATATAAGTAAGGATTATTATTTTATTATAATAATTAAGGCTCATATATGGAAATATATAATATAATATATATTGGTATTTTATAATTGATATATATATATATATATAATATGTGTGTGTGAATATACAAGATGGATAAAAAAAAAGGAAAAAGGAATATACGTTACTTTTACAAAAGTAAGAAAAACCCTAGAGCCTCTCTTCTTGCTCCTGATTTTTTCTCTCACTCCCTCACACATACATACATGCATACATACATACATGCATACAAGAGATACATAGTTTTTGGGCGAACTAAGGTGTGGTCGCCATTACACTCTACCGGTTTATGCCGGAATTGTGTTGTTGTTTTATCCTGGGAATGAATTCACGGTATCTCAACACAGCTAGGTGAGGCGAAATTCTCTTCAAGAACAGTCAAGTCTTCTCGAAGGGTTTGACGACTCAACTGATTCTCTTGTTGATTTTATTAATTGATAAATCGATAGTATAACTAAGTTTTCTTACTCTCTCTTTAGATCAATTTATTGTTACTGATTGTTTATATTGTTTGACATTCATATTTGTTTCGTTATTTGATTTTGGTTGTCATCGTTCTTGTAATTGGGATCATATATTAGAATATAATTGTGGTTTTGCGAATTGTGATTTACAACATCTTTCCAGCCAAGAATTAAACTTTTCCCATCCATCTTAAGTGAGCAAGAAGCCTTGTACCATCTCCGATGGATGACACTAAAATAGTGTCACTTTGACACTATTTTAGTGTCATTTTGACACTATTTTCAAAATCAACTCTAATGAGAGTTACACTATATTCTGCATTATAAGGAATCTTTTACTTATTAAATAACATATTCTTCTTATTACATACATATAACTATTTTTAATAAATTATTTATTAATATATAAACTTACAGAAACACTTACTAAACATATAATTCTATAATTATGATTTATAAAAAATAATTAAAGCTAAAAATTATAAATTTTCGATAAAAAAAGAATTATGAAGTCGATAAAAATTTAGACTTAAAAAATATAAAAGAAATTGTAATTTAATAAAAGTTAAAATAAAAAAGAATTGAGTTTTAAGAATTAAAAGGAATAAATTTGTTTTTGTTAACAAATATGAGAGTATAGTTGAAATTTTGAAAGACACTAAATTTGGTGTCAAGATCACACCAAATATTTGTTTGATATCAAATTTGGTGACACTCCAATTATTTAGTGTCATCTTGACACTATTTTAGTGTTTTAATGTCTCATCGGAGATGTTCTCACAATCAAATTTCTTGACCACCGAGCTTGCTTGATACAAGGATGATCTGCTCAGTTCCTTCCGCACCATGCTAAACTGTCCAAAAAATGAGACCCAAACGTTGTTTCTTCACTTGTCGCACTCAAAGCGGAGCGGAACCAGGAGGTCATCCTAGGCTCCGACAGAGAATTTGTTTTTCAAGTTATGATTTTTAGTTAAATTTTGGTAAAAATTTTGGTTTGAACCCCCTAAACCCCCTAAACCTCCAAAACTTAATTATATATATTTTTAGCCCCGCCTAATTGAAAATTCTGCCATTGTTCACACTTAAAAAAATAAATTATAATTATCATATACCTCAGAGTATATTTTGCCAGTTTTTTCAATTCAGCCGAGTCATGTGTTTTGTTGATTTTTCTAGGGTGGGGGATTCAAGGGAAAGTATTGAAGTTATGTATAATTATTATTCCACTTACAAAACATTGTTAATCCGCAGTAGCACTGGCTAATTAAATCAAAGATTAATGATAAAAAATCCGGGTTCGATTCCCGGCTGCGGAGAACGGTTTTGGTTTTGAGCTAAATTTTCGACAACAATTCTGTTCAATTTTTTTTACATTTCTTTTCTAAATTCTACTTGTAAGTTGTAACTAGTTAAATATTTTGAATGTTGGTTTTATAATATAACTAAAATATGTGAAGTACATATATCTTATTCTGTTTTCACATTATCCAAGGGCAATTTAATAACTAAAATATGTGAAGTACATATATCTTTTTCTATTTTCACATTATCCAAGGTCAATATATTGAAGCAACACCTTTCATTCATCAGTTTGTAATCATTACATCATTATGATTCAAAGAGATAGATTAGTGGGTTCAGATACGTACGTAAACTTTAAAAAAAATTATTAATGAATTTAAGTTGTTACCTCAAGAAGTTAAATAAACTTGCATATAACTGAAGATTTGTGAATTACAAAAGCTAAGAAGAGAATAAGAATCCATCAAAGATCGACTTGCACAAGATTTTAAATTCTTCATTAAGTGTACCATGCAGTACCATCATACTTGTAAGAATCCCCACGCAGAAAGAGAGAGAATAGATGTTCCTTTCCAGCCAAGAATTAAACTTTTCCCATCCATCTTAAGTGAACAAGAAGCCTCACAATCAAAGTTCTTGGCCACCAAGCTTGCTTGATACAAGGATGCTCTGCTCAGTTCCTTCTGCACCATGTTAAACTGTCCGAAAAATGAGGCCCAAACGTTGTTCTTCACTTGTCGCACTGTTCTTTCCTTTCCCTCAGCAGCTACTATGTTTTTTATACCATGACCAAACATTAATTCTGCAGTGAATCTATCTGGATCATCAGGATCCATGTAATCCCCAAAGCAGTCAAAATATGCACCAAAGAAGAAAAGCGCTTCAATAAAACGATTCACAAACATGGGTGAATTATGGTTTACCTCCGTTTCACCAACAACCATCACAGAAGGATTGATACTTCTGATCACTCTCATCAAGCATTCAAGCCTATCTTGCTGGCTGATTAAGTTCCACAAGAAGTATGGAGAGTACACAGCAGTCACTTCATCAGTGTCCAACTCGAAGAGATTTTCATGAAGATCTAGTATGTCAGCCACGGTAACTACATGGAAAGAAAATGACAAATTCATGGACTTGGCAAAATTGGCCAGCCGTTTACCTGTCTCCGTTGGTATTGCGCTCGATTTAGTTCCGACTGCAGTTATCCTTAGGTGCTCAACAGGACATGCATGTCGACTTGCAAGATCTTGTATGAAAATTGAACAATGCGTTCCAAATTTTATATCAAGATCAATAATATGGATTCTTTTTGCTTGAGATACGTTTTCTATTATTGTTTGCATTGCAGTGAATTGCATAACTTGACAGAAGGGTATCCGTTGGTGAAGTGAAAGGCTGGGGGAGCTTGGATTCATTATGGTTTTCTCAAATTCAAGCGACACCATTTTTGGTGTTGTCACTCCCATTTCTAGGTCAATTTTCTCACGAAGAGCTTCAGATAAGTAGTACACTAATCTTTGAATAGGGTTTCCTTTATTAGAAGAGTACTCATTGCAATGGTTTAGGAGGCTTCTTGCATCCTCAAACTGTTGCATTCCTATTTTCTCAGCTGACAATAGAATATTCTGTATGATGAGTTCAGCATCGTCAGTCTTCTCATCATAAAGGCCTTGGCTGAGCTCTGATAGATCATCAACATTTTGGGATCTGGACTTGATGAACTTTTCTCCTGCCAACCGTATGATTTCATTAACTGATTGGCCACCCACCTTAGAGCTTGAAGTATCGAAGCCAGATACCTTTACTTTTTCAGAATTCTGTTCTTTAAAGTTGCTTTTGCTGTTGTTTAAAATCCTGAAAGATGATAAAGAAGTTGGCAATGAGTCTCCCTCTTCGGGAGCAAATAATTCCAACATCTCTGAGTGGATGTTTCTAAGCTTTGCACACTCTTCTTGACTTAATTGGAATGGAGATGGCTCGGAAGGGCCATCGTTGAAACATAACTCCTCAAATTTCTCAAACCCCGGAAAGAATTGAATCTGTTGCTTCCCGTGAGATGTGTGGTTTTCAGAAATCCTGGACTGCTCTTCAACATTCTCTACAGGACACTTAAAATGCTGATTGTCAGTAGATCCACTACGATCAAGGTGATTAAACGGTAACATTTTTTAAAGCTGAAGCTACCAGAGGAGCTGTGCAGTGAAGTTTTTATGTATTCACTCAAGATATATAGTTATGCAACTAAACGTAATTTTACTTGTACAAGTAGCAGTAAAGCAACCAGATCACAGTGAAGATATTATAAACTTGCATGCCATTTATATATAAACTTTTGCAGACAAGGCGATATTATATAAGACTGACCGGACACCAAAATTCCACTCTCACGAGTCATATACTCGTATCCAGTGTTAAATATAATCTTAACAGCAACTTGGGTGGTTGACATTTAAGATCACGTCTGGCACTAAGGTTGAAGATATCATAACGATATAAACAATCATTATAAGAATATACTAAGTAGGAAAACAGCTGCTAAGTTGACATATTTATCTTATTATCTTGAAGACACAACAGGTTAATATCTGATAGTTATATATACAAATGGAGGCATAAGTCAGTTGAACATGATATTTTAAAGACCAAGCACCTTAAACTTCAATGTAGATTATAATATTATAAGGTTCTAAAACTTAGCATAAGCATGATTTGGTTTGGTTCTAATTCTTATTGCCATGAAAGCTAGTATAACATTATATTTCACTTGTCGACATTATTATCTATCACAAAAGGTAAGTTGAAAACCAGTTAAACTCTGAAAAGAATTAACTCAGTTCGAGAAGTCCTGTACTCGTAATATAGCCTGAGACTGCAAACAAGAAAGCGGCCGCTTTGGTCAGTTCTCCATGTCTTGCTGGACTGGAGACAGATCTCTGTTTGAAGAAAAAAACATGTTTATAAATTGTAATTTTAGTAAATGCTGCCAGAACCACAAGTCAATATAAGGAACATAGGTACAACGATACATTGACAATGTCAAGTGTCATCCTTAAACATATTCTGGACCTTTCTACTACACTGTGGCTGGATGTGTGCATTACATAGGGTCTATTTAAGTCTCTCTGCACAATACTCCTTAATTCCTAAAAGTTTTTGACATGTATTTCCTATAATTTCAAAAGAACAAGTTTATACTTTGTTGGAACTTTAAAAGTATTGATTATGTTCCCTTAACTGTAAAATAACAAACTCTTAAATTAAATTCCCCCAACCCCCCAATGTTAAACCAGCTTAACAGTTCTATCCGGTGGCTGATTTTCTTAAGATTTGTCTACAAGGCAGGCCGTGGTCCTACCTAAGTATTCTGTTTTGGCCCTTTAGATTGTTTGCATCATTATGTATAGGTCAACTAATATATAAATTATAAGAGTCTAAGTGTGAAGATCAAAATGTCAACCTCTTATAAATCCTGATATGATGTATATACATCACATAGAGATGCTCAACCGACCCATATAGTTTACATAAATTCCTTTCCGACATTATCATTGTTGCAGTCTTAAATCCATATCGACAAGCATATAAATCTCAAAGTATTATCAGTGACAAAGCAAGCAAAATACTTACTTTCATATGATGTATGTACTTGATTCCCAAGACTGCCCCCTAGTTTATTTTAACGGAAAGTATAAAACTCTAACAAAATAAAGAACTTATTTTTTCTTCTTCCAAGAGATGAAGAAATATAACATAGAAATCATATACAGCAAAATCACTTTGTAAGTCACTAATAAGCTGTCAGCACTTCCCAGCAAAATCTGTAATGCCATAGTTTTCAGGTTCCTAGCTCTGGTCCCTGTATAAACTAAAAGGAGAAAAGACTAGTTATCAAGCTTGTGACCAATGATCAGTTACATATATTATAAGTTAATATAATTTAGAGCTCCTGACCAATGACCAGTTATTTAGATCATAAGTCCTTTTAATCTCTAATCGACTATGAGAACAAACACGAGAGTAGTCCTTTTTACGCCCCCTCTCTTCCTGCGAGTAATCAAATATTGTAGCGACAAGGTCTATACATAAAGTTAAAACAAAGAGAAGGACACTGAGTTTCTTTTGCAGATGATTTTAAGTAATTTCAAATTTCTCTGGACACAGAAACAAAGAGAAGAGAGGGAGGCTCGGTAGAGAAATTAATGGTAGGAAATCAGTCATTATGACACTCGTCCTGCACTCTTCCTCTTACTTCTTATAAACTCGTAACCCAGCGAGTAGCATCAAACACAAAATCTTAGGAAAGGGACGAAAAGTACTTCATTTCTTCAGCCACTTCCAATTTTGCCTAGAGGAAATTTTGCTTTCTTTGCTAGTTTGAATAATATTCGCAACCCCTCTTCTTTGTGCCATTACACTAGGATCCAGACACTCTTCCGTAACAAATGAAAAATTAACTACAAAAAAAGACAGGAATGAAAAGGGATGGCATCAGAAGTAATTTTCTTTTAATTCAATTGGTTTGTCCATATCATTCATTGATTGTACAAGTTCTACTTTATAATTTTGATTGCAAAAACTATGTACAAACAATTAAACAAAGAATGAGGAAGTCAAGAATTCCAGAGCTATAAATGCATCTATAAACGGGAAAAAATGTTTGTTATCAGTTTTAACATATATCAGGAATGAAACATTAAGCAGAAGTTAATCAAGGAGGTAGTCTGTATAGGGTTTATTGATTCTATAAGCTAAAGAAATTTCAAAGAAGACACTGAAAAAATTGGAGTTCCCTTCCAGCCAATACTAAGGCCTTTCCCCACCATCTCAAATGTGCAAGAACTTGCACAAGCAAAGTTGTCAACCAACAACTTTGCTTGATATAGAGATGCTCTGCTCAGTTCTGTCTCCACCATTCCAAACCGTGAAAAGAATGCCTTCCACACTTTGCTATTAACATGTCGTATTCTCCTTTCCTCTCCCTCAAAGGCCACAATATTTGTTATTTCTGGACTCAAGTGGATAGATTCTGATATTATCCTATCTGGATCATCGTGATCCATACATTGTTCCATAGAATCAAAAAATGCACCATAGTAAAAAAGAGCTTCGATGAACCGGTCCACAAAGACAGGTGAATTATGATTTGCTTCGACCTCAGTAACAATCATTATGCAAGGATTAATCTTTTGAATTACTTTCATCAAACTTTCAGGTCGATCTGGCCTCTCAATCATGGCTGACAAAATATGTGGTGCATAGACGGCAAGTGTTTCTTCAGTATCTAGCTTAAAGTGTGATTCAGTGAGATCTAGCATGTCAGCTACCATAATGACATTGAAAGAGAAGGACAAGTTCAGTGACTGAGCAACACTCATCAGGCGTTTACCTGTCTCCTCTATCTTATGCTCCGATATAGTTCCAACAGCAGTTACCTTGAGATGCTCAAGGGGACAATCAGATCGAGCTGCTAGGGCTTCCATCAAGATTGATAAATGCAAACCATTTCTAACCTCAAGGTCAATTATATGGATCCTCTTTGCCTTTGATATATTTTATATCATCACTTGCATGGCAGTAAATAGGATAACTTGAGAGAAAGGTACCTTCTGGTAACTTGCAAGGAGACTTGGGTTTGGATTCATTAAAGTGTCTTTTAACTCAAGCGATTGCACCTTTCCAGAACCATTTGTTGTTCTCCTTCCAGTTTCCTGGTCAATTTTCTGTTGAAGAGCCTTGGAGAAATAATAAACTATTCTTTGAACAGGAGTTCCTTTGATGGAAGAACACTGATGACAATGGCTGAGGAGGTGGCTTGCACGGCTAAATTGTTTTTCCCCTACTTTCTCAGCAGAAGCTAGAAGATGCTGGATGATTTCAATGTCTCTATGCTCTTCTACAGAAAGGCCCAAAAGTGAAGTTGTGTATGGATGGCTAAGTTCGAAGTTATTAACAATAGGAGAACTGGTTTGGATAAACTTCTCTCCACCCAAACGCAGAAGGTCGTTAGTTGATAATCTTTCACCAGCATTAGCACATGCTGTGTCATGGCTGGGCAGATTAAATTGTTCATAGTCTGCTGGCCTGAACTTCATTTCATTGTTAAATGTAATACAAGACGACGACTCCTGGGGTGCTATTAACTCTTGAAATTCTGAATGGATTTTCGCAAAATTTGTAATCTCTTCCAGACATAACTGAGATGATGAAGGCTTACTATCATAGCAGAACTCATCAAAATTTGTGAACTCCGAAGTGGATACCAAACCTTCCTTCTCCCTAGACAATAAAAGGTTCTCTTTAATCATGGTATTCTGATGGAACAAATTAATGTTCCACCACTCTTCGCACTCTTCTATTCCATACTTTCTCTCCGTATATCCTTCTTCCCTAATGTGATAGTTCTTGAAATACCCAAATTCAGTAGGAATGCAACGAAAGTGAAGTTGCTCAGAAGGAAACATCTCTATCACCATTCTGGAATTAAAAGTATGACAAGATTTTTCACATAAAACTTCTCGAGTTCTCAGGACTTCTAGTCAACTATATTTATACAGGTAGCAGATTCATAATAGAAAAAGGTATTCCATTACATCACTCTAAACATGCCATCTTAGTTTTATAATTCATGCGGCATAACTGAACTCTATATACATAACTGTAACCTAATGTGATTTGGTCAAATATTATTATATCTTTGCCGGCACCCGACAACAAATTTTGACATTATTACTTTTGTTAAGATCAATATAATATACAGTTTCATTGACATTTTAAAACAATACAGCACAACAATTAAGTATTCAAAGAATTATATTAGTTAATTTGGACTCCAAAGTCTAAAAGATATGAATACATCTTTCAAGGACCTATGTTTTCTCTATTTTATGTATTGTTTTTCATTCTGAGAGTTAAATAATTATATAGAAGAAAAAAAACAAGTGTTGCCCATTATAAGTCCGGAGAAGGTCCTGATGTACGTAATCTTGCTCTTATTTCTTATAAAGAGAGGCTATTTTCGGGGTTTAACCCATGAATTACAATAGAGCATTTAGACATTTGACCATTATTACACTGTTCGAAGCTCGAATAGCCAATTCAGAATATATTTTTCTCACCATCTTTTGGTTCCTGGCTGTATGCCTTATGTTAAACAAGTATTCCAAAGACAGGATCCAAGACTAAAAGCCAGTACGAACTTTAATTTTGAAGAGCCGTCCTAATGATATCTGAAATGAATAAACAAAAAACAAAAAGAACTTAGTTCTCCATATGTCCTTTTAAGTCAAAGCATGTCGAATTAGTATTCGACTTTTGAAGATGAATTCGACCACTATACTTTCTTCAAGGCAAATTTAAAACAAATGAGTACTTCAAGTAGTTCATATAGATCAGCATATTTTAACATCCTTACAAAGATGTCACAAGAAATGGTCTAAGCTTTGTTGTTATGTGTTTCCCTACAATCTGGAAGCTTTAACCAAGGCTCTAGATCTATTGCTAGGATTCGGAATAAATTCATATCTAAATTTTGTTATCAACAATTATAGAATTAAACCCAAATTGATCTCCGCAGATAAAGTCAACCTTTTACTGTGAACTCGTCGTGCACAAAAATAGGTTCCAGAGATCCTATTGCAAACCTGATCTCAATATGGAATACTTATGGTTCCTTAATTCACGAACGTTCTGTTTAAAAATTTTGGCCATGAACCCATGATATTCTTCATCATATTGTAAAATGGTGTGACATAAGTAATTTTTAGATGGAAGACTCTGCAACTATAGTCTTTGGCATCATTCTAGTTGAACCAAGACAGTATCTATCTAGGACTGGAAGGCATAATATGTGATGTAATAAAGACAGTTTGTATTTTATGGTCATTTTTATATAAAGACATTGACATAATATTACAGTTTCATATGTAATGCTTGAAGTGAGGATCCTGTCTATATCAATAAAATCTATGACCGGGGTCTGAAGAATCTCACGGAATAGGTGATTGAGTGGTTGCAGATGATATTAGCATTATATATTCTTCATTTTCACATTCTAGGATGAACTCACAAATCCATTCAGACTCAGTCTCTTAAGAACCCTGTGCAAGGTACTTAAAATGGGAAAATTATGCAAGTTGGATTCCTTTCGCATTGTCAATCACAATTAAAATCTGCATACGTTGATTCTGTACTATCTTATGAAGTAAGAACTAAGGTGAAGAGTGAGTTGAAGTACCAAATATATCTAGATTTTACAGAAATTCCTAGAATACGTAGAAAATATAGGAGTTCCCTTCCACCAGATAATTAAACGTGTCCCCACTCTCACCGAATGAAGTGTGCCATAGGCAGCACAAGAAAATTTATTGATCACCAATTTTGCTTGAAGGATGTATTTCTCAATTCTGTCTTCGCCATCCTAAATTAGGCAAAATCCATTCTCCAGACATTTCTACTACTGTAACATGCCGATTTTTTTTGCTTATCCTCATTGGCCACAATATTACTTTAATCCCTATTTGGATCATCGTTACCCAAACTATGGTCTGCATAAACTTCAGTTATGACTATATAACACGTGATTTAAACTTCTGAGCAAGTAGCATCAAACACTCAAGCTGAGCTAGCCTACTAATCATGGTTGACAATGTGTATACAAGTAAACATCAACTAATTCCATGTCCAGTGCAAGAGGTCTTTACCGAGATCTAGCATGTCAGCTACCATAATAACATAAAAGGAAAAGGGTGAATTCATGGACTTCACATGGTTCTCATGAAGACTAGTCGACTCAAAGGTATTCGTGCGTGGAGACATTTTGAATCCCGACTTGGCATCGTGATAATCATGATTATGGTGTACCATCTTTTGACCCAGCCAGTGACAACACACACAAAAAAGAGATGAAGATGAACATAATATTGAGATAGATGACTCTGCTTAATTTTAGTCATCACTTGTGTTTTTGTCTGCTTGGACATGTTGATATTCAGTATTTGGATGTTAGTATGTAGTAGCTATACTTAATTTGAACTTAATATTATATTACTTTGATTTAAATTGTGAGACTAATGTATCTAATTATGTTATATGTTGAATCTAGTAAATATATGTATATGTTGCCTTACGACTAGTCGAGGGACTCATCGACTAGTCTTCTAGAAGATACTTGGGCGTGCGTGATAATCATGAACTCACAGAAGGGATTCTGTTCCTATAACCGCTATCTTGAGAAGCTCAAGACAGCTTCTATTTCTAGCTGCTACAACTTGCATTACAAATTTACAACTGTATGCATAAAGGTGGCATGGGATATTATGTGGATCTTTTGGGTCCTTGCTAAATTATCTACTATGGTTTGACCGAGTATGAACTTAAACTGTGTTTCAGGTAAATATAATATAAATGTGATTTTTTCTTTAGATAAGCATCCTCCGCATTCAGCTTCAACTTAAAATTGAATCAGTAGAATTATGCAACAGATCAAGAAATATTTATTACGGTGAAAGATATGCAATAAAAAAAAGGAATTACCTCTTGCTGTTAATATAAAGAAAGTATCTATCTTGAGCCAAAAAGGAACTTACAATCATGTACCTGGAAATATAGCTCAAGATTTATTCGCCAATAGAAGCCATTCATCGCGATTAAGGTGCACTACCAAGCTTGATTTTGCTGGATGGGAAAGAATCAGCCACCTGTCTCTAGAAGTATAAGCCACAGATCCCAACTAAATAGACCAACGCAATATAAAGTAGGATATGAAAAGAGCCTTAAGATAGATGTAAAACAAAAATCAAGACATATTGCAATTTTGTAACTGACAACTTTTCTCATGATCTCTCTGAGCACTTTTGGTGAAAAAAGAATTGAAGATAATTCTAATTCCTGTAAGAATCCAGGCTAAAGTAGAAAGCTCAGAGGACCTATTTACCTTGCAAGCACCATACATCTATATCTTCGTTGCCAACTACCAATTCAAATGTAAATTCTCAATAATTGTCATCCTGAATTAGCAACCAGTGATGATCACCAGAGCAGTGCGGGAAAATTTGTGTGGAACCTTCAGTTAACTAAAGTATAACACTGCCAGTACCATATTAGTATTATTACAAAGGGTAAGCTAGGATACTGACCAAAAATTAGTAGGATTGCGAGTTCATGGCACAAGTCGATGATACATTCCACATGCTCTTGAAGTACTTGTCAAAAGAAAAGTGAAAAGTATCAACATTTAAAAAAGTATTAGCATTCTTATCATTCCCTAACTGTTAAATTGTGGGCACTCGCATCTATGTAGTTGAACTGAAAATAAAATTCAAACCAACTTAAATGTTAAGATCTCCAAGAAACAAACAATGCAATTTCAGGAAACAGATTTTGCTGCATGGGTGGAAACACATTATATAGTAAAGCATCACAAAGAATTGGAGCTTGAGAATTAATTATTGGAATTCACCCGATTCAGAACCAAAGCCAAAGGATAACTCTTGATTAGGACTTCAGAGAATTAAGGATATGTAAACTTTGCCAAGGCACATGTATGAATTCGAGAAACAATAAGCATAATAAGCTACTAGAAATGTTTAGGATTTTCCTTAAAATAATGTAGGAATATTGCTATTTACTGGAACAAAATGACTTGTGCAGAAGCTGCTCAAGATCAGACTGCTTGTGAAGCAGATAATTCCTTGTTATTGCATAGATATATCAGTGAAACAGATGCTGACATTCATAAAGATACAGAGATATAACAATTTTACAAGCACCGCTTTACATTTAAAATTTTACACAAACATGAAGCCAAAACATACGAAGAGAAAAAGGAAAATAAATATTTAATAATGGGCTTGTCGTAAACATATATAGCTTGATCTCAATGCTTTCGATAGCAAAAAATATGTTACTGCTATAGGGAATAAATTATGCTGAGAAGAAACATCTAATATGATCTATGATCATTACCTATCAGCCAGAATAAATGTTCCCCAACAAACACAACAACAAATAAATGTATAACTATTTGTCAAATTAAAATTAAAATTAGGACATTAAGAAATAAAGATAAACATTGGCAAAGAATGTATATCCATCCAGCATTTTTCCCTTAACCAAATACCATTATTTGATATAAATACATGCGATCACATTCAGAATGAATCACCATACTAAAAATTGTTTTTAAATAATAAGTATGCTAACTTATAATTGTGTAAATATTTAATCAAAATAAACTCAGCTTTCCAGACAAGATTTATAATGAATGTGTTGAATAGGTCCCCAGATCATCTAACAAAGATCTTGCTAGAAGCAAAAGGCTTTTGATCCTTACAGTGCATTATTGTTATTAAACAGAAGATTCCATGCATGCATGCATCTAAACTTATTTTCTTCTCTTAATTGATCCTTGGAGCGATGGACTGAGTCTTGAGATTTATGTGTAGCTAATACTAGATTAAACACTTCGTCCTTAATTAAAAATCCATATTTTAGTCTTCTCAAATCTTAGTCCTGACCAAACTCCCATGCAGAAACGGAAAATATTGGTGCTCCCTTCCACCCACAAACTAAGGATTTTCCATTCATAACCAATGTGCAAAATTTCCCACAGGGATTCTTCTTAAGGACAAGGTCTGCTTGGCTCAAAGATGATGTACTTAACTCCATCTCCAGTAATCCAGACCTTCCAAAAACGGCCCTCCAATAGTCCATCTTCTCATGGCGATGTATCCAGTCCTCACCCTCACATGTAACAAGATTCTGAATCCCCTCCCAGAGGTATACGGCTTCTGTTGTCATCCTGAATTGACTGCATCGATCCATGCAAGCCTCCAGACAGTCAAAAAGTGAACCATATATAAAGAGTGCTTCAATAAAGCGATCCATGAGAGCAGGCGAATTTGTATGTGCCTCTATTTCTGTGACAACCATCACTCGTGGTCGGATATTATTCATCACTCCCATCAATGCTTCCAGGCGATTGGGCCATGCCAACATAGTTGAAAGAAATATATGCGAGTAGATTGCTACTGTTTCACCAGTCTCAAAGCTAAAAGCCTCTTCATTGAGATCTTCCATGCTCGTGACAACTATATTGAATGAAAATGGCAATTTTATGCTTTCGGCAAAAGATGATAACCTCTTACCTATCCTTTCAGTACTCTCTCTAGATGAAGATATGACAGCAGTTATCTTAAGAAGCTCAAGGGGGCATTCATGTCGAACTGAAAGAGCTTGCATCAAGATTACCCAGTACAGCCCATTTTTAATACCTATATCAACCAAGTGAATCCTTCTTGATGTCGACACATTATCCAATATAGCTTGCATTGAAGCAAATTGGTTAACTTGACTGATTGGAAGTTGTTGATGACATGCAATTGCAGCAGGATGCAGCATTGTCAGAGCATCTTGTAACTGCATTGTCTTCCTTCTTTGATGTCCCATTCCCTCTAATAACACATTTCCTGTTTCTTGATGAATCCTTTCTATAAGAGCTTCAGCAAAATAAAAGACAAGTCTTTTAACTGGATTACCATTGGGGGTAGCCAACTGATAACACATGCTAAGTAAATTTTTCATATGATAAAACTGTCTGTTAAGGAATGTCTCGGCAGAAGCTAAAAGAAATACTACAAGCTCTACATCTTCAGCAGCCTCACAAGAGAGACCTGAATAGTTGTTATTAAGTGGATGGAAAAGCATGGAAAGATCATCAGGAGTGTTGGAGATGTATTGGATGTATTTTTCTTTTGCAATCATTATAATATCTTCTGCTGATAATGCATGGTTACCTGTATGACCTGGAACATGCAAACTAATCTCATCATTTTTCTCGCAAGTAAAATGGTTCTGCATCTTACTGCCACATTTTTTCAAGAGTTCAATTGATGCAAGTGGAAGGCTTTTATTCCTTGCTTTCACATAATCTGATTCTCCAGCTTCTTCACATTGTTCTAAGGTTCTTGCATAAATGGAATTCATATCGACCCAGTCTTGTGATGCAAAAAAATGCTCTGATCCTTTTCCTTCACACTTTGGCAAGATATTTAGAAGAGCAAGAGACACACACACAAAGGTATATTTATCTGTGCAGAATGTATGTGCATGTTTCCTCTAGTGATTCATATAATTTATAGAGCAGACGAACCTCGTGTATTCCTAGATAAAAATATTATATTAATGGAAAGATATTATATTTCATATTTGTACAAAATAAATGATTACCAGTATAGACTATAGAGATAGAGCACTCCCGATATAATCAAGGACTGACTACAAACACAAGTATGCTCTTTGGGTATACCTCTTAATTAATAATTATATTCATAAGATTGTAACTGCAAGCCCTCTGTGTTTGTAAGTGGAAACATACATGTAGCAATATTTAAATAATCTTATCAGACCTCGGCCAGCAACAATGTCTGAAATAAAAAAACTAAAAAAGCAGAAAAATTAGTATACAATGGCCGTACATGAGTAATTAAATAAGACGAATTGAATCAGCAGTACGGGTGTGAAGGGAAAACAAGTAGAGGTATATGTACGGCAATGTAAATCCAACAGTTCATAGTCACAAAAGAACTACTAACTTACTAAGAAAGCATAATGACCAAGTGTTTTGCATTAGTTGCCCTTATAATTAATTAACTACACATCTGAATTAAAGCCACATAGAGCTCTGATGTATCCTGAGTCTTCTAAAATATTACCTTACATATTATAAAATATTTGAATAAAAAAATGAAGTTTATATTTTCTATTTAGGATGTACTCCACAAATTTCCACCAGGCAGGTACTAGCAACTCTTTCTACTGTGTATATTCTGCGGAGCTACTGATGTATAACTTGTCTATACAATAAACCATCAAAGTTTCTTGTATCTGAATTTTTTCTGTAGACAAAGATATGAAAGCATGGAAAATACAATCAAGTTTTGCTTGACAAGCACAGTTGCTCAAACAGTGCGGCATATGCATTTTCCAACAATAGAAGATTGATATACCTTATATCCTGCTGCCTTCAAGTTTGGATTTGAACTTGCTAAACCCAGACTTACCTCTAATTAGTTTCAATCGACCCTTGTTCAATAATATGGGTAAAATTTAATCATTCAACTATCCTGTTTTTGAGTTTAAAATACTCTACGTACAAGCAAAAGGGCATTCAGTTCTTAGAATGCCATATCTGTCTTAAAATTGACTAATCTCCGATCATTATTGAATAAATATGAATCAAACCCATGAGAAGAGGATGATATCAAGCATATGTGTATCATGTTTTGGTTGCAGACATGTATTTTATACTCCTACAACATCATGTACGATTCTGAACACTTTCAAACAAGCCTCCTTTGGATTTTACTCAATTCTGATATGATTTAGATTTTGCCTGTGGGTCTGTGGCTCACTTTTTAATTAAAAATATGTATTAGTTCCTTATAGACATGTGTACTGGGAATTTGGATCCATGTTTGTATCTAGGTCAAGTTCACAAATCCATCTACATTTAGAATTTCAATCTTGTTCACCTAGACTGTAAGAACCAATTTAAGAATAATGTACCTTCTTATATCAACTTACAATAGTGTCAATCAACCTGAACTCTTGAGAAGAGGAAGAGCATAAAGGTGCTGCACAGAGGTTAGCTTTTTTCCATGTCAGTTATACTTAATATGCTAATCTATAACTGCATTCACAAATAAACCGCAGCGTACAGTACTCATCTTCTGACAGATGTCTAGCCACACAATAGCTCATTGATAAGATCACTACACTAAAAAAAATAGTGTGCATAACAAAACCATTTTCTATCATTTATAAATGATAATTATCTTTGACAGTCAAAGATTACAACCAAGAAAGCATGAATAAGGTACACACCATTTCATTAATATATGCATTTATGGGTTACTCGATAAACATGCTCTTCTCACATTTATATGGTTATATCAATCAATAGTTTGTTAAATGTCGTGAAATGGGTTATCTTGTTGTCAATGCACTTTTAAAATGTACATACAAACATGAAACATGTTGTGAATCCAGTACTCCAGTCAGAAAACACCAAAACTATATGACTCTAGTCTCTACAGATCTTCCAAGTTCCAGCACAACTAAGGGTTACTAGACATTACACAAAGCAGGAGAACACTTTACGCACCATTTCTCTTAAGGTTTAATTGATCATATTTGTTGGATGATTGTGAATCAGAATATACTTTGGACATTATTCTGTAATTTGATTTGCACCCTGAATACATTTACATATATATGAAATAAAGTAATTATCACATACATACAAGACGTCTATGTCTCGTCCCAACAAGTAATGTATGTGGATCATAACACTCTGCAAAACCAGGCGAAGGCATGTAATTGGTGATTTCGAGGGGGGGTTTTTTCTGTCACCTAAACAGGCTCTACAGTAATCATCCAAATTCAGGCAGCGCTGTTATGTACATTCAGAACAAACATTTATATGACAGAAACAATGACAAGGATTGTAATGAACAGGCCTCAGCAGACAAAACATACGGCTATAACCAGACGGCTATATAGTACTCAGACGGCCATAGTCTGACGGCCAAACAAGAGAAATACAGCCACAAAATTTTTTTACAGAAAGTTGTTCTCGTTTTAGTTGGTGAGAAACCATCAAAAATGGAATCCAATGTTAGGTCCATTGTATTTTTCAGTTAACCCCCCCCCCCCCCCCCCCCCGTTTAAAGTCATACAACCTCGACTGATCGACCTAGTATAAAATAAATTAATAAAATTAGCCCCAGGCTATCTTGGCAAGGTAATTTATAAGTATGTATGTTATAGTAGTAATGCATTTAAACCCCGGGTCTTTCAAGGTTCTGGTTCTGCCACCGGGTGCTTGGCCAAGTATGCATAGTTGTGCAAATATGAAGCTTTGCTCACAATAAGCTGAGAACTAAACTTGGCCTTAAGTTAGTACATGCAGCTTATCGTAAAAATGTGTTTAGTTGATCTTTTGAATAAATTAGCAACAACATAACAGCTAATTAATTAATAAGCACTTTAATTATAAACAAGAACCCTAGTGTGAAACCTAGCAAGCCATTACAAATTACATTAAAAAAATCAATCAGTTCTTAATTGTGAGTTAAACTATTGATATGCCAATAAACAAACAATCAAAACAAAAGTAAAGAAACGTACATAGCTGGTGTATATGTACATTACAAAAAAAGATTACATTATGGAATACATACAGACAAGACAGGAGTATCAGAGCATATGATCATGTAAAGAAAGACAAAGAAGAAAATCAAGAAAGAATAATTATAAAATAATACCATGAGTTAGCTTCAAAGAGACTGCCAGTGCTAGCTGCATGATTGCTTTATTTAGAGACAGCAGTAATCATCAAATTTTGTCTAGCTGGCCTTTTATTATTTGGCCTGGTTCAGGCGATATCACCCACTTGGGCTGCATGTCGATAAATGTTGTAAATTATTACGCTAAACAAACCAAAATGATAACGGCAATATTATACAGGTACTTGTCGACTTGTCGGTGTGCTATTGTTTACAATGAAATTTGTTTCAATATCCATGTCCCATGTCCGGTATTTTTCATTCATTTTAGAGTAATGTTAGGTACATGTCCAAAAAAAGGTTCTCAATTTTTTTTCCAAATGATGTGATATATGATAAATAATTGTTTTGATTCATGAGTACATATGTATACATGAAGGGTTTCATATTATTAATAGAAAAATTTGGGTACCTGCATTTTTCATTCATTTTATTGGGGTGTCATGACGACATGAAATTTTGTTTAGAAGGTGAGTGCAATATCTTATATTGATATTTATATTTATAGTTATAGTTAGGTCCCATTTGACAATTAGCGGTTAACTGTTATCAGATTGAATCGGCTGTTTTGACTAGTTATTGAGGCTCTGTTTGGAAGTGTTATTGAAAACTGTTGTGCTTGTGAGAAAAGTGTTCGTGGAAAAAGTGCTGTCATGAAAATATGATTGTTGCTAAAAAATTTTATGCATATTTTGAGATATAATATATAAAAATAATGTTTTTGAGAAAGTTTGATGATAAAATTGATAGTTACTTCCTGCAAAAATTGAAAGCAGCTTTTTCCAAAAGCATGGGAGACATGTTTTTGCTAACAACGGTTTTTAGACTAAAAACGCTCTTCCAAACAACTTTTAGAATTTACCAAACATCATTGTGACAGTTTTTCAGTAAAAAACTGATGTACCTGTCTGTAACATCAATACTAAACGGGGCCTGAATCAGCTATTTTGACTAGCTGATTGAATTAACTATTTTGAATAAGACTATTTGGTAAATAGATGTTAAATTAGTTATTTGTATTTTAAGTAGATACATGACAATCATCTAATTGAAAAACTGCTCCAAATAAATTTTTTTAGATTTTTTTTAAAATTAGCTTATTCAGTCCACCGCTAATTATCAAACATTAATATTAGTCAAATCTCTAAATTTTTTTTCAAATCTCTAACTTCTAAATAGGGCATTAATATGTATTCAATATTAAAAAATGAATTATAATATTTATATACATATAATGTAAAGAATATATAAATTAAAAATATTATTAGACAATAATTTGATTATTCTACCAACATTTTTTACAACAGTATTTTTTCGCAAACAATTTTAAAGGGCGATTCCAGACGAACCGTCAATTTATTTCCCATTAATCCTCTAACAAGCCAATAAAGTTGTAATATTGCACCGGCCCATTCTCAGGCCCAATAAATCAACTTCCAAATCGACCCTAAGTTACTAAAACTATGAAATGAAAATTGATAGACTAATTTCTTGGCTGAGCCCACCTAAAAAGCCAATATACTGTATACACAAAATAGAATTCAACTTTTTGTCAAAAAAATAGAATTCAACTTGCTTAGATATTCATCTAAACTTTCAAATATGTTAGATATTGTGTGTTCAATTGAATTCAATAGTAAAGTATGTCAACGACAGAAATATTAAGGGAAAAATAAATATATGAAACTGTCAAACTCATTTGCAACTAGCTTCTAAACAAAAGAGAGATACATGTAGTGATAAAAGTCTCCTACATAACCAGTTTAGAGTAGGAGTACTTATTAGCAAAACATAAAAAGAAATGTTTGTGCAACAAGAGTTTAGTTTTACTTTCCAGGATTCGACCATAGTCCATAGCTGGGGTTGTAAAACGATTCGGGTGAAACCGGACACCCATGTGTTCAAGTAGCGGATCGTTTTATTTTTAGTATGTCCAAATTTGGGTACAGAATCATTTATTCAGATACAAACCGATCTTGGGTATATGAAGTTCATATCCAAACCAAATACGAGTCAGTATCATATTTTTTATTTCCTAACCAGATGGTTTATGATCCACTGAATATGAGTCAAATATGATCAACTAACATTAAGTATTGTTTTTATTTCAATTATTCAAATGATTTTCATTTAGTCAAATAAATATAATACTATAAAAACATAATAATGGTTAATTAAAACTTATGTATATATAATTTATCACGGTGAATAAATCGTATTTTGTGAAAATTTAAACTTATATAAGATATTAAGAAATTTATAAAATAACTATTTACTTACAAATGTAATGGACAAAATATATATTTTATATATGGGTTCGAATCGAATATGAACCATGGATCATATCCGGATATTCAGGTAGAATCATTTTATAAAAAATAATATGATACCTAATCTGAGCGGGTATATGAGTGTTCATATCCAGGATCATATTTTATCTGAGTTTAATTTTTCCGCCAGATTTGAATCATTTATAAAACCGATATGAGACATGTATCATATTTTCGAGCTAGATATAAGTAGAGATACCCAGAGCCGACCTGACATATTTAAAACCCCAAACAAAAAAAATTGTGCCCAACAACAATGAATTTTTTTTATCTTTATTTATATTTATATTTTTCTTTTATAATAAAAAAATGTGCTTCTAATTATTTTTAATTTTTGTATTATTTGCATCTTAAATTATGTATTTGATACTATTTTAAAATCAAAATGTGCCCCTTAAACTTTTTTGTGCTTAAATATTTTTATTCTGTTCCCTTATATGTATATTAAAAATGTGCACCTAAAAGGTTGATTTTTTTGTGCCCCCATTCAATAGCATAAATGGCTTGATCTCAAGGCCGACTTTGGAGATACCGGATAGTCTGGATTAATTTACAGTCATATCCATAGCACAATGTTTTTTCATTCGTATGGAAGGAAACACCAAAGTGTTAAAAACCTAATGCATAACGATATATGTGATTTAAAATTTGCTCCAACTCGAGGATGAAACAAGTATTTTATTAAATTCGTGAATGATTATACAAAATACTATGTATATTTGCTCAAAAACAAAGATGAAGCTATAGATAAATTAAAAATTTATAATAAGAAGTTGAGACACAACAAAGTGAGAAAATCAAAAAGATACGCAGTGATCGTGGAGGTGAATATGTTAACCCTTTGGGGAATTCTGTTCACAACATGGTATAATCCATGAGGTCATTGTACCATATTCTCCTCAGTCAAATGGAGTGGCTGAGAGGAAGAATCACACTCTCAAGGATATGGTGAATACGATATTGCTAAGTTCTGGATCATTGTGGGGAAGTCATCTTAAGTGCAAACTATCTTTTGAATAGGATGATGCGCAGAAATAATGATGAAAGTACTTATGAAATTAACATAATCTAGGTAAAGATTTTCAAGCAATTATCAACAAGATGTCAATTTTCTAGTTTTTGAGAAAGAAACAATGTCTGTTACCTTGAACTTGTGCATGTAACAGAGTTATATTACTCGTCATCACATCACATCAAATGATAAATATAGATATTCGAGAGGATTTAGTACTTACTGATTCTAATAATATTTTGAAAAACGAAGTTGCATCCTCATTTTTCGAATCATAGAGCTCGCCACGTGTTTTTTGATCGACGGGGGAAATCTTTTAGAACAAAGGATTGACCAACATAAATATGTTAGGAGCAAACCTGCTTTGAAAGTCATAATCGTAATAGTTACAGATCTCGTCTAAGTATCTCATAGAACTATCTCATAACACTGTTTTATTATCAATAAGTTTGAAGATAAGACGGTCCAGAAAACCAACCGAAAAACCGAAACCAGCCGTTATTTTTAATGTTCCCAGTGAGAAATGCCTAGACAAGATTAAGAGGACTCCGACCCAGCCACACTCCACTATCTACTATTATTTTTACAAACATTTTACTGATATTAGTTATATTGTACAAGATGGTGATGGTGATGGTGATGAGGATCAGAAGAATGTCCAAAATTTATAAACATACGTCATATATAATTTATAAGTTTATAAAAAATATATTTAATTTTTAATAATATATTACAAAATTCTCAATAAATATATTTTTATAATAAAGATATTATATTACTTTAAATTCTTTGTGTGTTTTAAAAAAATTAAAAAAATAATTTCTAATTTATTATATTTCTAATTATTTTTAATACCGGTACATTTTTGTATGTTTATTTTATATATTTTGTTTTTGCTTTTCTCAATAAAAAAAATTAACTCTGTTTCTTGAATCTGAGTTGTATTGTCTTTGAGTGAAAGACTAAATGAAATTGAGACCTTCTTTTAGTTACAAGAGTTATGGATTTCATGCCATGTGATGTCCGATACAACTTTTTTATGATTTTTTCTTGCATTTCAGCCTGTAAGCCTGAGAAATATTTGGTAGATGATTCATAAGTAGTATAGATTCCCTTGTAACCTCATATCCTTCATTAGAATTTATCAAAAAATCAACCAACCTTCTATCCTTTTAAGATTACACCAACTTAGTAGTAAAATTATATGTACAATTTGTACAGCTACACCCAAGAATTGTATCAATTGAGTTAAAGTTGATCCCAAAACATCTTAATGTATAGTAACTCGAAACACTTATCATTTCCTTGTTTGATCTTTATTCAGTAAGTGCAAAAGAGAACCAGAAGCTTGACCAAATACAACCAAATCTCTTTATCAGTTACAAAATATAAAACAATCCTGGCAACATCTTGATCAAGAATCCTAGTAACCACGAAATCAATATACTATTACATATATCCCGAGTCTTTTAATTGTTAACTGCAACAACTGGTTTTGACGATATTGACGATAATTCTATCCACAAAACCTATCTTATGGACTAAAACTAATCATCATAGAACTTTTTACATTAATAAATTAATCAGTTCTTGAGTTAAACTATTCATATGTCAATAAACGAACTAATTAAATTTTATAACCAATCAAAATAAAAGTACAGAAACGTACATATACGCAGTGAGATGGTGGGTCAAGTGACTAGGACCCTGAGTTTGAGATGCTCCATGGCATTTCAAATTTTTTTGCTATCACTGAACTAAATTCTCATTATTAGATACTAAAATCTCATCATGATTTAAAGGTTATTCTTCTCACATTTTTGCTAGCAAACTCATTAATCAAATCGATCATAGCTGACTCATTCAACAGTTCTTGCGACGTAATAGAATGGAGATACGATTTAATCAACTTCAACATAAAAAAAATGTTTGTGCAACACCAGTTCTGTTTTTCTTTCCAGGATTCGACCATAGCACAATGTTTTTTCATTAATATCAAACCACAGCCTGCATACACTCCCTAACGGATAGCAAAAAAATAATTGACCATCGCGCTAAGCTAGACTACTACAAAGCATTTTCGGTGCAAAGATTTGGGATTTATGGGAGGAACTCTCATGCAGAAATTGTGAAAAGTGGTGTTCCTCTCCACTCAGAAAGTAAGCATTTCCCATCCATACTTGGTGTGCACCAACTATCAAGAACTACTAAAAATACTGCATTAGACATCACACTTCTTACGACACTTTTATCTAAATCGATGTCTATTGCCTATCAAGATATCAGTTTGTCCAAATACCATTGTCTCTTCTTGATTGTTTTTATAAAAAAAATTCCCGCAAACCCAATTTAATTCCCCCCTTAGCCAATTTTTAACTCCTACCCCCTTGTCATCTCAGCTTAAAACATAAAATAAAAATGTAAAATCTAAAACATAAAATTAAAAACAAAAAAACAAAAACATAAACTCCCCTCTCTCTTTCTCACTTCCCATTCTCTTTCACCGGCCTCTATTTCGATTTGAACCTACAACTTCGATTTGAACCTACACAACTTTGACTTTGATTTTCTCAACAAGCTTTGTATAATAAGAAAGAAGGGTACCCGGCTTCGATTTCCAAGTGTTTGGGTCAAAATTGATTTGGATAATTATTAAAGGCCCTCCGGAGTTAATTATTGAAGACCATTGCTCTGTACTCCACCAGTTGTCCTCGGCGGGGAGCTTTAGGTTGCAGCTGACCTCAGCTTGGAAGACCCTTTCCCTGTACTCAGGCGGGTTGTCCTCGTCTGGGGGCTTAGGGCGCGTCCTGCATCCGGGGTGGATCTAGTGCTAGCCTCCAGTCAAGGTATCCGGGAAATAGCTGTAGTGGACCGACTAGAGCCCATGGTTTCCGGGTCAACGTCGGATTCATGAAGTCCTTGGGCCTTATACTGGGTTTGGACTATCCAAACAAGCCTCCATGTAGAGACCTCTTCCAACTAGGTTTCGATGATCGAATAAGGGTTGAATAAGGTGTTGAATAAGGGGGTGAATAAGGTGTTGAATAAGAGGGTGAATAAGGTGGACTTTTCCTAACGGGCTTCTACTTCAGCAAGAACTACGTGGGCTTGATCCCCTATTATAAATAGGGGTACGTAGGCACATTGTTAGGGGTTAGACGTTGAGAGCCCCCACCAACTAAAAAACCCTAACAATCTCAGCCCCCAATATTCAACAACCACCACACTCCGATGACTTTTCAGGTAAAAAACATCACCCTAGATCTTGATTATGGCGATGGACCTCAAATTTTATTGTTACCAAATTCCTCCATCAACAAATTGGCGCTAGAAGGAGGGCAAAATCCACATCTTAGGAGGAAAGATGTTACATCAAATCTAGGGTTTTAATAGTTTTCATGGTGGACATCATAGACGGTTATGGGAGACATCAAAGGGGAAGATATTGAAAAAGATTTGTATGGGTTGTTGGCGTTCAATATGTTATGGTTCTCATCATGGTTTCAAGTATATGGTCTCACGTATGACTTAATGGTTGAAGGATAATCGATTTTGGAGTCAGAATAGAAGAAAATTCGTATGTATTGTACTACATGCGTTGCATACACTGTTGGGGTCATATCTTGAGTTCTAGAAGTCGGATTTGGACGATTTGATAGTCCACTCGAAGCTTATTGAATTCTCTTTAATTCAGAGGTGAAAAAAATAAGAAGAATACATCTGATATCAGTTCGAAACTGGAGAGAAAAGACAGCTGCGAATTTTACCAAAGAATTCTACTCAGTTCAGGAAACCTACTGGCAATTGGTTTAGAACATTATGATGAAATCCACATCTGATTCGGGGAAGGAGATTACAGTTAATTAAAGAACAAACACATGGAGAAGGATACTTGCACATGAGACACAATTATCAGCAGTTGCATCTCCATCTCACAAAGCGCGTCTATTAGGTAAACCCTAATGTTTTAATATTTTCTGTTGTTGATTGGATTTTTGCAGGTAGAAAGTCACATGAAGACAAATATCTAATGATCATTATATGAAGGAAATAATTGAGCTTATTTTAGCTTTAATCAGATGAAAATTCGGATTTGTGGAAGATTTTGCGCAACAATAATTGTTTCGGTTGTATTTTGAGTTACAGAAGTCAGAATAAGATGATTTTACAGCCCATGCGAAGATAACATAATTTCCTACAACTTGGAGATAGTCCAATATTCTATTTTCAAGTGAAAAATCCCAGAAAAAGGTCTGGACAGCTGGGTTTTATAAGGAGATGAATCTCCATCTCCCAAGTCACGCCTTCCAGGTAAAAATCTAACTTTCTTGATATATTTTTGTTGTTGATTGAATTTTTGCTGGTAAGAAATAATGTTATTGAAGACCCTTCATGGGGTAAAAATTTTATTGAATGTCTTTCATGCCATGAGGTAAAATTTTATTGAAGGCCGTAGAAGGTTAATTTTTATTGAAGCAGAGATTAATTTTATTGGAGGCATGTTGAGGTCCCATGGGTTTAGTTTTTCTTGAAAGGCTCATGAGTAGTCTTTCTTAGAGGTTCCATGGGTTTGGTTTTTCTTGAAGGGCTCATGGGTTTAGTTTTTCGTGAAGGCTCACATGTGTTTAATTTTTCTTGAAGTCTCTTTCGGGATAAAATATTATTAAAGACCCTCTGCCTCCAAGGTTAAAAATTTATTGAAGGCCCTCTGCCTCCAAGGTTAAAAAATTTATTGAAGGCCCTTAATGAGTAAAATTTTATGGAAGACCCTTCATGGGTAAAATTTTTGCGAAGACCCTCAATGGGTAAAATTTTATTGAAGAATTTTTCATGGCTTAACTTTTATTGAAGGTCCTTCACGGGGTAAAGATTTATTGAAGTTCTATCATGAGTTAAATTATATTGAAGGCCTTTAGAGTTAAATTTTATTGAAGACCTTTTAAGAAGAATAAGGGGTAGCATGATTGTTGTGATTATGGGACCTAAAAATTGGAGAATAAGGGGTTAGGAATGATTTTGGTGATGATAATGCTAGTGATCTAGAAATCGGAGAATAAGGGGTTAGGAATGATTTTGGTGATGATACTAGGGATCTAGAAGTTGGAGAATAAGGGGTTAAGAATGATTTTGGTGATGATGATACTAGGGACCTAGAAACTGGAGTATAAGGGGTAGGAATGATTAACGTGATGGAGATTTTCGTGATGTTCTTAGCTCCCCGCGGGGTATTTCCATGGCCTATTGGCCTCTAATATTCTAATATTTTTATTCAATTTGAGTAATTATTATGCGATTTCACGGATTGCGTGAAGCCTTATCATTGAAATCTCATGTGTTCTTATAAGACGCGTCAAACTTTTTGTTATAATGATTTTCTCAAATTTGAGCTCTACCGATTTAAAGCGTTGTTCTAATGGATTATTCTTATGTAAATGAGAATTACTTGAATTTTAGTGAGTACCACTTGCTCGTTAGGGCGATACCCCAAGATAATGAATAAAGCCATCTATGTAGCAGTAATTAATTTCTATAAGGATGAGAAACACTCATCATCAACTTGAAGTCATACATCATCTCTCAATTCTCTTAAGGCACGTCTTCTAGGTACAATCAAATTTTCTTGACATATTTTTGTTGTCGGTTATGTTGTTGCACATATTGATTTTTATAGGAAGAATGGATGAATAAGGGGTATGAATAATTTTATTGATGGAAAATTTTATTTAGCATGATAATTGGAGGCCTAGTAGTGACGTTGTGAGGGGCAGTGATAATGTTTATAATAGAGCATATGTCCATAATGAATGGAAGTTACAGAAACGGAGGTTGGTTATAATAATACCATTGGGGGTCGACGCCAAGGCCAATCCCCCCACCGTAAAAATGAAAGAACTTTGTGAGTTCAATTTTATTTATTTAATTTTTATTGAAGACCCTTCATGGATAAATTTTATTGAAGGTTCTTCATTGGGTGAATTTTTTTTTGAAAACTCTTTATTGTTAAATTTTTAGTGAAAGCCCTCCATGTCATGGGGTAAAATATTATTCAAATTTTATTGAAAACCTTCATGTGGTAAACTTTTATTGAAGACCCTTCATGTCATGGGGTAATAATATTTGTCTCGATGTGATATGTGTGTACAATATGTATCGGAATAAGTATCGGTATGAATTATCCCAAATATGTTATTCTTCTCAAGAGGGGTATCACCTCAACATGCTCTGTTGATACATATTTTCTAAAGGATGGCTCTGTGTGGGATGTCTGTTGTGGAGATACCAATCATGGGACGATTATCGGAGGTTAGAGTTAATTTTTGCATTTAAATTTATCACATTCATTGCATGTATTACACTCGTTACATGTATAATATTCTTTGAAGGTAATATAAATATTAAGAAAACTTGAAAGAAGTGATTAAATAAGGTGGTGCATTAATATGTTGAGAATTGGAAGAATTGGTTGTATACATACTGCGTATATGTATTTGTATGGTTGTGTTACTTATTGTGGGAAGATAAATGTAACTATGGCTTTACGTTTGAAGAGAGTAATGTAGAGTTTTGGGTTGATTGCGAGACGCGCCATGGTGGTTTATGGCCAGTAGTTAAAAAAAATGTGTATGTAATAATGTGAATGTGTATTATTGTCATATAATGAAATATGATAAATTGTTGTTGAGCTGTTGGAGGTTGTATTGTATTTATCTTGGTGTTTGTGAGGAGTTTGAAATGTAAAATGGCGGGTGTTTTTTGTGGACTGATTGCAGCAACATCAATTTATGTAGTAGACCCTCCATGGGTTAAAATTTTACTGAAGGCCTTTTTATGGGTAAGATTTGTTGAAATTTCTTATGTGACAAATTTTATTGAAGTTGTTGAAGGCCCTTCTTGGATAAAATTTTATTGAAGGCTATTTATGAGTAAAATTTTGTTGAAAGCCTTTTATAAGATAAAATTTTATTGAAGGCCCTTTATGGGTAATATTTTGTTGAAGGCTCTTCATGGGTAAATTTTTTATTGAAATATCTTATGTGATAAAATTTCATTGAAGATTCTTCATGGGTTAAAATTTTGTTGAAGACGCTTCTTGGATACCCTTCATGGGTTAAAATTTTATTGAAGGCTCTTCATGGGTTAAAATTTTATTAATGGTCTTTCATTGTTTAAAAATTGATTGATGGCTGGGGGTCTGAGGAACTATGTTTGTTGATGGAGTTACTTAAGGCGCGCATAATAAAAAAGAAAAATGGAGGTATGTTTTCTCAATAGGTTTGTTTTTAATTGTTTCTATTATTACCTTGGCATATCTTGAATATCAATGTGGAGATTTGATTTGATAATGGGGGTAATTATAATGGTATGAAGAAGCACGTATATACATGGTGTGCTTAACTCTCATAGTGCAGCCTTATTAGGCATGAACGTATTATATGATGATATAAAGGAGTTACAAGGGAGGTTGTTTTTACATGGAACGTCGTAAAAGTTATTATTATGCATGAAATATTTGAAGAGTGTGTGGAGTAAATAATTTTGGAGGAAACGAATGGAAGATGTAGAAATATATATGTCGATGGTAATATTGTTACGTCGCGCTCTAGCATGAAGTTTAGTGATGAAAAAGTTGAATATTTAATTCTTCTTATATTTACAATATTACAAGGAATTGGGGGTAGTTGTTATGCCCAAATTTCAGTATGTGTTATTTTTGATGGGTCAGTATTTATCTTGTAGATTATTGTTGCTGTTATTGAAGGCCCTCCGAGGTTAATTATTGAAGACCATTGCTCTGTACTCCACGAGTTGTCCTCGACGGGGAGCTTTGGGTTGCAGTTGACCTCAGCTTGGAAGACCATTTCCCTGTACTCAGGAGGGTTGTCCTCGTCTGGGGGCTTAGGGCGCGTCCTGTATCCGGGGTGGATCTAGTGCTAGCCTCCAGTCAAGGTATCCAGGAAATGGCTGTAGTGGACTGACTAGAGCCTATGGTTTTCGGGTCAACGTCGGATTCATGAAGTCCTTGGGCCTTATACTGGGTTTGGACTATCCAAACAAGCCTCCATGTAGAGACCTCTTCCAACTAGGTTTCGATGATCGAATAAGGGTTGAATAAGGGGGTGAATAAGGTGTTGAATAAGGTGTTGAATAAGGGGGTGAATAAGGTGGACTTTTCCTAACAGACTTCTACTTCAGCAAGAACTACATGGGCTTGATCCCCTATTATAAATAGGAGTACGTAGGCACATTGTTAGGGGTTGGACGTTGAGAGCCCCCACTAACTAAAAAACCCTAACAATCTCAGCCCCCAATATTCAACAACCACCACACTCCGATGACTTTTCAGGTAAAAAACATCACCCTGGATCTTGATTATGGCGATGGACCTCAAATTTTGTTGTTACCAAATTCCTCCATCAACACACTCATATCCACTTGTCGGGTTGTCCTCTCCATCCCATCAGCAACCACAATGTTTTGTATGGCAGGACTAAAATGTATCAGTTCCACAAGCAGCCTGTTTTGATTGTTGTGTTCCATGCAATCTTCCATACAATAAAAAAAATGCACCATAGTAGAAAAGAGCTTCTACAAAACGTTTCACAAAAACTGATGAATTATGATTTCCCTCGTTTTCAGTGATAACCATAATGCTTGGATTAACGTTTCTGATCACCCTCATTACATATTCAAATCGATTTGACTTTGCAGTCATGGTAGAAAAGAGATAAGATGATTGGACGACAACAACTTCCTCAGCATTCAACTTAAAGAGGTTTTTGTTAATATCTAGCATGTCTGCCACCACAACCACATTGAAATAAAAGGGTAGCTTTATCGATTCAGCAAAATTTATCAACCGCCTACCTGTCTCCTCAATTCTTTGTTGGGTTTTAGGTTCCAATTGCTGTTGTACTCAGATGTTCAATGGGCTTCCCATCGCGAGCTGCAAGAGCCTGCATTAATACTATACAGTTGCTGCCATTCATTATAACAAAGTCAATGATATGAACCTTATTTGCATCTGCTACATGTTCAATTATTGCTTGCACTCCAGCAAATTGGCTTACTTGAAAGAAGGGTACCTCCTTGTGAAATGCAAGATTAGCGGACTTCTGGCCCATCATCGCCTCTTCAAAATCTAATAACTGTACTTTCTTCTTAAAACTTTTTGATGTGTCTCTTCCAATATGCTGATCAATCTTCTCAGAGAGGGCCGCGGAAAAATAATACACCAGCCTTTGAACAGGATTTCCTTTATCAGAAGACCACTCACAGCATCTGTGAAGGAGCTTCCTTGCACTGTGAAACTTTTTCTGGCCTACTTTCTCAGCAGAAGCTAGAAGATTCTCCACAAGCTCAATATCTTGAGTATCCTCATCAGAGAGGCCAATTAGCTTACTTGAAAATGCTTGACTATCTTTAGAGAGATAATTACATCTCCGAATAGAAGAATGGATGAACCTTTCCCCAGCTAGTCGTATGATCGCATCAGTTGATACATTACGCCCATTACCCTTGGTGCGTTCACAATTACCAACTACCTCTATCTTTTCACCTTTCAAGTGTCTGAACCTATATCTGTAGTTTTTTAAAAGGACGAGTGATTCCAGATTTAATTTATCTGACTTCTTCTTCTGTGGCTCACCAAGCTCGGAATCTTCAGATTTGACGATCACCAGTTTTGTTATATCTTCCTGGCATGACTGAATCGGTGTAGAATTGGCATCAAAATACAAATCCTCAAAGCTTCCAAAAGATGAGAAAGATTTCGGTTGCATTTCTTCTTGATCTTTATAAAAAAGTATTTCTTTGCTACTCTCATTGTCGGAACAAAATGGATTGACATTCACTGACAAGCTACAATCTCCATCTCTGTTTAAATTACTTTGTTTTTTCCTACGTTCCTCACTCTCAAACTCAAAGTCTTCGGATGAACTGGACAGTTTTACAACTTTACAAGAATTCGATTGCTTTGAAGTAATATCGTTCATTGCCTCAAGATCAGAACTAAGGTACAATTTTGCATCTTTTTCTGTACTTAAACATCTAGGTACAGCATGGGATGGAATAAAACAAACACAAAATACGATATGTAATAGTGACATCTACCTAATGAATAACGATCCAGCATAAGTTTAAACAAATATGACATATAAAAATACCTATACCTCAGTCAACAAAGAAGTTAAATTCCATGTAAATATTTGCCTTTACTATTCATGTTAAAATTCCCGTCGCCATTGGCCTGACTGAGCTAGCAATGTTAACTTGTTCGTGGATAACATGAGCTCTGATGGAGTGAACCTCTCAAGATTGTGGAAGAAGAGCGGACACAAAGGCCGATGTGTTTGCCTGGTTGATGCAGCATTTATAAATCGTATAATGAGACCTTGTCTCTCCGGCATTGACAGAGCTACACAGGGGCTAGTGGGATCTAAAACCCCTTCTATATTAAAAAAAAATAGTATTATTTAATATTAATTTTTTAGCCCCCACTAAAATTTAAAAATAATCCTTAATAATTTTTTTATTCTATATTAATTCAATATCCTTATTTAGAAATAATTTAGTTTCGCATAAAAAAATGTAATATATATATAATATAATATAACTAAATATTATAATTGAAATAAAAGAAATTATTTAATTCCCAAGTAAATCTTCAAAATTTTAATAAATCTAGTCTTATTATCCTTTTAACCACAATTCTGCAGATAATAACATAACTTTCTAGTTTCTTTTTTGCATTACTTTCTAATTTCTTCTGTTCATTTTACTGCATTTAACACTTGTTGAGTCGTATTCCAAAGATTTTTCTCCATCGGATTCAGTGTATATTAGTAATCAATTAGAAACTTATATTCACGATATTCGTTCAAAGGATGGATTTTGTTATTTAGACGGGATTGTCAATCTTGCGGAAAAGTTAGTAAAGACTAGAAAGAGTGAAACTTATCCTTTTGTTTATAAACTCCTTAAACTAGTACTAGTTCTGCCCGTTGCAATATCGAGTGTGGAAATGATATTTTCAGAGTATTGTGAATTTCGTAATTGGATGGGAGACCAATGGACTAATTATTATTTAGTGACATATATAGAGTCTGATATATTTAAAAGTATAAAAGATAATATAATTTTAGAACGTTTTCGATGTATGAAATCCCGAAAAGGTGAATTTTTATGTTAAAAATTGATTTTAATATAATAGTTTTTAATTAAAAAATTTTATTTTAAATTAACCCCTACAGTTATATTTTTCTGACTACGCCACTGCTCTCCAATGCCTTTAAAGTCCAGGCAGATGTAGGCCTGTCAATGGATCGGATATCCGATCCGATCCGATCCGATCCGTAGCTACATAAATGGATATGGATCCTTTAAAAAAAAATCCGATCCGCTAATGACCCGATCCGCTAAACAATGGATATGGATTTAGTGTGATCCAATCCGTTAACGACCCGATCCGACTATATTATATATATATATATTTATTAATATATATATATATATATATATATATATATATATATATATATCAATTATATCATTATTTATAAAATAAAAATATCTATTACTAGATATACCGTAGTAACCGTAGTATACCGTAGTCATATTGTCATAACCCTAAGATCTATCTTACTTTGTCCCCATTTTCTAACTCTCACTTTTCCTTTTCACTTCTCAAATCCAATCTAAAGAACCCTAGATATCAAAATGGTATTGTGATTCTTCCTTTTATATGTGAATCTTTTATTCTTTTCTTGTCTGTTAAATATTTAAGTCCTTACATATTATTCATTGTTTATCTTGCAGAATACAGTAAGCTCAACTGCTAATAACAATGAGAGTAACACCGTTCAAAATCCGATCGATGTGGATGGACCAGAAGAGAAAAGAAAGAGGAAAAAAACTTCTAAGGTATGGAATGATTTTAATAAAGTCAAGGACTGTAATGGGATTGAGAAAGCTATATGTAATCACTGTAAAAAGTCTTTTGTGGGAGATAGCAAGTTAGGAACAAGTCATTTGGCTACCCACTTAAAGAGGTGTAATGCGAAAATTTATCAAGACAGGGACAACCAACACTAGCAACAATGAAAAGTGTGGATGGTTCGATTAAGGTTGAAATGTTTAAATTTAGCCAGGATAGAAGTAGAATGGATTTAGCAAAAATGGTTGTCAAACACAATTATCCCTTTAACATGGCTGAACATGAGTTTTTTGAAAATTTTTGCAATGGTATGCAACCTGAATTTAGGCTGCCTAGTCGAAATACTGTTAGATCTGATGTTATTAAGTTACACAATGAGATGAAAGGAAAGGTGTATGAAATGCTTGATTAATTGGATTGTAGAGTCACTCTCACTACTGATATATGGACTTCCGATTCACAGAATTTTGCTTATACAGCTTTGACTGCACATTATATTAATAGTGAATGGCAGTTGAATAAAAAGATCTTGAACTATAGATATATTAGTTACCCACATGATGGAGAGTCTTTGTTCCGATTTATATCACAATTAATCATGGAATGGAATTTAGATAAGAAGTTGTTTTCAATGGTAGTTGATAATGCATCGTCAAATGATTCTATGGCGAGACATTTAAAAACTTGGCTTTCTGATAGAATTCCATGTGGTGGGGATTTTTTTCACGTCCGTTGCAGTGCCCATATTCTAAATTTAGTTGTTCAAGATGGCTTGGTTATAATTAAACCATTTTTAGATAATATCCGTGGTACTGTAAGATATTTGTCAAAGTCCCCGTACGGAAAACAAAAATTTGATCAGGTTGTGAATCATTTAAAAATGCAAGGTAAAAAGAAAGTTCCAATGGATGTGCCACATAGGTGGAATTCTACTTTTGAAATGCTTGATGTTGCAATAGAGTACGAGGAGGCATTTAATCGTTTAGCTGCTATGGATAAGAATTATGTTCTTAATCCTAGTAAGCAGGAATGGAAAATTGCTTGTATTGTACATGGTTGCTTGAAAATATTTAATGAAGCTACTGTTCATTTTAGTGGAACTACATATCCTACTGCAAATGTCTTTTTTCCTGATATATGTGATATTAAACTTCAATTAGCTGAATGGGAAGTACACATAGAAGAGTGTCTTCGGGCAATGGTTGCTCCTATGAGCGCAAAGTTTTCCAAGTATTGGGATGAGTGTTGTGTGTGTTTAGCAGTGGCAGTGATTCTTGACCCCAGGTTCAACTTGGATATCATTGAGTACTACTATGATAAACTTTATGGTAAAGATCTTGCTCATATTCATGTACAGAAGGTAAAGTCGGCTTTTTTTGATCTTTATATCGAGTATGGAGGCAGAATTGTTTCGTCTCAAAGTTCAATAATGGATGGTGGATACGACGAACTCATCTCTAGCAATGTTGCTTCACAAGTTACATCGCAAAGTAGTAAATTAAATGACTTTAGAAGGTGGAGACAAAGGGAACGAGATTCTGGCAGCCGACATGTTCCTAAGTCCGAGTTTGATCAATACTTGGATGAGGAAACACATCCTTGTAATGGAAAATTTAATATTTTAACGTGGTGGTCAATCAATGATACCAGATTTCCAACAATATCAAAAATTGCACGAGATGTTCTAGCTGTTCCCGCTACGACCGTTGCATCAGAATCAGCTTTTAGTATTGGCGGTAGAGTGATTGACGAATCACGTGCTTGTCTACTTCCGGATATAGTTGAAGCTTTAGTATGCACAGCTGATTGGATTCCTTCAAGAAAACGTAAGTAAATATATTTAGATTGGTTCTACTTTAATCTTTCATTTTCCTAGTTATTTATCATATTTGTATATGTATATTTTTTAGAAACATTATCAGAGACGGTTCCGAATGAGAAAGCAGAGGCAGAAAAAATACTTTAATGATGTAAAAGGTATATTTTCTTCTATTCCTTTCCTGATATGTTTGCAATGTTGTATTCTTCTGTTAAGCCTTGCTCTTTTTATATAAGTAATTATGAATTTAAACATTGATTGTCATTTAATTAGGTCTGCATTATACATCCTACAATTACTTTCTTTTTATATTCATGTTTTTTTCTTCTATTTACAGGGAAGACAAATGACTATTTCCCTCAAATTGATTCTCAAGGAGCTTTTAATGGAAACCTGCCTCTAGTTGCAGCCTTGCCGGTGGATTATGCTGAACCTTGTGCTGGTGTGGTCCTGAAGGGATTGAAGTTGCAAAGGAATGCTTATCAGATGTATTTAAGATTAATGATTCGATTGATAGTCCATCAATTGATTCCTTAGTTGAAATATTCCGTTGAAAGGAATTAACCAAACAACGGGATACCAAGTTAAATTTGAACTCGTAAAAAATCAACTGATACTTAAATGTAAATCTTGGTGAATGGTAATCAAATGCCTGAAGAACTTTAACTCTGTCCTGACCACCCCGCCGCATGGTACTCACAAGACAATAGCGGGAGGTCAGGACAGGACAGTTAAATTGCGGCACAATTGATTTTTTTGTGATTGAATTGATTAGTATATTTATTTTAAAATAGAATTAGTATTAATTTCTACCCAAACTTTATACTACTCTTTAATTATTTTATAAAAGTTATAGATTAATATTAATTAAAATATGAAATAAAACTAAAAATAAATATTATATATCACAAATTTTTAAATTATTATTTATCAAAAAATATAGATTGAAATATATTTTTTTAACAAAAAAAGAAGAATTTCCCGTACCTCATTCCAAATTACTCCCTCTGTCCCTAATTAGTAGTCTTTTTTGATTTTTTGTGATCAAATTGACTAGTCTTTTACTAATAATTAAAAATTGTTTTTTTATAATTTAAAAAAACTAAAATATATATTTTAAAGTAGATTATCTATATTTTTTAATAACATAAAATTTTAATTTTTTTTTCAATTACATATCATATTTAAATTACAATTAAATACAAGTTAGTCTGACCGTATTAAAAATGAATTGGACGATAAATAATACGGTTCAGGCCGTGCCAGTTTATTTATATCACACCCAGCCAATGATACCCAAACAGTCAAAGCGCAACCAATAATAAACCGCCACGTAATCCAATTTGTTATGTACAAACGTGTCATCTACCGACTTATAATTAATTATGATAATTAATTATGAGTATCATGCTTTTGAGAATAATCTTAAATAATTACCTGTTTAAAAGGATTTCCCGTATAAATATAATATAATATATTTATTAAAATATCATAACTTTTTTACGCTAAAAATAATTTTAGATTTTCGTAAGGTCAAACCCTGGGTTTTTTTTTTCTCGTTAATTATATATATATATTGCTCAGGAACAGCTCAATTTGAAAATTGAGGGTTTGAGGGTCAAATCCCCAACTACTTTTCATCTGCTTCTCTCACACACGCACACACAAAAATTTGTAGGCAAAAAAATGGCGGATGACAAGTACAACAGGAAGAATCCAGCAGTGAAGAGGATTTTACAGGAGGTTAAAGAGATGCAATCCAATCCTTGTCATGATTTCATGAGCCTTCCTCTCGAGGTATACATACATACATACATATCTCTTTTATATCTATATCTAATTCATCATGTAATTGTGTTTTGTTTATGTATTTCATCTCTGATGCCTAATTTCAATTCACTTTTGGTTGTGATTTATGTATATATATTCTGGATTTCGAACAATTAATTGCGATATTCGTGTCTTTTTGTGGTTAATTCCAGCTAATTAAGTTAGGATAGTGTTGGCCTTTTTGATTATTAGTAATTGAGACAGTTTTGAACTGTTTGCTTGTATGTTGTAAAATTTCTAGGAGAATATATTTGAGTGGCAATTTGCAATTAGAGGACCGAGTGAAACAGAGTTTGAGGGAGGTATATATCATGGAAGGATTCAGCTGCCTTCTGAATACCCGTTCAAGCCGCCTTCCTTTATGTTATTGACGGTAATGTTTTGATAATTGTTACGTTTCTATAATTTAATAAGTATTAGGGGATTTTTGTGTAGGAAGTTTTGGATTGCTGATTGAGCTTCTTGTCATTGTTTCAGCCGAATGGACGGTTTGAAACCCAAACGAAGATATGCTTGAGCATATCGAATCATCATCCCGAGCACTGGCAGCCCTCGTGGAGTGGTAAATCTTGTTCAGACTTTGATGATATATAATTTAATACATTTGCACTACAATTTGTATGTTTGTTTGCCCTTTGAATATGGTGGGGGTAAGGTTTCGTTTTAAATAAAATATTTCGCAGATTGTGTATTGGATTTTATCCAAAGGTTTGATGAGTATGGCCCATAGTATTTCACAATAATACTTATGTTGAAGTATCGTTTATGATCCAACTTCTTACGCACTTTATTTACTTACTCTATTCCGAGAGTTTGTCAGCTGGTCATTAGCTCAATATTTTATTTTTCCAAGCTCGTTCTTATGACAATATGTCTCTTTGTTATTGCAGTTCGGACAGCTTTAGTAGCACTCATTGCATTCATGCCAACCAATCCAAATGGGGCATTGGGCTCACTAGATTATAAGAAAGAAGAACGTCGTGTTCTTGCTGTTAAATCCCGTGCAGCTGCTCCAAAGTTTGGAAATCCTGAACGTCAACAGTTAATTGACGAGGTTTGTTGTTGCTAATTTTAATCGTCAGATTGTTATTTACAAGGCTGTAGTTTAACAATCATATTATACGTGTAGATTCATGCCTATATGCTGAGCAAGGCACCCGAAGTTCCACAAATAAGCTCTGGGCAGGCTGGTGAAGAAAACTCTATGAATGGAGAGGGGGAAGCGAAGGTCAGTACACAAGATGCTGGCACAGAAGTTGCTGATGGTGGAACTTCTAGTCCTACAGCAGATGATAGGATAGTTGAAGACAGGCATGAAGCTCCTCTGAATGCAAACCTTATTCCT
Organism: Oenanthe sinensis; assembly: GCA_028671895.1. Lineage (NCBI taxonomy): Eukaryota > Viridiplantae > Streptophyta > Magnoliopsida > Apiales > Apiaceae > Oenanthe > Oenanthe sinensis. The sequence goes on from CM053809.1 coordinate 25,503,524, forward strand.
GAAGGAATGGCTGTTGCTAGGCAGGTTATTGTTGGACCCCTAGGTGAGCAACAGCCGCTGCTACAAAGGCCAGATTCTAGGCTGCAAAAACCTGCTGATGATCGCCTTTTTACATGGGCTGCAGTAGGACTGACTATTGCTATTGCTTTCCTTCTCTTGAAGAAGTTTCTGAAAGCTAGTGAATATGGTGCTGTCTTCATGGATGGATCCTGAATATTTTGCTGGTTAGGAGGTGAATCTGCCTACTGCATCCGGAATTCATTAAATTTACGTAAAAGAATAAAAACTGTAAATTACATATGCAGGCCATTGTGCTTCAGTCATATTAAATAATATTAGATGCAAAACATGCTGGGAATTATATAATGTATTGTATTTAGTTAGCATGTTTGTGATATTGTACTGGCATGCAGGAGGATATGGAAGAACATAAGAGACTAGTATGTATTCTAAGTGTCTATACAGATAAATTCCCAGTTTATCAACAATTATTTGGTTTAGTATTATATCTAGATGAATTGATTAATCAGTGCAATTTGCATAGAGAGCTTCTGCAAATTATGAGTTCCTGGGTTTTGGGGCATGCAAGTTCAGCTAACCAAATGAAATCAATGTAAGGTATGTAGTCATCTTTCACTGATTGGCAGAAATGGGATGACATTAGACCCAGCAATTTTGGACACGACATGAAAATTTAGTGTTTGTGTCTGCCTTTTCAGTACACGAACACGAATGTACACAACCGAGATTTAGTATCGGTTTTGTGTTTATCCTTTGAGTACACGACACGAAGTACCCGACATAATACATGATTTTATAATATTGTATGTAAATATGATTTAAATATATATTTTTTATAAAAAAATTATCTTAAAAACTTTTATTTTTATTATTTTTATTTATTTATATTTATATTCAATTTTACATGAAACATGACACTAGAACGACACGAACACGAAAGTACGCGGATTCTAAATAGGTCGGTTTTGTGTTTAACATCTAAGTACACGAAACATGAAAGTACGTGATACGAAATTACACGACACGGACAAATTGCCAGGTCTAGATGACATTGACAAGAGAATAAAGTGAAATGAATATTCATCTCTAAAAGCAGGTATGTCCTCCTTTAAAGGAGTTGCAATGATTCTGTTCTGCTGTCAACATATTTCATTGCTAGTAACTGATGAAAGCTATATCAAATCTCTGATTGAGACCAAATTCACAACAGAGTCTGTTGATTAATTGTTAGGAACTATAATGAGTGGTAGCAGAGCCTGACACAACAGAGCCTGATACTTGCACTTGAAACCAAGATAAAAGATATACTGCAATGTATACGTAGAAAGTTCTCCAACAGTTGGCAAAATCATATACATGCAGGGCTAGAAAGCTTCATTTTATTGCTATAAACCTATTCTATCCTAATTAACTACCTAAATTTGTTTGTTACAGAGAGGAATCAAATTAGAACACTTTCTAATACAATAACAAATACAGGAGAAAATTATAGGGCTGCACCAGCCCCATGAATTTCAAATAACTATAATACTGAAGACAGATTACTTATTCATCAAATCAACTATGGCAAGGCAGTTGCTAGCCATTTTCCTTAACTGATCAGAAATAGTGGTCAACGGGGAATCTTGTCCTTCAAATGCATCCTGACAATCTCCGACATCCGTTAGGGCAGCACTAAGCATAGTATTCAAGGTCCCTATGTCTTTTTTAGGAAGAGCATTAGCTGCCTTTTCAAAATTATACGAGACATCATCGTAATTATCTTTACAATCTTTGATCGATGAGGCTAAATCTGGCGGGGTCCCTGGTGCACCAGCCAACTTTTCAGCTGTACCGAGTGCTGTTTTGGCGAAATCCGAACCAGCCTTTATTGCAAAACTAAGTACAGATGAAACATCATCAGCAGGACCTGATAAAGGACCAAGTGTAGTTAAACAGACATCGGGATAATCAGTGGAATCACATATCTTTTTGATGGCTGGATTGCCCCTGCCTAGTTTTGGAATTGCAGACTTTATATCATTAATTGTTGGGATTTTGAGTAATGAATGATCTGGAGTGATTGGGTTTGTATCCTTGTTTGGACTTGAATCCGTGCTTGCTGCAGGATTACTGGGAGATTTTTGCGGTGTCGAAGGTGTTGAAGCCTTGGGTGAAGGTGTTGGAGCCTTAGGTGAAAATGATTTTGGAGCAGGTGATGAAGATGTTGGAGCCTTTGGTGAAGTTGATGAAGGTGTTGGAGCCTTGGGTGAAGATGATGACGATGATGATGATGATGATTTTGGAGGAGGTGATGAAGGAGCCTTGGGTGAAGATGATGATTTTGGAGCCGGTGTTGAAGCCTTGGGTGAAGATGATGACGGTGATGATACAGGCTTCAAGTTTGGAGGGGTGTCAGGGAATGGAGACGGGGTTGAACGATTGCGCGGAATACAGATTGCGTGTGCAGAATTAAAGAAGAATAGAGTCAAGGAGATAATAACTAACTTAGACTTCATATTTTAAAATTTGGTAGAGAATATGAGGAAAAATGAGAGGGGGCCAGGCTGTAGTAGAGGAAGGTGAAAAATAGGAGATGCGTTGGGAGGGAATGGTCGTTAGTAATTTATTCAAACCAGTGGTTACAAGTGAAAATTTAAACCAGGGCCTTTAAAACTATATATTGAATTGCTGTATTGGCCTTATTTAACGGATTTCAGCTTATCTTTCTCTAAAGCAGATTTGTGAAATGAAATTACCATCTAAACCGTCTTCAGAATTTCGTATTATACACGTGTAGGTATTATATATAGTGACAAAACTCTAGTATCAGTCATTTTTTCGAAACTTCTTATTTATAATTTTGTGTAAAAAGGCCGGGAAGAGTTGAGTTATTTATGCGCACAATTATACAGAGTTAATTTGTTCATTTATGTGAAATATAGCGACTGCGTCCAAGTGAGATGCACAGAATAAGGAGGTGCTGTATATACAAAATTAATTACTCAACATGGAGACAAAATTTATCGCCGGTTATTCATGTCAACCACTTATTACAAATAAGATTTATATATGTTCTCACAGTTGGTCATGCAGTATTGTATTCACTGCTACCTACATCCTACTACTAAATCAAAGAAGTTGTATTAGTGTACTCTCATTGTTGGTCATGAAGAAAGAAGTGTAAAGAGATGGAAGGTGAGGAATCAAAGGAGAGTAAAGAGATGAAAAGTGCAGATAGGAGAGTTGGGGTGGCAGTGGACTTCTCCAAGGGCAGCGTAAAGGCAGTGAAATGGGTGGTGGATAACATTGCTCGGAAGGGGGATTATCTTATACTCCTCAACATTCGTGCTCACGGTAAATATGAAGATAACCAGATGCAGCTCTGGAAATCCTCCGGTTCTCGTATGCTCTCTATTTCCCCCCTCTTCTTCTTGTTAAACTATTATGTCAAGCTTTATCTTTGTTCAATTAGACTACCTGGCCTAAAACTTCAAAGTGTCAGGGAGATATATTGAGTAACTTAACACACACATATATATCTCATAATCATAAGCTCTAGTTTCATGCAATGTCTTTTTGGTAGCAAAGTGTTTATAATCATATTTGGTGCATTATACAATTGCTTTTCATACCAACAAATTTTAAGGTAGAATGCTTACAGTTTGTCAGTATATCAATCCCCTTTTTCATTACAATAACAGATTTATCGAATTCAAAAATGTCCCTTTAATATTAGCTCGACAAAATCTACATTAGGATTAACTATTAAAGTCGCGAGTAACTCTAGTACTGATCATCACTAGTCACGCAGAAGGAAAAAACATCAATGTGTTAAAACCTAAACAAAAACCTTCTTTGTTGTAATCTTGTTCCCCAAATTGTTCATGCTACATTATTAGTGATATAATAGATACATGTCCTTGTTTGAAGTAAATCTTTGCCTCTGAAAAAGCTAAGAATACAAAAAATAAAAAGTTGGGTGCTCTTTGGAGAATATAACAAATGTAAAAGGGCTTAGATTAGTCGTTATACTTCATGTGTCAAATTGACATACGTGGAGCACTTTTCGCGGGAAAATTAGTTGCCAACATTTCACAATGTATATAAACCAGTCATCTTCTATTCAGTTCTTTATATGTGCAATGCATTACGAAGAATAAGAAATGCTCGTCTTCGTTTACTAGGATCGCATGCTTTGGAGTCCGTTAACTTTTCGATATATTATAAAATCATATTGATTAGAGAGAGAGATGCAAGCAAAGAGGAGAGTTGGTGTGGCGATAGACTTTTCAGAATGCAGCAACAGAGCGTTGAGATGGGCGGTGGACAACGTTGGCCGAAATGGGGATCACCTCATTCTTATTTTTATTAAGCCTCAGGGTTTTTATGAAGATGGGGAGATGCAGCTTTGGGAAACCACGGGTTCTCGTATGCCCCCACCCCCTATCCTTTATTCACAAACACATATCTTCCAATGAAAATGTGTACATACACGAGTAATTCGAACCAAAGGTTGTGGTAAAAAAAAATTGTTTATGAATGCTTAAGAAAATTCGAATATTTGAAAATCCAAATTTGCCTTTATGTCTACTTAAGATTCTCGACCCAAACGAAATAACCCTCTTATTGATTAAGCCGGCTTTTGTTATTCCAGGGTTAAAATGATCGTATATCAAACTTCTATCTGTCTGGAATTGATGCACCACTTATTTTTGCTTTTCGTTTTGTCAGATTTTTTTCCTTTTTCACACCGATATTCATATTTGGTGTTTCTTATCATATGTTGTACATTGAATTTTCCAATCATGTATGTAAAGTCCACTAGCTTTCTCAGAGTTCCGGGCTTCTACCTGGCTTGGTTTACTCCAATATCTTCAAAGATGTTCTTAAACGATCATTTGATCACATTATTGTGAGAGCTACAGAGATAGCTATAGTGATGGTAGGTGATCTAGGGCAATTGTTAAGTTTTGGAGATACTAGCTCGGACCATGTTTGCTTGGCATGCATATGTCCTACCGTGAGCTTATAACCCGTTTAGATAGCTTATTTTATAAAAATATTGTTTGTTCACTTTTCAGAGATTAGTAATTTGCTTACTTATAAGTTAATTATCATCAGCTTTTGATAATTTTATTAATAATATAGAACTTATATGATGTAGAAAAGAGCAAAAGAGTACTACAAGTTGAATTAAAAAACAAAACAAGGCAGTGGGTCCGTGACAAACAATTTTTATCAGCCATCACTCCGTGTTTTTTTTATCGCGGAGACGAAAAAAATCCTAGACTCAGCATTTCAAGTGCCGATAAGCAACATGGCCTCTTGGATTTTCATAAAAATTCGAGTATTAATCTTATCTGCGATAAATAAAAAAAGCGCTAAGTGATGGATAGGACAATCGTTTGTCAGAGACCCGGATAATACTCTTAATATATACTCATTTTTCTCGAGTCAAAGTACAAATTTCAAATTGCTTTGTATACAGAACTTGTTTGTTGGACAGAGGCGTTGTTAATCTTTCCTAATGGTTCATATTTCTCTCAGCTTTTATCCCTTCAAGGGACCTTTCTAACCCAGATGTTATGAAGAAATATGGGGTGAAGCCTGATGCAGAGACACTGGATATAGTCAATACAGCGGCTACTCAGAAAGAGGCAAGTGCCATCACAGTACTGTAGATTATAAAAAGGTTGTAAATTTTTGGATATAATAATTTATTTTGTGCACGAAAAACAGTTTGAGGTATTGATGAAGATCTACTGGGGAGATGCTAGGGAGAAGTTATGTGAAGCTGTGGATGATATTCCATTGGACTGCCTTGTCATTGGGAATAGAGGGTTTGGCAAAATCAAAAGGTTCGATTTTTTCAAAATATATCTATGTTATGAAAATTTGGTTGTGCGAATGTTTAGCAGTTCATATATCCATCCATCCTAGCTTCTATTTGCGTACTATTCCAGAACATCAGTGTTAACCTACAACAAGTCGATTTTTGGTGTGGTGTTTAGAGTTTTTGATTTTCTCAAATGCCAAGATGTCCATGTTTCCGCATTCTCTTTTATTTTGCACATATCCTAGGGAGTCTGCAACACTGCATGACATGAACTGCCATATTATGCACAGGCCATAGGTTACTCATTGCAAAAATTAATGTCTAGTATCAACATTTGTTTACACACATAAATTCCCTAAATCCAACAAATTTTATGCCTCCCGATTATATATCGTATTGCAGCAGACTTCACAACATCAAAGAGTGCAGCTTATTTATGTTGCCCAATGCTTCTGACCTTAAATATAAATTTATTGTGCCCCAAGTTGTCCTGTTTCTAATAATCTTTGTTATAATGATGGTACGTTTTTCTTCATTTCAGTTTCTAAACAATTTAACTTTTCAAAGACTAATCTTGCTCGAATTGCAGGGCTATTATGGGCAGTGTCAGCAACCATGTGGTGAATAGTGCTCATTGTCCTGTTACTGTCGTGAAAGACCACCGCGAGTGATGCTACATATGTATTGTATTGCAGCGGATTATATTTGCATAAACATGTTCATATAAATAAATATTTATACTAGTTTATATAAGTTTTCTCTAATTCAATTGTTTCGAATATTAAAAATATTTATTTAGTTACTTTATTTTAACCCTAATTATAATATACTCATATGTATAATATTTTGTAATATATTGCATTTAAATTTTGACTTTAATTATTCTATAAATGAAAAATTATATATATCAAAAGAAAAGGGATCATGTAGAAAATTAAAAAAAATGATAATATATATTTGTATAATATATTGATATAAATGAATATATAAACTTACGTGTAAAAAATAATATTTTAATTCAATTATTTTGAATGTAAAAAGTTTTATTTTATTATAACTGTAACTATAATATATTCTTGTGTAAACTTATTTTGTGAATATTATATTTAAATTATAAGTTTAGTTATATTATAAATAAAAAATTAGACAAAAAAAAGTTACCTAATAAAAAAGAGAAACTATACTTTTAAATCAGAAGAATTAATTATATCTAATCTTAGATTATATAAACAAGAAAATGAAATTAGGAAATACTCCGTACATTATAATCGGCACTTCAGCAGCATCATATCACCATATTTAATAGAGTATAGAAGTGTTTAAACTTTGATGCATGTTTTTTTTTTAAAAACAAAAACTTAATGCATGTTAATCTGTAAACTTAATACTCATTCGGTCCCTAAATAGTTGTTCATTTTGACTTTCTCATTGTCAAATTGACTAATTTTTGACTAAGAATTAAAACTTTTTCTTTTATAATTTTAAAAAACTAAAAAATACATTTTAAAGTATATTATATATATTTTCTAACAATATAAAATTTTAATTTTTTTCAATTATGTATTATATTTAAATTGTAGTCAAATATGAGTCAATTTGAACGCACTAAAAAATAAAGTGGACAATTTAAAATGAACGGAGAGACTACATACAAAGATATAAACGTAATAGATGGGTGTATATTAAGTAAATATGAACTGTATTTAGAACACCCTTATTTTGTGCAAGCTGTATAACAAGCTTTTTTGTTTTTATATTTTAAGGATGGCTCAGCTTGTAAAGAATTCGAAAAGAGTCCTTAAATTCAAAGTATTTTGTTAATTAATTATCCAATTACTATCAGTCAAGACTTAAGAGTTAAAAAAGTGTAGTTGATCGAGGTGTAAATTGTGGTGGATGAGTTATTTCCAGTGACCCTCTTCGTATTCTTTCCCAACTAAACCGTCTCATTCGGTATATATATAGACGAGTATAAGTAATTCATACTAGCTTATAACCCAGCTTATAACCCGTGCAACGCACGGGTGGGATTAATAAATTATATATTAATTATTTTATATGATTTAAATATATAATTTAAATTTTTTATTATATCGGCTATAATAATATAATATATAATAAAAATTACTTATAGATAAAATAATGTTAGAGTTGTATATAGGGTTTATCATAAACTTTAATGATATATTAAATTAAAATTATAGGATAAAGTTTAATGATATATTAAATAAAAATTATAGGATAAGTATGATTCGTAAAATAAAAAATATAGAATATAATTTAAATATAATATATAATATTATCTTTTGGTGATGAGTTGTATAAAAGGAGGACTACTTATGTTAGAGTTGTATAAACATAATTGTATGTATGATTATATTATTTTTAAAATTAGATTTTATTAAAATTCAACGGTTAAGATTGTTTCTATGGTTCACTTAAAATTGAACGGTCGAGATCTTTTTTATGGTTCACCCACTACCAAACCAACCGACGACCAAAACTTTTAATCTTTCGCCTTTAATAATATAGTATAGATTCAAAACAAAATAATAATTCTGACAATGTTAAAAGTTGGGCCATCGTGGAGACTATTGGCGTCAGTTTATGCTCTTGACTATTGGCGTCAATTTAAAATTTTTTATTATATCGGCTATAATAATATAATATATAATAATTTAAATTTGAAGTCAGTTTCAATATTCTCAGTTTGAGAGGTAAATTTTGTGGTTTTTTAGGCACCCACTGGCGTGATGGCATTGAAAGTATTGTGATATATATTAAGCCAATTGCAAAAGCTAAGATAGAGAATTGATAAATGTATTCATCGGACTTGTTCAAGGGTATATATTTGTTCATGTTTAAGCACAATCGAATTGAAAGCAGTTTATGTTGAATGAGAAGGCCCTGTTACATAAGCCTAGCTTTGCAAATATTTCCTTTTATGTTCTTCTCATTTCACTTGTTTGCTTCATATATAATACATGGTGCTCTTCATTAAGCTTGTTCTATGAAATTAAGCTTGTCCAATATCAAGCCAATGAAATATGAAATGGTTATTAATTAGTTTAAATTAGTTAGCGATTGTTGTTTTTCATATTTTAAAACATAGATCGGATAAAAGTCTTAAAGAGGTAGTTCTAACATAAGAGTGCTAAATTTTGAGAATACGGTCATTAATTGGATGGGGATTGGGGAATTGGGGATGATGCATCGACGAAATTATTTGTTTGATATTCATATGAAAGTTTGTTATTGTACTACTAGATATTAAGGGTTCGAATCTTATAATGGTAACTTGAACGCATTTTCAATTTTTCAAGTTTTCTTAGAATATTTTTCTGGAAAACTCGTCAAGTAAACAATGTTAGAAAATGGAAAGTTTAAGACATATTTTTTATATGTTCTTGATGTAATTTCCGGAAATTAACTGATGGAAACTAACTGATTGGGGAAGGGTATTATATAACTGCCCCATTGTTGTGTGTAGTTTTTAATTACGATCCAACACCCCTAATATTGTCACTTGTGTCGTAGAAATTACTAGCATATAGGAAAATATCATGTATTAACCATACTGCATTTTCGTGCGTAAGAAAAATAATCGTGCCGTGTGTAATGAAGTCATGAAGAAAACCTGCGAGTCAAGACTCAATGGCACCTAATATTTCTGGTTGGGTCGAGCTGTTTTTCGCGTTATTGTGCATACATATAGATACTATGATAGCATAATTAAATGGTGTCTCTGTTTAGATATCTATTTTATTTTATTTTATAGTCAAATGAACTCATTTTTTAATCATAATTTAATAATGATTAATTGAAAAAAAATTAAAATTTATATTATTAAAAAGGTATATGAACTACTTTAAAATATATTTTTTAATTTTCTAAAATTATAAACGAATCATTTTTAGATTTCGGTAAAAAATTAGTTAATATATATAGCATAATTTCTATCCAACAAAAGTCTGGTAGAGTAGTAAAGTTCTGTTTTGCATATATTTATACAATTAAAGGAGTACCTAATTTTTAATTGAATTTGTAGGAATTATAACAAATCGTGAGAGAAGTTGTAATTTTAGTACATAGTATGATAAACACAAGGCTATGGATATATATTATTTGATCATGAGAGTAGCTTTCAGGGAATAATTATAAACATTATTTATAATTTACCTTGGGAGATGATTTTGTAATCATTAGAATAATTGTTTTTAGCAAAACAAGATACACAAATTAGATATTTATGATGGTCAATTGAAGAACCCTTATTCCTGAATTATTTTCTCTCATATTTATTATACAGTTATTTTAGTTGTTTATTAGATTAATTAGTAAATAATTACACACACAAATTATTCTCCAAACTTCTAAATTATAAAGAATAAAAGACTTGAAATTGATATTAATAACAGTCTTTTCATGTGAACGATACTCTACACAACAGTCAACACGAAGTCACGAAGTTATGGAGAACTATTACCAATGCTGGTTGAACCTGAAACAAGCTTTTGGATTTACTTAAGTTAAACCTTCATGAAACATCAGATTTACTAGTTGGAATGAAGTATGAATAACAGGTTTTTTCTTTCTGCAATATATAAACCTTGAGCCTCTTTCCTGTCAAAAGACAAAATCTAAATCCAAAAACATATTATTTATTAAAACAATAAGTTATTAGACCACCCATGTTTGGCTAAGCTTAAAAAGAGTTGTAAACGTATTTTCTGACCTATAAAGCATAAGCAATCTTTACTCAACTGTTATCATCAATCTAGATGATTTGTCATTCAATTATTCATGTTTTTATTGTTCGGGTCCCTAAACTAAAGATTCAGTATTTTAAATAATTAAACTTTTGAAAATTTTTAATTCAGATCCTTCCGTCAAAAAGATTCTAACGGACATTAGAATCTTGCTGATGTGATATGTTTTTTTACACCTCATTTCTGATTTAACATATTATTATAAAAGAATTAATTTTTATTATTATTTTTATATTTTTAATTTAATATCTCACACACATAACCATATATACATACATGCCATTTATCTACATAAACACTCAATCATCTTCTTCTCCCCCCCAATCTCCTCCTGCCACCATAGTTGCCGCCGACCGTCAACCAGAATCCAGCGACGTTTCCGGTCACACCCTCTCTTTCATTTTCAGATCACTTACCTACCAAATTCCTCTAATCTTCTTCCCAAATCAAATATGAGTTAAAAATTTCAAAAAATAATATAACACATAACAATATATATATATATATATAAATATATATATATATATATATATATATATATATATATATATATATATATATATATATATATATCATGGTGGGTGGGTGGGTGTCGACCGAATTAAATGGCGTCACCGACACCATCCTCACACATTCCATCTCACCGTCTCTCTTCTTTCTTGACACTCAATCTAACTATATTAACATTCATTCCCGATTACAAACTCTAATTCTATTTACATCACTAATATAACTATTTATCTCATCCCCAAATTACAAACCCTAATTTTATTTGCAATTGTAAATTAAAGATAACAAAATTGTTGAGATAGTCCTGAATCTCTTATTTTCACGATTAATTAAGAATCTCCAAATTAATTTTAAACCCTAATTTCAATACTTATATAGAACCCTAATCTCCTTAATTAATAATATAACCCATGTGTTTATATTTATTTTTTAATACATAATAACGGGTCAATTTTTTTTTGCCACGTTTTGTCCGGATCATGTATGACATGTAAAAAAATCAGTCACATAAGCAAGATTTTAACGTATGTTGCGGTTTTTTTAACGAAAGGACCTGAACTAAATAATTCAATAGTTAAAGGACCTGATGAACTACGGAATCTTTTATTCAGAGACGTAAACAATAAAACCGGAATAATTTAGGCACGTATCAATTGATTTTCTCATTTATAATTTATATATAACTCATAAGATGTGAAAAAAACAATACTACAAGTTATATTAAAAAAAGGTTTATATTGATTTGTGTACTGTTTAAAAATAAATTTTATTTTTTTATCAAGTCGTACAAATATCTTACAAGTAACTGAAATAAGTACATGTCTCCTACTTCTCTGAATTCAACTCAACTTATGGGAAATCAATTATCTATGCCTTCTTTTTATTTTTTAAGTTTTTTCTTTGTTCCTAGTTTGATTAGATCCTCCAACTAATTGTGACACCTTGACCACGGGCTTTCTTCATGTGAGACCCTGCCTCCCTGAGAAAACAAGCAAACCAAAAATGTGATTAAAAAATATAACTATATACAATTAAAACACAAATTCTTTAATATGTCTCACCAATTCTTTGGTATGTGTGTTCAAAATCCTTCAATCTCCTGCATTTATAAGCAACATTATACTGTGGTCAGGATTTGTGTCTGTATGATCTTCTTCAGGTTAAGAAAAGCATGTGTAATAATTGTTTTCGGTACCCTTTACTTTCGTATCCGAAAACAAAACTATATACTTGATTTTGTTGTACCACGCACAACTTTTTATCACCATGCCTCACTTTTTCGTGCATCTGACATAAACTGCAGACGGAACTGTACAAAATAGACTCCCACTATGCTAAAAATTGTTGAGTTTGGTGGTGTTAGAATTTGCAACATCAACCGCCTTATCGTTCCCCTCATCCACCAACTTCAATGCAAAATTTGACCTGATATTGCCTTTATAAGTTCAAACACCTTAATCCCCTAATAATTTCATCGCAATTGTCGCAAGTCTAGAGACCACTCCGCGTATTCCTGTATTGTGAGCTCCTTTTCCACACCATGTTTATGATACTCTTGTATTAAAAACTAGAACTTCCGTTTTACATAACGACTAATTAATTCGTTGACATTGCAATTGTATTAGTATCCCATCATTTTACCCCTCACCATATATCATATATCTTTTGATAAAAGTATATATCAATATAACATACACCAACAACAAATTACAAAAATGAAACATATACCACTAGTTCTCAAGATACATCCGGATATTCTTCTACTTTGCTAAATTGAGAAACTGGTGTACCATTCCAAAGAAAAACTGTGTCATACGAACTAGATTTCTTTCCCAGTCACGATATTCTTTTCAAATTTTTGGTCATTGGAGTCGATATCAATGTTGGATACCCTCCAAAAGCATGAACTGATTCTCCATATTCTAAAATAACAAATCACATGATATATTCCTGCCATAACATCAGTTGAGTTTAAAAAGAAGATGACACGGAAATGAAATAAAAAAACGGAAACTAACAAATATAAAAACATGACCGCTTTATATTTTATTTCTTATTTTATACATAAATTCGCTAATTTTTAGTTTTGGTTTAATTACTATTTAATATAATATTTTAATAAAATACTTATTAATTAGCCTAGTTTTCTTTTACATTTAATTAATAAGCAATAAAGAAGTGTTATTGATTTTTCAATTTACCAATCTCTTTTATTTTTGATAAATTTGTATTAATTTGTATTAATGGGGAAGGTTATAGTATTAAAATACAATATTAATATTTAACTATACGTTTTTAAATTACATATACATTTTTTATTTAAGTATTAATTACGTCTATATAAATTTGATATTAAAAGACTAATATTTTATTTAAGTATTAATTTATGCTAATGTATTCATTGGACTTGTTCAAAGGTGTATATTTGTTTATGTTTAAGCACAATCGAATTGAAGGCATTTTATGTGAATGATAAGGCCCGGTTTCATAGGCCAATATTTTATTTATGCAAAAGTTAAAGTTAATTAATATTGCGTTAGTCATTGAAGTCACCTTTAAAATTAAGAGAATAAAGTTCATGAGATTATTTCAGAAAAATTATCTAAGATGCTAGTGTATTTTTTAATGTGAGTATTTTTGTAATTGTATATAATTTTTTGTAATTACAATAATACTCTCGTGTATTTAATTCATAATTTTTTTAACCTTACGTGAGATAATCTCAGGAACATTAATCTCTAAAATTAATTATAAACTTCTGTTCTTCTCTTCATTTAACTTTGATGCTTCATAGAAAATAAACGAACTTATGGACCTTACGAAGCAGGGACTCCAGGCTGCTGATACAAGGAAATCGAGTTCAATTAAGAAGCAGGATGCAAATTTAGTGGATTTTTTGGCACCCGCAGGCATCATAAATTTTGTGGATTGTTTGGTGCCTACAAGCGTGATGGCATTGAAAGCATCGGAATTTATGTCAAGCCTGCCGAAAAGTTAAATCAAAATCATATTAATATGATTTATGTTATATATCAAAATCATAGAGATGGATGAGGTTAAAGGTTATATATGTTTATGTTTTTGTGATGCTGGCTAATGTTCACAGTCTGAGGCCCTGTTTGATAAGAACTTGATGTGTACTCATGTAGTTATTCTTCTACCGAATATATGGCACTCCAAGGTGTTAATAAATTTAACCATGCGAGTGATTCGTGTCAAGGCTCTTGGCTAACATGTCAAATAACGACTTTACTTGTTCGTAATTCTAAATGAACTGCTAGATTTCACTGCAAACAATCTGAAATCCCACAATTTTGATTGGTCGCACTGAACTTCTACTGATTGGTTCTATGTAGTTTGTTTCTTGGCCAGCAAGCAGCACTGTTGAACTTGACCTCCTGACTCGTATAGTATGAGTGCATTAGCTCCTCCATTCTGAATGATCCGAAATTTGCATTGTTCTAAAACTCCAGCTTAAAATGATTTAGTCGTCCTCGTTTCAACCTCTACAAGGTCGCTTATCGATTCAGCTTCTCCACCTGCTTAACACAATTAATTCATTTAAGTGACCTTAAAGTATAAAGCGCAAACAGATCACACAACCGCTTAGCTACAAGAACAATGAAAATTAAGTCGATTAAATGGTACTGTATAATTAAACTGAATGAACAGCGCATGCAAAAAAACCACAGTTGTGCTTATGTGTCCCAGGTCCCAACTTTTAGAATTAAGATCACATGATCATCGTAGCTCAACGGCACCTGTCTAGGCCACATACATTAGGTGCATCTGGATATATTATATTACTATTAAGTTGTGTTCACTTGGTAAAAATGGAATGATGAAAGAATGGAATGAGAAATTGTAAACAAATTTTATGAAGAAAGAAAAATGTACGAGTAAAATTGTGAACAAACATGATGAAGTCTAAATTTTCTATTAATGAGGATTGTAGGGAAAATGATGAACAAATGGAATGGAACATTCCTTCCAAAACACGTGGGTTAGAATTATAGTTCAAATCATTTGGAATGGAATAAAAAAAAGAATGAAAATTATAAACATTTTCACTAATCTCACACAAATAAGAGTATAAATTTCATTTCATTCTTCCTTTATTCCATTCTATCAAAGTGAACACAGACTTAGTCTATAATGTTTTGTTAAAAATTTACGTGGCCCCAGATTATCTTCATATATTGCAAACCATAAAAGATTGTGCCCATGTGTTTTCAAACAAGATAAGGATAACATTCTCACTCACTTCTTGCCGTCTTACTTTTATGTCATCATCCCTTCTTTATGAATTGAACCACCATGCAGTTGAAGATCACGTTCTTATTTAAGTAAATTTAGCAGAAACAGACAATTATGTGACATGTATGAAGATTTTCTACCGAGTATTATTTTAATTACAATGTCAATCGTATCTCGAAAATTATTTATACTTCAAACTACATTGTGTGCGGAACTTTTCTGTATAAAAGTTATTAAATTTCATAAATTTAAATCATGCCACTAGTCTCCGTTGAGTCTCGATCCTTCAACGGTACTGGCTAGGCTACAAGCCAATAGAATATAGTAGCTCACGGAAGAAACTTCTCAATGTGGATTACTTTTAGTATCTACAAAAAAGCATCTTTGAATTTCCATTGGGGATGCATAGTTTAATCTGAGAATTTATTACGTATCTGCATTTAGGTTTTCGATGAACATTTCAAGGAGTAGATCTCAGTAAAGCTGCAACTTGCCATACAAAAATGCATGTGATTCATGTACACAATAATTGCTTCACTGTCAGCTTGCCACCACATTGAGTAGCCAAAATCTGTATCCGCAAATGTGTGCAACAGTAATGAGCATTAGTTTTGCTTAAATAATGCTCATGCAAATGTGTGCTTTCTTGCAAATTGCTCAAGTACTACGGTAATATATCAGTAACAATATACTAATAAATTGTCAAATGACTAGCATCAGTTTGAAATTTTTCTCATGTGCTTCTCAACAGAGAAATACAGAAAACTTTCCTGCTAAACATAGTGTTAGAGATCTTGCATGTGTCTGAGTTCTCTCAAATGCAAGCAAACAATGATTATACAACATAGACCCATATGGGCACTTGTCAGAGATGTGCCTTGTAACATGTGGCAGTGCCCAATTAAATTACTCATGGTTATATAATACTTACTACTAATTAATAATTTTTTTTGAATTTTAGTCAACTGCTAATCCTCGGAACAGGGATGGAAATGGAGAATTATTCTACAGGGGGTCCTCCATAATGAGGCCCTCGAAGGCCTCAACTAAGAAAACAAACCTGTAATACATAGTTTCGTTTCATAACGAAATAGCAAATCTGTATAAAAGGAGTAATTTCTGAGAAAAAGAAGAAGAAAATTAAGCAGGTTAAAGCAAAATCAATTCTAACTGATCCACAAAAAAAATATGTATTTATATTTTTCCTCACGATATTTAAAATGGCTTCAATCACCACAATCTACAGTACTATAAGATGTCTATAGTATTTACAGCGGTTCATTTTGGCAAGAAATCCCGGGTTTAATAAGAAATCTTCTCTGACGCTTGACAATTGGTGACTGACTGACTGGATAACCAATCTGAATAGAATTGGACATCGCTTATGGAGAAGCCGCCAGAAATTACATGAAATTTTATACCGCCTTAAGTATTTTACAGCGGTGGCATCAATTATTGTTAACAGCCACAACTTAAATATGTCATTCACAAGAACCCCAAGAAGCTTCATAATTTCTTATTCTTATCACTTGTGTGTACAAGGCTTTATGGTTTTGATACTATTTCACCTTGCTTCTCTGCTCCCCTTGTTTTCATGATTTAAAGTTGCAAATTGTTCGGCAGAACTGCTAGTTTCCAAGTAGCAAATAGAAATTGTTTTAGAAAAAGTTAAAATGACATGTTTGAAAACATGTTTGATTTAAAGAGGGGCAGAGAAATACGTACTTGGGGGACACTGAACTATGTAACTCAGAACCACTAGTGGATGGGGACACTGAACTATGTAACTCAGAGCCACTAGTGGATGGATTCCAGTGGTTAGCATTCAATATAGAACCATCCTCAATAACTCGAGCCGATTCTGGAGAGCCCGCAAAACTTTCTGTTGAACTTCTAGAGGACAATCCTACAGAAATGAATATAGGATCGTGAGCATTGCAGTTTGTTCAGGGAGAATAAAACAGGGAAAGTCGCATACTATATTTGGCATCAATCAATCATTTCTCACAGCTAATAGTCGATAGATTACTCAATAACTCAAATACGGCTAATAAAGAATAAACAATCTTGAATTTGTATAACAAATGCATATTCAAATTTTTAGATAAAAGAGAACTAAACTAGATACCTCAGCAAAGAAAACAAATATCACAAAGCATGTATGCCGGAGCAAGGAGAAAATGTCGTCTATGAAAATATTCAGTTTTTTATACTAAACTTAAAAACAGCTATCACGATAAATATATACGATTAAATAAGATGTGTACCTTGAAAAAGTATAACAAGACAGAATATAACAGTGAAGAGCATGGCAAACAAGTTTCCACTTGACGATGATGATGATGCCTTGGCAGCTTTCATTTTCTTCAATGCCTTCATTCGCTCGGTCCTTGCCCGTTTCATCATAGCTAACTGTGCAAACTCTTGAATGAGCTTCTGGTCAGCAGCATCTAATGACAGACCTCTAGGTGGCCGGGGAGGTTTTGGAGGCTTTTTAGCACTTAAATTTTTACGTTTTTCCCTCGCTATTTTGTTCTCTTTTAGATCTCCAACCTCTTCTCCCTGCACCTTTTCATCCATCGACAGTTTCATTTTTTCTGGAGAAGCCACACCACCACTTGATGAATTTGAACTCACTCCATTTTCTCCCTTTACTAGAACATCAGCACTAACAAATCCTCTAAATAACTTGCCAAACAAATTTATATCTGAGTTGGCAGCTGAAACATTGTCTGCTTGTTGCGCTTCATCACTGGTATTCACACCAGCCTCAAGATCAACCCCAAACTCTCTTTCTTCCAGAGGAAGTTGATCCATCTGGGCTTTTGAAGATCCCAATTCTGGACTGCAAAAAAATTGAAGACCAAACCAACTAAATCTTTCAGGGAAACTCATCAAATTCTCAAGTATATGGCTACAATAAAATCCATTAGCTTCTCCATTTACTACCAAATGCCTAACTTAATCGACATCTAACCCAACTCCATATCACAAGACAATTCCTTGAGAGCATCAAACAAAATTTAAATTTTTTAAAAAAATTTGTTAATTATGAAATTCACACATTTTATATGCCTGATTATGAAATTCCCACATTGAACTATAAATAATAAGACTTAAAGAAAGAATTAGCAAGCAGAAAAAACTCTCAGTTGCCTAAATTACATACATATACACACACTCTGAAATTCTTCTTAGCATATCACACATATGAATGACAAAATGCAAAACTTCCCACTTCTCTATAAAAGCACACATTAAATATGATCAATCAAGCTTAAAACACCAACATTTGGAATCCAAACTTTCTTCTCAAAAAAGCAAAGCACAAAGCAATGCAAAAACACATAAAAACATAAACTTTACATGATACATGCATCAAAATACAATCTTTCATAATGCACACAAACAATCATACAAAAAAGACACAATCTTGAGAATGTGTGTAATGAAAGAAAGCAAGAAAGCTAACCTTGGGGAGAAAATGAGGGAAGCCCAGATCCAATGAAGGAATGAAGGGCAAATGGGGTTCCTTAAAAAGTGTGTGCGACACAGAAAGAGAGACAAAAAAAGATGAATGCACGAGGGTTTTGGGGACAAGCAAGAAAGTAGTAATTTATTTCATTTCTTTCAACTAGGACAGGGACTATACACTTCAGTAGTATTAAATACAACATTTATATACAAGTACCTAATTTAAACCATAATATTTGTATAGTTGTGTGTAAATAAATAAAAAGAAAAAACATTCAACATTCGATTATATCAAAAGAGAGGTCATGATTTGATACTAAAAATCCTAGTCAAGCTCCACCGACACCAAGCCTATACATACATGCATTTTATCTTTTTGGGAGATTATATTTCTTTTCTTTATATGTTTCTATAATTTGATTTATTTTTTAGGTTGAATTACTTTTTCTTTTTCTTTTTTGTAATTTTCCTCCTTGCAATTGCCACACTCAATTAAAAGTTAGTGTATTTAAGATGAATATCTTATTTTGATAACATACTTTAAGTTTAAAAAATATGATTATAATTTACATCAATCACTACAATATTCGTGATATTGATTTGAATTCCTCGTGAGTTGTGATTATAAAAATGTCAATTTCAGGATATGGGTTGGGTTTGAGTCGGTTAATAAAATCACATAAAAATTTGATTTTATTTAAATTCAACCCGAAATTTTAATAATTCAGAATATTTAATTCAAATTACTCATAATTACCTCAACCTGATTCCAAATAATAATAATTTATTATTAAATATATATTATTAATAATAAATAAAAACAATATTTCAATTATATAAATTAATTTAAAAAATATTTAAATAGATTATATATTTATTTCAATAATACATAATATATGTACTTTTTATAATAAATTTTATTCTATATTTTATAATATATATAAATGTAAATAACCCAAAATTTATTCGATTTATGTATAGTAATGAGTCTTGGTTATTAATGGAGGTTTGTCGGGACTCGCTTAATAACTGAGGTACGTATTCAATTTTTTTAATCTTAATAGTCTAATATTTAATTTAACTGTCATAAAATAAAATAGTGAAAAATGAATCCATCGGGCTCCTTTAATTAATATAAAATTTATAACAAATATTTTATTCAGGAAATGTACTTTTTGTTAGGAATGAGTAATAGAAACGTATATAGAGGAGGTGAATGTATATGTTGAAATCCAATTCCTACCTTGAAGTTTTCTTATGTTTCTCATAAAACTCCTGAACTAGGATTGATGAGTTTGGATAAGATCTGATTTTTAGTTCATTTTCTGAAATTTGATCCCTTAGAAATTTTTTAATTTGTTCTGAACAAATGATCTTATTTTTCAAATACTCATTTTCCTGTTTCATAGATTCCATGTTGACCAAAGACAATTCCAGGTTCTCATTTTTAACAGTTAATTCATCATTCACTTTTAGCAATCTATTTATCTCTTCATAGGCAGCAGTCATATTGGTGTATATGTTAAACATCTCAATACTAAGTTCTTCAACAGTTTTCTTGTATTGGGAGTTAGACATATCAATGGAGGTTAAAGTTTGTACCTGACTAGTTGAGGATGAGGCACCTTCATGTGATTTGGCCATTAGTGTCAAGTTTCCATATTCTTCATCTTCATCATCATCAGTGTCATCCCAGCATTTTTCCTCTTCAATGTATGCATTTCCAGTTTGTCTTTTGAGAAGAGCTTCATATTTGGCTTCAAGTTCCAAATAGTCTTTGTCTTTCTTGATTGCTTTTGGTTTTCTACACTCTGTTGCAAAGTGTCCTAGTTCATCACAGTTATAGCATCTGATTTTTGATCTATCTACAGATCCAGTCTTGTATCCACCTTTGAAACTGCTCCTAGGAGTTTTGTTTTTATTTTAGGAGACAAAGTTTGGTTTTGGCTTGAAACTTTTGTTTTTCTTGAACCTTAAGTTTCCAAACTTTTTGGCCATGAATGTCATAGATTTGTTATTCATCCCTTCAAGCTCCTCAATGGTGTGGAACTCATCTTCATCAGATTTACTTTTGCCAGATTCTTTTTCTTCTTTGTCTTGATCTACAATCTCTTTAATCTTCAATCTTTGACTTGTACCAATCTTCTCCATCTTCATATGTTCTTTGACAACCAAGGCACTGGAGACATTTACCATTTTGCCTCTGTTGACTAGAATAGATTTCTTCTGAAAGAACTCTAGTTCATAAGTTTTTAGTATTCCATATAAAGTCTCAAGTGGAAGCTTTGCTTAGTTCCTTCCTTCTCTTATAGCTTAGATTTTGTGCTCTAGATGTTCTGGGAGGGTTAACAAAAACTTCATATTCTTCTCCTTGGTTTCTTAGAACTTTCCATGCAATTGTAGGTCATTAATCAGTTTGTTAAACCTCTCAAATACCTCAGTAATGCCTTCATTTTGTCTTGACATGAAAGCTTTATACCGTGAGACCAACAATTGCCTTTGATTATCTCTCACCTCTTTTGTGCCCTCACATAATATTTTTATGGTGTCCCATATGTGCTTGGCTGAGGTACAATTGACAATATTGTTGTACATGACCATGTCTAAAGAATTAATTAGTATGAGCATTAGACTATTGTCAAGTGAGACTTTCTCTTTCTCTGTATCAGTATACTGAGATGAATCTTTTGGTGCCCATGTAGCTGGTATCACCTCTGAGTCACTAGTTATTTCAGGAACTAGTGTCACATGCATGAAGGGTCCATTCTTCAAGATCTCAGGATACATGTAGTTTGCAGCCTTGATGAACATCAGCATCTTCTTCTTCCATAGAGTGTAGTTTTCTCTGTCAAATGCAGGAATCTTGATACTGCTAAGTTTCTGTGAACTCATTTTGATCTTTGTACTGTTTGTATGTCAACAACCTTGCTCTGATAACACTTGTTAGGAATGAGTAGTAGAAATTTGTACAAAGGAGGGTGAATGTATATGTTGAAACCCTTTTTTATTTTTCTTTGATGAATTGATTTTGTATAATAATTTGTAGTTTAATTTGTTGTGTGTGTTTGATTCACAGTTGATAAGTAAATAATATTAAGGAACACAAACAATTAACTTTCAATCTAATGTATTATTAGAATTGAAATTGCTACAAACTGAGTTTCAAGAATGATCCTCGATTTCTTGTTTTTGAAAGAGAAACAAGGTTTGAAAACTATTCAACACACTGACTTGTAAAACTGTGCATTCTGCTAAGTACACAACATGTCTTTGGTGCACATGCTTTCACAGTCAGTTATACTATAACTAGAAATAGACAAATGAAACTTTACATTGTACATAATATATTTCTAGCTAAGTTCTATGACTTGACAGTCCATACCATATGCATCTTATCTTCTGTCTTTGTCTTGTTCTTCTTTCAAGCTTCATTATAGACTTGTCATTATCTTCAAAGGTTTGACTGACTCTAATCATGACAATACTTCAAATACTTGTCTTGTTCTTCTGCACACTTCCTTGAAATTATCTCTGTTGAAACAGTCGAATACTCCATTCAAATCTCTTCGAGAAGTCGTGATATAGACTTCTCGATTGACTGCTCTTGAGACTTCTCGATTGGTTTCGCATTGTTACTTCTCGATTGGCTTAGACTTTTCGATTGAATTTAGCTTTGATGACTTCTCGATTAGACAGGATTTCTCGAATGACTTAGTGTCATTCAATTCTCGATCATCCTCAATCTTCATACTTCTCGAATGCTTCAACTGCTGACTTCTCGATGTGTTATATTTTTTGACTTCTCGAATGGTTGATTTGCTAACTTCTCAATTGGTTATGAAACCTGACTTCTCGATTAATTAACAAATACAGATTCTTGAGACTTTTCTACCAGCTTCTTACTTGACTTCTCGAACAGGCTGACTTTTCCATTGAACATTTGCCTTAGAACCAATTTCATACTTAACTCCTTATTTGATGTGGTCTTCATTCCTCTTATGCATGTTTCACTTTCAATTGAATCTTCTATCAGTACATTTATTTTTGTGACCAATTATTTACAATGGAGTTACAGTAGAAACAGACTTCCTAAGTCCTTATCTTATACATGAAGTACTAAGTATGTTACAACACTTTTAAATAGCATGCTTGATTTGATCCAACACTTTTAAATATAATAAAATTAAAAATATAACTATAATTTAAAACACCATAATGTTGTTACGTTGAAGATATTAAATTGATTTAGGATTAGAGGTTTTGGCCTTCCGAGAGGCATTGTCTTGGCTCAAAAAGATGCAGGTATCACAAGTTTTTGTAGAGCTGCATTAGGAGTTGTTCAAACCTTTCATAATAATCTAAATGATTTCTCTTATTTTGGATCCCTTATAAATGATTGTTCTGATATTGTAAAGGACTTGAGGTCCTATTCAGTTTATTTTGTCAGAAGATCAGCGAATTCAGCAGCTCATTGTCTTGCGAGAGAGGCTAGTTCTTTGTCTGATTTCAAGAAATGGTTTTCTACACATTCCTGACTTATCGATGTAATCTTTCATGATTTGAATTAAATATGTCTCCTTTTAATTCCAAAAAAAAAAAATTTGATTTAGGATTAGAGTTTATCTCGAATTTAATATATAATATAATTTATTTATTTTAAACTTATTAGAAAATTAACATAACACTTTTCTGAAACTGGAATTTAGTGAATTTAAATGAATTTCATAAATTGAGTTTTCTATTTTCATGTAACATTCCTGGACTTCCTTTCTATTAGGGGGAAAATGAGATTTTATAATCTCTAAACTAATTATAACTCTTTAATTTAATTTTTTCTGAAAGAATTGCAACTCTTGAAGTTAAAACTAGTTTAAAAATTTTATAAAAATCAATCGAATATTACTTGTATCTTTCGTTGAAGTCTTGAACACTTTAGGTAGTCGGCAATTTTCCTGTACCAAGCAGTTATGATTTAACTTATCACTTTTTCAAGTAATAATATTTTAATTTTCATTCTATTTTGACTGTTCTATTTACACCGGACCCTAATCCAAACACGAAGAAAAAGTTCGAAAATTATGATTTGATTTTCCAAAATATATAAATTTTACAATGATTCCAAAGATAATGGGACCCAGTTAGGAAACATCCGGTGACGACAACATCGATCTTTATAAACGATATACATGTGCCCCTGTTTTGTTTTTATAGTTGGCATGTTGGTGTAAATAAATTATTATATACAGTATTATTTTACTGGAATTAATTATTAAATGTGACATATAAAGAGCTTCTTTTTATTTCATTTATAATATTATATGTAACATAAGAATTATTGTACGAGTTGCGAGAGCACAGAACAATTAAAGAAAATAAAGTTATATATTATTGCTAAAATTTTATAGTTACTCCTATT
Source organism: Oenanthe sinensis (assembly GCA_028671895.1). Classification (NCBI taxonomy): domain Eukaryota; kingdom Viridiplantae; phylum Streptophyta; class Magnoliopsida; order Apiales; family Apiaceae; genus Oenanthe; species Oenanthe sinensis. The sequence continues at coordinate 25,527,789 of CM053809.1, forward strand.
ATTTTAAGATGAGAAAATAAACGGGACACAAATAAGTAGGCAGATACATCCGTATTTCACATGAATCAATAATAAAAGGTGACATCTTTTTGTAGTGGGAGCTGGTTTATTTAACGGTGCGTTTTCGACTTGATCAGATACAAAGTGGGAAAAGATAAAATGAACAGTAAAAAAGAAATAAATATATATATGTGCTTTTCTTTCGCAAGTCAAAAAATTGAAATTAACTAGACACGTGATTTGTCAGGTAATCTTTACGAATCTGTTTGGTTTATTTAATAATTAATTTATAAATTAAAAAAATTATGTATTTTTTTAATTATAAATTATGTATATAATAAAATAAACAATGTTTTGTTTGTGTAGATCAGTTCATTTTCCATTTTAAAAAGGTACTAATCACTAATACAAACAATTGCACGTGGTTTGAAATAGTTTTGAGCTCTAAATTAGACAAAATCTTGTGTAACTATAATAGAGTTCAAATATTGGTCCCTACCAAAAGATACATCAAAGATCGAAAACATAAATTTGAACCCAAATTGGACCAGTTTAAGAGCTGATATATATTTAGCAAGAAAATCTCCAACTTCAATGTGTTAGCATTAGGAACAGTAACTGCAGCCAAAAGAGATTATCTCTGCTTCATTCATTCAAGTAATTGTCACAAGGACAATACGAGCAAAATGTTGGTCGAATGGGGATCTCGAGTATCTGCTGCTCACAACCGTCTCCGAACCCTCACTAGATCGCTGTTGGAGCACCCTGAATGGATTATGCTCAACATCGCCTAACCGCAAGTTGATATTTTTGTTTTATGTTTCTGCTACAGTTACATTTGGATTATTATTACTTTTATAACAATGTTTATTTTTGTTGCACAATTATATTATTAGTCTTCTATTGTAATTTGGAAATTTAATTTATCATGTATTGCTGTGAATACTAAATTATATTACATTGTATTGTCAAAATATTTTTTTTTTCAAATTGCAAGTAATTATGATAAATATATAAAATTTTAATGTGAAATGTGTATATTTTCTCATACAACACTGGTTTTTGTAGACTCGATTATTGTTATAAAAAATTCCTGCCAACTCTCCTCCGCCGGCAAGTGAACAAGACTCTCCCGGTTTTCTGTTATAAATGATTGAACTGTATAAAGTTACAAACTAGAATGATTAGACCGTAAATTTTTAAACAAATATGGTGAGTGTGTATAATCGTGTAAACTTTGATGATGATTAAAGTATGAATAACCCTAAAAACAATGCAAGAATAAAGGGTCAAGTTGTCCGTCCCTATACCACATAATGTAATTGATAAAAAATACTACAGTATATCAAATTATAGATAAGCGTAGTACTATTCACGAGGATAAAATTATTGATGGTAATGAATAATGAAAAATGAAAATGAAATAAACTGCATGCAGAAGAGCATCATAACAAGGTGAGTTATTCGATTAACGAATATGAGGTTCCCACTAAAACATAGAAATATGATTATGATTTCCTTTAAACAGTCAACACTCAACAGCCTCAAAGCCCGTGAACCAAAAGTACTTTTGCCTTTGCGTCCATTAATAATTATGATGATATTAGTACCGAGTTTAAATAAATACAGTAGTGCGTTATTGTGCTCGCTGCATCTTTTTAGTTTGAATAAACTGTATAAATGAAAATAAAATAATTGTACTAAGAAAATAACTGCCGACAATTTTGCAACTATCGGGCTCACAGGTTCACAATATGTGACATACAAATGGCCTCATGGACCATGTAGCTGAATAAAACCACATCGAGTATGAATTACAACCCAGTCACAAAGTTTAGAAGATCTAAAACTTAAAAATTGCAGCACCACTTGAAGGCTTAGAAGCAAAAACATAAAGACCTAGATCATTTTTGTTGATCACTCCTTTGTCAATCCTTGCTTCAAAAAATTGTTCCTGGGACAAGTACATTATAAACATGTTAGTCTGTGTGGAGAAAAAAAAGGTAACCATTTGCCCTGGCTTGAGGATTCCGGCATTTATTCAAGTGAAAAGTTCATCTGAAATTTTGAGGTACTAACCTTCAAATTGAGGATAAACTGTGGGACAGTGCTTTCTTTCACTAAAGCTACAGCACAACCACCCCATCCAGCTCCAGTTAGCCTCGCCCCAAAAGCACCATTATCTCTACAAACCTTTACAAGTTCTTCCAACTCCGGACAACTAACATAAATATCAAGTACAACGTCATCAGTATGGATGTCTATATAACTAAAAATCTGTACCTGCATTCAGGTAATACAAAAGTGCCTTGCTTGTTCAGTAGTACATGAGCCTTTTCTGAATGAGAGCAATTTCATATTACAGGATATTCATGTGCATGAAAAAATGCAGAATATACCTGCATTCATACAGCACACTGCAACTATAGTGGCTCTCATTCATAAGGTCACCAAGCTTTTTTAGCTTGTCTTCTTCGCTGCAATAACAAAATCATAGTTTAAGTTATAATTTTGACGGTTGAATCCTACTTATTAGAGCTAATATTTACAAGATCATGGTTTTATAGTATATCATCATGTGATATCAAATTTTAAGTTGCAGGCATCAAAGCCGTGCCCGATATATTTTAAATTTTTTTTGGATAAGTTATATATATCTTTATAAGGGGAAGGGAGAGTAAGGACTCTGGAGCTGAAACCATGACCTTTGTCATGGGGGAGGGTTTTCGTTAATGCAAATGTAAGAAGGATCACCATAACCTATTAAACATCGAATTGAATACCATATTTTTCTTTAAAAATAAAAGGGAAATTATTACATGATTAGTTTGTTCGAAAGCCTGCATCAAGATGCCACCACTGGATTTTTACAATTGATGACAACAGAATAGGGAGAAAAACCAAGTAATAAAACAGAAGATGAATGAACCAGATCATTTTGTTCAATACAATTTTATGATTTGAAGAGCTCTAAAGCATCCAACTTATGTGTAACTCTTACACTAAACGAGGAACTTCACAAAATGATCTTGACCAATTGCATTCAAGTGTTGGAGCTGGTAGCATGATTTACTCGAAAAAGGTACTTTACTATTTTAAGGATTCAAGCAACAAGACATAACATAAAAAGCAAAAACCATATAACACCCTGGTGTGGAGGAGTATCACCAACCTTGAATCTAACGAGACAGCATTCTTGAAATTATATACACGCTTGGCTTCTGAGTACACATGAGAGGCTCTCTGTATTGACGTCAATAAGCATTAGGATACGGTCCATAACAAATAACTAGAGATGTAGGCTCCGTTTGGGAGTGCTGTTGAAAACTGTTGTGCTGTGAGAAAAAGTGCTGGTGGAAAAAGTGATGTCAGGAAAATCAAATGACTGTTTGGTAATTTTTTTTATTTATGCATATTTTGATATATAATATATAAAAATAATATTTTTGGGAAGGTTTGATGATGAATCTGATAGCTACTTCCTGCAAAAGCTGAAAGCGGCTTTTTCCAAAAGCATGGGGGACATGCTTTTGCTAACAGCAGATTTTAGACTAAAAACGCTTTTCCACACAGCAGTTTTTATAATTTACCAAACACCTTTCTGACAGTTTTTCAGCAAAAAACTGTCAGCAAAAAACTGTCTGCAACAGCAATACCAAACGGGGCCGTAGTAATCTTAACTTTTACTTGAAAGTTACTAGAATCACTTGAAGTTACACTTAACCAATTCATAAACAAAAGCATACCTAGAGAAATTAAAAATATAAAAGGCAGAATCATTATTTGATATTCTGATCTCCACAGATATATAGAGACCTGCTTAAATAACTTACCTGGAATAACTTGAAATGACTGGCTGCTTTAAGCACATCCAAAGAAGATGGAGAATTTGCAAATACCACATGTAGATTTTCACCAATAATATTTTCAATATCTCCAGATGTATATGGTTCTTCATTCAATAGCTCCTGTAAAGCACAAGAAATGTTATAAGTTGATGTGTGGGAAGTGAAAATTGTTTCTTGCAAGCACAGTTCTGAAGAGATGTAAAATAAAATCGTAAAGCCAACACATATTCTATTTATTAGTCAAATTATAATAAAAACGTAGAAAAAATAACAGGCATGTTGGTATCTGAGAGAGATCATAGGGATAAAATATTACCTGGACAGCAAGACCAGGATCATTAGACCCTCGACTATCTGCGAATGCAACACATAACCCTTCAACATCAGAAAGAGTTTTCACTTCAGAGATTGCTTCTTGAGGTTTCTGTCCAAGTTTAATAGCAAGAACAATCTGCAAATACATCAAAAATCAATAGTTTGTACAAAATCGAATTTGACGATAATAAACTGGATTTGAAGTATATATTTTTGACTAAATTGCACTTTGTTGGCCTGTAGTTTAATTTTTTTGCAATTTGGTGACTACATTAAAAAAACTAGCCAATGTGATAACCGATGGGCTGTATGAATATGACTAACTGCGCTAAAGTTTATTGTAATAGACTATTAGCAACTGTAAGTTTGAAAAAGTAACTGCGTTAAAAAGTATTAAGATCAAACTTACAGCTGCTAACCGGCATTCAACGACCCGATTATTGTAATTTGTAGCAGCCGTGACTGCTTTCTGGGATTCAGCTAAAGAATGAGCTATAACAAAAGACCCGCCAGCTGGAAGTTGCACATCAGTTGCACGTATGGGGTTGAAATCAATTAGCTCTGCGAAACCAGCTCTGGCCATGACGGATATCGCCTGTTGTGTGAAGAAAAATGCCAACCACTTGAGTACTCAGCATGAAATACCCAAAAAAGGATGTAAAAGATGTATAAATGTGAAAAACATAATTAGCACCCTCGTCAACTACAATATAAACTGCTAATGAGAAGTATTAAATTTGTCCAAGTGCGGTAACGTAAGACGTAACTAAGGGCATTGGCTTAGGAACCCCCCTGGCCTACAGTTAAATTGTATTAAAATTTATAGACATCATGGAGGGTTAATCAAATATATTAAATTTTACCTACAGAAATGATTGTCATTTATGACTGTAAAATCTATAGTGTAACACTCAAGCCATTTAATAGAATCTGACAATGTGCATGATATCAGGTCTCCAAAAAAGCAGTTAAGTGAGCTTCAAAATAATATATCCAAGATCCATATTCAAACAAGACTGGTGTAAATTTACTCCGTCTAAATATTTTACCACAAGGTGATAAATGATCACTATTTGATAAATCAGTGATTCAGTCTAAGAAGATACATGAATGCCTGCCAAAATTATGAGATTATATAACAAAGTTGACTATATCGTGCAAGTCATTAAAGTTATCATGCATTGAGGACAAGGCAAACAATTGATACCTTCCTTCAAACATATAGAAGCTAATGAAACCCTAATATATACAAATAGGAAGCTAATGTATCACGCCAGGTGGGAAAATAAGCATGTTGACACAGGGCATCAAGAACTTTTAGTGAAATTAGAAGCTATCACATTAAGCAGTTATAATTACCTGATCCATACCACCAGATTGTGTCCCAATGTGCCGCTCACAATCACAAGTAAGTTGAGCAAGTTCTTTCTGGAAAACAAAGGTGTAAACTATTCCCATTATCGTCATAGAAGTATTACAACCCAGAATAACTGAACATTCCTATTTAAATTTGAAAGATTGTTTTTACACCTACAATGTTTCTTGTTACAATTCTGCAAATATATGTATGCTAAGTCTAGCTCTTCATCCTCTGAGCTGACCTATATTTACAAGAAAGGTGTATTCTAACAAAAAGGTAGTAAGTAGGAAATTTTACTCAGCCTGCAGTTGATTCTTAACAAAATTACAGTCCCAACTCATAGGAGGAAAGAAAAAGCATAAGCATGGATATATCAAATTAAAATCAGGACCTTTATCATCCTAAAGAAAAATATGTATTCTTCCACTATGTCACTTGGTATATGAAGATGAGAAGAAACTAAAAAGCGAAGAAAATGTTACTCCAAAATTTGATAAATATACTAGATTCAAAGATAAATTAATCTTTTTTGGAAACTGATATCACTTAAAAAAACCGACTAGCTGGAGAATGGAGATATATACACATTTATATCTATATTTAAGTCTTATATGAATGTTAGCAAAAACAGAAGTCTTATACGAACAGTGAACTTGACAGGGATGGGTGGCCACATGAAAGGTATCTACTTTGATAGGCAAGTACAATACCTTTGCCAAGCTAACACCGGAGGCAGCCATTATAGCAATTGTAGAAGAGCAAACAAATGCTGCAGAGCTCGACAATCCAGATCCTGTCAAAAAGCAATGAGGCATTGATTATACCACATCATTTAACAAATTTTATGCATTACTTAGAAGAATAGTCTGACATATGCAATTCATGTGTAAAAGTTCAGAAATATACCCGTTGGAACTGTCCCATCAACTAAAATGTCAAGCCCTACTGGAGGACCAACTTCCAGTCCCTTTAATTTAGCGTACTCGTAATATCCCTTATACCTGCAAGAAGGTATAAGCAGCTTCATTAAAAATATATGTATATGCATTTTAGTAGTATGTTCTTGTAGCCCGTCTCTTCTCCTAGCAGTAACAAGAAGTTGAGGGTTCGATCCCCAGTGAAATGTGTGTGCGAGTAAGGCATGCCACATCAAAATTTAAGGGATTATCAACCATTCTTCGCGTAGCAGCGATTCTCTTCAACATTTTCTTGAGCTAAAAAATAAATACAAACAGTTAAGTCGCCACAATGCAACTAACCAACACTGGTGCTAACTACCGCGGGCAAATGACAATAGAATGGACAGAGTTTAACACCAGTACAAATTTTCATAAAACTTTAATACTTCTGCATCTGAACTGTATCAAATTTTTTATTCCTTTCAATTTAAGAACTACTATCCATATGTTTTTGAGAAGGGAAAATCATGGCAAGTCAATGCTGATAACATTCTTAGATAATATATACTACTACTTACTATCACGTAAACTTTGAATTTGACTGATTTTGACATCATTCAGCCTTAAACCAACTTTACTAGCGTCAATGAACTTAAATTACAACGCATTAAATAGAATGCAGATTCTTACCCACAAATGAAGTAGTGTCCCCATCTATGATTTTTCAAATCGATCTCCTGCTTACAAAAAAGGTAATTTTGATCAGCACAAATTACTAATTATAGTTCTATCACTGCCGTTAATTAAATCATGTTAGCTATTACTTTCTCGTAAGTCCAGCTCATTCAGTCATTTAAGCAACAACATAGCCTAACTAAAAAATCAAACACAGGTCCAAAAGTCATAACTATAAACTATTAAAAACAACACTTCTACTTGTTCGATCTAAGTCTACATCCAAACACAAACACTATATGCATATACATACATAATAATTACATACAATATACTGTATACAAATATATAATCACCGTGATTGATTAAATTGACTTATCGCAAGTCATGCTCGGTCAATTAAGCAACAAGTACATGACCTAGTTAAAAGTCAAACAAAAGTGACAATACAGTATAATATACTACACAACTAGTAGGAATAATAGGAAAATAAGTGCACATTTCATATGTATAGTACGATCACCGTGATTAATTAGTTTAACTTACATCTCACTTTCTCCTAACTCCTGCTCAGTCAATTAATCAAACAAAACTCGATAAAAACAGCACGTACACTGCATACACAAATACACACATCCTGTACAATAACACATATTATCGTTATACCTGAGTCGAAACAGCAGAAATTTCACATTAATCACTAATAACTAAACTCCGATCACCGCGATAAATCAAATTAAATAAACTAATCACAAGAGCACATACAGTAGATATACCTGAGTAGGATCAGCAGGATAAGTACACATTGGATACTTATCACTGACATTCGCAATTCGAATAAGCTTCTCCGGTTCACTAACGTCGTGTTTTCGAATAGCGACAATAGTATCCTGTCGAATAGCCATCGGCAACACCGAGTAGCCTTCATAATCGATGTGTTCGCCGATCAAATTGACTCGACCGGGCGATCGAGCGTATAAATCAGGCGAAGCATAAAAGAAGTCGGTGAATTTAGAGTTGAGGTTGTTGAATCGGAGCTGTGCTTCTTCTAATTGTGATCCGGTTCCGTACACTGGCTCCAGTTTTGAGTAGACTGGTACTGGTAGCTCTTCGAGGTTCGTCGCCATTGTTAGTGTATATGATGAGCTTTGAGTTTTTCAGATATATATATATATATATATATATATATATATATATATATATATATATATATATATATATATATATATATATATATATATATTATATCCAGTCCTTTTTAGTGAAATTATCTGTCGAAATTTTATTAATTTGTCGAAATTTTTTAACTAACTTATTAGGTTATTAAAGGTAAAATTATCACTTATTAGGTTTTTAAAGCTAAAAGTAATAGCCTCACACTCCTGCATGTATCTTGCAGGCATATACAAATTTATAGAATGGCCCGAGACGAGGACACGAAGGCTGGTGGTATTATCCCACAATGGACAGAGGTCCAGAGGTGGGGACACAAAACCAGCCGGTATTATTCTGCAATGGCTAGAGAAGTTCGATCTGGGCCTATGACTATCTGTTCGGTCTGATGAAGACGTCAGGAATTTAAGTGGGGGAGTTTGTAACACCCGAGTCTCATATCGAGTAGATTGAGATAGTTTGATGAGTATATAAGAAAAAGTATTATTATTAATTGCACCAATAAATCATGATCTTTTGGGGCATGTAGTGGGTTTGTGGATTAACTAAGTTGTGTTGCATTTGGGCCAGTTTACTTTGGTTTATTTTATATTCGGGAGTCGGGACTTGACCCGATTTTTGAAAAAGACTCGAAATTTGACATGGGTTGTCACAAAAATATATGTTTAAAAATATAATAAATTATAAATTATAGAACATGTGATAATAATATAATACAGAATATAGTGTGGAACATATTTACATTTAAAAAATATTAATTATTAGGTGATTCCTAGAGTTCTCCATGTAACAGTGGTTTCTCGTTGAATCTTAACCTATATATATATATATATATATTATGATTTATATTAGACATACTAGACACTTATTATTCTATTCTTTTTATAATTTCAGATGTGCTTTTTAGTGTTTTCTGGACTGGATTGGATGACAGACGTATTTTGTTGATTGGAATACGACGGTGTTCCTTTCTCAGACATTAACGGTGTTCTCTTCTCATACATTAAGACTTTATTGTCTAAATTTCCGAATACATTTTCATGTTCTTTGGTTAGATGATAAGTTTTTTGAACGAAAGAAACTCATTCCCGAATTATTGTATCTTGATACAATTTACCTACGAGTAAGTATATGCAGTCAAAAAAAAACTATAAGTAATAGTTATATTTCTGAATAAACATTCATGGTAACGGTGATTACTCACTGAATAAACTTTCATACTGAATCAGTTTGGGTTTTTGGATAGAATAAGATAAGTTGGTAAATATTTATCTGACGTGGTTTGAATTAAAGAACATTGCTCTATTAATTAATTTTTCTTTCTCCGAGCTCTTTGAATTTAATGTTTTTAATTTAAAAAAGTTATTGAATTACAGATTGAATTTATGGACAAAGATAGATCATTACTATCTTTGGTATATTGTAAGCTTTTGTTTGGTTAAGAAATATGAAATGAGAACATTCACAATTCACAGAGAGTTTAGTTTGCTTGAAAAGAACGAAATAAACCATACAAAAGAGACATAAATTCAACATAATGGTGAAGCTTCAAGTTTTTCAAAGTGATATTAACAGACAGATAATGCATTCCTGGGGATGTTGATTGTTAGTGATATTAACCAAGTTTTTTCAAGCAATCATTTCAGCAGTGTTCCGATTTAGAAAGCAAAACTGGCCACCTCGTCGTCTTCATCCTCATCTTCATCATCATCTGTAACATCCTCGTCCTCATCAAACCTCTTGTAACCATCCTCGTCCTCTTCTTCCTCTTCCTCTTCTTCCTCCATCATGGCAGTGTCCCTACTACTACTAATGTCCATGTCCTTCAAACCTGTGCTCAATACAACAGTTTCTCCCCCAGATTTCTCCATATCTTTCCTCAGCTTGTCCATAGTTTCTTTTCTGCGATCTTCCTCCAGCTTTTGCTTCTCTTCACGCCTCTTGTCAAGGTCAGCCCTTCACATGTAAAACAGAGAATTCAGATGTAAATTAGCATTCAACCAATGGAAGTTATTTCTACAAAGCAAAAGGAAGCAATTAAATTTGTAATATACTTGTAAGTTTCCATGTATTCCTCAGCACTTGCTTCAACTGCCTTAAAAAATGCATCCACCCCGTCACCTTTCACTGCAGAAAATCCAACAGTGCGTAAATTTTTATAAAATTCCTCGAGTGCAAGGGAGAGGCTCCTTGTCAGATTGGAAGAGTAAGACTGATCCGAATCTAGTGCAGCTTGAAATACCTCGAAATCTTCCATCCACTGTACCACCATCAAGAGCAACACTAAATTACTCGAATTCTATTAGCAAAAGAAACATGGATGCAGAATCTGCCAGACAGATGGCACAAGATACCATATCTGGTTTACATAAACTATACATCTATACTTCACAAACCAAATTTTAGCTCCAACAGTATCCCTCGTATCCCCTAGACCATACTCCCTAAAAAGTTTGCATTCAAATTCAGCCAGGCAATGAAGTAAACGTTAGTACGTTACTTTGTAGAAAATATCTTAACTAGCTTTTCTGTTATACACCTTGAGGGAAGAGGTGAAGTTCCATGTCATTTCACCAACCTTTAAATTACGGCATTCTTAGCAAATTTAGAGAAAATTAAAAAGGAAACACCATTCAATAACTCGTATAAAGGAGATGAGGGAGTGTAGCATGACTAGCATCAATGATCAAACCACTCCTCCCAGAAGAATGTTTTCATGATAGGTGATTCAGATATACATGTACTACAAGCATAAGCATTGGCTGAATAACCGAGTGCAGATGGAAGGAAGGTTACCTTTTAATTATTCAAAAGCAAGAGAAGTATTGGTAGCAAGTTATCAAACCGATTATTTACTTATAAATTTTTATTTATTTTGCGTTGCTTCGCATATGAATTTACTACAGCAGTATTAATGCAATGTGAACACATTTGTAATAGATACAAAAAGAGTACCTTTAACTTTTAATATCCTACAGGCCTACCTTGGGCAATATCAAAGGGAAGTCCAGACCAGGATACCAGATCATAGATAAACTCTATGAATCATCAAATGGCATAGGGGAACTTACCAATTTAAATGTACAATATATTTTTCTCATGACCTCTGAAATCATATTTCCAGTAGATAATATATACTTGCATATTTGCATAGGTTATTGAAATTTTTAAATAGAATTTATTTGACTCCAATATCGCGAGGAAGGATGGACAATGACATGAGTCAGCATGTTACGACCCTCTCACAGTTGGAGACGTCAGTAGTACAGCCTTGCTTTACCTAATATCATTTTGTAATTAGGATGTCCCCGTTATCTTCTAAGATGTAATGCAAAACATTTGCATGCTGTCTATTCTGTATTGCACAATGTTTCTACAATTCTACCTCACAAAAGGTAGGGGCATAAAACCAACACTGGCAATTGAGAAGTCACTAGCCATTAACACACACAAGTCATGAACCCCCAACACATACATATCATCCATCAAAATTCTGAGAAACATTAGAACTGCTTTGTAATGTATTGACAAACAAACAAATGCTGATAATGAAGCGCATACACAAAAAAAACTGAAAGGGTTGATTGTACCTCTAAAGCAAACTGATGTTGTGCTACATCAGTCTTGTTAAAAGCCAGTACAAGGGGAAGTCGTGTCTTGTAGAGGATGCTACAAGCATAAAGCATATTGCTCATAAAGGTATTAGGATTCACCGAACGAGGTGTATCGACAACATAAGTGACAACGGTAGGAAAAGTTGAAGCAAAAGATTCAGTGATTATTGCTCCTGAAGCAGACCAAGTGAATATCTCAATTTGACCAGGGGTGTCAACAAGAACATAGTCGAGTTGATCAGCTCGCTTCTCAATCACAGAAATGACCTGTGGTTTAAAATTATATAATATAAAACAAAATGAAAATGGACAGTAATAAATATTAGTATACCTTAACAATTTCTCTAAAAATCATTTAACCAAATAAAGCTTTTACCAAAAAATTACTATAACTAAAATGTACTGTCTTCTCTGCATGACATGGTTTTTTCTCATTGATGTTTTCTACTTTGGTTGAGTCAGTTGACTAATCTTTTTCTGTTCTGTTTTAATTATTCTCTGCGACTACTTTGGCTGAGTGATTGGAAATCAGGGAGAATGGCATCTAGTAGCACAAACCTGTAAGATTTTGAGCATCAGTATGCTAATATAAGAATCGAGGAAGAAGGGGGCATCCTATATGACTCATTTGTTGAAGAGGAAGGAGTTGATGCACGATGGTGTCTAGTAGGGAGATTTTTATCAGATTGCATAGTTGATTTTAATGTCATGCAGAACCAGTTGGCAGCTTTATCGAAACCTGGTATGGGGATGTTCATAAAAGAGCTACAGACTAACCTCTACTTATTCCAGTTTTATCATGAGATCAACATTCAACGTGTGATAGAAGGTAGCCCATGGACTCATAATAAGATGCAACTTATCATTACTAGGCTGAAGGAGTGAGAAAACCCAAGAAAAGTACAACTGAATACACTAGATATGTGGGTTCAAATGTTTGACCTTCAACCAGGTTTTATGTCAGAAAGAGTTGCGAAGGATGTGGGTAATGAACTTGGGATATATCTGGAATCTTGTCCTAAAAACTTTATAGGAGTGTTGTGTGATTACATAGGCATACGAATTCGTTTTGTTATTAACAAGCCTCTTAGACAAATAATGAAGATCAAAAAATCTGGTGGCGATTGGTTTTGGGTGTCATTCAAATATGAAAGAGTCCCGACATTTTGCTTTATTTGTGGTATTATGGGACATGCAGAAAAAATTTGTGATTAACTCTTTGATACTCAGCCAGATCACATTGTTAAACCATTTGGACCATGGATGAGATATTGAAGCCTTGCAAATCAACAAGCCAGGTATTCTATTGAAAGAGGCCTTAAGCTGGATAAAGACTAAAGAGTGGAAAAGATGTTGAACTAGAGTCAGATTGCCTAAATGTAGTTCAAGCTAAAAAAAGCAATATCCATATGACCTCTCCTTATGATGTGTTGATCAACGACTGCAACCAATTACTTTCTTTTCTTTGTAACGTTCCTCTTTGTTTTGTGAAAAGATCTGCAAACAAAGTCGCACACTGCATAGCAAGAGACTCTTGTTTTTATGCTGATCGTGTTATTAGTGTGAGTGATTCTCCTACTAATTTGTTGTCTATCCTTCTGGGGGACAACTTAAATTAATGAAAGTGCTTCTTTACTTGAAAAAAAAAACATTCAACCACATTGCAAGAAGGAAGTCATTGCAGCTAAAGCAGGGAATTTTACTACCAACCCGTCTAAGTTAATCACTAAATGACCGGTCATTTCAAATAATTTTTGATGGAACAACATATCAAAAACAGCTTTACACGGTCAACAAATTCAAGTCAAAACAAAAACATGCCAACAAAAAATCACAACCGTACGAGAATAAAATTGTACCTCGTCAAACTTAGTAGCAAACAGATTTAGCGAAGTGAGAATGCCACCATTAGGTCCAAGATTATACTGCTTCATAACTTCTTTATACTTAACAGTGTCCCGAATATCAATATTCGCACCAAATGGAAGTGTCATAACAGCAGGATCAAGGTTGACAACATAACCCCTACTCTTCGAAGCTTGTAGATCACAAACCAACCGATGAAGAAACGTCGTCTTCCCACTCCCTGCGTAAATTATCACAATATCCTCATCGCCACACACATATGTAAACAAAACAAGCCTAATTACAAAACCGAAAACTCAAAAATTATACCTGCCATTCCAACAACAATGATAATAACAGGCTTTTTCTTGAAAGTGTTTGATGAGGAGGATTCACCGATGCTTAATTTCTCCATGCCCATACTCACGTCCTTCTTTGTTTCCTCCATTGTTTCCATTCTTAATACCATAAAAAACAAAATTAGATGCTAATAAAAATCGGGGGAGACCATAAGGTTAGGATTTATTATTTACAGTATTATTAATTAATTTTACAAGTTTACAACTAAACTTTGGACGACTTCACTTGTTTTGTGCCTATTCTCTCCTCGACGATTAAATCTACCAATTCACTAACCTATTTTAGGATTAGCTAGCTGCTTCAATACGTGCTTATCTGCTTTTCTCAGCTCAACTATGTGCTACTTTGTTTATAAACTATACTAGCAAACACAACATATATTATAAACCCTTTATTTCAAACATTATTTATCACAAACCCATTACACAAAACATGTGAAATAAAGAATCCTGATTCCTAAACCCTAATTAGGGTTTAAAGTGTAACACCAGAGAGATTATTATACACTAATAATTCTACAAAAAGGTTTCTTTTTTAACAACCCAGGTATATATATATATATATATATATATCGGTGTGTATAAAATTATTTACCTGTAGCGAAAAGTCTGCCGCGGCTGTAGGAAGAGGAGAACAATGTTCAGCTTCTCCGTTCCACTCTGAAAATATACATACACTATGGCATATGCTAATATATATGCCCACCGTGCATCTATTTTTATTTTGGCATATTGTGTCCATATGCCCACCGTGCATCTATTTTTATTTTGGCATATTGTGTGGGATATATCAATGGGGTTAAATATCAAATACATCACTGACTGCGTTAAAATGTATCAAATAGGTGACTGACTACAAATCTGACTCATTTTGGTCACTGACTACGTTCAGATGTATCAAATAGGTGACTGACTGCAAATTTGACTCATTTTGGTCACTGATTGCACAAATTTGACTCATTTTGGTCACTGATTGCACAATTTGACTCATTTCAGTTTTCCGGCCACCTTGAAAATTTTCCGACGAAAAAAAATATGCACAAAAAAATCTGAAAAAAATTTATATGTAGTAAAACACCCCGACTTTGAATCTCCTAAACTCAGAATTATCGAAAGGAAATTCAAAACTTAAAATCAAAATTAAATAAATCTTGACCCAAATTTATTTAATTTCGATTTTGAGTTTTGAATTTGATTTCGATAATTCTGAGTTTAGGAGATTTAAAGTCGGGGTGTTTTACTACATATAAATTTTTTTCGGATTTTTTTGTGCATATTTTTTTTCGTCGGAAAATTTTCAAGGTGGCCGGAAAACTGAAATGAGTCAAATTGTGCAATCAGTGACCAAAATGAGTCAAATTTGTGCAATCAGTGACCAAAATGAGTCAAATTTGCAGTCAGTCACCTATTTGATACATCTGGACGTAGTCAGTGACCAAAATGAGTCAAATTTGTAGTCAGTCATCTATTTGATACATTTTAACGTAGTCAGTGATGTGTTTGATATTTAACCCTCAATGAATGTACAATTGGCACATCACATTTTTTACTTTTATGTGATAATCGTGTATTTTTGTTTTAAGTAAAAACTAATAAAAAATAATCGAATCGAATTTCATATTGAAAAATAAATTATACATTTAAAATTTTATGAAAAGATACATGAAATACACTTTTAAATCATGTAAAATGGAGGCAAAATGGGTGATATATTAATGATAAATGTTTGGTTATGAAATTTTAATATATATTACTATTTTAAATCTGTTTTATATGATTCAAATGTCTATTTCATATATTTTTTTGCATAAATTTCAAATATATAATTTGTTTTTCGGTCTGAAATCAATTCTATTATTTTTTTATTATTTTTTACTTAATATAATGATATCATACATAGAAAACCAAAAATACACGGTTACCACGCATAGAAAATCAAAAATACAAGGTTATCACGGATAGAAGCAAAAAATGCGATGGTACAATTGACAAAAATCAATTACACGATGGTGGCATAGATAATAGGGGAGAGCATGGGTCGGTTCGGTTCGGTTTTTAGTTAAAACCGGAACCGCATATCTTCGTTTTTAAAAATTGAAAACCGCAACCGCAACCGAACCATCGGTTTCGGTTTTAAAAAGACCGGTTCGATTTTTATCGGTTCGGTTTCGGTTATAAAACCGGATAAAATAAAAAAAAGAAAAAAAATACAATTTAGTTTCGTAATAGTCTAATTCAAATCGGAGCATTATTTATAAAAGGCCTGCTTAGCTCCGTTTTTAATAGTTACAAACCATACACATATTACAATAGTTAAATACATATAATTCAATTTTTCTAACCCAATTTAACAATGTCAGTGACTGAGAATGAATACATATACTACTTTGTTACACCTCCAACATTACCAATCTTGACTATAATGTAGTTTATATTCTATATTATATTATAGATGATTGTGAGTGACTTAAAAATATTATATTATATTATATTAAAAAATTTATATAAATTATATATATATATTTATTTATTTATTTTAATAATCGGTTCGGTTCGGTTTTAACCGGTTCGGTTTTAACCTATAACCGAAATCGGAACCGGAAGTCTCGGTTTTTAAAAATCAAAAACCGCAACCGCCGGTTCGGTTTCGGTTTCGGTTTTTTCGGTTCGGTTTTTGCCGATTTCGGTTTCAATTCAGTTTTTTGCTCACCCCTAATAGATAATATCCCTTTTATTTTTATTTTTGTTGTGTGATGGTCAAAAATATCATTTTTTTTAGAGTAAATAGCAGTTTGCATCCCTTATCTTTAGTCATTTTGTCGATTTGGTCTTAAATTTTTAATTTTGGCAAAATGCAACTCTTAACTTTATATTTTATTTCATATTTTTTTTATGCAATTAACGGTAATGACCGTCTTGAACGGAAGTTGATAGAATGGTTATAATATGAAGTGAAATTTAAAGTTAAGGGTTGTATTTTGCTAAAATTAAAAATTTAAGACCAAATTGAAAAAATGACTAAAGATAAGGAGTGCAGTATGCAACAAAATATAAAGTTAAGGGTTGCATTCTGCCAATATTAAAAATTTAAGACCAAATTGAAAAAGTGACTAAAGATATACTCTTTTTTTTTATATAAATTAACGAAAATATTGGTTTTAAAAATTTTGGTTAAAAATATTATTAAGCTAGGCATTTGACAAATAGAAATCTTTAACATGCATTTAATAAATATGCATCAAATAAAAAATAATAATTAAAAGAAGGAAAAAAGATGAAGAAATGCGTATCATACTTTCAAATATATCTATCACACCCAATTTAAATTATTATTTCTTGAAATTTCTAAATATTTTTTAAAAAATAAAAAATTAGGATACTCAAATGATAAATGTTAATCCCACCGGTATTTTTGGCCAAAATTTTGAATATTGGAATTCTTGTCACTTAATCTAAAAAAATGGTATTTTTGTCATTTTTGTTTAAATATTTTTTTGATATAATTTTAATTTTTATGATAGTAATTTAAATTTTATTTAAAATATATATGAAAATATTTTTTTATATATTCATTTGGAAGACATAAATTTATATATTTTATTTAAAGAAATATTTTGATTAAAAGATTAATATTTAAAAGTAACAATGCACATTTTGTTTTTAATATTTAATTATTTATATTTTATTTTTATTTTAGTTATTTGTTATTTTAAAAATATTTTTAGATTTTTTGTGTGTTTTAATTATAATAAATTTATAAATAATTAAATCACATAAAAGGGGATTTAAAATAAATAAATTTGTATTTAAATTAGAAGGCAATAAAATATATTATAATAATATATGATTGAGTTGCCCCTAAATAATCATTTTTCAGTTTAAAAGAGCCAAAATAATAAAATTCATAAATTTGGCCCTAAATACCCATGGGACAGGCTATCGCGTGTGTAGTGTTTCAAGACACGATATTGCATGTCCCGTATCCCTTTATCATGATTCAAGGTGTAACGTAACAGAAAGACAGAATATGTGTCTTACAGTAGCGTTTCCGGTGAGACGCATATATGAGTGGTGTAATGATGTCATCTTCAAATTTCTAGAAACGAGCAATTGAGCATCTCTCTTATTGTTGATTTGAGGCGATTTTGACGACCAATTTCTCTCTCCCTCGTTCAACCATATTCCTTTATATTTCATTGAAGTTTAAATCAATTCTTGTATGCCAAGTTTTGTATACCCAATTTAAACCCTAACTTGCATTAATCAATTCGTGTTTTGTATGCCAAGTTTTGTATACTCAATTTATTTTTACACGTATTTTAACGCGAATAAAAAATATAGCTTGACAAATTATTTTTTGAATTATTTTTTAAATAAAAAATTAAATACTAATAACAATGTAAAATAAAAGATAATATTTATTAATTATATAATAAATATTCGAAGCGGTTTCGGTTTTGTGATCTTAAAAAAAATTATAAACCAAAATTCAATCACAAAATTAGTTGGTTTGAATGGTTTTATAAATTTAAATGGTTGCATTTTATCTGAGAGACGATTTTTATCGGTTTTAAGCTGTCGGTTTTATGTTCGTCCAAGTATATATACACACCTATGGATACATGAAAATTATACACGCTCTCCTGTTTCTCTCAAGAAAAAAATTAAACACTACCTAAAATCCCCAATTTAATTACCTAGGGTTTTCAATTTCAATTCTCCATGGATAGACACCGCGGCGGCGGCGATCGCTACAGCGACTCGCGTCCCTACCGGAACTCCAGAGCCCCTCCTCCGCCGCCGCCTCGCGGCGACGATGCATATCCAAGTAAAAAGCAGCATAGCAACCAGAATCACACTAGTCATCCGGCTAATTACTTCAATTCGGGGTTTTCGAGTGGCGATCGTGACCGTGCTCGTTTACATAGTCCACCTAGGTTTAGTGGCGGTGGTGGTGGAGGGCGTGGACCGGGGTTTCGCCCTCACGGAGGCGGTGGAGGACGTGGTTTTGATCGTGAAGGACGTGGCAGTACGGTTAATTATGATCAACAGGGTTCAATTAGTGGTGGTGCGGTTCATTTTGATCAACAAGGTCCAATTACGGATGGAGGACGTCGCAATTTTGATCAACAGGGTCCAATTAGGGGTGGAGGACGTGGCAGTTTTGATCAACAGGGTCCAATTACTGGTGGAGGACGTGGCGGTGTGGGTAATTTTGATCAGCACGGTCCAATTACGGGTGGAGAACGTGGGGGTGCGGGTAATTTTGATCAACAGGGTCCAGTTACTGGCGGAGGACGTGGAGGTGCAGTTAATTTCGATCAACGGAGTCCAATTACGGGTGGAGCACATGGAGGTGCGGTTAATTTTGATCAACAGGGTCCAGTGACTGGTGGAGGGCGTGGCAGTGTGGTTGATTTTGATCAACAGGGTCCAATTACTGGCCAAAAGCGAGGGTTTCCTTTCTCCGGTCCTGCGGGTTCTCCAGGTAGCTTTTGGTTGTATGTATGGTTGTCGGTTTTTATTTGAAATTTAGTTTGAGTTATTGATTGTTTTTTGTATTGTGTTAAGAATTGAGGTAAATTGTGATTTTTATATAGTAATGAAATATGAACAAATCAGTAAAGTTTGTATTGTTTCGATGTTAAGCTTGAATGATTATTATACCACAGTTGTAGATTTTAAGTCCAAAATTTAATTTTGAGCTCCTGAGATAAATTGCAGTCTTTACATACTAATTTAAAGTGAATAAACTAGTAAAGATTCTATTGTTCTAATCTTGAATGATAATTGGGGTATATGTGTGAGGTATGTGTATATGGTTTAGGGACTTGTTTTGTATGCATTTGATTATTTGATGATATAGCTGTATTAAGAATTGAGTAATTAATTGGTTCTCCAGCTTTTCTACATCCTTTGGTATTCGTTTATTGCATGGATATTGAGATATGCCAAAGTATAAAATTTTGATTATGATTTTAGCCTATTATAAGTTACATTAGTTGCTTAATCATAGTTTTATATTCTTTGCTGTTGTTTGTGGAATTTATATAGTGGTTTGAGAAACTTAATTTAGATGGTGGTATCTTTTATTTGTTAGTATTGTTGTCAAGCTGATGTATAATGTTTTCGTAGATAATCATGACGGGGGTGCTTTCGCCAAACTCTTTGTTGGTTCTGTTCCGAGGACAGCTACTGAGGAAGAAGTAAGTTGATTGACTTGTTAAGTTGTTTTGTATGGATACAGATTTTACCCCACTCATCTGGTTTGTGATGATGTTATGTGTTTTGTTTACCGTTCAATAATTAATTTAATGACTTTATCCAAAACAACCTAATCAATTCTGCCCTGACTTTTATTCTGCCAGATACGACCGTTGTTTGACCAACATGGACGCGTTCTGGAGGTTGCTTTGATCAAGGACAAGAGAACTGGGCAACAACAAGGTATGCAAGTATACTCTACTATGAATAATGTTTTCTCTATAGGTATCTGTTTTCAGGTCCTTTGAGGGGCCAAGAGGAGCATCTTTAGCCTATGTTCCATTCCAGTTATTTTTCCAACACTTGTCGGCTTCTTGGTCTTGGCTGCGATCTATCTTGTATGTTCGTCCTCTCTACCAAGAAGGCAAAGACTAACCTTAAAAATCAAATTTTGTGTTGATTGAGAACCGGGAAGCTTTAGATGTTGCTCTCTTCAACTTGTCAACAACTGTTGTAAAGAAGTTAAGATGTTTTGCAAAGAGTATCTATAACCATTGTAGCATTCGTAATTATGACATTTTTGTGGAAGCTGTCTTTGTACAACAAGTGACACTTCAAGAGAATGCTGTTTATGTTATTAGATACGTAAAACACTGTAACAAAAAAAATAACATGGATACTTTTTGTGCCGAATGCTCTGAAATGTTCATTTGAATTGGACTAAGGAAGTGGATGCTTGAATATGATTCTGTCTATAGCATAAACATCAATTTAGTTCTATAGATGCCCTTGTCGTCAGTCCTTTTCCTTTCTTAATTTGGACGGGCAAAGTAGTCTGGGGCCCTTTAATGTGGTGTCAAATCTGGCTGTGCGATGTCGTGTTTATTGCTTCCTTGATGATTTATCCTGAATTGTACGGGGTAGATTGTTCTGAGTGTATTCTCTATTGAATTTAGTCATAAAGAAATCATTCCTTACATTTTGATAGTGGCTGCATATCTTTGTTCGTATAAGCGATGAATGTTATTTGAATTGAATCTGAATATGTTCCACTTGTTAGCTATGTATATGATCTTTTATCTTGAATTTTAGCACTTCAATTCTACTGTTGGTGTGAGAGTATATCCACAGTAATTTATGCGCTTTGTTTGCGATCACTTTCTGTCACATTAATTTCAGTATCACTGTTGGTGTGTGTTGGGACTTTAGACGATACCTCTATCTTAATTTAATTGTGCAAGTATAATATGTTGATTACTGAATAGCGGACTTGACTAGTCAATTTGAGTCGACCATTGTTAGCTAGTTGCCTATAATTCAAATTGCTATCTGTAATTTTCATTTAGAATTTTATTGATAATAATTTCTCAGGAAAGGAGTTCCTTTTCACAATTCCACCAACTCTCTCTCTCTCTCTCTCCTTACCTAATTATCTTGGGTTTCTCTCTCTATTACTTAATTAAATCTCTCATTCTTCAGAGTTCTGCGATTCTAATATTCGGTATTTAACAGTGTGTGAGTATGGAAATTAATCATGTTGGTCTTATGTTCACTTTCTATCGGATTTGTATCAGGTTCTTTGTTGAGTGTGAGGTTATGATAATTTATCTTGCTAGTTCCTTGGTTACTTTGTGTCCCAGTATATTTTTACGGTGGAGTATTCATCTTGCAAGGCAACTAAGTTCTTGATTTAGATCATAATTGAAATTTGCTGTTTTATCTAATATAAGCTGGCTGTTATTGAATTCTATTGTGGTTGGATGTAAAGTTTGTGCTGGTCCTGCTGGACCATTCTTTGTTATCAATTCACTAATACCTTCGCATGTCGTGCGCTTTGTCAATAATAGCACTCTGTGGGTTTCCTTGGTACAAATATGTTTTTTTGTTTCTTCACTGCGAAGACTGCAATTGTGCTTCATATGTTGTGATTTACAGTTCACGTGATAGTATTAAAATTATAATGGATCCATTGATGGTTTTCTTTGGTGTGTGGTGCCGCTAGATTGCTGTTTACAAGTTCAAAAAATGACAGAGCAATATACCTCTGTCTGATGGTAGTTGAATTATTTAATGTTTCATCAGTGGTCAGTTGCTTTATTTAGTATTTAGTCTGCAATATATTGCAACGCGGTTAGATAGATTGTCTTCTACATGGTTATTATCGGGCGTATTAAATTGGTTTGGTAGAGATAATTGACTTGGTTAATAGTTTCATATGTTTATTTTACTACCCAATTTAGTTCTGAATTGTGGTGTTGTATGAAATATTTAGTTTTTGAAGGCGGACTTGCTTGACTTCGATTACACATTTCTTTTCGTTATTATAAACCATTCAGTGAGATTAATACCTTCTGTAATCAGAAAGATCAGAGAGATCTTTATTATTGTTTGAATTATGTAGTTTGTAAAGCACTTGCTAAACTCAGAATACATTTCTTTTGCATATTTGTGGTTCATTACATCAGATTAGCAACTTCTGTAATTGAAAAGCGTTGTTTGATTCACTTTTCTAATTAGGTTTATTTGTGTGTATAATTATCATATTTACTTGCATATTATTGGTAAGTGGAATTTCTTTTACCAACATTTTAACAGTTGTATGTGGTTTACTGGCATGGATATTGCATTTACAGATTCTTTTAGATGAAGCCACTTCTAGTTTTCAGTCGGTGTTGATAATGTATTCTGATTTCTCTCGAAGATGAATTAGGTTTTGGTTCCTTTTATGTATCACTTAATTTTAGTTATGGTAAATATATTTTATTTTCTGCATCATTTTTGAACGTTTTTAGTTATACGTATAGATGTGTAGGTTACTCGAATAAGTGTAGTTTCCATCTCTAGGTCACCTTTGGTCCACGTGATATTGTCAGATAGTTAAAAAGTCATCATCGCTGAATGACCTGCATAATCAGTGTAAATTTTGTTGAGGTTGTGAGACATACTGTGATTGGGCAATGGGCAGTTCTCCCGTGCACTGTTTGATAGACTGCTATCTTTCTTTGTGTGGTATGTATTAGACATTTTTTTTGTCAAGTGCTGATGCAGTTATTTGTGAATACTGCAATGGCATCCAGTGACCCCTACTTGTATGGGATGACTCTTTGACATCGCGATAGGTCTACACGTTATCAGTGATACAAACCTTTTTCATACATGACAATTCTTGTGGAATATATTTGAAGCTATTTATTGTACACAGTTGTTTGTACCAAAATGGTTTATAGTTTAAGACACAGAACTAAAGTGAATGTGCATTAAAATGAGTGACGAGCAGCTATATATTCAATAGTTCTGGACTTGCTTCTATATCATATTAATTTGTTAATGTTCAGATCAATTGGCATTTGTTTTTTTGGTTGTGAATTTTATCTAATCATTGGTTAAAGTAATACATTGATCCGATTTCTTTTCCCATGTTTGTGTAAAGGGTTAAAGTCGACAGTTGTCCAGGGATCTTCTAAGGTTTAATATATGCCAATTTGGTTGCAAAGATTTGTACTTTTCCGATGGGTATTGGTGTCAATGTTATTGGAATTAGGATACAGGATACAAATCATGCGATAGTTGGCCAGTTATGGGCATTATGAAGTGTTAAGTACAAGCCATAAACAGCCAACACTAGTTGTAAGATGTGGTTGTGCTACTGTATATAATGCGCCTGTGGCTTTATAATGCTTTTATGATTGGTGGCTTTTTAGTGGTTAGTTTTGGGAATATAAATTCTTAAGACTTTGAAGAGCATATTTTGTTGTCTTAGGAGGTCGATCTCCAAAACTCCGTGAGAGAATCCCTGGGCCATTTAGATCAAAACAAGTTATTCTTATTGTTTGTTCTAGAAAATTTACATTCTTGAGATTTTGAACTTGGAAGAGAATATTTTATGGTCTTAGGAGGGTGGCCTCCAGAAGGATATCCCTAGGCCATATAAATTAAACCAATTGGCCTGTAATCAGTGCCGGACTAGCTCAAATACAGTGATTATTAATCATAGGCTGCGTCCAGGCTTCTGTATGTACCATTGTTCACTGTGGTTTTGATAAGATGCAATTAAAATAAATTTTATTTAATCTTTTTATAAGCCGTAGTACCAGTCTACTAACACTAAAATTTCATGTATATGCCAGTGTTACATCCCATTGTCTAGCTAGCCTTTGTTTTAGGGGGTTAAGAAAGCCAACTGACTTCAGATTAGCTCATTCATAGAAGCTTAAGGAGTAAGTGGTCAAGTACTATACACATCAACTTGCCTAACATTGTGGGATGTTGCCACAAAACTCAAGCAAAGTCAGAAAAGGACTAAGTCATTATGATGTCAATTAAACAACTGATATAACAGATGCAGTGATGTAGTCTTAGTAATTTTATTTTTATTTACCAATTATGGCTTGTATTCAGATTTGTCCTATAGTAGTTGCTACATATCCTATGAACACTGGTTTAAAATTTATTGAGTAACTATGTTATAGCAGGAAATGCAAACCCTTCTATGCATCTTTGCAAATTTGACCTAAATTTCTTGAATTCGGGTGTATGCAATGTTACATAACTGCACTTATATCATTCCATCATCCCCCACTATGTGGTTAGCCGTAGCTAATGAAAACTGGATACAAACTCTTGGCTCCCTGCAGGATGTTGTTTTATAAAATATGGTACTTCAGTCGAAGCGGATAGAGCTATAAGAGCGTTACATAATCAGCACACTTTACCCGGGGTATGCCACTTTTGCTTCCACGTCTATTTACTCGATTTCAGTTGATATTTAATTTTGATGTATTCATTTGTTCCAGGGTGTGGGTCCTATCCAAGTGAGATATGCTGATGGGGAGCGAGAACGCCTTGGTAATTTCTGTTACTATCAATTGTGCTGCAGTTTAATTTTAAATATACAATGTTGCTTATTTTCTTAGTACCATTCTTTATGTGCACAAGCCACAAGGTCAGTTTTCAAATATATTATTGAGGTCTTGATGGGGAATTCTCTCTCCAATTATTTATATAAAGATCATATGAAACTGTTCCAGTTGAGATTATCTGAGGATATTGTCCTGTAGGATTATGTTTTAGTTTTAGTTCATATTATTTTTGAATATTAACCTTTTATAACGAGAATTTCAAAATTCTCAATTTCATATACAACTTAAGGCTGGCCTATCTACTTGAAGGATGGAGGAAAAAAGAAACAAAAACATGATCGTTTGGATGACTTTTCTTTGCAAAAACTGTGTTACACTTATATTAGGATCCCATGATAAAATGGTATTTTCTCTTTGTTACTTTAAGAAGGGAAGGAACTTCTGTGTTTAGTATTTAACTCAGTAGTACTTTTCTTCTTTGTAACAAGAGAGCACAAGTGTTTGCATAAAATGCTGAATCGAGGCAACAAATGTATATCACCAATGAGAATTTTCCCCACCTTACTCAAAGGCACATCCATGTTAAATGCAAATGGCTATAGTGAAATATGACGATTTTGAGTTTAGCAGAGAATAACCTAATATGGCCATTCTAGACACGTGTGAGTTGTGACTGATGTTTGGAAACTAATAAAATGAACCATGGACTAGGAAAATCGCAACTGTTTTCTTTAGGGAATAGTGGAAAAACGAAATGGTCTGCTTTTAGTGATGGGGCTGAAAGCTGGAGAAGATGAAATTTATGATTGGGTTTTATATGAGTGGCTTTAATTTTTGATTTGTACTTGGCTGACCTGCTTGAGTGAATGGCTACTTCTTGACGAAATTTTCACCTTTGTACTCTGCGTTTAGAATGTTTGAGATTGCACGTTTATTTTTCGAGTATAACTTTTTTATTACAAATCTGATGTTTTTGTTGTTTGTTAGGTGCAGTTGAGTACAAATTGTTCGTTGGCTCACTGAACAAACAAGCTATAGAAAAGGAAGTTGAGGAGGCAAGTGATAAGTATATGTATTTCATAGAGACACTTTATAGTTATTAATGCCTTTACCGTGTATTATTTTCTTGCATCTGGGTAGAAGTATGGCCATTTTTCTTTCTTCTGTTAACTATTCAATGCCACTTAGGAGAAACAAGATAGGTGTAACATGTTGATGATCTATCATGACTCATGAGTTTTGTTCTTTAGTGTCATGATGCATTACTGCATATATCTATAGTTGGTTCTCCTCCAATGTATCATGTTGTGTACTTTCTTTAAAAAAAGGTTTTTGCAACCTTTTTAGTTAATGCAGAAGATATAACTGGCATACTGATAAAGTTTTATTTCTGCTACAGATATTTTCACCATATGGTCGAGTTGAAGATGTGTATCTTATGCGTGATGAAATGAAGCAGAGTCGTGGTTAGTTGAGTTGCTCTCATTTCTCAGTCATGTTTATGTTTGATATTTAATTGCATGGTTTTATTCTTGCAACTGGTGGATAATGTATTTTTCACCTAGATTTATTGCATCTTTTTTGTCGTTCTTTGCGTGCATGTCTGGTTTGTGTGTGTGAGAGTGCTAAAAGCAGAAAAATGCTTGTGGGAAAATGAATTATATCAGTATTTCTTTGATGTTATGCAAGACAAATTGATTCTGTAAAATTTTCCAGACACATGTAAATATATGAGCTCACTGTACAATCTTGGCCTATGCTTATAGGATTTAGTGAACTGATTTCTGGAGTCCTATGAGCCCAGGACACTTTTCTTCTACCATCAGCCTAAACTAAATTATGTAAATCTGTATTAGGAATGGAATGTGGTGATTGAGATTATTTAACACCTATATTTGGAATTGATTGACTTCAGATGTTTTGAGTATTTTTTTATAATATATGAAGTGCTGGCCGTTTATTTCTGGTTCCAGTTATATACATAATTTTAATATTTTTTAAGTTTTTTGAAGGATGTGGGTTCGTGAAATATTCTAGTAGAGAATCGGCAATGGCTGCGATAAATTCGCTTAGTGGAACTTATGTAATGAGAGTAAGCTTCATTATGTATTTGTTTTTCTGTTTGTTTGTTTGTCGTCGGCCCTATTTTTGCGTAATAACCTGGTTGACTTTGCATCTTAGGGTTGTGATCAGCCACTAACTGTGCGGTTTGCTGATCCCAAAAGGCCAAGACCAGGGGAATCGAGGTTGGTTTTAGATTTTATACAAATATGTTGTGAGATTTTTTAGGATGTATTTGCATAATCTTGTTTAAAGATCCGTAAACATATCGCTGTTCAAAGCTTACTAGGGGTTACTTGTCGAGTAAAACTTCTTGAAGTTTGTAATTGAATGTATTCATTAATTTGTTAAGGAACGTTCCTATACCCTTCAAAAGTATGTTGAGAGGTACAAATATTCACTTATCCAGATGGTGGTTTGGACCACATGCTGAAAAGGAAAGAGTGAAAATCGGATTCCTTAATCTGTGAAAATGTGTGACTGAGGCATCATTTGAAGATCAGAAGTTTTTTATTTGAATAAATTCTTTTGGAACCTATAGAGCTTCCATTGAGCTCCAGATAGATGAATTACTGGTTTTCAAACCCTTAATATCTTTCCCTTTTCAGAAATGCTCCTTCATATGGTGGTCCTGGTTTTGGTCCTCGGTTTCAACCACCTGCGGTTAGGTAATTCTCGCTGTCTTTGATGATTCCATAATCTTTTTTTATCTGATTGCATGGTTATAATTGCAGACTTTGCAGTCCACCTTGCTCACTAATGCTTAATCTTTCAGGCCAATGCCAAACGCGTTTGAGACTATTCACAGCCATAATCTGCCTAACACTTGGCATTCAATGAGTCCGCAGAAGCCGGCACCATCTTCTGATGCTGGGATACATACCCGGTTTCCAGCACCTTCAACACTAGTACGAAGAATCTTATATTTTTTATTCTCGTAACAATCTTTAGCATGCTTTTTTACTTGTATTGGTTGATCTCCCTTCTTAATGTTCTTTAAAATACTTTGAATTATGAGTTTAACAGACTCAGTGGCTATTCTTTCTGGTTTAGAACTATTGGATTGAAACATTGCCCGGAAATTGTGTTAATAGCCGATTTTTGTAACAAATAATTAGATTGGTAATAAATAGTAACACTACCAAAGTAAGTGATATCAGAACTTCAGTACTCTGCAAAATAAGTCAAAAGCTCAGATGTCCCTAGGTTTGGTCAGGTTGGTATGTGATATAATCTTTCACATAGCTGCACTGGTTAGTCGATCTTGAAGACACTTGATGCTGGCTGCAGTCTATATGATTAGGGTGTACAGCCTTCCCATTCAGTTATCTGTATCTGCTTAAATGATGCCATAATTGTTCAAGCTCGAAAACAATAATGATAAATAAAAAGGCTTTGAAATCCTATGTTCTTTTATTAGTAATTCAGTTCCTCTTTAAATGTTGCTTTAGACTTCCTATTAGATTTACATATTTAGTGTTGTACTTATCTAAGTTCAATGACCTGTCCAAAAATTACCCTATTATTTACTTCTCT
Organism: Oenanthe sinensis; assembly: GCA_028671895.1. Classification (NCBI taxonomy): domain Eukaryota; kingdom Viridiplantae; phylum Streptophyta; class Magnoliopsida; order Apiales; family Apiaceae; genus Oenanthe; species Oenanthe sinensis. The sequence continues at coordinate 25,556,537 of CM053809.1, forward strand.
TTTGTTTCTAATTCACTTTGAGGTTTCAAATGTAATAAATCACAGTTAGTTGTAAATTGAGTGTAAGAATTACACTTGTTGGTGGTAAAATTGCTGTACGCAGACCCATAGGGAGTAATAGCTACAGAGTGTTTTTTTTTAGTTTAATCAGTAAGGATTAGTTATGGTAGAAGTTGAATAGATGTTGGGCAGTACTATAAGGTATTTCATAAGTTGTGGTATTTTGTAGGTCAAACACTTTGAGAAGTACATTGAATTGTGTCATGTGAGTTTAATTTCCTTTGAGAAGTACATTGAATTGTGTCATGTGAGTTTAATTTTGAGTGTTTTTTAATTTGTGTCGCAAAAATGTTGCTTGCAAATATGTACTTCGTCATCTAATAACATCCATATCGAACCGTTGATACTGTGGTGACTACCTAATAGTTATTGAGCTTCTGGACCTATATGTTGTTAGGTGTGGCTTGTAAAATAATCTGTGAGATATTGGCTTTTGACTTTAGTACAAAAGTTTGATTTTGAATTCTTTTATATCGTTGTGGGCTTGTAGCCAACTTGACAACATCAATCATAATTCTGTTGACTTTCCTACACAAGATAACTGTTGTCAATGTTGTTGTGAATATTTTAGGGTGGTTTTTCCGCTGGCGGCTTAAGTGGCTCTGCAGAAGGCCCTCCCCCTGTATTTCCAGCTTCATCATTATCGACGCTGCCACAGGTATTTATTCACTTAGATTCTACTTTTCTTGTTCTCTCACTGCATAAAGTACTAGCGCACTTTCCTTCTTTTTTTAAATCCCTGATATCTTTAAAGAATTATAACCAGTCAAATCCGCAAGTCCCATCTTTTAGCCAGCAAATATCACCGCAACAACACCAGCCATATCAGTCATCACAGCAGTACCCATCTTCTATGCAGTCACAATCATCAGGATCCTACTCTCAGAAACAAATCTCTGTTGCACAACCTCCACAATCCATTCAATTACGAGCACAAACTCCTTATAGTCAGACATTTTCATCTCAAAAGCTGCCTGGTGTAAATGGACAGCTACCTGTTTCACAATCTCAGAACCAGCAGAGTCGCTCACCTGCTGCAGCACAAACCCCGTCAAATGTTAATTTACCGGCACACCCTCTCTCTGGTATGGCAAATCAACAACAGTCAAATCCTCAGCAGCAATTTCCTCAGCCTCTTCACCAGTCACCTTCTCAGTTAACAGCACAGATGCTGTCGCAGCAGACACAAGCTCTGCAGGCAAGGCTTCAATCATCACAACAAGCATTCTCACAGATCCAGCAACAGCTGCAGATGATGCAACCATCAAATCCTAGTTTTACGATGCAGCAAGGTCCAAAAGCTAGTTCTCAGCAGGTAACACGGATTAAGTTTATAGTTACTGGATAATAACCTATCTTATGTTTTCGAACTACTGATGTATTTGCAAGTTGTTTAATAATTTTCTGGCGATCTCCCCCTATGGAATCTTATATCTACTCTATTACATATTAAGCTGCCATATGATTAAACTCCACCTCAAGTTCGTTTCATTTCCACTAAATGTTGATATGATAAATAGGGATGTAGTTCTTTTCTAATATATCTCCCGCTGAAAACTATATTCCTGCAGGCCTCATGGGCTGCAATGACTCCACAGACAAGTGCCAGCAGTAAGGTTGTTCCTCCGGTTACAGACGGACCTTCGGCTGCAACCACAGCTTCAGTTATTCCTGAAATGACACATGTAGCGGTTCCTTTGAAATGTAACTGGACAGAACATACCTCTCCTGAAGGATTCAAATATTACTACAATAGTACAACCGGTGAAAGCAAAGTAAATTTCTTGCTATTTAAAAAAGTTCCAGCTTCGGTGCTTCTCCCACTGTATATGTTATAATAATTAACTATGTAATATGAATGTTGACATGAAATTGCAGTGGGAAAAGCCAGAGGAGCTGTCATCATTTGAAAAACAGCAGTCACAACAACTACAGAAAACTTCAGCTCAACAGCCTCAAAGTCAGTTTCAACCCCAAGGTCTGTCTACGCAGCAAGTTCCTCCAAACCCTCAAAGTCAATTCCAGATACAACTTCAACCCCAGCTTCGTTACCCACAACAGTTGCAACAAACCTCTCAATCTTCATCAGTGAGTTCTTTTCAACAAAATTTATTTATTTATTTTTGTTTATTTATTTATTTGCTAAATTTTCCAACAAAATTTAGATGTATGCTTCTTGAAATATTTTTACTTACCCATTTTATTTTGAAATATTCAGTACCAGGCTCCTGGATATGCAGGTCACCAAGGTACTCAGGTATGCCACTGTTTTATATATATTTATAACCCAAGTTATATGTGAAACTGGTAAAAACTGTTTGCAGTAACAGACAATGCATCACACAAGGGGGCATTATTTATTAAATTGGATTAGTGAATAGGATTTTGAATTTGCAAAGAGTCACCAGTCATACTCAACTAAATGATGATATGTTTAATAAATGTTTCTTTGAATCATTTTACCTGGGCCCGTAGTTCCAAATGTTGGTGTGTCATGTCAATATGCTACTGTTCCACTCCTATGCTACTTATTTTTTGTCTGAAGTGTTACAGGATATGTTTATGGATTAAACCTTGTAATTGATTTTATGAATCAAATTAATTAAAGCCACATTTTTCTTTTTGGTTTTGACCTCACCCAATTTTTTTTGCACCATAGGATCTAGCCTATAAACAATCACCGGCAGTGGCTAGCTCAGTAAATGATCCCTCACGATTCCAGCAGGTATGTGTCAATGTGTTCTTGAATGACCTTTTACTTGTTCCTTTGATTGCTTTATCATTATGTATCTCCTTTGCCACAGGGACTTCAGGGTGCTCAGGAATGGATGTGGAAGAATAAGCCTACAGGTTCTGAATTTGGAATTCTTTTCATCACACTTTACATTCATCAACTGTTTATACTGTTTTTTCAAGGCTAAGCAAAATCATATGTTCTACTTGTCTGCAGGTGCCTGAGTCTGAGATTGAATATATGCAGAATTGTCTCATCATATATGCCGAGTTTGAGGTGGTTTTGCCTTAGGTGAGACAGGACGGGAGAGCGTAAGAAAAATGCTCGAGACTTGATTATGGAGTAAATGGACCAAAGGGTTGTTCTCTATCGGTTTCTTTCCATGTTTTATGGTTTATTGTCCCCTGAAGTGCCTATGTGCCTTCTCTAACTCCTCTAACTCTGTAACATTTAGACTAGTTTCCAGTATTAGATCTAATCTAAGTTTTTTTCTTCTTTATATCATTTCAAGATCTGCATGATCAAAATCGATAAGAGCCTTTTTACATTTTTGGAGGGAAATTTCAACGAGCAGGTTATAATGTTATTTACATTTAGTCTTGCCATTTCCATTCAGTCACTTGAAATATTTATTTAGCAATAGCTGATGAAGTGGTTTTTTTTTGTAATACATTTTCTTTCAAGCTTTTAGCCGGGAGTGTGTTCATCTGGCCGTTTCTATTACTAAAATTTTCTTGTAATCACTTTTGGGCAACTAGTCAATTGCTCATGTCATGTATAGGCTAGATTAAGTTGAGCATTGTAAGTACAATAGTCATTCTAAATTTCATTATGGGGTGCGTAAACAACAGTTTTTTTCTGAAAACTTAGTAAAAAGTTTGGTTAATTTTAAAAGTTCTTTTTTTTGAAAAAATGTTTTTGTCTAAAAACTGACGGAGAAAGCAGAAACAGTTGTTTTTTAACTTTTGCAAGAATTAAATACACGTTTCACTAGCAAAAAATATTATTTTTTTATATTATATCTCAAAACATATACATAGCATAAAAAGATATCAAACAAATTATGAAAAAATTATTTGATTTTTCTAATAACAAATTTTTAACCAGCACTTTTTCTTATAACACAACAATTTTAAATAACAATTACAAACGCAACCTATCTGGATTGCAGAATTTGTCATTTAGATGTGACTTTGCGTTTGAGCTTCGACAATACACATATATTTCGTTTTGGGCTGGGTTTCTTTTATTCCAGAAACCTAACACGTGCATACTACTTGTATAAACAGATTTGTGCACAAATATATTGAAATGAAAATGCATTACAAAACTGTGTACAAGGTAATTTGTGTATTTTTTTAGGAATTTTTACGTTAAGATAGTTGAAAAATTAGTCACTACTTGCAAGAAAAAATTTAATTTGAAACTTTGAAGTCTCTAATTTCTTGATTAATATGGCTTGATTGATTATTATATATAATAATACGTAATTTAACGATTGAGAAATAGATTAAAAAAATTTAAATATTAATTAATTAGTTCAAGCACAAGGCTTAATTTATATTTTAGAGTAGATAATTCGGCGACCGACAAAACACACAATAATATTACTAGTGGTGAATATTGAATAATATGATAGAATCATATAAGCGTATGAAACCTAGCTATACTGCCTAATAATATTATATCTTTCCCCACTATTATTTGTTTTTCAAGTGGAACTACTATTTCAGAAAAAGATGGCTTCCAAATGTATTTGGCTAATTCGAGTAATTTAACTCTCATTTCATACGTATCTGCTTTTGACTAATCAGTTTAAGGTCGTTAAGCAGCAGCTAATTATTGTATTCTTTGTTTCCTTCCCAATTATCCTTATCTTTAAATAAATGAAAACGATTAATCACATTAACCAAATCGGAAGAAATGGTCTCCTAACCTTTAAAATTAAATGCGTAATCATAAATAATTCCTTTTTTCGGCTACAATACATGACTTTTATTCTTATTTAGTTTGGATATGAACATATATTCATTTATACATAAATCTGGTTTTATAGGCTTATAGTTAATGTTCTGAAACTAGTAAAACAAGATAACAAATTTTCCTTTATATATCTTATTTTCATTCGAACATAAAATATACAGAGTCGTAATATAAGGTTTAAAACACATTCGACTATTTGTAAAAGGTAAAACTGTTTATAATTCTAAAAAATTTAAAATGCGTATTTCAGTTATGAGATTAATTTTCCTGAGATTATCTTAGGTAACTTTTCTGATATTAAAAAAAATATCATATAAATACACGAGGGTATTATTATAATTACATATAATCGTATACAATTACAAAAATACATACACTAAAAGACACTAGTACATTGGGTAATTTTTCAGAGATAATCTCAGGAACTTTATTCTCTTCCGTTATTTATTTTATTTTCTGCACTTTAACATCATAAAAGTGTATATTATTAATTTTAAAGAAAAAATATAGTATTTTCAAAAAATTTCATGTTCAAATTAATACTAACTTCAAAGTACGTACTGTCAATAACCGAAAATCGATATATACAATGTAAAAATACTGAAAACTATATTTGGTCCGGATAGAGTCTTTCGATTCAAGACCAGATGGATCGAATATATTTGGTCCGGTCTCCAATGCATAATTAAAAAAGTTTGGTTTTCAATCCATACATTCGCTGATGCACAACTAAAAAAATTAGGTTTTTAATCCACATATTTAAAAAAATTCGATATTTATTTCAACTCGAGTCGATCCAATTCAAATTTCCAAACAGTTATAATGTTTGATTAAATCATATAGCTAGTAACAATTTCTTTTATAGATGCCAAAACTAGAAGATATCTATTATCAGCATTCTGATATTTCAGAGATCACAAGTATGTATTCCAATTAGCTGGAAAGCTTGAGATAGAATATCTGACAGTATTCCAAGTATATGATACTACCTTTTTAATCCAAGATCAAAAATATATATTATACATATATTATATAGCTGCTCCCATTAGTAATATATATATATATATGATAATACCTTTTTAATACAAGATCAAATTGTATCCCATCACTTATAAATTATCCAGCTGTTTCGATTAGAGAAAAATGAGAAAGTTCCATGTTACATAAGATTAATTTTATATCCAGTTGTTTCGATTAGTATACAATTTGAAAAATGAAAAAGCTAATCTTCAATTTTTTTTCTTTTCATTCCTACATTCGGGAATTCAGTATTAATAAATAAGATTAAAAAATAAAAATGTTGGGCCAATTATAATCTTGTATTGTATATTGGTTAATTGTTTAAAAGATACCACTTTATTTGGGTCACAATAACCACTCCTAGAAGAATAATAGCAATACCATGATCACATTATTAATCGACCAAAAATTGGTGTTTTTCTTTCTCATTTCATTATTCCTTCATTAATTAAATTGCTATTATTCTTCTAGGAGTGGTTATTGTGACCCAAATAAAGTGGTATCTTTTAAACAATTAACCAATATACAATACAAGATTATAATTGGCCCAACATTTTTATTTTTTAATCTTATTTATTAATACTGAATTCCCGAATGTAGGAATGAAAAGAAAAAAAATTGAAGATTAGCTTTTTTTCCTTCTATTTTTTTCAAAAATGGAAAAATATAGAGGATAAATATATAAAAAAATTCTTTCCAATTCTTCAATTTTCTTTTTCATTTTTTTCAAAAAAAATCCTTGAGAAACAACTGTAGAAATAAAATTAATCTTTAGCTTTTTTTCTTTCTTTCAGAAAAAGAATCTGGAACATAATATAAATTTATAACACTAAAGAAAATAAGGATATATTCCCATGATATTAAATTTGAGATCAAATTAAATTTAAAAATAATAAATTCAAATTGACTGCTTCAATAAAATCTATTCTCAGTCAAATTAATTAAAGCAGTACAATTTAATTCAACTATCAATTTTTTCAATTGTTCCCGTCTAGCTAAGTGGACCATGTCAAGAAAAGTAAAATTGACCGGTCAAATAACAAGCAATTTAATCAATTTTTTTATAATGTATGAATTATTCGTTTGTTTTATAATTAGTTGCTTATGTTTTAACTATTTGATTATTCTAAAAGAAAACTGTTAGTCGAGCTATTTACATATATATCCCAACCAAGCTTACTATCAATGATCGATTATAATTCGGCCTAGTATATAATTAACTTCATGAAAATTCATGATAGGTAGTAAAATGTACAGAATCATATAGTATATATGAGACCGAATCGAAAAATCACTAGTATACGTGAGTATATGATAACTGCAGGCATGTTCATAGCTAGGTAGCCATTAATATGCTGATAATGGCATATATGTACTAAATACGGAATGAGTAATCTTTTATAAAGTCACTGGGAAATCATCTAAGTACTATGGAGTGTGTGTGTGCGTGTGTGTGTGTGTGTGAGGGTGCAACCCTCACCAACACACACACACACACAAAATCATGGGGCATTGTGGTCTCCCAAGGATGGGATAAAGTAAAGAAGTTGCGCTTGCAATGTCGATTCTCAATTCATATATAAAAGCTATGACAAGAAATCATAAGTAGAAAGCACACTCTAGCTAGTGATCAAGTAGTATAGTACCCCCAAGCTTTTCTAGCTACCAAATTAAAGACAGTGTAACATGGACAATCATGTCATTTCAGTTCCAGTTTGACGTAAAGATTGTATGTATCTTCCAGAAATTCTCATACCAACCTTTTCAACTCGACCAGAAGTTTAGTTGGGATCCTAATCACAATGTTCAATATCATCAAGAATTTAGCTGAAACAAGTAAGTACTAGTAAACACGCCATTTGTTTATATTTGATGAAACGGGAAATTAAATCACAAGGAAAACCAAGATATAGAAAACCTAGTCTACATCTCTACTAGATACTACATCTCTCTCTCTCTCTCTCTCTCTCTCTCCCTCTTTCCCTATCTCTCTCTCCCTCCCTGTCTCCCTCTCTCTCTCTCTCACTCCCTCTCTCAAAATACATGCTTTTTCCTGATCAGATCAAACTAAACCTGTATGAGCTGAATGCAAAACACATTTTAATAAACAAAAACATGCAATTCGATCACCAGTTGAATAGCTGATCAAACTCTCTCCAAAAGTAAGATAAAAGACAAATACATATACACACACGTATGTATTACTAAACTTTGTAATATGCACTAAAAGGTCAGGTTAACTCGCAAAGAAACATGCCACCTGACGCCAGATGGTGCATCACGTACCAAAGGGTTGTTAAGATTAAGATAAGAAAGTTCTTAATTAGAAACCGTAAATTGTAAGGAATTTTCAACGACTAGAATATCACTCTACCTCAGTTAAAAATCAAATTTACCATGAAGATACCGAACTCATGATTTGTATAGCTTAACGCCGTGATTTGGATGCAAATTACTAGTGATTTGTGTGACTCCTTGTATTCAAATCGTAAGTTTTGATTTGCATCTAAATTATGCAAATTAAAAGTTCTTATTTAGTACTGCTCATTCTAACATTGTTTTTCCATCGAGTACGAGCCACTATAGATATATTGAGCTAAGCTAATTTAATTTGTGGCTTGCTTTTGTAAATATGTTACTAGGCTAGCTTTGAAGTGAAAATAATTAATGTACTCTCTCTCTATATATATAGCTATAATTAGTCAAGCCATCATTCAGCTAGAGTAAAAAGGTAAATCAAATAGCTATATATCTTAAGCATAAGCGTGACAATGATCAAATGCGCTTATAATAAATAACTAAATTACTCAGACCATGATTACAAAAATTTAACGCAAGGAACGATTAATAATCATGATCATAAGATATATATATATATATATATATATATCATAGTTTTTTTTAACTCTTATTGATTGGGTGAATATTGGGCTCACTCAGCTCTAAATTAAGAAGGAAACAACACAACTCCAAAAACACCCAAAAATTATGAGCACAACTTGCTCAATGGCAGAATATATACAAACCCTAACCCTAAATATTCTTGCCAACGCACTCCATTGATATATGATATTAAAGCACATGTATGAATGCTCCAACCTCACATATTGTACTGAGCGTATATATATCACACAATAAGAATAAGAATGATAAATGGAGACAAAAGTAGAGGCCGGCCAGAAGGATTTTACAAGTAGACATACGTACATAAACCCAAAAATCTCCATTAATATAAATTTGATCATCTTATGAAATACAATAAAAGAATAACATTAATTCATAAGTAAAAAAATAAAAGAAACAACAGTATCACAAGTATGTCCATGTAAATTAAAGAGAAAGGAGCCTAGAAGTCATACATATCACCGAAAATTAATCCAAGCTAGAGGGGTTCCTAGATAAAGGTTAACTGCAAGAGTTAAATAATTAGAATTAAGGCAGTTAACCTCAGGATCAGTCAGTAGTGCTAACAGAACATACATACCATTAATAATAGCATATGCACTTGTCATTTTTGATTATCCTCTTTTTTCTCCAATTGCATTTGTGATGGAGCCACCATGTCTTGAAGGAGTCCTTGATCTCGAAACATAGTTGCCTGCTGGTTCGGAGTATATGGCAAAAGATCACGCCTGTCTGGAAGTATACGGTTGGAAAATGAACCCGAATCAATATTAGTAGCATTAGCAGTAATAGCAGTATTAGTAACTCCAAAGTTGTAAGAAGACAATGATGGATTATTATTGTACAAGCCATAATTAGTTGGTCGAAGCTGCTGTTGATATCCAAGTAGCTGTTCAGTAGTAGTATAATGCGAGTTAATATCACTAATTACACCACAAGTAGTGCCGCCACCACCACCACCACCAGAAATGCCAATGCCAATGCCAATGCCACCACCGGCATCAATGGCACGACTACCAATGTTACCACTGCCCATGGCACCAACATTATTATAAGCAGCAACACTCATGCCATCACTAATGCTGTCAGCAATGCCACCGCTAAAACTACTACCAATGCCACTACTCATCAAGCTCCCACCAATGCCGCCACCACCAATACCACCACGAAAAGCGAAAGTGTCCGGGAATATTCCGATGCTTCCACGTGGCGCATTCACGGGGCAAATATGAGTGTGAGTACCTTCATAAGTGGTGACAACTATGGTAGGATCCTCTGATGACCTTTCCACTCTTTTCTTTACACCACATCCTGCACTAGTGCAACGATAGTAGTTCCTGTACAATATATCAACACAAACATTAATTACTTGCATGACCCACAAAAGATCTAGCCTAAATCTTTCTTAACCATCGATTATCTTAATAATCATCAAACAAAATCTAACCCAAATCATATATTATTATAAATATCGAGCTTCCAACAATATTTAATTTGAAATATATTTAATTTCACCTTGGAAAAGGGCTGTTCTTGACAGCTTTTTGGCCGTACTTCCTCCATCTATACCCATCATCCAAGTTATCTATATCACTCTTTGTCATGAACGCAAATCTTGGCTCTCTTAGCTTTTTCGCCTTTTTCTTTCTCGGTTCAGTTCTGCAAATAAATTAAGATACCCGGAGACAAATTAGTAATTAGCATTCATTAATTAAATGATTAAAGACCCACATACTGATCATCTACTTTTGTTTACTCAACTAAAATTAATTAAGAGCCATTATTAATTGTATCAGATCATAATTAACTAACAGTTACCCCATTAATTAAATCTAACAACAACAAAAAAAACTTACAGTCTTTTGTTCTTTTGTACTTGAGGTTTGTGCTCTTCATCATCTTCACCAGTTTTATTACTGATCTGATCCTCAGTTACCGCTTCATTTGATGACGAAGAAATCGAAGAAGAATTATTAGGAGTGACGTGAGTATGAGCCATCTCCGATGAGTCCCCCACAGCCGCAGCAGCATAAGTAATCGATGGCTTCTGCGGCTGTGGGGGCATAATAGGTGGAGCACCAAGTAGATCAAAAATTGATGTTGTTGGAGGAAAATAATAATTTTGAGTCCTTAACATTTCCATGTAATCGTATTTTTCTCCATCATCTTCGCACGGCATGTCGAATATATTTGTTGATGATGATGGTGGTGGTGGATAACTAACCGGAGTTGATGAGGATGAAGATGGATTAATAATATTCTGATGATCACTCATGTTTGTAATCTCTTGGTTCTTCTTCTCCATTTGATAGACAGAGATAGTTGTGTTTTCAAAAGCTTAGATTCTTTTTTATCTCAAGGTCTTCATTTTTCTAACAACTGTAGCTTTTATGAAAAAGTGTACCGATAATAAAATAAATAAACATCGAAAGTGTGTATAAATAAAAAAAGTGTATGTATGTTTAGATGTAGGGATGAGAAGAGAGATTTATTTGTTTGGGCTTTTGGTTATATAATAAAAGTGCGTGTCAATAGAAAAGAGAAGCTACGAAGTTAATTTGGTGGAAATGACCGGCGAATACCGGTGACAGGTGTACGGAAATCATGTCTAAGATAAACAGTAATAGTTAATGAGAAAAAGTGGGCCACCGTCATGTGTGGGTCCGTTTAACAGTTGATGAATTTTCTTACGCGGGGTTGTTGACCGGGAACCGGCTTGTGTGAACGGGTTTCCGGTTTCACGTGGGCATGCACCAAGTTAAAAAATGTAACCTTTCGGGATGTGAATTTTCTTATGCCGGTTTACCACCTAACTGTTAGATGTAAATTAGTTACATAAATAATTGATATAATAAATAATATATATATATATATATTTGATTAGATACGAGAAATGACATGGACTTTGTTTTAGAATGAGGGGAGTAGTCAACTTGGTAAGTTTTATTCAGTTCAATTTCTTCCTCTTCATTTACTATAATTTATATGTTTTTTTACTTGATTCAATTTTATGGTACAAACCAACCAAAAATTACATATAAAATTGATATTTAGAAGTGTACGATGAATACCAAATACACATATAATTTATTACCAAAAGTTTGGACCAATTTTTTGATAGCTAGAAGAAAAAAATTTAAAATGATCATTGATGACGAGTGAATTGAAGAAAAGGGGTTGCAGAACCATAATTTACATTTATATTGTATACAATGCTGACGCAAATACTCTGTAACATTTTTTATATATTTAATGCTCTCTCCGATTTAAAATATAAATCATTTGATTTTTTGACACATTCGATAATTCATAAAAAGAAAATTTTAAAATAATAATTTTAATTATATAATTAAAATATTTTAAAATGTATGTTAAAAAGTTAAACTATATACATTTTAAAACGAGAGGAGTACTGACTAACGGTAAATGTGAAAAATCAAACAGAGATATATTAAAATCTAAGAAAAGTATATGTAATCTGTCAAAAGTATATTAGATATGGTGACACTAATTTATGAGTGTACAACTTTTAGAAAGTCCTGGTTGAACAAATCTCCAACATGTATTTGCATCTAGTTTTTTTTCCAAGTATATTTGCATCTAGTATTACTATCCTGCTGTCTGACTTTTCAAGTAGTAATTTTAATTTTATACGAGTACAGTAGTTTGTTTGCTGAAATTTTTTCGGTTTTAATTTACATGAGAACTCATTCTAAGGGCTAAAAACGGATCCGATGAGTAATTTGGGTTCGTGCAAATTTGGATTTGATTCCTTATAAAAGAATATAATTCATATTTGTATATAAAAAAGTGAATTTTATTTTATAATTTGAATTAATACTGAGTCAATCTTACCACTCTAATATTCGATAATATTTATTTTGAGTAATTCAAATACATATTTATTATATGCAATCGACTCGAATTTGTAAGTTATATATATTATTATATATAATATTTATATTAAAATAATACTCTATAAAATTATCATATTTTGTTTTTCGTGAAACAATTATTCGAATATTCTTAATTTTATAAAATTACTATATTCAAATTTTAAATATACTAAAACGAATAATTCAGTATCTATTTGAGTCGAGCTAATCAAATACGAATAGTGATATTCGAATTCGAGTCAAATCTAAATAAAATAATAAAAATTATTTAAATTCGTATCAAATATGAACGAATAATTATAAATTTAAATCAAATTTAATTATACAAAATATTCGTTCTTATTCTTCTCGATTTCACACCCATTCAATATCCATAAGAATGGACCATTCCTCCATATATCTTATACTTTTATCTATATTCATTGTATACGTCTCTGCATCGTCATCTATAAGCATAAATGCATGATACACAAAAATATCAATCATAAGATATAAAGCAATTAATTGGATTGATTGATGTCAGCTCGTGTTTATCTATCTTTACTAAAATTGTTGGATTACATCATTCTCAGCTACTCAACTCATACAACGCTTCCCGTTGGCCATTTCGTGATCCTATGGTACCTGATATGGGTTTGTCTCTAAAAAAGATTTTGTTATATTTTAGTTGTTAATTTTTTTATAAAAGCATTAAATTGCTGCATTTTTTGAATTAAAAATAAAAAGTAATTTAATACACCTTAGAATATTATTTTTTAGATCTCGCTACTATGTGTATTTTGTTGAATGATTTAAGTGATCGATTGGAGAAATGAATACGGATTGCCATAGGTCCCTTGAACCTTCTCCACTCCATTACATGGTAATAGTTACATAAGTTGTACTTTGTTCATGATTATAGTTACATGGTTCCAGAGTGAAGTGTACTGATTGATAATGATGAGTGTTTGAGTTGTTATAATTTTGATAAGACTTGCCCTTTTATTCATTTGTTATTGTCTCACCTATTCTCAGGACTGGTTAATTAGGGTGTTATTAAGTGCATATTTATTCTTTAAACAATATGCTATTATTAATTTCTTTTATTTGATTAAAATAAGCCCAACATAACATATCCCTTAATTTTGATGCATGCTAACCGGGGGAATGACATTGTCCCAAGTCAACCCCTTTAATGTGGTGTAACCGTTGAACTAAACATAAGATCACAAACCAACATTTATTTTAAATGAAAGGATCCGGGACCTGACAGATATTATATTTATATTATATCATGCATATTTTATACTCCGTATTTAAGTATTACAGTTTCAAATTAACGGTCTTTTTGAGTTAAAACCAACTTTGACTGCGATTTATTTATGAATATAAAAACGGAGTATTTAGATTTAGGTTTCTGTATCATATTTCTATTTTATTTTATCAAACTAGTGGGAAAAAATCGCGATTCACGGCGGACTCATAATAAATTTTAATTTTATTAATTTTTCCCCATAAAGTTACATTACTGATGATTGAACTGCATATGATAAAATTTGATATAACAAAATTATATTAAACCAAAATAGTAGTATTAAATTTATAAATATTATAAAATCAAATAATAATTTCAAAATATATATGTGTATTATAATTCACAACTTACTAATTTGTTATAATTCTGATATCTCTTTTTTTCCCATCTGCCACTCTTTTTCCAACTTTTTTGGAGTCGTTGTACGTAGAAACATCATTTTAAACTCACATGATAGTGGTTTATATCTACCGATACTTGCAACTACTTTTATGTTTTTAATGCTATATAAAGATTCTTCTTTCAAAATATGTTTGAATCGAAAAAGTAGATGTTTTTGAATCGTTATGTGGATAATATTTTCCTATCATAAATTAAAGTATCAAAAAATCAGTACAAATGCATAATTATAATAAATTAATAAATAACACAATTTTATTAACTTTCTCATCAATTAAAATCATGTCAAGACTAAATTGATCACATATTTGTGTATCGATTGCATCCAACATCCAGCATACTCTCACTTTTATCATCCAATCGTCTCTATTATTATTTAAATCATTCAAGAGAGTGTAATCCATGATGTATTAGACGTTGAATGTAAATATGTCTGTGATAAATTTGTTGTGATTTATTTTTTGATACTTGATCTTTAATTTATACTAGCTTATATCCCGTGCGATGCACGGATGATTTTTTTTAGTTTTTTAATATTTTATTTTAATATTTTTTAATGATTTGAATTTATTTGTATTTGTATAATAATAATTTAAATTTTATTTAATATTATATGTATATGTTTTTATATAATTTATTTGAATTTATATTTTAATAGGATAATTTTTGTTTGTTTTGTATAGAGATGTATTTCACTTAGGAGATTAATGTTTGATATTTTAGTTAGAAGATTAATATGAGATTGTATTTTAGTTAGAAGATTAATATTTTAAAATTAGGCCCAATAATTAATCAATTATCCGGCCCAAATATCGACCGTCTACCAAACTTTCAATGTTATCATAAATTTTAATGATATATTAAATTAAAATTATAGGATAAACTTTAATGATATATTAAATAAAAATTATAGGATAAGTGAGATTCGTAAAATAAAAAATATAGAATATAATTTAAATATAATATTATCATATTAATGGAATTATATTCTTACATAAAAGTAATGTTTATATTCTTTAGAATTATAATGTTTATGAGTTGTTTACATAAAAGGAGGACTACTGGTGTTAGAATTGTATATATGATTATATTCTTTTAAAAGTATATTTTATTAAAATTCAAGGGTTAAGATTGTTTCTATGGTTCACTTAAAATTGGACGGTCAAGATTTTTTCTATGGTTCAACCCAGTACCATACCGACGACCAAAACTTTTAATCTTTCGACTTTAATAATATAGTATAGATAGTATAGATAAATGATGGTCTATTATTTTTTAGATGGAAACATATTCAATTTAGGTAAAATAATAAATTAACTTTTTTATTATAGACAACGTCTTTTTGAAAAATCAAAATAGTTTCAATTTTTAATAATTATTGTATTTTCTAAAATTTCTAATTACCTTATGTATAATAATGTCTTTTCTAAAATTTTGAAACTTATTTTATGAATAATAATAATGTACTTGAATTGATGATAAATTTTAGGAAAATATAACGTAACTTAGATTTTTCATAATTTGGAGAAAGTTTATGAGAATATAAGGTAACTTGGATTTTTTTTATAATTTTTAATATCTACTAATTAAAAAATTTGAGAAAATTAAAAAAATACATGAGAACGATTTGGGAGCGTCACCTAATCGTTTCCGTCTTCTCCTTTATATATATATATATATATATATATATATATATATATATATATATATATATATATATATATATTGTAACATCCCGCGTCGAATAAATAAAGTGTATTTGGGCCCCTTATAAGGACAAGTCAATAACTAATGTATATCTAAAATTGCTAGCTTTTTATGGGCTGACCTGTGGTGGGTTGTTGGGCCTGGTATGCATTCAGTTATAGGCTTGGGTTGTTATAAATGGTATCAGAGCCTTGCCCGGCCGGAAGTGTTAAGGCACTGCCCGGGTTCCACAAGTTTGTCCATGGGCTCGACGAGGACGTCGACCCAATAAGGTGGGGTGTTTGTAACATCCCACATCGAATAAATAAAATGTATTTGGGCCCTTTATAAGGACAAATCAATAACTAATGTATACTTAAAATTGCTAGCTTTTTATGGGCTGACCTGTGGTGGGTTGTTGGGCCTGGTATGCATTCAGTTATGGGCTTGGGTTGTTATATATATATATATATATATATATATATATATATATATATATATATATATATATATATATATATTGATAATTTAGTACTTACTATAAATATGTTGTAATATATGTTTGTTCATTTTTATAAAAATTATACTATATAAATTCTAAAATTATTTTAAAATGTCAAATATTATGTTTTAATTCGATATATATCTATGCATACAGAAACCATTCAACTAGATATTTTGCATCTGATTTAAGAATAATTTTAAAAATCTAATATCTTTTTAAAAAAAATACTAATTTGAAGGAGAAAAAACCCAAACCGATCCTATGGGGAGACCCTTTCAATATATAAAATTAATTTTTTTTAATTAAATAATTTATCATAGAACCTAAAAGAAAGATAGTACTTTGGGTCAACTATTGTGAATAGAGGACTAGGTGGTCGGAATAAACATAAATTTGATCCATGATACACGGTCCAGGTCGATATTGTAAGTTTGTAAATTGTAAGCATGTCGGAATAGGTAACACACTTTGTCCATTGGGAGGCATTACTAGGCTGCTTGTTCTACAAGTCTACAACTAACCTTGTGATGTAATCAAGTACTGCCCGTTTTTATATACACCGACAGCATGAAGAGTTGTACGAAATTTCGATTTTATAAATATTTAAAGTTGAGCGTTTTATTTTATTTATATATTTTGAGGAAAAAATTTACAGACAAAACTTAAATGTGTCTCTTTTCTGTGTGTGTATATATCGGGTTAGCCTCAAATGAGAACTAATTCTTTGAATAACTAGTATGTTCTGTACTTTCATAACACGTGTTATGTAAACATTTTTTTCGTAATTTTTTTCTCCAAATACATAATTTAGTCTTTTAGTTGTGTTTTTATTTACAGAACACATGTGTTATTCATGAAAAATGTGATATTTTTAATGAAATGATAAGTGTAATCTATACTATATTATTATAGCCGAAAGATTAAAAATTTTGATTGTTTGGTTGGTCGGTCGGTTTGTCAGTACTGGGACATGGGCCTAAAAAATATACATGTATTAGATATAATTTTACTTATTATAATATAGTTCCTAACTATATATATATTTGTATTAACTAAAATTTTACTTTTTAAACTCAATTATATATTTATTATAACACATGTCCAAATTAGAACATATTTATATTAAATAGAATAAATTTATAAAAAATAAGAGAACATATAATATTAATGTAAATTTTTAATATTATAAAATTTTATATCAAGTATCAGTAAAAATATTAATAAAAAATTAATTGACCTAAATATTAGTTATCCAATATTTCACGCGTGTAGTAAACTTATACTAGTATCTTCTTCAGGGAACCCAACTCTATATATACGTGGTCAAATAAATATATACGTGGTCAAATAAATATATACACACAATTACACTCTCCGTTTCTATGCATTACTTTTAATCTTTTCAACTGCTAGCTCGTTCTTAATTACCTATAGGCATGTGCACATTAGAGAAAGTATGTCCCCCATATTTTTGGAAAAAATTGTTTTTCAACTTTTGCAAGAATTGATTATAAGCTTCCCAATTAAACTTCCCCAAAAATATTATTTTTATATATTATATCTCAAAATATACTTAAATCAAAAAAAAAATTACCAAACATAATCTGATTTTCCTAACATCACTTTTTTCACCCGCATTTGTTCTTACAATACAACAGTTTCCAACAGTAATCGCAAACGGAGCCTAAGTGTGTGTTTAAATGAGAATTGTGCGATTTATGTAAGTGATTAGGGAACCTAAGATATATTTTAGGTAAATTACATGAGATACAAAGAGTTTTATATGTAAATATGGGAAGATTATTTTTGTACAATCATGATTCATTTAAATTTTCATTAATATACTATTATTCTATACTAGAATATGAGGAAATTACCTAAGATGTATTTTAAGTTGCTTTTTCTCTTTATATAAAACATTTAATGTTTGATTTACACAAAAGAAATTCTCTAAAGACATTATAATATAGATTGAGTTTATTTATAAGGTAAATTTAGACAACATTTATGTAAACTGTCTCGGAACATGTAGCCGAGTTTGTGAGAGTACTGGTTATTGATCAAAATAACCAATGTTCGATTCGTGCGGACGTGGGAATTTTTCACCCACTCTAGGTTGAATGGTCACCAGTGTGGTCTTGCCGCTCAGTCAGTCCAATTTACATGTTAGGTGTTGGGCCTGGGACGGTCTGACGTAAAAAAAACATTTATGTAAACTTAACTCATACGTGGTACTCCCTCAATTTCAGAATAATTGTCCTTTTTCTATTTTTGTTAGTCAATTTGATCAATTTTTGATCGAATGTTACACATAATATATAATTAAAAAATATATCTAATAAACTTTAAAATATATTTTTTATTTTTTGAAAAATATAAAAAAATAATTTTTAATTTACGGTCAAAATTGGATCAATTTGACCGCATAAACATTAAAGAAGACACATATCTTGAGATGAATAGAGTATGGTTGTTTCATTTATTTCCGTTTTACAGAAAAAAAATTAAAAATGAAATCAGTAGACTAAAACTTGACGCGAGGAGCCATCTTTTTCCACCGGTTCAACCCTACAATAGTCAATAGAGTTTAATCATCAAATTCGAAATCAATGTACGTATGTGTACACATCACTTCAGTAATTAAATCCAAACATTCACAAAAAAAAAAGATTTTGGGAGTTACTTACGCAAGAACCTTCCAAGTTTTGCATCATAAATTTACCAATATACAGTACAAGATATCTCTTTTTATACCCCTTTCAGTCCGAAATAGTAACTTTTGATTTTTTAATATGCATAATTAAAAGTAAAATATACATAATTATATTTAATAACAATTATAAAATTTTATTTGACAAAAAGCTTTAAAATTAATTATAATTATGTACATTTTACTTTTAAATATATGTACTAATAATTCAGCATTATTTAGCACGGGAACGAGTACTTATATCGTAACCGGATCCGAAATCTGGATTTCAATAACTGCGTACAACAACCAAATTCTCATATACTATTTAATTTAAGTTGTCTAGAATGTACAAGTTGACGGTGGTTAGCTTAATTCTTTTATTCTAGTACTAATTAGTCGTAGTAGGGATCTTAAGTAGATCTTAATTAATTATATGTTCCATGATAGATTAATGAACACAAACAATTACAGTAGGTATTTAGTCAACGGAGAACATTGTCGTTCTTACACAGCCACGCTATATCTCACATTTTCCGAAATACCGCGTTGTCGTTCATCACTTGTTAATTTTTCTCTACTTTTGACTTTCTTCCTTCTCTGTATTTTATATATCTCATGTTGGCTCACAAAAATACAAAATAAAAATGTTAATTTGTAGATTTGTAGTACATTTTTATTTTTTGAAAAATTATTTGTTTATAATATTTTATTATATGATTGATTAAAGAGAAAATGATCAGTATGAAATTATTTTATTTTATATATTATGTCTTATATTTATTATGAGCAATATTTTTCTAAATGATCAGGTTTATAATTTTATAAATGAATATATATTTTTAAAAAAATTCGGAAGGAGTCTGCCAAGTCCGTGAGTTAAAAGAATGGCATGTATGTACAAAAATGTGCAACGAGGGGGTGAATAATATATTTGTTAAGATTCTCATGTTCCACTTAAGCCTTCGTTTGATAATGCCGTTGATAACTGTTGTACTATAAGAAAAGACGCTGTTGGAAAAAGTGCTGTTAGGAAAATTAGATAACTGTTCGATAATTTTTTGATTTATGCATATTTTAAGATATAATATATAAAAATAATATTTTTGGGAAGGTTTGATAATGAAACTGATAACTAATTCCTGCAAAAGCGGAAAACAGCTTTTTCCAAAAATATGGGGGCATGCTTTTGCCAACCGCGGTTTTTAGATCAAAAACGCTTTTCCGGATGACAGCTTTTAGAATTTATACCAAACACATTTTTGAACGTTTTTCAATAAAAAGCTGATGTAGTTGTATATAGTAACAGCAATGCCCCAAACGGGGCCTAAGTCCCCATTGAAATAATTAGTCGGTTTGAAATACATAAGAATATGGTATGAAACGCATTGGTCAAATCTCAAAATCTTTCCATATTATACAACATGTACTACATCATATATATCCGCTAGAAAAAGATACATATAAACAAGTACTACATCATATATATCCGCTAGAAAAAAGATACATATAGTGTAATCGAGACTAAATTCTAAGCCAAATGAGTGAAGAATATATGGGTAATTATAGATACATATAGATTTAAAAAAGAGATGCACATCACCGAGTAAAAAAGAGATGCACATCATTCAGTGGATATGCGAGTTTATGCCCGACTTGTGTACAAAAATATTGTAGTTGAAGGATAGTCCGTTTCATTTAGATGTCGAATAACTCCAAATGTTTATAGGTTGTAGTTGGGACTTGGGAGCATTATTGTTTCATAAATTGCTTTTGCATCTTTAAAATTGCCTTTATAGGGTGGTAACAATTAGAATGATACATACAAGCCGTATAAATACACATGATCAATTTATGAACTTTAGTGAATGAGCTTCCTCACTTCAAAAGAAAAAAAAAGTGAATTAGCTTTCTTAATTCTAATATTATTAGTAGAACTAATTAACATATAAATAATCATTCTTTTCTTCTTAATTTACTCAAAGAGTAATTTATAGTTTTGTAGTTGTTTATAATATGAAAAGTGTTTTTGTTATTAATATATTTTTCTGACATTGCGTTCTAGCTGGTTGGATACTTTGTTTTCATAAATAACAAAAGATTGAAATTCATATGTAATAGTTATATAAATAATTTTATGCATTTTGACTATTGAACAATTAATCGTCATCAAAATTAAAACTGGACTAATAGTAGAAAAGAACAAACTATATACACGTACATTTCCCACCAATTATTGCAATAATCATAATTCTTCCGGTTCAAAACATTTCTTAAACCATTTTTATGTATTTTAAATTAAATTAAAATGATAGTTATATTTAAATAATTTTTAGAAAAAATTATGTATAGAACTACTATTTTATATACTATAAATCTATAATAAATTATATAATAAACAAATACGAGATATTTTGTAATCAGATGGTTAATCATACAAAAAATAATGAATGTTGGATCTTTACTTAATCATAGAAATAATATAAATCGTCAAATTTGTTTTTTAAATATATTTATGTTCAAATTCTTTAATTAATTTAAATTTATAACACATTAATTATTTTTTATGAATATTATTATTTTTTTAGGATATTTACCAAATTTACTACTTTTTAAAAGTTTTTTTGCGATTTTACTATCTTCTGATTTGTTTTCCAAAAATACGATTTGCAACCAGATGCAATTTATTTTTCAAAATTTAACCATAAATGCATCCAAAAAATAATTATTTTCACTAAATTTTAAAGTTGCATTTTTAGTTGATTTCGATTGATTCCAGTTGCAAAACCGTATTTTTGTAATTTTTTTTTAAAAAAAAACGTATTTTTGCAATTTTTAAAAAAAATCATTTTCTTGCAAAATATTTTTTTAAAAAAATAGTATTTTTGTAAAAAAAAAATTATCCTTAAATATTTTTCAAAAAAACCCTTATTTTTATTTATATTAAACATTACTAAAAAATATAAATATTTAAAATAAATCCGTCGCACCAATAATTATAAGCTTATATATATATAATTGTAAAATATATATGGGAATAATAATCACATGAATCATGATATATGTAAAAAATTTAAGTATTTTGGAATCGTAGGATTGTCATCCAGGCTAATGGCCATACAGGAATAGAAATCACATAGACCATTAGATTGTTCTCGTTGCAAAGTTGGGAATAATAAATCATATAGACCATTAGACTGTTCTCGTTGCAAAGTTGCTTTCCGCACCAATCAAACAATACAATAAACTAAAATATAAATATAATTAAAGTAATTGGACAGTAAACGCAATTAAATCGGCAGATTAGAATATTGTTACAAGTGCATGATCTTTCATAGTTTAATGCCTGTGATTGGAAAATATAATATTTTATATTTATACAACAAGACATTCACCGAACCTTAACAGTAATATAGAGTATCAACCAAATATTCTGGTTGATTATAGAATTTAAACCATTTTAAGAAAAAAATATTAAAATTTACAATTTACAATTTACAATTTAAATTTTTATTGACTCAAATTTTTTATTTGAATTCGATTTATTAGTGAAAAAAAATTGTTCACGTCATATGAGTTAAGCGCAAATAACTGATGAATATTAATCACAAATTTGTGTTCAAGAACATTTTACCTTACAAACTTATTTTTACAAATAATTTATAAATATTTTTAATAAATTTGCTCATTATTTTCCTTTCATAAACATAAAAAGATATAAATCAAAATAAACACAATGTTTTTCACATTAACGATCCAAACATGTAGTAAACCCTAGATTTTGATGATAAGACAATATCAAGTTGCTAGTTTGTTATCGCTTAACATATTCTGTATGCTAAATAATAGTCTGCCATATTAATTGTGCTAACAATGTTTTATATCAGCCTAACAACAAGCTGTTATGACAAACAGTCTGCTGCTACTGAGTCCAGCAGAATTCAAATTTCTATCCAGATTTATACTTGATTTAAGACTTTTATTATGTGAGTATACATCTATATAATACGTGTTTAATATATACCAAGCTCAATATATATATATATATATATATAATCTATTTTCTTTTGAATTAAAATCTTCTGTTAAGATTTTTCAATTGATTTTAACTTCTTTATTAATTACTTTTAGTTGATTATTAATAGATCTTGTTTCAAAATCTGACTGTGTAGGAGATAAATGTTCTTCATCTTCTTCAGATTGGTTACTAGATTTATTATAATAGGGTTGACTAGTCTGTCCTTCACTAATAATTCCTTTTAATTTTATATTTTTAACATTTGTTCTACTAAGTAATTCAGAATCTTGTCTAGATGATGTAACTGACCTTGTAGTTATTTCGTCTAACATTAATGGTTTTCTAATATTATCGAAACTTATTCTAACAGTTCCATCTAAATATTGTTTAATATTATATATATATATATATATATATATATATATATATATATTGTAAACGTATTCCTATATTTTAGGAGGAAGTTGTATCCGATTTAAACTTGTTATTTGATCAACTTTTTTGATTTACTGTATCTGTCTTGTCTTTATTTTTTCCTGATTTTTGTATAGACGTAGTATTATTTATATGTCATGTTCTAGTGTGAGTTATCACGATTACTATTCATACAATTTCATAATCTCACCAACATTTTCCCGATCGTTACACTTTCTTTAAATGTTAAATAAAATATCATTTTTAACTTAATTAATTCCACCAATTTTTAATTAAATAATTTATAAATTAAATCAATTCAAGATGAATTAATTTAGGTAGATAAATTAAATAATTAATTAACTTTTGATAGTAGAATTAATTAGCTTCTTCACTGCACAAACTTTGTAGGTTTGACTTGAGTTTTTCTGTCTGAAAATCACTTAAGCTAGGTGATAAATATTTATTAAATTAGTTGACACACAAATGTACTGTCTGGTTCATTTGTGACATACTAAAATAAATATTATTCACCTTTTAACTTTAAAAGTTGCGATCTTCTGTCTTGTTTTTGCTTCTAGCTTTGTCTATGATATTTTCTTTTCTTGGAATCTTTCTGTAGTAGCCACTTGGAACATTCTCTATCTTCTGAACTCTTCTGAAATACTACTTTTTTATTTTTTCACCGACGCTTGAATATATTAATGAATTTCTTCCGGTGTAGAGCAATAACTTCATCAGAACACTTCTGGTATTAAGATTTTTTTATGTCTAGTTGACTTTCTTCGTTTGATTCTTGTTATCACACTTATTATTTACTTCCTTTTTTAATATGAGTTGAGTTGTCATCTAATAATTACAAATAGGTCTTGTCATATGCCTTTCAGTAAACACTTTCATTCGATTGTATTGTTCAAGTGTGATCTGTAATCACTAAGTAGCAAGAGTTCTAGGTGGTAGAACAATGGAACTTTTGATTCAGTTGTATTGTTTCTACAAGGCAAAGGGTTCGAGGAACAGAAAGATTCAAGAGTGAGACTCGAGGAATTCAAGGTTTAAGAACGGATTGCAAGGCAGGGAACAATAGCAAGCTGAAATCAGTCTGCTCAGGATTGTTGAGATTGTAGCAAACCACTGTAGTGATTGGGAACATGGAGATATATTATTACTCTTGTAATTGGTTTATAATTGATTAATAATATATTTTCTTACTAAGTTGGTAAGGGACCAGGACGTAAACCATTAGACATAGGGGTCGAACCTGACTAAATATTGTGTGCCTCATTTACATATTGTTTTTATCTGTTCTTCCGCATTGCATTCATTTTAGCCTCCTATAATTCACTCAACCTGTTATTTTTTTACAGATTGAAAACAGTAAGCATGTTTGTTAAGGCACAACAGACTGTCCACATTACAGTCAGCTATAATTAGTTGGTAATAATTAAAATCGGATATAGTCAACTAAATCACATATTCACCCCCCATCTAAGTGCATTCACAAATCACACACAACAAAATTATATGACGCGGAAAATCATGTCCTAACTTGTATTATTAATCAAAACAATTATCAATAATACCGTCACTCAATCACGAATACTTAAGCCTAAAAATACCCGAACATTTCCTATCAAACATAATATGACTATGTATATATAGTCATCACAAACTTGCGCACCAAATTTTACCATACTTGTCATACAAGTCTATTTATATTTGGTTTCTAATTAACTACCCAAGTCTAATCATATTTGGTATCTAATTAATTACTTTTGTGACCAAGACATACCATATATAATAATTGCTTAATTATAATTATTATCTATAATAATTATTCAAATACAATTATTATACTACCCACGTGTCTTGGATCACCAAAACCCGTACTACCATATTGGGTTTAACCCAACACTTTGATATACATTAAAATTATTAAATTATATTTTTTAAATAAAATAAATTATCACAAAATATTGTAAACAAAAAA
Source organism: Oenanthe sinensis (assembly GCA_028671895.1). Lineage (NCBI taxonomy): Eukaryota > Viridiplantae > Streptophyta > Magnoliopsida > Apiales > Apiaceae > Oenanthe > Oenanthe sinensis. The sequence goes on from CM053809.1 coordinate 25,582,129, forward strand.
TAAAGACTAACAAATTTGCTTAAAAAGAAATGTTCATCTTGCATGTTTTATGACAAAATATCTATAACACTTTCGACATTCAAAAAATCACTTTCAATTATCATCAAAATAAGTTCATATAAAACGATCTAAATTTGGGGACATAAGTTTTTGGGACGGTGGCTCACCCCGTTGTCTCGGCTACGCCCTCATCCAGTGAGAAGCATGATTGTTTATTTATACAGAAAGAGACCAACAGACGTATTATATACCCTATCAGATAGTTTCAAAAACCGAAGCTAGTTGACTATTTCTCCAATAGAAGTTTGAACACTAACTGTTGCGGCTATTATTCCCTAACAAAATTCATATACAATTCATTCCACAGACAATCTATGTCTATGACCTAGGCATCAGCAGCGATGCACATGATATCAAGTCAAAGTCAATAACTTTATTATTTATTTACTAATTAATAATTGTTGAACAAATAATTAATATTTTTTAAAAGTATCGGAAGAAATATTAAATTAAAAATATATTTTTAAGTTAAAGAAGATAACGCGTCAACACAGGCGCAGACAAAGGTGCTTTTACAAGTGATGACAAAATCAGCCTCGTATTGCGTGCACGTCTCCCCCTAAAATTGCAGATGCTCTCTCGCTCTTACTTAGCTATGTAGCTATATGTATGTATATTTTTAGCAGCAACAGCAGTACTTTTCTACTTGCCCCGTTTTGTCATAGCCAATAATTTACAGAGTAATCATTCGAAAATGTGAAAATAAAATTTGTAAAGTAAAATAATATAATTCGTTTGTCATACTCATACATATTTTTTTCAAGATCAATGTTTGTGGTAGGAGAATAGAATTTGAGATGCTTGTGAATATGTGAAATTACAGCTACGTTTTATGTAATTAATATGCATAAGGAATACACATATTTGATAATTCATACATCATTCTAAATTTGCAAACGGACGTATGATTAAACTCATGTTTTATTGAATACAATTAGATAACTCAAGTCGTAAAGTGTTTATCGTCACTCTGACTCATCCCGAGAATTTCTTAGAAACTCGTGTTCTGTTTAACTTTTTTTTTTTAATTTATAATTTATTTATTAAATAAATTAAACGGATTCTAAATCGTGGGAGTGTTTGTGGTTAGAGGACAGGAGCATATACAAATTATATTTCTTAGAACTCATGTTCATTCATATTATTAAGAAAAGAAAGAAAAAGAAAAAATGGATAGCTAGAAACAGAGATCACCGAATGTTTAGAAAAAATTCACCTACACTGTGTTCTAGAAAAAATTTCTTAGAAGAAAAGAAGGGAAAGAAAACTGATCATAATTTATAAGGCATTTGTTCCCAAACGTTTTTTCTTCCTATTGGAAAGGAACGGAAGCAATGTTAAAGATGGTGTTTTGCGTTGCTCTTTGTTTTTTATTTTAAAATTGTGCTTTTTAAAAATTTAAAACTATTTTTTGTAAATTTATAATTATGTTTTTCAAAATTAAAAATTACTTTTGTAATTTGTAAATAAGAAATTATTAACAATATCCTCCTGTTTTTTTATTTTTTTAAAGGGTGCTATTTCGTATTTTGAAATTTTAATTAACAAAACAGTAAATTTAGTATAATCACATATTTTAAAGTTCACTAAATCAATAATATGAGATAACACCATTTACAAAAGTAAAAATAAAAAGGTATTAAAAATTTTCTTTATAAAATTATGTGAAGTTTGACTCATGTTATTTTTATAAAATTATGTGATATTTGACTCACGTTTCATATAACAATTATTAAAATATCTCTTGCTATTGACACAACAAAGTCAAGGTGGCGTTTGATATTATTTTAAAAAAGAACATTCATAAAACACAAAAAAAAAATTGTAATTTTATATATAAGTGTTGTTTAATTATTGTTTTTGACAACACTTTTTAGAAAGCAAAAGATGTACTTTTACTTGATACACTACAAAATATTATGATATAAAGTAGTTAAATTATCGTAATAATGAGTACGAAAATTATAATTATATCAAGAGATTTTAAAATTTAGAAAACAATTTTATAATTTCAGAAAATAATAATTTCATCAACATTTTTTTACTTTTTATTTTCTAGAAACTGTGAGCTATAAAACACCATATTACTTTTCTAAAACTGTTTTCAGACTTGAGAAAACAACTTTTGTGAAAAGGCAAACAGGCACTAATAATGTTATGCATTGTAAACTGTAAAGTGATTAATGATGAACAATTTTTTTGCTACCATTATAGTGTACATTTAGCTCGTTATTTCAAAAGATTGTACTTCTGGGTAGCTTTTCTTTCATGCGTTTCCTGTTGATGCATACTGATACAAATAAGTTATAGTATATACTTTTGTTTTCAAAATAACTAATATAGACTTAGCAAACTCGCAACCAGTCATTTACTTGCTTTTTTGAGGTCATGCTAAATCAAGAATTTCAAAGTTAAAATAAACCGTTGTAGTTGTCAACTGTTGTGGAGGGTCGCAAGACTATAATGGGGTCGTGAACAGACTAGATTTTCGCAGTTTTTCAACCAGAGATTAGTATAAAATAAGACCAGACCAAGTAAATTTCAATGGAAGCACCTCCTTGTATAATCTTGGTCATTATCTAAACATAATTTGAATAGCTCTACATCACTCCTTTTTAATTTGACTTTAGCATGTACCTTAATTTTCTATTAGACCATGTACATGCATATTGAGTTGAACGAGGTATTTTATTTAGAACGCAACCATTGTTTTCGTTGGTTGTCCCCCCTTCAAATGCAGTTTTCAAACAGGATTTTCAAAACACTGCAATGGCGCCCTTTGATTTTGTGATACGTCCGCTTTCCATGTGTTTTTGAATGATGATCAAGTCTCAAAGACAATGGGGGCCCTGCTCCGAACTTTAATATCACGAATTTAATTTATTATACAACGTCGACTTTAGAGGTATTGTCCTCTCACTATTTTAGCAAGTGACATTTGGTTTCGCCGCATCAGTCTCCCGGTCTGGTTTTATAACACCCTTCAATTCGAATTAGCAAAAGCAATTTCGCCTCGGAATCGAGGGTTCGAAATAATGTGGGGTATAAGCCCCCTGTAATAGAAGATTATAACAGCTGCACACTGTAGACATCCGAGACTTCAAAACATGTGGGGTGCATATGGCCCCCTAAATTGGAGGTCAAGTAAAACTGCCCACAGGGGACCTGCGTTAACCAGGTCAGTGATGTACAATTTGTTCCGCCTGTATATCACTGGTCAAGTCACTACACACTAAAAGTTTGCATCACTATATCAATGCACTAGCAAATGCATAGTACAGAATACATACTTTATAGTACTGATGGTGGTAACAGTAACTAGCCAATCATGGTTAAAGAACGAGCTTTATGTAAAAAATTAGTTACCTGTAAGATTAATAACGAAACAAAACAAGACTAATAAATTCTGAATAGATCACTCGGATGTTTCAGAATAGGCAAGTCGTTTTAGCTACACGCAGAATTATGTGTAAAGTTCAGAAGAACTTCTACATCAAGAAGGATACCTGACCCATTGCTTCTGTACTTCTAACCATTAGAGTCAAGATCTAAAACGAGAACCTTAAAAGTTCTATAAAAGAAAAAGAAAAAAAAAAAGGCAAAGAAATTCAATAGCTTCAGCCGACAGTGAAAGACAAGGAATACCTGGCAGCAAACAACATAAAACTACAATGATTTTAAAGATCACAATCACAGATGTTACATACTATCCATCAAAAAAGATGTTGGTGACATGATGTTTCTTTGCATACAGAAAGTTCCGATAATTAAAAGTTGGAATCTTGATGGCTAAACTACAAGGAGATGCAGGGAACTGATACAAGTATTATAAAATGGATTTGGATTGATCTCTGATCTGACAGGATTAAGAAATGAAAAGGGAATAATGCATCTTCTGAAAATCAAGATAACCACATTTGGTTCTAAACAACGTCTCAGGCAGTAACAGTAGCTTGTTTAGCTCTGCGTTGATGAACATCCCAGTTGTATACACGCGCAATTGTCACCTGATGCATAGCATTGCTATCAGTTATTTTCTATTCCATATAGTAAATTACGGGGAAATAAGGACTCACTAAAGAGTCCATATATATCCCCATCATAAGGTGCAAGCTAAAACATGCTAGTTCTTTATAAAAGACGCAGATATCAACTTGCATTAGGTCCTCAAGCGAGATGAAAATCTTTACCTGAGTGATCGTGACTTGATCCCGTAAAAATTGCAGGTCAGCAATTAAAACTTCTAGACTGGCTTTAGCATTTTCCAGGTTGTTTTGCAGAAGTGTATTCGCCTGAGTTACAAAAGATTTAAAGACTTGTTTTTTAGAATTACAGCAAAAGCTAAAATGATCCATCAAATATTCTAATGTGAAAGATTATTCACCTCTTCACACGAATACTCCAGCATCACATTTGCTCCTAGCCATAAGCAGACAGAATCAGCATCCTCGATTCGAGCCCGCGAATAGATTCCTTCCGAAACTTCAAAATCAGCGAGCAACGCCTGCAATCAACAAGTAGGTCAAGAAAAGAGATTAAAGCACATTAGAAATTATATATATAATGCCACTAAGCGATATACTTCACATCAAGATTTATTCGATGGTTGCTACATAGACTGTGTTGTAGAAGTCACAAGACTCACAACTATGCAAGAGCTTTTGTCTATTATTATTTGTCTGGTCAGATTGATAATGTGGTCTATCAACATCCCTAATTTCATATCGACTACAATGAACATCCTTACCAGCATCATGGAATCATTTTTTTTCAGGATGCATAAAAATTGTAGCATCAAGGAACTTTGTTATGTCATCAAGCAATAGAAAGATCAGAAAATGAGGATATAAACACAACTACCAACAGTTTCCAAACATCCTTAACAGGATTTCACCCTATGATAAAGTTTCGATATACGTATTCATAATGTTCTGAAATATCTTAATACATTACAAAAAAATTCAAATAAGAGAGCAGAAACAGGAGTAGCTTGCGTGGGTTAAATAGCTAAAACATAACTGACATCAGGCTTAACTTGAAACTGGGTCATTGAACTCAAAAAGTTACCAGTCAACTAATTTAACTTTTATAAACTTGAAAGTAGGTGAGTGGAAGAGTTCTGACTTGGAAAGCTGAGATGGAACATCAACATCCAACCCACTTTATTTTTAAAACCGACCAGATGTATTTTCAAACTGATCCGATTTCATCAAAACTCTGATATCAGTGGTCAGCAGCTTACATTCTTCACTTCATCCTTGTCAATTTTCAACCCTATATAACCATAAATCGATTGCTGCAGACTGCAGTTAGCTTGATCGTGTGCATACAGTAGCTACAAAATATATCATATACTTCTCATAACTCCTAATGCAAACTTTTTTTGGGAATATAACCAGAACCCTAATACATCAATTGTATAGATTAATGTGGTGGAAGGTTGGAGATCAGAAGTGGATGGAGCTTGGATATCTTAGGTGCATATACAAGCTCTTAAGATTCTTCATCTCCCTCTATGTACATATATAAGCGTGTCATAAAATATAATATATATATATATATATATGGTGTTTGGGATATTAGTTGTATTTGAGCGAATAACATGGGTTCAGATGCATAGGAGACACCATTGTTAATTGATGATTTAGGCCACAGAACTCATCTATTTGCATATCAATAACAATAAAACACACAATGATTAAAAATCCAACCCAGTTTTTATAATTTTGGAATCAACAACCTTGTGAATTTACTAATTTAATAGTTAATGGCCATGATGAAGTAAATAAAACAAGTTCTGGGTTTGGTGTGAACTTCAAAACCTATATATCTCTAATCGACTAATCGTGGAGCAGGTTGAAGTGTTCAAGTTGATTTTTGTGTTTACTTCGTGGCAGTTGATTTGGCAGCTGATCTAGCATACTTAATGGGCATCTGTTTAAAGTTAGTGGGAGTTAACAGTCGTGTATGTCTTTTCCCTCTTCAGTAACTTAAATGCAAGTCTAATGGCATGTTTTTTAAGTTTGATGATCCAGTTGCAAGTCGGGGTTCAGTTCAGTTATGTTTTGGTCATTCAACCCTAAAGCAGAAGATGCGCCTATTTGTCAAAAAGAATGAACTAGATATAGGAACCTTAAAAGTTAAAACTGACAAACGTTCAATAAAAACCGTAATAACCAGTCATGGGTATTTTAGCACCCTATTACTGCAACCCGTTAGTCTACTTGATGCTATAAAACTAAATAATGTCTATTTTGATTCGTGATATGTCAGTGTAATGAAACTATATATCCAGTTGCTATAATGGCTACAGTCTTCCATCTTCAGGTACTAAAGCTTGCATGCCGTAGCAATTAGCATAAATTTCTGTACCATGAAAAGCATCCTAGGGCTTTCTTTCACTTATCACTTGTTAGTTGTTATATAAAGGCATGGACCTCATTAAGGCTTCCGATGGGCAGATCAATGATCTGATCTGATCTGATCTGATCAGATCAAAATAAAACCTTGGATCCAGTAAGGTCTGAATATATTCCAATCCAAATACGATGAACCAGAGAAACGCTTTTGGATTTCAGCCGCCACTGTTTTTCTTCCCAACTCTTGTTTCATATATTCCTAACTTCCCACATTTCATTCACCGTTATTTTCCTTCAATTGATCAAATCCTCTTTCTCACATTTGAGCTTTTGGGTAAACATCAAAAAGCCTCTTTAATCTCTCACCCATCTTCTCCGGTAACCATAATTATACTCCTATCTTCATCGTCTCTCTTTTAACAGTAGAAGTTTGCTCAATCATGCATCAATGATTATGAATAAAACTAAGTTTCCTGGGTAAAAGCCTAGTGAAATTGATGATAGTATTTATGTTAGGGGAAATTTAAAATCTAATCTATGATTTGATGCTTAAGGAGGGAAGGATTATGGTTTCCCTTTACCAAAATGGAATCTTTTCATTGAGAACTCCGACAGACTCGGTCAGAGAAAAGATTAATAGATTTGGATCTTGAATCAGGACGTGATTCAATCCATTCACACCCCTATATTACATCTAATAGGATACATCTCAAATTAGCATAGGAGTACGAGACAATAAAAAGCGTCTTTAATGAAGATTTGTGAGAAACTGATAGTAACATATATCTAAACATCAATAATCTATCATCTTTCATATTTGTTTGTTGTTATCGAGGATAGATTCACTTGGAGGGGGGCAGAATCTGCCTATAGAAATGAAAAGGAGAATATATATATATATATATATATATCTTTACTATAGGGTTACAGATAGGCTTTTCTGGAGTTGAGCATGAAATGGAAACTGTATTTTTTAAGCCACAGTTGCATACAAAAATATAATGGCTGTTTTACATCCTGTAATTCGATACAAGTTGCTGCTCGCTTGAACTCAAGCTTTGATTAGCTAAGCTTGGCTCAACTGAAACTCATTAAACAGTCAAGTCCGAAAAAGGGTTTTGGTCAAATTAACATTTTTGCCTAGACACCAACTTAACAAAAGTAGGCTCGACTCGCCCGATCAAGTCTCAAACTCAATTCTACTATTGAGGATCTGAGCTTAATTTTAAGAAATTTCATTTATTTAAGTTAGACATTGTTGGGACTTGGGCATAAGGGCACCCTCAGGCTGTTAACTAAGGTTAAAACAATTATCACTATAAAATTAAGGGTATTTTTGTGAATCAGGGGGGTCATACGTATCTACCATTTCACTTTTATATTGTAAATTGTTTTAACCTCGGGGAAACTTCCTGAGGACCCTCATGGCCAGTTTTCTCGTAAAGTTATTATCTTGACTTGTAAAGCTCTTTGTATACTTAAATCCTTAATCAGAAATTTATTGTGAACTGGTCCATAGCTCAGTTTGTTTGAAAGACCGATGATATATCAAGAAGCATCCAATATTCAGCTTTGAGTACTGACTTTAAGCAGCTCACTGTTCTTTGGTCTTCCCTTAGGAAAGAATCCACAAGATCACTAATTGGCAAGTCACGAGTGAACTAATATATGATATTTATAAATTTCTTGATAGTATCTCAAATTAAGTCAAGAATCACTTTAACATTCCCAGAAAGGGCATTTACCAAAACACTGAGAAACTACGCAACTTATGTGTCACTTCTCAAATACGGAACATGATAAATTGATTCACGTTGCGTTCACTAGCATATGTGCATTTCTAAAAAGGAAGATAAGTAGATAACATGAGATTCAATATATTGACCAAAGTGACATCTTATATAGGAATTCATATCACTAGAAAGACTAACCTCGCCAGTGCCCTTCTTTGCTTGTAAAGTAGAAACCACATCTAAACACTTCTCGATGTCAGGGATCTTTGCCTGGCCACAAGTTGAACACAAAAGTAAAATTAAATTTTCATATAAACTCTGCCAGAAGCAGAAGATTTTCTACTGAAATAGCACGTTATGGATGAGCAATCTTAAGTTATTCGATTTTCCACTAGAACTCACGGTTAGAAAACAACATTTCAATATGCATATATGCATGTATATAGTACGTCTGAGATGAAAAAACAAGGAGATATTAGTTCCCTCTCCTAAAGATTAACCAGAAGCGAACAGCTTCCTTGTTTTCTACATAAAAAACAATATGTAAGTCAATGGAATTTTGTTATTATAGCGCACAAGAAAAATAACTCTACAGTCCAAAAACAACTATCCTCTACAAGACAAAATCAAAACAATTAATTCAGCAATAAATAAATACTTACTACACCAATCCACACACAACATAGACATATAGTAATTGACTAATTGGCCCAGCTTTATAATGCTAGTCAAACCGACACAAGTATTTGAAGATTGACCACATCTACGAGAAAAAACATTTACCCTAGAGAAACTATATGCAATAATGCTAAAATTATTATTCACCTATTATCTATCACATATAAGCTTCATATCGATGAGATATAACACGCAAACATGGTAGAATACAAAATGTAAAAGCATAAATAACAACCTAAATGAAACAAAATATGAAAGCATAAATAACAACCTGGAGATCCCTTTGTTGAGCAAGAAGTTTCATCTCAACCAATTTGTATTGTTGCAGTCTGCAATATGCATATAGACATTATATATTAGCACCATTAAATAGCGCTACACGATAACACCTAAATAAAAATCATATCTCTAGTGTATCAAAACAGTAAAAACCACAACAAATAAATAAAGATTCCATAAACTCTCTCTCTCTCTCTCTTTCACGCACTCTCTCACTCACTCTCTCTCTCTCTCTCTCTCTCTCTCGTATGTATTAGTGGGATTGAAGAAAACACACTGAAAAATTAACAAGTTTCCGCAAACAAATACTCCAAATTACAGAAAGCTTAAATCTTTCATCATAAATCTTACTCCATATAACATTCAACCAAATGGGGGTGTTTAATTTAGCTTATTTTCAGAAAATAAGTACCTACATCTCAAAAAAAGCACTTAAATATTAACAATAAGCTAAAACAAACCAAAAAAAGGATACCAAAGGTCCAACATGATTACAAATCAAAACCCTATTAATCCCAAGATAATATTGATCTGTGATCTTCAGCATATACACAGACGCGCGTATATAAATATATACAGATTGATAAAACAAGAGTTAAAAAAGAAAGACCTTTCTTGGAGAAAAGAAAGAGTAGAGCTAACATCAAGACCCAACTGATTCAAATAAGTCTGAACGTCTCCTACAAATGACGCCGCCGGTATCCCCCTTCTCTCCGTCGCCGTCGCCGACGATGATGAAGCCATCTTTTCTTTTTAATTTACTTTGGACTTTTTAAGTTGGGTCAAGTCCGGAGAAATCACAATTTGAGATGAAAATGTTCTAAATGGCACAACTCGTAATAATGATCTTAAATAGCATTCCAAAACGCTACATAGTGTGGCGTGCTGGAAAAAAGATGAAAACGCTGCTTCGTGTAGCGTTTTGCACTTTTTTTAAATTTTTTGGGGAAAAACGCTACTTCGTGACGCTACTTTATCTTGGGTTTTGGGCTAAAAAACGCAACTTAAAATAGCGTTTTGGAAAGAATTTTTTTTTTCCAAAACTCTACACGATGTAGCGTTTTGGAGTGCTATTTAGGGCTATTTTTTCGGGGTGTACCATTTAGGGCATTTTCTCCCCAAATTGTGACATATAAGGTCAACACCCCCTTTTGGGTATAATTATAGGACTAAATTAGTCAAAATAAATTATATTAGTTTGTATAATTTATAATTTATTAAAAATATAATAATAGTTTATAAAATGTATATATGAATGATAATATTAATTTTTATTAAATAAAATAAATTGTACAAAAAATTACGTCCAACGAACTTTTAACTTTGAACTATTTTATTAAATTTCAAATATTTTTTAATATATTACACAAACAAACATTTTTTATAATTTTACTTATAAATTTAATAAAATATTTGATAAATTCTCACTTTTAAGTTATTACTAGCTTATAACATGTGCCATGCACAGATTTATTTAAAAATTTTCATATATTTAAAATAAATTGAATAATTTGAGCGGTAATTAAATTAAGATATTTATATTATAGATAGAAGAATAATAACATTATATCATTCTTGATATGTAACTAATTAGTTGTTACCTTAAAATTTAAAATAGATAAAGTAATAATAATATTATAATATTTGTTAGATTTGGTTATAAGTGATAATTTTAAATGAATTGAATAATTTGGGAGCGATTAATTGATATATTTATATTGTATTTAGTATATAATTTTAATAAAATTTAATATAGATAAAAATTAATAATACTATTATATTCATGAGATTTATTTAATTGATTGATATTTTAAATGAATTGAAGAGTTTGAGCGGTGGCGAAACTGAATGCTGTAAATAGATTGTATTTAATACAACTACATTAAATAAAAAGTATAAATTTTAATTTAAGTATAAATTTTATGTTATTATTTAGATATAATATAATATTAAGATTTAATTTTAGGTGAAACAAAAATGAGGGATAATTAAAATATAGATTATATATATTTAATTTTTTTGAAGTTTTAATAGGATTTTAAAAGAAATAAAAATTTATAATTTTAATAGAGTTTAAAGAGTTGGAGTAGTGTTGAGATTGAGATATATAAATCAATTTTATTGGTTACCATTGTATTAGATCTGTACTTACTACTATGTTATCTATATTATATTATTATAATCAATATTATATTATAAATAAAATAAATTATTTTAACAGAAATAATAATTTATAATTTTAATATAGTTTAAAGAATTTGAGTAGGATTGAGATTGAAATATATAAGTCTACTACTATAATATCTATATTTTATTATTATAACCAATATTATATTATAAATAAAATAAATTATTTTAAAAGATATAATAAATATAGCCAATATTATATTTTAAATAAAATAAATTATTTTAAAAGAAATAATAATTTATAATATTAATAGAGTTTAAAGAATTTTAGCAGTATTGAGATTGAAATATGTAAGTCATTGTATTGGTTACAATTATGTGGCCGTTTGGGATTCCTTAAACTTAAAATAAGTAATTTATTTTATTTTTATTTTTTTACATATTTTCATATATTTTTTTAAGATAAATATGTATTTTAGAATTTTAAAATCAAATATTATTTTCAAAATAAAAAATAAGTTACTTATTTTCAGAAAAAGTACATACATTCCTACTTTTTTCCGGAAATATTATCTTCAAAATAAAAAATAAGTTACTTATTTTCAGAAAAAGTACATACATTCCTACTTTTTTCCGGAAATAAGGACTTATTTCCGGAAAAAATGGGTTGCTAAACGGAGCCTATATTAGATCTGTACTTCTTATTACTATATTATCTATATTATACTAGATTCTAACCCGTGCTATGCATGGATATTTTATTTTATTAATTAAATTATTTATTTAAAAATTATTAATATTTTTATATTTTAAAAAATATTAATATATTATAATTATATTAGTATTTTTAACTTATTTAAATTATATATTTCTATATCAACCAAATTAAATATAAATAAAATATTTATAAAATATTAAAAATAAATATATACATCGAAAAAAATATAAATTTATATTATTAATATATAAATATGTTAAATTTTGTATTTTGACATATTATGAACATGATTTTTTAATATATCAAACATATGATTAATATATTTAAGATTATGCATATTAAATTTAAATATATTTTTGATAATATATCTATTATGTTTATTTTATATAAAATTTAATATATATTATGATATATGAGATATAATATATATATATCTGTTAATAATACGATAATATAAATATTAATTTGCAATTTATAAATAATTATATAATATATGTCAATAAATAATAGAAGTTACTATATTGCTAAAGAGATTTAAAGTTTAGGTTAATATTAAAAAATAAAATGATACATAACAATTAGTCAATTACCGGCATAATAATTTTTACATCTCACTTTTTCATACTAATATATGACAGGATTTTTATTGAACCAAATATATTACTCCATATTAATACTTAATGTGTTTTAAGACAATTTAACACGTGTAACAACATTCTTTTAGAAATTTAAGTGACTTTTAATTATAAAAATAGTTAATAGTAGTACTCAGTTATTTAAAATTAATTTAATATAATTTTCTCATATGTAAATTGATTAAATTTAAAAAATATATTAATATATTAATATTTATTATTTTAATTTTAATTTGATTTATTTTATTTATTAAATAGTATGATTCAAAGTATGTGATAACGTGTTTTTGATATAATATTTATATACAGTATAGTAACAAAATAGAATGTGTATTTAATATTTTAGGGTAAGATTGAACTCTTTGACGGAGAACTCAAATTATTATTATTATTATTTAAACCTAATTTATTCAATTTGATCCCAACTAATAAATTAATATGGTTTATGAGTTATTCGTATAAAGTTACCTTAATATCTTATATAAAATATTAAATATTTTTATAGAAAATATTTGGATAAGAAAAATTTTAATTATCTCTCTCACAAAGTATAACTCCCTCATCTCTCTGTATGTATAACTCTAATACTATCTATATTCTAATCTAATAATAATACATAATAATATATGATATATGATAAGTCTTTATTTTAATGTTTACAGAAATGTAAAGTTGCGATAATGTTACCGATTTATTTCGAGGCTTTGGAGAAGTTATATACGCTATCACTGGATTTGTAAAATGTGCATAATGTGTTTCACGTAGTAAGATAAGAACGTCTAATCTCAATTGATAGACTCATGATGGAGTATGAAAATGTAGTGATAGAACCAGATTTGTCGTGTAGAGAGAAACTGGTAGAAATTTTAGACCAACGGGGATGAGTATTAAGGATTAAATAGTTAGTATTATCGAGGATGTTATGGAAGACTCAATAAGTTGGAATGTCAATTTAAGTATCGGGAATAAAAAGTTAGCAAATGGAATCCTAGTGCTTTCCTCAGATGATTCCGATGACGGAATCCTTATAAGAAGGGTAGAATGTGACAACCCAGATATTTTCCAAAATTTAATATTATTATTATTATTTAAATATTTTATTGATTTTGTCAATAAATGAGGAATAAATTTTTTATATTTTATTTCAGTTGGATGAATTTCCATAATTTTATTATTATTTTAATAATTATTTTCAGTTCAACAGAGCTGAGTTCGGTTTAAAATTTTTATGTTATTTTACTGATCGGGTCAGTATTTCGAGTCAGAATTTTTATTCAGGTGAAAATTTTATTTGAGTAAATTATTTAAATATTCAAAATTTAGTATTTTTATATTTTTAAATATTTGGAATATTTAAATATTTTGGAAAGTTATTTTTTTATTTTGTTTTAAAAATAAATAAAATTGTTATTTTTCCCTAAAATATTTTTATAAAATTTTGAATTATTTAAAATTATTTAGAGATTAAACGTGATATTAAAATAATTTTTAGATATATGTTTTATAATTTATAAAAGATATAAAAAAAGTTTTTTTTATATATATAATCCTACCCGACTCAACCCCTATTTTTCCTTAATTTCCCTCGCCCATGTTCTTATTCTTTCCTCCCAGCTGCGCACTGAACCATCCTTTCCCTGTTACCCCAATTTCATTTTCCCTTTCCTTTTCTTTTACGCGAGTAGTACTAGTACAGTTTCATCCCCTTCCGTGGTTATCTGTTTGCGCCTCCTTTGTTGGTCTTTTGCCGTACCTATATTAATAGGGTTAAATTTCAAAATACTCACTGAAATGATGGTCATGTATCAAATTAATCACTCAAGTTATCGTTTGTACCACTCTAGTAACAAGTAATGACAAAACCATTAAATGAGTTAATTGACTTGACGGAAACGTCTTGACTTTAACGGAACTTGCAGGTGATAAGACATAACAACATACGTAGAGTCCAACTAAGCCCTTTAATATATACTCCCTCCGTCCCAACCAATTCTTTACACTTTCCTTTTTGGGACGTCCCACCCAATTCTTTACATTACTAAAAATAGTAACTTTTAACAATAAATATATTATTACATCCACTACTTCACTCCACTTTTTCAACACTTTACACTATTACACCCACTATTTCATTTATTTTAACAATAAAATCACTATTACACCCACTATCCTTGGTCTCCGTGCCCGGACCAAATGTAAACATTTGGCCGGGACGGAGGGAGTAATACACATACTAACCAATTTCTACCGTTAATATGTTGTTTTATCATATAGTGTTCGGAAAACTTGGTTCATATTTCTACTTTAAATTTGGCGTAATCAATATTTTGATTTCCGCCGTCCTTCCGTTATTTTTAGGAATGGATGTAAAAGATACGGAGTATAATAATGTGGGCGTTTGGGGTTCCTTAAACTTAAAATAAGTTACTTGTTTCATTTTTTTATACATTTTTTTATATTTTTTTAAAGATAAATATTTATTTTAGAATTTTAAAACCAAATATTATCTTCAAAATAAAAAATAAGTTACTTATTTTAAAAAAAAGTATATAAATACCTACTTTTTCCCGGAAATAAGGACTTATTTCAAGAAAATAAGTTTGGCCAAACAAGACCAATATGGGGATATCCAAATCTGCTATGATTTTTTACATGTCTTATTAGAGAATGAATATTTATAAGGGTATCTATATTATACAAATATTATATCTATATTAATATGATTTTTAAGTAATTTATGGTGCATATGCGTCGAAAATAATTATCTACTTCATCAAAAAAAAATGAAAAAGAAGATGTATAAATAGAGACTGCCACAAATGTATTTATACTAATCATAATACAATGTAGATATAATAAATAAATTTATTATCCATTAATGTAAACAATGTTCTTAACTTTTTATTTTTAAAATGGGGAATGTGGTATAAATTGCATTTTTAATGTATCTCTTGTAGTTATTAGTAACTTTCACCTGTAGAATTTTTAAATTAAGAAAGTTTAATAAAATTATAAATGAAAGGAAAATAATAAACAATTGAATAACAACTACAGTAGTATATAAATGGTGGATGTGCATAGGGTTATTTTATCCAAATTGACAAATTGTTATAAGTTTATTGAACACGCGTGTAAATAAAGAGAACAGTGTATCATTCAAGAGGGCAAGCTTAGACTTATAACTTTTTTACATATACAACAAATGGGTTAAACCTATACAAGTTGACTAACACGTATTTCTCCCGTTAAGTCAATTAACTCATTTAACGGTTTTGTCATTACTTGTTACTAGAGTGGTACAAATGAGACCCCGATAACTTGAGTGACTAATTTGATACATGACCATCACTTCAGTGAGCACTTTGAGATTTAACCCTATATTAATATATTTAAAACCTTCCAAAATTCATTATTTACAAACGGTGCATTCAATATTCGATATCTATATATATAAATGATCAGCGCTTTAAGACCTACACATGGGTATAAGTTTGGATAAGTTTTGAGAAAATTATTTTCTGGGCAGATTTTCATTTTTAATTTATTTAGGAGTATAGAAAGAGGATTTGAAGATGGTGATTAAGCTAGGAGGCAGTACAACACGTGTATATGCATGGGTATTAATCTCGGATTTTTCTGGACATATTCTCTGGCCATCAGAAAAGACTCGTGGGGTGTCCGTAATTGATCTTATGGCAAGACTTTTAAGATCCTGACTTGACGTTTATAAATATTCGGGCATGCTAGTTTATATATATTAATTTCATAATTTTTAGAGATTGTTTTTATATTACAGATAGTTACATGTTAGCCGAATTTTTGGGTTTAGATGATTGTGTTCTCCGTTTCTGACAATTTTATGTGTATATGTATAATTTGTTTTGTGGTTAAATTTGTTTACTTTATTTTAGTATAGTTGGATTGTATTGTTTGAGATTGATTTTGAGGGGCTGTGACCCCGGAAAAAGTTCATTTTATAAAGACCTTATTTCGAAAAAAATTCTTGTAATAGAATATTTATTTCAGATTTCAAGTATCATTTAATTAAAAATATTTTTTATGTTTAATGTTATGTTTAATTGTTTAATTTGATAACGTCATCGATGGTAGACGTTATAAGTATTAATGTATGAATTAGAATTGTTAGTTTTTATTCATTTTTGTTCGAGGATTAATTGTTAGTCTCGAGGATAAAATGTTTATTTATATTTGAGTCTCGAAGATTAATTGTTTTATTATATGTGAATCTCGAGGATTAATTGTTTATTTATATTCGAGTCTCGGGGATTAATTGTTTATTTATATTCGAGTCTCGAGAATTAATTATTTATTTATGTTCGTGTCTCGAGGATTAATTGTTGTTTAATATTCGAGTCTCGAGGATTAATTGGTTGTTTGAGGATTAGTTAATAATTGAGTTTATATTTTATTTATAGGTTTGTTAGGTTTGAAGTGAGTTTTCTTGTTAATAGGAATATGTCTGAGATAAGTATATAAGTATAGTTAAGTTATAAATGCTCATAGAATATAGCGAGGTGGTTCAAGGAATAAAGTACCGTATTATATTTGACTATAGATGTAGACGTGCAGACTCGATCTCAATAGTTCAGACTCGTAACAACCGTATGAGCGTCAGATTAAAGAATTATTAAAAAATGATACCGTGAGACGGGCAGTGTAGTCAGCTCATTCCAGCTTAGGACCGCATCTATATTAGGCAAGTATTTTCTCCTTGATCATACTAAACACTTTTATTTTACTGTTTCGATTATTTATATCATGATAAATAGTTATTGTTCAGAACTATTTATTATTTCTGTTGTTAAATGAAAAGAGTGTTGCAGAAGGAGGGTTGAATGCAACTTGACAATTTATCGCTAATCTTGCTTAACAACTAACAAGAAATGATAATATCAAGTTAAGAAAGCATACAACAGTAAGCATATGAAAGATACAAGGTGATTTACTTCAAAAATTAATTCTATTAATTTTTGCTTTTGCTACAACTGACTGGAAAGATTTTTCCAGCTTCAATAGATACAATAACAAGAGAATGCTAATGTTTCTATGCTTGAGAAAGTTAAGCTCAGTTTCATAAGGGAAAGTGTTCGTGAGATGTGTGTATTTAAACTAAAACACATATCTCACATACAAGTGTATTTTCCCTTGTTTCCTGGACAACACTCGAAATAGAAACTTTACTTTTTCTTCTAAAAACTTGTCTTCATTCCATTTGTAGATAAAGGTACTCTGAGTGGATTTGACATTCTTGACTCCATGAGCACGCATCATCTTTTTACTTGCTTTTTCTAAAGTTGCAGTAGTAGACTTGACAGACTAGGTAGAGTTATCAAGATCAATCAGTGAATGAACTTTACCTAGTCTGTTATTTGAAACAGACTGTCAGTTTCACCAAAAGTTTACTGTCAACCTTTAGCTTCTCTTTGGTGACAACAGATTTGATTCCGCATACTTTACTGTCAAACTCACCAGTCTTCTAAAACATGCTGTCGCCAAAAGGTACTGTCAACTATTCCACCAAACATGCTGTCAATTATCCCCGCCAAAGCTACTGTCAGAAAACTTGTTGTTTTTTATTCTTCAATCTCCGCCAAGTTTACTGTCAAAGAATAGTTGCTGTCAGTAAAACTTGTTGTCATAGAGTCTTCATTCTCCGCCAAGTTTATTGTCAAAGAATAGGTGTTGTCGTCTGTTCCAAAAATTGTTGTCACTTGAATGTGCTGTCGTAGACTCTAGTTTGTAGAATGTTACTGTCAAAAAATTGATCTATGTTGTGCATGAACACTTTGTGAACTTCTACTTTATGGATCATTTATTACATTTGTACAAGACAGTAACTATTGATACTTAGTGTCACATACTTGACTATTTGTGCATCCTATTACAAGTGACATTGTAAACATACTGTCAAAGTATATATGACAGTATGTTTTACTTAGTTAATAATTAATTAATCTAAGTAAATATTAATTGATTACATGGATAATACCACAATCCCTAACTCTCCCCCAATTTGTTTTTATGATAAATAAAGACAAATTTAAAGAAAATTGCAGATGTTAACTCAACTAATAAAAAGTAGAAGTGTTTGCACAGAAAATAAATGAAATTACAAGTACAATCCTATCTCAAATTTAGCTCCTCTAGACTGAGCAGATTTTCAATTTTGACTTCAGCTTCATCTTCACTTCTTTTCTGCTGTCATCCTTCCATACAACCCCTCAAGAGCTTTCAGTTCTTTCTTCTCTTCATCTGTCTTGGCATGATCAGGGACACAATCTAAGACTAACTCCACCATCTTGTAAGAAAGATTCCTCAACTCCCCGTGGGTGTAGTAGTTCTCAGTTGGCCCTTTATCTAAATCCTGTCAGACTGTCAGTATGAGCCATTCCAGCAGTTTTAGCAGGCGTAGCGAGAGACAAGTATCGGGACCGCTCGCTTCTCAGGCCTCCCAGGTATTTAGTTATGGATTTGAGTTTGTGGATTAGTAGTGGGCTTGTAATAAAGTGTTTGGATTTACTTTTAGTTTTGGGCTGCTTGATTTTATACTATAACATGTTTGCGATCTTTGGTTTGGCGGGGTCAGTGCGCCTCTAGTTTATTATTTTATTATTGTTAGTTATTGGCGGGCCAATGTGCCTCTGGTTTATTATTTTATTATTATTATTGGTTGGTGACAGGTTGGTATCAGAGCTACAGGTTGGTAGTCACTGAAATAAGTAGAGATATAGCGCATGAAAGATTTGGTAGATCACATGAGATAAGTTTATATTCACATGAGATAGGTTTACATTCACATCAGATAGGTTTATGTTTGACTTTAGCTTTAAACCTGTATTGTGAGTTGTGTTGTGGTACTATGTTACCTGGTTGCAGCCGCGACCCGTTGCAGTACCCGAGACGGTATCGGATAGGGCACTTCAGCCTATTCCTGTACCCGAGCCAGTTGAGTTACCACCTCTACCAGAGAATTTGGATCATGCTGCCGCTATAGAGTTCGTATTGGACTATTGGATATGGTACCAATAAATAAGTTAAGATTTGAACGCTTGCTTGAGACGGTTGTGATGAGCTGGATAGAATTTCTTGCGACTCTATCTATTGTGGAGTCTTTAAAGGCTATTGCGAATCAACGA
The DNA here is from genome assembly GCA_028671895.1 of Oenanthe sinensis. Taxonomy (NCBI): domain Eukaryota; kingdom Viridiplantae; phylum Streptophyta; class Magnoliopsida; order Apiales; family Apiaceae; genus Oenanthe; species Oenanthe sinensis. The sequence goes on from CM053809.1 coordinate 25,601,875, forward strand.
CAAAGTAATTAATAAAATAAAATATTCGTGCATCGTACAGGTTAAAATCAATCTCATTTAACAAGTCTAGCCCATATATACACATTTCACCAACCTATATGGTCCAACCCGCTGGAACTCCCCCATCCCGCGAGTGCGCGCGTGCCCCCTCGTTATGCTAATTTATTCTATAATTTTACTACATTAAATAATTTATATTTTTAATATTAAAAATTATATTATAAAAAACAGTAATTATATTACATAAATTAGTAATTAATATTATAAAAATTAGTATTTAATATTACAGAAATCAGTATTTAATATTATTTTTTTATTATTTAAAATTTATGTTTTTAATTTTAAATAATAGAATATAAAAGAATATATTTTTATTATGGAAATTATATTACATAAATCAGTAATTAATATTACAGAAATCTGTATTTAATATTACAGAAATTAGTATCTAATACTATATTTTTATTATTTAAAATTTATGTTTTTAATATAAATAATAAATATAATATAATATATTTTTATTATGAAAATTATATTACATAAATCAGTAATTTATATTACAGAAATAAATATTTAATATTACAGAAATCAATATTTAATATAATTAAAATAACTAAATTATATTGTAGAAATCAGTAATTAATATTACACAAATCAGTATTTAATATTACAGTAATCACTAACTTATATACAGTAGATTCACCTAAAATAATAGAAGTTACTGGAAAAATAAAATTTACCGGAATATAACACATATGATATGAAAATTGATCGTTGGAAGATGGGGAAAAATGTGGTGAAGTTAGATTTGAAAAAAAGCTCACCAATTAACGGAAAAATTAAATTTAACACGAAGGGAATTTTAGTGGATTGTGTATGTGAGGGTGCATTTAATTTATGTGTGGTTGCACCTTAAGACCATTAGATTAAAATTGAATATGTGGTTAAAATCTAATTTTCTATATCTCATTTCTAGTTATTTCTCATTTGATCATTAGCCTGTATATATATATACAAAAGTTCAATGAAAACATTTAAATGAGGTACTAATTGAAAAATAAATATATTTTGAATTATATTTTACTTATAATATATTTTATTGAGAACCTTAAATGGAGTAATAATTATATTTTTTTTCTATATATTATTTTATATATATTCTGCTTATGACATATATTTATTTATTACATTACATAATATGAATGAAATCGACTATTTTGATATATATATATATATATATATATATATAGGGTCCTACTCAAATAGAAAATAGCTTAAATGAGAAATAGAAAATACCCGACCCACATATACACCTGTAACTTACACGTACACTTTACCGCTGGCGCACATGATTCAACTCTTCCCGCGCGTGCTGCACTCCCCTCCCCCATGACTTTGTTTTATATTTTTTATTGTACACTAAATAATTTATATTTTAAATTTTAAATAATAAATATAAAAAAGTATATTTTCATTATAGAAACTATAGTATAAAAATCAGTAATTATATTACATAAATTAGTAATTAATATTATAGAAATTAGTATTTAATATTATAGAAATCAATATTTAATATTATATTTTTATTTTTTAAAAGTTATGTTTTTAAATTTAAATAATAAATATAATATAATATATTTAGATTATGAAAATTATATTACATACATCAGTAATTAATATTCCAGTAATTAATATTTATTATTACAGAAATTAGTGTTTAATATCTGAACTTCAATCACTAAATTATATTACAAAAATCACTAATTTGTATTACAGAAATCACTAATTTATATTACAGAAATCACTAAATTATATATCCTGGGTTCAGAAAAAATAATGGAGGTCGCCGGAAAAATAAAAGTCACTGAAATATAGCACATATGGTATGCAAACTGATTGTTGGGAGATGGAGAAAAATGTGGTGAAGTTAGATTTGAAAAAAAATTCACTAACTCACGGGAAAAATTAAATTAAAAACGGATGGATTATGTGGGATTGTGTGTGCGATGGTCTATTTAATTAGTGTGTGGGTGTCCCTGCTTGCCATTAGATTAGATTGAATATGTGGTTTAGATCTTATTTTCTATTTTCTATTCTAAGTTATTTTCTATTTGATCACTTGCCTATATATATAGGGATCTAGAGAAAATTTTTTAGATAGAAAACTTAGAGACCATCATCTACACCGTTCATTATAATAGTAGCATATATAATTAACAAAATTGTAATAGTTTCCAAATATATGTAAATAAATGTCAAACAACTGAAAAGGAAACTAATATTCTAATTTAATAGTCTAATTTAATATGAACCATCAGATCAATTAGAAATCAACGGTTGATAAAAGTACCTTAGTTTTCTCCAAAATATTGGTTTTCTTTTGAGCATTCCCCTATATATATATATATATATATATATATATATAGTATCTAATTCCACTATTATCATTTGCACTTGATGTTATGATATCACGTCACAATTTACATATGGCTTAAATATGTTCAATCCATATTTGAGACTTTTAAGAAATTTTTAAGAGTATCTGGATTACAAACTAACTTAAGAAAAAGCTCATTTATTTTGCTAGTGTTTAATCAGTGGAGAAAGGTAAATTCCCTTCTAGGTATTTGGGTGTGCCATTTTATCTTTATAAGAATCTCATGCAGGGATAATCTTTGGTTTAGTAAAATTCTTGATAAAATCAATGGTTGGTCAGGCAAACTTTTATCTTATGGATGGAGAATCCAATTCATCAAATCAATAATTTTTGGAATACAAACTTGTTTGGAATCAAATATTATCATTCCAAAGAAGGTTATAAAAATGATCCATGCATCTTGTAGATCCTTGTTATGGACTGCCAAAACAAGTTTGATTAAAAAAGTATCGGTTTCTTGGGACAAATTATATGTTTACCTAAATTGCAGGAATTTTTTCTTTTGACAAGTAAATTGCAGGAAATTTAAATGTGATGAATATAGGTGTTTGGAACAAGGAAGAAGCTATAATGAAGATTTACTGGAATTTAGCAGCTAAGAAAACAACTTTTAAATTAAAACACTTTTCAAAAAATTGTTTTTAAATTTTACCAAATAAAATTTTCTTAATTTTGAACAAAAAAACTCATGTTACTATCCTACAATAACAATATCAAATGAAACTTAAATTAATTACATTTAAATTTCCAGTTGTTCCTTTATTTTAGGGATGGTCCCATTTTAGATTGGATCCAATATCGCAAATCACAATCCTTGCGGGGAAAAAGAATTTTACGAACAACATTCTCTTTCAGATATTTGAACCAATTGATATCACTCCATAATTGGTATCACTCCATAGAGTTGGTAGATGGAATAGAAAGCACTCATAATGCAGGCTGCCAAATTCCTCAAAAAGTTAAGGATTTGTGATCTTTTAATCTATGAAAGTTTAAATCTAAATGTCTGGCGTTCAGGTAGAGCAAACTCAGTTTTATGCAAGAAGAGATGAAAAGGTCTCTAGATTCTTGCCATGTGAGAAGAAATGGAATAAAAACTTGATTCGGAGGAATTTCCTACAAGAAGACGCAGATATAATCATAACACTACCTATTCCATAGCGTACAGGGGCTGATAGAATGGTATGGGCTAATTCGAGTAATGGTGTTTATATTGCTAAACATGCTTATCACTTCTGATATGATTCCCACTTTGGCACTATTGTAGTTCCACAATGTATGGGTTGGAAGAACATCTGGTATCTGAAATTACCTCACAAAATCAAAGTTTTTGTATGGCGTTTTTGTCGAAATGTAGTTCCAGTACGCCGAAGATTGAGCTCTAAAGGAGTTAGTGTTCCCATTACTTGTCCTATGTGTGCAGTTGATATTGAACACATGTCACATTTGTTTTATAACTGTAGTTTTGCTGTTGGATGCTGGAATCATGTTGGTTTGGGGTACGATTGGAGTCAAGCAGACTTCGCTCCGGAGTGGCTACTTCAAAAGCTTATCTCTGCAACAAATGAGGAGATGAGTAAAATATGTGTGGTCTTATGGGGCATCTGGCATTGGAGGAATAAGAAGGTATGGGAGGGTAAAGTAGTCACACCGGGATTTGCTATGGATAATAGCTTTCAGGTACAATCAGACTGGATTCAAACGAGAAAGAAACAAGAAAGTAATGTTAAAGAGGGTACATATGATAGGAGAACAAGTCAAAAATCAAGTTCAAAGTGGCAACTTCCTGCCGCTGGAATGGTTAAAATAAATGTCGATGCCTCTGTTTATCCAGGAACCAATGTTTTCTCAATAGGAATGGTGATGAAGAATAATGAGGGTACTTTCATGGCAATCAAAAATTATAAGTTCTGGGGTGAGGTATTAGTAGTCAAAGCTAAGGCTGTTGGCATATGTGAAGCTTTATATTGGATCAAAGAACTACGAAGGCAAGATGATGAAATAATAGTGGAATCGGATTCTCAGCTCACTGTCAATGTCATTTGAAGCCAAAATATAACCTACTTAGAGATTGGAGAGATAATTGAGAGGTGCAAACAGCTCCTCAATAGTTTGCATAGAGTTTCAGTTGTTTTTATCCGGAAAAATACTAATAGGATAGCACATAACGTCGCTAGAATCCCTTGTTTAATAAATTCCTATAATGTGTTCATGCCTCTTCCTGCGTGTTTGTTGGAGGCTCTTTCCTATGATGTTTCGATTTGAATGAATTGAATTAGTAAGTTTCAAAAAATAAAGTGAATATACAATCCATCTATTTGGCTATCAATCATTTACCCCCAATTTTTCCAATTCAATTATCCAATTTATTATTTAATATTTATGAAAGGTATAAAATTTGGAGAAGAAAATTAAGAGGTCATAACAAAAAAAGGTGATTCGACTATGATTTCGTTTGGGGCTCTTTATAAATTATTCATAAAAAATACTCCTTCTGTCCCTATTTATGTGTCATTTTTTGACTTTTTGTGGTCAAATTGACTAATTTTTGACTAAAAATTAAAAATTGTTCTTTTATAATTTTTAAAAACTAAAAAATACATATTAAAGTAGATTATATATACTTTTTAATAATATAAAATTTTAATTTTTTTCAGTTATATATCATATTTAAATTGCAGTCAAAGATAAGTAAATTTGATCGGGAGTAAAATACACATAATTTTCATAAGCTGCGTATTCAAAAGTAAAAAGGATATGTTTTTATAAGTTTTGGATATATTTTCTTTTGCAAAGCCCAATTATATGAGAAGCCCAATGTAACCTAGTTTTAAGTTTATAGTCGACTCAAGAACTCTCATATATATAACACATTAACCACATTAACACATAAAAAGTACATGCTTTTCTTAAACACTTCTGAGTTCTAAATCTCAGACACCCTCTTAGATGACATATTTATATATGATCATCTGTACTTCAACATTGCTATGATTAATCATGCTTGGTTAATGGTTATCTCGTAGATTTTATATACGATTTTATTTATACTAATCTCCAGAACATGATACTTCTAAAAATAAATCACACTTAAAAAGTGTTATTTTAATAATAATATATAATAGTATTAAATTAATATTTAAAATTATTAAATTATTTTTCTAATATTTTAAAATTCTGGGAGAGTTTAAATTCTCTTAATCTACTTGTTTAAATTAATCGCACATTTGTATATTTTATGTAATCCGTTTATTATTATCCGATTGTACTATTATTATGGTCATCTAATTTGACAACACAAGTGGCTGAAGATGTTCCGAATTCGAATGATATTCATAATATGGCACTCACATGTTTGTTGGCTTGTTTACAACAACAGACACAGACAAATTAACTATAAAATTCGAATAATTGATTCATAATTAAAAATTTATAAATACAAAACATATATATAACATCGATCGGTCCCTCCATGAAACAGTCATCTCTCCTCTCACTTTCTCTCGTGTGGATATGTTCAATTGTTAGGCAATGACAAGCACTAAACATAGATACATTATTAAATATTAATTATACATATACATATACATATATATATAAATTTGTGGGACATTTATATCGACCAATATCCTTTACATGGCCATGATAAGAGAGATTCTATTTCTTCACTTGATTTATTAATTATTTTAGTCACCCACCTTTTTGCTTTTAAAATATTCATTTCGCTAGCTATACAATATATCTGTATGTAAGTATAAGTAAATGAAGAATTTTGGTTCGGTAATTAGTTAATAGATTAATTACAAAAATAATAATAATTATATTTTTTAAAATAATTAAATAGATAAGAATTTTAAATCAAATATTAAAAAATTTCAATATTTTGATATCTAAATTATTAATAAAATTTAATGTTCGAATCTCATTAATAATATATCAAATTTAAGCATTATAATATTAATTATAAAGATATAATATGAAGTTTTGAATCTTATCACTCACATATTATTTTATTATATTTTATGTTAATTAGAAATTCACTGTTTTTATAAATTTATTTTATGTAAATAAATTATAACTATATGATCGATAATTAATTTTTAATAATCTAATACTTATAATAGCATTTAAAATAAGTTACTTACTAAAATTATAATCTATTATTTATATTAAAATTTAACTTAAATTAAGAATTTATTATTTATGATGGAATGTCATTAAAACTATAATATATAATTTCTTTTATCTACGGTATATAGGCGTGCATATAAGGCTGTTTGGACTCCCTCCCTCGTGTGAGGTGTGTTACCGTCATTTATTTTGTATAAGATATATTTATTTTTTATTAAAATTTTAAATAACTTTAACAAACGATATTAATGATATATAATAACTTTTTCCAATATTTGAATCCAAATAAATTATTTAAGATAAGCTTTCTTTAAGGAAGAAAAAAGAGGAAAATAATTTTTAATAAATAAGACTTGTTCTGTTCTCGTTATATAATTACTATCATGTTTAAGAGGTCCTTGAGATTTTTTTTTCATATTTACTAAAAAAAAATCTCATATAAATACACGAAAGTATTATTATAATTATATACAATTATATTCAATTATAAAAATACACATACTAAAAAATATTGATAATTTAGATAATTTTCCCGAGTTAATCTTATGAACTTTATTCTCATTTAAACCTTTTCTCCCGAGCTTAAAGATCACATCTTTAGTTCTTTACAAGATTTTATTAAGAAAAGTTCAGGCAAGTCCACCGAAATAAACCGTAAAACTATACATATTTGTTTTATCGAAAAAACTATACATATATTAAGTTAAATAATAATAAGAAACTCCAATAAAAACATGGCACCTCAGGTTAGTATACGTTAAAGACATATACAAACATAACTTTTGTACTTGTAAAACGATTGTTTATTAACTCAATTTGTTTTGTTAAATAATCCGGTCCACCATTTAGTTCTAGAAGAGTAATGCTACGAAATCAAAAAGTGTTTTGTTAAATAATTCGGTCCACCATTTTAGTTCTAGAAGCGTAATGGTAGGAAATAAAAAAATAATGAAATGGATTTATCTGCATTCAACAACATCAATTAAAATTTTTCATATTAGCATATGCGTCCTGACACATAATTTTGAAACTTTTTTTGAAAGATCGGTTAGTTCTCTAGCATTATTGTCGTTCTAGAAACTTATAAAGTATTCCATCGGTCACATTTTGTATAACCCTTATTCTTTTTTAAAATTTTTTAAAAAATGAACATACTATATTTACTATTTTGAACACTACTTTTCATTATAACACTCGTTACTTCTCCATTTTATACTCTTTTTTTATTAAATAAATATCTCAAATCTATTATTTAATATTGATAGACCTCACTACTTTACCCATTTTTCAACTAATTTTACTTCTTTTTTACTCCATTTGGTCCGTTATTGTAATATCCTATATTTTTTTAGAATAATAAAATAGATTAATAATAAAAATGATTAAAATTGAATAGAAATTAAGAATTAGAATTAAATTAGAATAATGAGATTTCGAATATGGGTCGGATTTGAATAAGTTTTGCCGTAGAGTTTTAAAACTCTATATATTGATTAAGATCTACTATTTCTTTCATATTCTTTTCGAATCACCAAGACTAAACAGTTATAAATCTCTCTCCCATATAAATCTTTATTCTTTTTTCTTAATCTTTGTTATTTAAATTCGAAGGATTTTCATACGCACATCAATTATCTTATAAAATTTGTAACAAGTTCATCGTAAGTCATAATTCGTACGTTAAAAGAATTAATTACCGTTAGATTAGTTAAACAAGAAAACCACGAAAAACTATAAAGAAATTTTAAGAATTTTAATTCTTGTACAAAACTCCCAAACGTCTTGTATAACGGACGAAAGAGAATACGGTCTTTTTTTAATTTTCGTGAAAATCAAGTAAGCTCATTCATTCCGGGACACAGGGAGTAGTATATAATAATATACTCCCTCTGTCCCATTCAATTCTATACACTTTCCTTTTTTGGATGTCCCTCTCATTTGTATACATTCCAAAAATAGTAAAGTTTTAATAATAAAAAACACTATTACACCCACTAACTTTCCTCCACTATCTCAAATTCATAATATAAAAATACTATTACACCCACTACTTTCCTCCACTATCTCAAATCTATTATTAAATATTAATAGGTCCTACCACTTTACCCACTTTTTACCTAACTTTACTATTACATTATTATTTTTTTAATCTCTCTTTGTCCTCCGTGCCCATTTGATTTGTATACAAATCAATGGGAGGGAGGGAGTAATTAAATTTGCGGCATTGACGGCTAACCCTACCATGTGCATTTCTTGCTTTTTGAATGATGTGGCTAGGTAAAGAGGTAAAGTCTAAGCTTCAGTTCAAGGAGTCTCCCATCGCTAAAGCGATGTAATAAGCGATCACTTAAGTCACCAAGATCTGTAAATCTTATTCCCTCCGTCTCTTATTAATTTTCCTGTTAATCATGTGCGCGTTTGTCAACACATATTTTTTAATCGTTAATATATTTAATTTCGTATTAGTATTAAATATAAAAAAAATCTGTATTAAAGTACTCACAAATACGAATCAAACAAAATCACTCATGACTATATTTTGGCTTATAAATTATGTGTAAATTAGTAATCAATCGCTTACAATAAACAGTACAAAAAGTCAAAATAGGAAAAACATTCTGAGACGGAGGGAGTATTCAATAAATAATTTATCAATTAATAATATACTCCGTATATTTTAATATAATTTATTTTCAAATGAAATTTCTTTTTCTTAAATAATATAGTTAATCGACGAGTGACGTGCGTAAAAAAATATCTCTCTTCTTTTATAACTTTTTGAGTTGAGTAATTTTATTCAATATGTTATTATTATATACTTATATACATTTAATTAATTTTTATTTAATGACACTTTTATCTCAAAATATACCATTAACAAAGCTATATATAAGTGATTTATGATGAATTTGGGACAAATATTTTAGCCTGGAAAGTCCACACACACACATCAAAAGGAACAGCGTAGATTTTTTGAAGATTAATATAATTACTCCATATCTATTTTCAAATTAATAATCAAACTATATTTCATGAATGAATTTTAAAGAATAATACACTTAAATACAACATAAAATATAGAATTTTCCCGTTCTGTTCATGTTGTTCGAAATGAGAAGTATAGAATTCAGAGATTTAAGATGTTCATGTTTATAATAAATTGTGAGAATATTGAAGATGTTAAAGAATCGATTTATAATATTTCTATTTAAAATAAATTATGAGAATATCGGGGATGTAAGATAATCAAATTTAAGACTTTTGCCAATTCTCCTAAAAATTTGAAATTATAATAAAACGACTTATTAAAACTATATAGTATATTCTGATCAAATGATAAGGTGGGAGAATACAAATCCCCTTTCTCCAATTCAAATTCTGAGTATTGTCGATCAAAATATATGAAAAATAATGAAAAATAAAAATATACTGGCACAAATGTTCCTATTAGGACATAATTAAAGTTTCAAACATGTTACTCTATTACAAAGAAGTGATAAATATCCTAAAAAATAATGCCCTGTTTGTTTTTTCTGCTAAATAATTTGTAAATTTAAACATTTATTTATTTATTAATTTTAAAATTATTTATTAAATAAATCAAACCAACCCTAGATCTTGCCTGTTGAAAAAAAAATTAGTTAGACATACACAAGTGAGACAAAAGTATACATCATGTTGTTTGGAGAAATGAAATTCGAGTATTTTAATTGGAGAAAGCTTAAGTATTGAATAGTAATACATACACACAACTTGAATGGTATTGGTAATTTGGTAGTATGTAGTATGATAGTACTATGAATGCAAACATTGTTGTCATTTTGCTGACTTTCAAAACCAATCCATCATTTTCCCATAAATACATACGTGCAGCATTACAAATGGTCCTTCAACTTGAACCATAATCTTCCCAACTAAACCTCACAAGCAAATGATACTCATTTAAATGTACACCAATGATCAAACTAAAAATCTCATTCTCTTGTTACATAAGTTTCTGCAACCCCAACTCTCTAGTTACATAGATTTCAAATAATTATTACTATCAATAGTACCTTAGTAAGAGTGAACAAGTAAGGTAGCTGCTAGTCTGCTACTAACTCTTGATTGGTTTTAGAGCATCCACACCGGGAGGACAGTTTACACATCGAGACTCGTGAAATGGAACCAGCCAAGCAAATAGCAGTTATTTTGCATTGGAGAGGGAATATCAAAAGTGTTCAAGGACACTAACCTGTCCATGACCAATTTTGGCAGAGTAAATTACTTTTTAGTTTTTATATTATAACTTTATGTATTGTATGTCTGTATGTTAAATTAAAACGGTAATATTAACGGTAATATTAATAACGTTAATATTAACGGTAACTATTTTACTACTATATATATACATAATATTCACACCTTATTATTCATATTATTACCTCTTAAAAATTTTAATTTTCTCTCTCAAAAGATGAATCCAAATAATCCCCCGCCTCTAAATTCTTCAAATCCAAACCCTCAATTTTCATATCCATATCCAAATTCCTATTTCCCAAATCCACAAAATTTTAATTTTAATTCTCAAACCCCAAATTCTCAATACCACGTCCACAAGGTGAGAAAAGAAAATTATTTTCAAAATATCAAGAAAGCCAACGAAAAGATATTGAACGAGCGTTTGGTTTGCTACAGTCCCGTTTCGCAATTGTACGTGGTCCTGCACGTTTTTGGGACAAAGCAGATCTTGGAAGAATTATGATAGCATGCATCATAATTCATAATATGATTGTTGAAGATGAGAGGGACACATACGCCACTCAATTTGTTCCCCTGCCAACTTATGATGATGCAACAAATGGTTTATCGGAACCGATTCTAGGTGAAGAACCTCCAATTCAATACGAAACGTATATTCAGAATACTATACAGATGCCTGATAAACGGACACATCGTCAGCTACAAAATGACTTGGTTGAGCATATCTCACACTTCCATAATAATCGTTAATTTTTCATATCGTAATGTTTTAAAATTAATATTTTCGCGTGTGATGTTTTTAATGTAATATTTTCTCATGTAATTTCTTTTATTAATAATATGATGCATTTTTATTACGTCTATTTTGCCGATTTTTTTAAAAAAACATTAATCATTTTAGTTTGATTATTATAATTTTAATAGAATTAAATTAAACTAATTTTAAACGTTATTTATAAATATATATTATAATTTATAAGAAGTATTGTGAAAGAAAGAGTAAAATAAAGTTAAATGAGACCCATTTGTAAGTGGAAATGAGCTTGTGCATTGGAGTGTAATGGATACTTTTTTTTAAAAGGATATTTGATGTTTATGTGGTAAAAAAATAACCCCACATGTAAATGGAGTGTCCTTTAACATTGAAAATGGTCTCGGGACTCGATTCCAACATAGAGAAACAAACAGTGCTCACTTTGTCAGTAAAGAGTGAGGGGATGGGTTTGTCCTTACATTCCCCGATTAGAAAAAACTCAACTCATTTGTACACCTCTTTTTACTATTTTCCCCCACTCCCATATCACATGCCACCCACACTCAACCAGGCATTCATATTACTGAGTAATAATTATCCAGTTGTTAATGACAGCTGCATTACACATACATGTAGTCATATAGATATAAAGATCAGGTACTGCAAATAATAAATGCAGCAAGATATGTTTATCACTGATTCTGCGTTATTTTTTTAAAATTTAAAATTTTGAGAATATTCGATCAAAATTTAAAAATATTCAATCAAAATTTTACATAATGTTTTAAAATTTAGGGGATTCAAATATGGATTTTAAATAATATTTTAAAATTCAGGAGTATTCCGTCGAGATTATTAATAATCTATTACTCCCTCCGTCCCAAATTATCGGTCTAATTTGACTTTTTACATTAAAATGCACTTTTTAGTTTTTTAAAATTATAAACTAATACTTTTTAATTATCAGACAAAATTTGGTCAATTTGACCACAAAAAAACAAACATGACAGATAAATTAGGATGAAGAGAGTAAAATCTTTGAGTATTCAAAAACTTATTAACATTGATGGATTTTATAAATCCATGAATTTTATTGGAATTTTTTATTTATTTTAGAATTTTTTTAAAGAGTAATGCTAGGGAATCAAACAAATCTTTCAAAAAAATTCTCAAAATGATGTGGCATGATGCATATGGTAAGATAGAAATTTTTTAATTGATATGATTAATTTGAAGAAAAATGTCGAGTACCCAAAAAATTATCCCAAATGCAGAGTTGTCATGTGTGTAATTGTTATTTTTTTCTATAATAATATGAGACCCAGCTTGCATAAATATGCACTCACGAACTAAAACAAGTCATATGTCACGCCACGTCATTTGAGAAGAAAAAAAATTGGCATAACTTTTGGAGTACGTAGCATTGCTTTAATTTGAATGTAGAAGAGTCTATCTGATTAATTACTTTCATAATCAATCAGAACGAGACATGTGACATTTGAGAATTTTTTTAGAAAAGTTGTTTGATTCCCTAGCATTGTAAATTTCATCTAAATATAAGAGATTTTACTGAATTAAAGATCAACTCTAGTGGTTCGCAATCGATTTACCAATTGACACTACGTGAAATTTTAAATCAAATATAATCAATAAAAATTCATAAATTATTAATAATATTTTTGAATCTGGATTAAATACATCCTTCCTTCTAAGTTCAATACATTATTTATGGGGTATTTATCTTTACTAATGTCTCTCAAATAAAATATTGTACTAAAAAAAGGGAAAACAAACATAATTTATATTAAGTAAAATAATATAGAATTAAAATTGTAAAAATACCAGTGCATAACTAAAATCGAATAGAAAAATGTATACATAAATAAATAATTCTAAATATAGAAACAAATATGGGTAGCCATCTTTCTCATATCATCGATCAACTAAAAACAAAGTATACGTTAATCTATTTTAAATGAAAATTATAAGAACTGGATAAAATTTTAATTAAATTTTAATTAGTTGGTTATAAATTATAACTAGCAAGTAACTAATATCCAAGTATAATTTTTTTTTTAGTATGAAAACCCGCAGCTGCTACCCTTTTTGGGTGCGTACTGAGTAAACCCACGGATTCACGCAATAGCAAACTAACCAGTAAACCGTATAAGTGCGACATGCTCTCCTCCCGTGGGATTCGAACATGTGGCCAAGAGGATGATATTTCTCTTTTTAACCAACTGAGCTAACCATTGCGGACAAGTATAAATTTTATATTTATACCAAAAAATTTTTTGTTATATAATATTATAATATTAACTATACTCATTTGACATTTAGTATTGTATTTGCTCTCCCGATTTAAATCCATAAATATAATGTATTTGTGTATGTATATAAAATAATAATGTGCAGAGGAGATATTATCAAGGTTGTGAAAATTGCTAGACATGCCAAAACAGTTGGGATACCTTTTAGCGATTAATCGGTAAATCGGAGATTAATTAGAATGATTAATTGAGATATTAACCAGATGTATTTAAATATTATTTTTAATTTTTATAATTATATCAACTATAAAATATAATTTTTTAAAATTACTTACATATATATTAATCATAGTTAATATTATAAATAATAATATCAATATTAATAATTAAATATAATATATAGATATACATATAAAAATTAAAAATACCGATTTTGATCGATTTATATCGCCTAATACCGATTTTGATTGATTTATACCACATAATATCGATTTTGACCGTTTAATATCAATTTTGACTGATTTTCATAAAAAATGTCTAATTTCGATTTTGACCACCTAGTGTCAATTTTAACCAATTTTTTAAAAAAATGTCTAATTTTTTGCTTAGCACCAAATTGGAGTTACACTCTCGCCTAGGCACAGGCGGCGCCTTGAACCGATTTTTAGAACAGCAGATATTATACGGACGTAGGGACACCAGAACAGAGCTTACATAATTTACAGCACATGTCCATTCAATTCTTTTGGACAAACTCTAGTATAGATAGGAGCAAGCTATAGTATATTTACAATATAGTACTGTTGCATTATTAAGCTAGCCTATTTATGAGATTCCCTGTACCACCATTGTAACTCAGGACAAAAATCTAATCAAAACCCATCTTCGTTACCAATGACACCCTGAATACACTCTCACCTTTTCTCCACCACCATAGGATATGTCCTCTTCACTGTCACAGTTTAATGCCCTTAAAGTGCATACTTCCTCAGTAAAAACTCAAAGTAAACATCATACTATACTACTACTGGTCTACTCTAGTCTCTACTACTAAATTGGTTAGATGAACATCTTGAATACATACAGCTTTATAATTTATATTTATTTTTAGAAAATAAATAATATAACTGTGAAACATGTACCTTCTTTTGTTTTTATATAACAAAAAGCAAAATGACACTAAAAAAAATGGCCTTCAAATAATCAAGTACCAGGCCAACTTCACAGCAGACACTGTTTAACAAATGGTTGCTCACAGGTACAGAGATGAAATTGATTGATCTCACAGACTCCAAAATATGAAATAGACAACCAGGAACATGTATAATTTCTTTTTTGGGGCTCTGTATCTATCAAAGCTCCAAGGACACTGAACTCCTAACTACCTTACATGTGAAAATAGTCATAAAAGAGAGCTAATAATTTCATTACTCTAATACAGTAATTCGTATTTTGAGTCGACTCATCTTACACCGTTGATGAGTAGAATATCATGGTCGAGATTATAAAATATTTTGCGACAACCATTCTAGTACAAAAAATGTAACGTAAGTTAAGTATATGTAAAATGGTTCGACTCAAAATCAGTTTCTATCAAATCGTGGCCGGTCACCGCTTCCCAATATTAGTACATCCGCATAGGATGCCCCATAATATCGAGATTGTTTTGGGATCCCCAAAAGAACTAAAGATTCTCAATACCATCTCATAAAAATAACATACTAAGCCTCAAGTTGTTCATATACGTTCTGTGGTAGAAGTACCACATTCACATAAAAAGCAAGATGTCACAAAAAGGATAAGGTGGAGTGTAGTAAACAGTAAAATGTTTTAATTTTGGATAATAGCAGATAAATAGAAGTAAAAAAAATAATTGAAAAGTAAGAATAAGAACACAACATCAAGAACTTGATTCAGACATGTTTTGATCAAGTTGAGGAATTGTACTAGAACTGGCTCCGGAACTAGAGCCACCACCAGAAAGAAGATCAGCCAATGCGGCCATAGCTCGTACTTGCATCTCCAAAGCAACAATGTAATCAGCAGTCTCTTCTAAAACAACAGGGAACGGTTGTTTCCTACAACCAGGAACCAACCGTCCCAGAAACTTGGCTTTTCTCTGCACAGCTGCTAAATTCTTCGATTTCAGCTTCAATATACTCACTTTCGGCTTCTTCACTGACCTGCGATCAGCAACCGCCACTCTATGTTTTTTCGACTTTTTCATAAATTTGAGTTTGAGCCTGTTAGTGAGAATTGCTCGGCTCCACCTGGTTTTTCCTTTAGCCGTAGTAGCCAGAACTCGATAAGCTGTATCGCGAACAGCTCGACTACGGCTTGGTATAGAATCAGGAGTGGAGTCGAGGCGAACTCGACGGAGAGCCTGGATGAGTTTGGAAGAGTAAAGTTGCTGTTGAGTTTCGGATTTCCAGGAAATTTGATTGTTGTTAGAATTTTGAGACTCATTTTTTAGTTGGCTTCTCTTCTTTTTCTTTTTTCTAGAAGATTCTCGTGATGAAGATGTCGTTACAGGATTCGAAATCAGAGTTGATGCCATTGATTCTAAAGCTTTTTGATTCAGGATCGAATCAAATTAGCTGTAAATAAACACATATATACAATCAATCATAAGTTAAATAGTATAATTATTACATGAATAACCAGAATCAAAACAAGAGAGGATATAACATAACAAATAACTGAACATGAGAACTCGTAACAACTTTTTTTTTATTATCGATGATCCTATAATTTAAGTGATTTGTACCATATATACGTAACTAATAATTTGTACATGGTTTTGCGATTTTTAGCTGAACATGAACTTATATATATACATATTAGCACATACACATGATCAAATAAATCATAATATATATATATATATATATATATATATATATATATATATATATATATATATATATATATATATATATATATTACCTTCTAGAAATGAAAAATGATCGGTTGTACGTAGAAGACTCCGGTAATGAATTACAGATGTTACTTATCACCGGCGGTGGGATTTGAACGGAGCTACGGTGTGTGTATATTTAATATCAGAGAGAGAGAGAGAGAGAGAGAGAGAGAGAGAGAGGTGGAGGTAAAGAAGTACTTTAGGAGAGGAAGGTGGTCACTGTTGGTGGAGAGGCTTTAAAACAAATGCTTTTGGCTTAACAAACAGACTTGCTTAATTGCTGCTTCGAATGAATGAATGGTTGTGCCTTTATTTTTATTTTATCTTATTTCATTACATTATTGTTTGATTATTATGTCCACCTACTGCTAATGCGTTTTTTATTTATTCCAAGCCTGCTGCTACATGTAACATGCCTGCATCTCATCACTTTCCTTTCTATTCGCCTTTGTCTCGTATTTTTGTAATTTAAAATCAATTTCAATTTATAACAGAGCGCCGCTCACGTAATTTTGCGGTTTATTTTGCCATCCAACCAATCTCGAACTAAAAACATTGCAATAGTAAGAAAACTCGAACGATAAAATAGCAAATCTAATGGATTATTTCACATTTTTAATGGTATAAAACTACAAGTAAGTTTCATACAATTTCACCTAGAATATTCAAAGAAGGCCAAGTTTAAGAGTAATACATGGTCATTAAAGAAGAAAGATGAAATAACGTCCCCATCCTAGAAATTCCATTACAGCCATAAGGGTGGAAGAAGAAAAATAAATTAAAAGAATACAAAATTACAAAAATACATACACTCATGTTTGTTATACTTGAGGAAGACATACAAAAGTTGTCTAGTAGTTCAAAGAATAAGAAAAGATAAAGCAAGAAATTAGCACATGGCAAACAAACTACTGTTTGATCCTAAGAATGCTTAGCTTCAAAGTAAGGTCAAAACTGTTGTGTATAATACACTTAATTTGCATAATCATTTGCCTGAATAAGAGTTAAAATCTACCTACATCTAACCCTAAAAGAATATGTGAATATATTTAGTTTGGTTCGATTAATATTTAGTGAGATACATGATATCTTCTCAAATTTTCTAATCGCTGTACTCTCAAGACCATAAACTATTAGAATAGTTTCCAGAGAACGAGTGGTTAAAAAAGATGAAGTATTCATGATAAGAGACCACAATGTACTAGTGTCAGTCTTGGTTAGAGCAAACCAGAACATTGATTGGTTGGAATCTAATGAAAAATATGCAAATGTTTTTAAATGCGTCACAAATCTGTCTACATTTTATACAGGGATAGGCATTCACAAACTTTCTTACCATTCAAAACCCAATGCTAACAGTTGCTCTAAAATGGCATTCTTGAGATCTAGTAGCTTGCTTCCAAACCTGTTTGATTGTAGTTATGCCTACCCTAACAAATAAGTAGTCACTTTTGTGAAAAATGTATTAAATTGTTAGAAATTTCAAGTAGAAAGGGACTAATATATGATCATATACAAGTCTCCTAAACCACACACCTAGTATATATTTATATAATTATATATACACACAGATATGTATATATTCACTACAATGCATCCCAGCAAGAGTTTTGGCCTCATTATAGATACTCTGAATCTGAGGATGCTCATAAAGACAGACCTCTCAACATGCTCAGTATGTTGTACTAATAATATTTTAACATATGCCCATTATTTGGGCACCATCTCTTTCACCTTCCTAGCAAGAGATCTACGAATATATGTGAATCATACATACCTTCTCATTTGACTTGGGGCATTGTCAAGCAAATACAACACTCACTAATATAAAAGAAACCTATTCCAAGAATCATAAATTACTTATCTACGTGTCATCAGTGTTAAAATCAATGAAAAGTTAAGCAAGTCAAATGAAGTACTGTATATATTATACATACAGCAGCATTGTGGTAATTTATTTCTGATTGGTTGAAGTACTTGCACAGAATATTATATATATAATTATTTTTTTACTTCCTAGTTCCTAGTGTGTATTTCTGTGATATTTTCTTTCCAAAATAAAAGAATTGGACGGACATAGTGCGTGGAATCCAATAATTGGCAGGTTTAGGGCCCCCCAAGTTTTCTTTGTTTCTCATTCCATGCAATGATCATTGAGGGAGGATCATGCACAAAAGAAAAGGATATGAAGAAGAGATGCATGTGCTTGTTTATCTGGCTCCTTTTTATCTTATGCTTTGTTTGTCTATTTTCCTTGGGGGTTTTGGAATTTTATGCTACAGCGTGGTCTGGCCATATAAGCTCCATGCTTCCAGTAAAATGTACTATTCCCTTCTATCCCCCCCCCCCCCCCCCCCCCCCCCACTAACGTTTTGCTCCCAAGTATCGCAAGGAGCGGAAACAAAGGAAAGCAAAGTGAATTATTAACTTTTGAAAGTGTGCTCTCAAATTTTAATGAGGCGAAGTAAAAGATGTGGGATGTGGAAAAAGATCAACGATAACAAAGGGTTTTATTCTAAAATAGAAAAAATATTTTAGAAGTTGTTCATTCACTCACTCTCCTTTCATTCCTTCTTTGGAGTGAAAGTAATTTTACTTTTAACTCCCTATTCGAAACTCAAATAACAAAGAGAAAATTTTACTCATTTACTCTTACATCCACTTTCCTCCCTCTTCAAAACATTCCCATAACCACATTAAAAGATCGAACCAGTGTAGTTCTGATCCATATTTCTACGGGGAAATGTAATATCCAGATATATAATCATATTAGTAAAATGAAACACAATTATTGGTAATTAGAGTACTTGGGAAATGAGTTACGAGGACTGAGTGTAGCAAGTATCATCTCTAACTCATTACAATATGCACTACATATTTGAGCTACAATCTAGATGCTACAGTAAATATCAACTCCCAAGTCCTGTTATAAGAAAGACTCCAAGGAAATTGGGTTACTAGGCTAAAAGTTCGTTTCTGAAAACAGCTCAAGAAAGCTATTAACAACACAAATCCCACTCTTGTAATGTGAGTGTGTCTACTGCAACCTGTGTAAAATGGGAGATTAAGTTGGCACATTTTAAATTAATCAGGATTAGCTTTTTCTTTGATCAACAATAGTCTCATTTTGGCTGCTTCCTGGAACAACCGAACAAGAGAATGATATAACATGG
Source organism: Oenanthe sinensis (assembly GCA_028671895.1). Lineage (NCBI taxonomy): Eukaryota > Viridiplantae > Streptophyta > Magnoliopsida > Apiales > Apiaceae > Oenanthe > Oenanthe sinensis. The sequence goes on from CM053809.1 coordinate 25,621,802, forward strand.
GTAATGACAACTGGACATGCTTACATAATTGTAGTTACATTATTTCACATTTTATATTAGATAATCATGAGCCTAATCCACATTGTCATCAAAATCATGGTTACATGTGTATTTTCTCAACACCTAACACAAATTTCCCTATAAAATTTCAAAACCAGAAAACACTAACAGAGCATAATCATGTGCCAGAGTGATTGCCCCCTACCATGAGACACCATCTAACAGTAATCAATTTCTATTAAACAAAAGAAGAAGATACGGTCATTATTAAAAGTTCAATGTTCACATAGCTGGCCAACTGGGTATTTTTACTTTTTATATATGTAACAAATTATTACTATTAAATCAACTGTGCTTAGATGTAGACTCATAGAGACTAAAAACATTCCCCAAACTAAAGTTTCAGAACCACTGTTTAATCCACAGTTAATTTTAATTATTAGTATAAAGTGTTTTACCATAAGGGAAAAGATAATAATATATATAGACTCTGTTTAATTTTGACCAGACAAAATGGTCTAAGTAGGTCATAGAGCTGGTAAGTAAAAACTATTCAACCTTTTGGGTCTTTTGAATTATTAAAGTTTTCTTGATTAGCCATTGCTATCGTGAGGGTTGTCTGAAAAAGATTAGCTAGACAATGTGAGTTCAAATACTTAAACAAACCGTAGACTTTGTAACACAGATTTGTATAAACAGCAAGAAGGATCTCAATCTTGAAAAGGAAATTTTGGAGATGGCCTCAATTATACTCCTAAGAAATCATGGACTAGTCTATAAGCAAACTCCTTTTCATTTATAGTTAATTATAAAAATGTAACCATCCTCAATCAACATATTGTAAAAGGTAAGGCATACAGAAGCATAGGCTTTCAGTAATAAAAAAAACAATGTCAATTCCAAGCAGCATGGAATATTAATTCTACATAATTGGTCTTGAGCTGAACTATAAAACAAACAAGATTATCTCTAGCACTACACTTGGGCTGATGACAAAATATACTTGTAAACCATAAACGCTACGTGTACTAACATATCAGAAGGTTTTATTGTGACTTGCATCAACAAACTGTTTTACACATACAGTTCAGTGAATTGCATTTGCATATCGAATCCCTTCAATTACAGCTGGATTATGCATTAGGTTAACAATAATCAAAATAATGGGGCCTTCCACAACAAGTGACAATAAATTATACTTGTGTTTAGTTTATTAGTTAGACAGACTCAACTCCTAACTAATTGTCTCAATAAGCAACAGTAAGATCCCATATATCTACCAGATATTGTCATATTTTACTTGTTTCAGCGGTTCCTCTGATAAGCAATTCTAAAGTGGCAGTCACACGACTTTGTTTAAATTGCAATAATCCATAAGAATCCATTTCCTACCAAAAACTTGTTTTTAGTATACAATAGCGTGCTCCCAGATTCAATCAGTATAGCTGTCAAATTGTGGGCTCAGCCAACAATATACATCTCTTTTGATTTTAAATTGGTTTTTGAACCTTCATGACTACACAATGTAGTGTCATGGCTGCTAAGTACCTCTTGGGAGGTGGGGGAGAGGGGGCTTTCTTTCTATTTTCAATATTCTACGTTCATGGTAATCTGGTATGGATAATGTCCTCATCTTATTTTTAATCACATGAGAGACATCTAAATATTTAATGATTAAAGACATCATATTGAATGAATAACACAAAACACACAAATACTGTAAAACCTCTATAAATTAATAGCATCGGGAGTGGGTTTTTTTTAATGATCCTGATTTTTAAGTTATCGGACTTAAAATGTACTGTTTTATCTAAAAAAAAGTACTGCTTTATTATGTTGGCAACTTGGCACCGGAAAAAAATTTATTTAATTTATCAAGGTTCTACTGTACATATCTACTCTGTTCACAGTGCAGGGAAAATAAAACATCATACACTGCGTATCACCTATGAACCAAGAACATTTGTACCATACTAAATACCTGGTTGGCCTAAGCTCTATGTTTTCTCTCTAAGCCACTACAGATTGGACAAATGGTTACTAAAAACCATAAATGACTACTTGACTCATCCGCAGTTACAAGATTACATCAATAAATCACCAAAGTTTAGTTGGACAAATTAAGAATCATTATATATAGTCTTAATGAGGTTGTTTATCTAAAATTTAAACATATTAAAGATGTATCTATACTTATATTAGTCCTGGTATGTACTCTTTATATAGTATTAGCTCTTAACAGTTATTGTCTACAGTTTCTGGACGCCATTAATTTATTATCCAAAGTGAGGTTTCCTACAGAGCATACAGAGGGCTAAGTTTCCTGATCTTTTTTTAAAATATGACAAGGACCTTCCCCTTAATCAATGAGCGAGTTACAAAACTATTTGCCTAACTGTTAGTAATCAAGGAAGTTGCGCAGAGCCCAAGTAGTTCTAGACCTGATAAACAATGCCACGATCTCTATCTCTCTTCTAGAAATTTATTAAACCAGTGTGTGACTTGTAATATAGAGCTTAATATTATTCGTGTATGAAGTTGTTGCATGTGACCGGCCAATACATTTAAAAGATAGCCAGATAGGTCAGTGATATGGGAAGAGAAACCACCTCCCTCATTTAGCAAAAAAAAAAAGAAAAGAAACCACCTCCCTACTCTGTTGTAGTACCAATCCATGGCGGATGTTCCCTAGAATCCCGAACATGGATGAAACTGAGGCCACAATAAGGCCAGAAAGTGCCTACTGCAGCCTATAAATTCCAGTGCTTTAATACTCATGAAATCCAGTCTTAAGGTTTACGAGTGTAACAAGATAGTGCACATTAGAGCTCTGTTTTAGCTTGGATTAAATGATTATTCACTATAGCTGGCAGGTACGGTCAGGTTTACTTTTTCTAACTACAACTAAACAAGCCAAGGATAACAGGATCAAGTAATTAGAGATAATTAATTAAGCTTTGATCATTTTTACATTTGCCTAAAACTAACTCGAGTAAAGTGTCAAAACAGCTGATTTATATGTTGTACAAGCATTGTTTAAGTGAAAACTGCTTGCAGCCAACTATAGCGGCATTTTGTAAATCTCTTAAAAGTGTTGAGGTATCTCATAAAGTTGATTCAATTTAAAAATCTATCCTTTTTTTATTCCCTGAGAATCACAAATAACTGAATAAGCTATTGACTTAATATCTGATGGACTAATACTAACAATACAAGTGTACTTCTGAACAAGTGCACCTCCATAAATGATTTAAATGCACAAAATAGGACATACATGCAAAGCACTTCATTCTAAGAGTAAAAATTAGAGAATACACCAACTGAGAGTAGATTATGTCCTAGAGAATACGATTGATCGGCCTGAAGCATAACGAGATTTTTGTTGACTCGTGCAGCATTTTACCTAAATGTAGTGGAGTGTTGGTGATATTGGTTTTTGTATGCAGGGTCTTGTCCTTGTCAATAGGCTAGTGAATTTATTACACAAAGGGAAAGCAGTGAGTACAAGTCTTCAATCGAGGAAAAGCAAAGAGTAATATATCCATGATCCAACTAAGCAAAGAGTACAGTGATTTTAAATCCATCCTAATCAATGATTGTAAATGAAACTTTAAACTTTCATCATCAGTGCTAGACATTAAGTTTTAGTAAACTATATGGTACAATACACGGTGCTGCAGTAAGTAGAAACTAAGCACAGATATGCGAAAAAGTTACCTTTTGAGGAACAACTATTTTGCAGTGTAATTATCATGTTGGCACAAGTTCGTTGTAAGAGCTTCCGCCATCGGAACTGAAGATGAAAACTCCAACAAAAATAATCAACAGCATGAATGTCAAAATGACAAGAAATACCTTCCTGAGGACCTTCATGACTTTCTGCTCAACTATTTCACTGAACCAGTCTCTCTTCTCAGGCAGATTATGTAATTCATCGATCGCAATCTTCATTACCTCCTCCAGCACACCCTTAGATAGAAGTATCATATTTTCTGAATTCATCCTTTGGGTTCCACTCTGTCTAAATTTTTTCACAAAAAGCTCCATCTTCCTGGAGTCTCCCTTCACATACTCACTTAAGTCTGCAGTTGGGCAGTTGACTTTGACATCATGAGTTTGGACCTTGTCAGAAGTAATTGTGGAGGACAACAGAGAGAGATTAGAGGAAACTGGAGATGCATTAGCAGTGAGCGTTGAGCTCAAGCACAACGGAGAGAGATCAGAGGAAATTCGAGAACCATCAGAAGTGAGTGTGGAGTGTAACGGAGAGAGATCTGAATCTGATGATGCAATCAATGCCGAAACAGCTGCACTTGGTGAATTTATGGAATTCTGCACAGAACTAAAAGTCACTCAACTTGAAACAGATAAGGACACAAAAAAATTTCGGATGATTGGCAAGAGTCAAGTATGAATAATTCTCTTTTACTGAAAGATTATCTTCGGGAACTTATAGAATAGCTTGTAAACAATGAAGTTGGAGTATTTTTTAACAAGTAACAAAAAGATTTGATGATTACATCCTCATGGAACCGCAAACTATTTTTTTAAGACCAGATCCGCTTGCAAATGACTACTTTTATTTCATGAAATACCTCATAATATACATTCTAGAAGCAAGTTTACTTCACTTAACACCAAAAGACACTTACTGTGATAATAGAAAATGTAACATCTTATCATATGATCTCACACATGTTATTATAAATAGATGCACCAGCAGATCAATCATGATACGTATCATGATTCTACAAGTTCAATTTAAATTGATCAACACAGTTCACAATCCAAAACATAACTTTTTTTTCTTTTGATAAGTATCCGAAGCATAGATTTCCATCAATTCTACAATTCTGTATTATATATAACAACAACGAAAACCTAACAGTTTCAGATGCTTTCGAAATAACTGGAATCGGTCAATGTATACACTAAATTACATTGCGAAATATAAATTACCTTCACTGATTAACAGTATATATATATATATATATATATTTGGTAAGTTGATGTATATTGATTAGAGAAGATGCAGAAGCTTCAGGTTCAAGCATTTACAAGCAAGTCATATGAAAACTATGGGGAAAGCATGCTAGCTATTTAACAGTATATTTAAACCGATCAATGTATACAGTAGTAAGTTACACTCCAAATCATAAATGACCTATACTGATTCCACAAGTGTGCATTCATATATAACAACAACGAAAATCAACAGCTTCAAATGCTTTCAAAATAATTAGAATCGATCAGTATATACATCAAGTTACAATCCGAAGCATAGATTGCCTCTACCGATTCTACAAGTGTGTATTAATATACAACAACAATAAAAATCAACAAGTTTCACATGCTTTCGAAATAATTCAATTCGAATCGATCAACGTATAAACAAAACTTCATTCCGACGCATAAACTACCTCTACTGATTCAACAAGTGTGTTTTCATATATAACAACACCAAAATTCAACAGTTTCAAATGCTTTCGAAATAATTCAAATCGATCAATATATATACAGTAAATTACAACCCGAAACATAAATTACCTCTACTAATTCCACAATATCGATTCAATAAATAAAAAAACGAAAACATCAGCTTCAAAAGCTTTCGAAATAATTTAAATCAATCGAAAGCACAATTTACCTCCGCCGATGATTCATCCACTTGAAAATCATCAGAATCTTTAGATAAATTGATCGAAACATCATCCGATACAGGATCGATAACCGAATCGAAACATTGCTTAACAATCTGTAATTCAGACAACAGATTTAAAGATATAACTAGAAATAATCGAATACAATACAAATTACACAAGCATCATCATTATATATATATTGAATGTACTTTTTTAGGCGATCTAGATTGTTCAGAGCTCCATTTCAACTTGCGATTGGAGAGCTTGTGAAGCTGTTGTGGAGTGCGAAGATGATCTCTCATTTCTCAATTGTTGGCGGGAAATTGAAATTTCACCGAGATGATTTGTGACTAATTGCTATACAGTATAGAAATTGTTTTTATATATGCACTCTGTAGGTGGGCTGGGTACGTGTGCGGTGTGTGTGTATGTGATGTTTTTTTCTTAATATAATTACACCTATAGAGAGTTGGGCCTTGGTCCAGTTATTTGCCCAAATTGAAGCTCAGTTACAAAAAAGTACAGTATTACTTTAACATGAGCTTTTAGCTCAACTAGTACTCTATTATTAACTAGCTCTAAACCCGTATGTTATAGTTGAAATATCGTATATGTTTTTACTTTTTATTGTTAACATATTATTTTTATAAATATTCCGTAAATTTATTCATAAATGACTAAGGTGTGTATGAACATGATAAATAAAAACCATTTTAGGTGTGTCTAATTTTGTTTCAAAGGTTCTGCATATGTATATAATCCAAAAAGTAATTATTGTGATAAAAATTCAATTTGTCTTAATATTTCATCAAACAAGAAACGTATGATTATTTGTTTAAGCGCTAAACCTTGTCATTCTCTTTGTTTTATCTCAAATGAATTTGGTGGATTATTCGGTTGAAAACTTAGAAATACTTGAGGGGTTGGAGTGACTACTAACAATAGAGATATAACCCATTTGGTTCTAGAACATCTCTAACCTCAAAATTTAAACCATTTGAAACTTGTTATAGATATTATAAAACTATCTGATGCACTAATTCAATATTATTAGTAATAATGCAAAATATACTCTAATTAGAGTAAACCGTCTAGGCAAAACAGATTGTTAGCCGTTTAGTTGATAAGAATAAAAATGAGATTTCATCTTCTTCTAGTAAAGAATTACAAACAGGATAATCGGAATCAACATATACATTGCCGAAAATTCTCATATACACTCTGCCGTTTAAATTATTTCATTATCTCAGCTACTAAATGAACTCTTCCTTCTGATACTAAAAATTTAAACTTTGTATCTCATGACGCTATTAATCCACTTAAATCTTATATTACTCTGCCCCAAGTCACCTTTGACCCTAAAAGGTTATTTCTCTTCTTGTTTTTACTGTCTAAGTCTCTCACCCCCTCTCTCCCTCCCTCTCAGAACAATGTATAATTATAATAAATTTAAATAATACACATATTAACTATAAAGGACAATTTGAGAATGATCTCTTTGCTACTTTCATTTGATTTTTCCTCGGTAAAAGAATAAGTTTTAGTTGAACTAAACTAAATGATTTTTAGTTGTTATTGTTATTTTTATCTTGTTGAGTTAACTTTTTTTAATATTGTACAGTTGTCCAATGTAGAGAACTCATTTATAATTTCCACTGCAAATAATTCTCGTCAAGATAAATATAATCATGTTAGCCTTTAGAATTTGAAAGCTACTACTACAAAATTTTCCGAAAGTAGTTTCAACAAAGTAAGTGTCAACAGTAATCTGTTTGATACTTATTGTAGTATGATTTATTTGAAATGATTTTCTTTCAAATTAATTTGAATGTTTAAGTAATTTTTCTATATTTCAATTTCTAAGAAAAAAATTGTTGAAATTATTTATTTTATTTTTTTGAAATTACACTTATATTTATTAAAGTTATAGTATACATAAAATTTAAAATAAATGTTATATATATATCAACATGCCCAATATATTTATCAATATAACTCTTCGGATTTGTTCTAAATTTTAATCTTTAAACAAAAAATTATTAAAAATATTTTTTTTAATGTTTTTAAAAATATTTATCTTTAATAAAATCATAGTATTTATAAAACTTAAAAAAATATGTTTCATACAATTTGAAGTTGGTATTATGAGTCTTACCATCCCTAATCAATGTAGCGTTGTGATAATTATTATATATATATATATATATATATATATATATATTCATACGACTTTATCCCTAACTTGATTATGTACTGTCAACTTGTTAGATTTATTGTATTTTCAGTGATTATTATTTGTTATAGAGTACATAATTTTGTAAAAATTAATGATCAAACTAAAATAATGTATGTTTGAAAATTAGTACTATGACTTTTACTCTTGTATACGATCATAATAAATTGGACAATAATGAGAAAAAAATAATTAAAATTAAAATTTCAATTAGATGAGATTAAAATGATATATTATTCACATATTAATGTTAATTATAAAAAATTAATGTATATCAATAAACATGATGTATGATACGAAATAATTAAGTAGACAAATATTAATGACAAAACAATTAATATACATTAATAATATGTGATATTAATATGTAATTATTAGATAGGGGTTAAACGGTCATTTCATATAATTAAATTATAATATGTACTTATTAGATATGTACTTATTAGATAGAAGTTAAATTGTCATTTCACATTATTAAATTTGTTTATATTGTCCTATTATAAATATAATAGATAGATTATGGGACCGGATATTTGGCTAACGTTAATCAAATAAGATAATTTTAATAAATAGTTTCACAATTGTTGGATCAACTGAACAACTAAGGTTTAAAAAAACACTCGAATCTCGGTTAACCTACTAGACGAACCTCGATTAATAAGTGAGTAGACGGGATATTACAAATCACTAAAATTCCAACGGCTGAGGTGGATAAATTAGTCGTAATTTCGATGGCGGAAGTGAATATATAGAATGTTGTAGATGGAGTGAACGGCAAGAATGGGTATGGAATGATAGAAGGGTAAAAGAGTAATGGGTTTGGATGGGAAATGTTTGCTGAAGGATATAAATGATTTAAAAATTCAAAACTCAGACGAAATTGCTTAAGGTTTAATGTTTGGTAAGGAGAATTTGAAGGGGAATGAATACAGTTTTTTTGAAATTTCAAGATTTAGCAAGTTTTTGAATCCTTATTTCATCGAAACTGATGAAAGAATATAAATGAAGAAGTGGGTGGATGAGACTCGATTATTAAGAAAAACTCGTGCACCAGCCTCTCTTAATAATCAAGGCTTTGGCCTTTTTTTGTTTTTAAAATTTCACCCGTTGAACACTTATCCAACCACTATAGAATCAATAAGCATTATTAAGTTATTATATACGAATTGGGGTTTATCCTCTCTGGGTTCAATTATCTCTAATTTGGTGATTATTTGAAAAAGAATAGCACCTTACAATTTCTACACTTCTACTAAAAAACACAAAATCCCAAGCTTCTTATAAACTTTTAATATCATATTTGAAATGTATCTCGAATTTGGCGTTGGACAAATTTAAATCATAAGCGCAAATGAAAATTATTAATCTAACAATTATCTCTCGTTACAAATTTTATTCGGATGTGGGGATATTTTTTAGCTAATTTATAAATTTTAGCTTAAAGGGATCCATTCACAAGGGATGATAATATGGTTCCCTTCGTTTTTTATAAATAAATTATAAATTAAAAATATATATAAATCCATTTGACTTTATTTTTTAAAAAAATATTTATTTAAAAAAAGTATATAAATATATAATTTTTTTCCTAAAAATAAGTATTTATTTCTGCAAAATAGAAACAAATACCCATAAGATAAACTGATATAGCCTCTAACAAAGGGTAAAATTGTATAATTTCCTTGACTGATCTCGAACTTTTCATTCATTCACATCTCCGTTACAAGATTATGTACCTGGCAGAAAAAAATTATTCTGGTGGTTGCTTGTTCTCTCTCTTTTTATTCTATTCTCCAGGAGGAAACTACAATAATAGTCTAAACTCTAAAGCACAATTTCTAGTAGCACACAATGGAAGATACAAATAGTATGACCGGAAAGCCAAAAAAGTTGCAAGAAACTATCCATCAAAAACTACAGTACATTTAAAGCATTAAAACAAAAAACAACCGAGGACAATTGGTTAACAAAGACCATAGATATTTTCCAACATTCTACAAATCTTGAGCTATAGTATTAATGCCTCTATCAGTATTACCGAGAAACATTGGTTCTGAATGCCGCTCGCTAGCCGTACATATGTTTAAGTAGTATCTGGATGAAATTAGATGCAGAAGTAATATGGTCGGATACAAAAAACAATTAGTGCTCTAGAGCGCTTCTTACTGAGAGTCGACCATTGAGTCCCATTCCTCTAGATATTAGGTCATGGTTTAAGAACAAAACGATGACAGATATATCATCATGAAAATGACGCCGGACCTTCTTCTCAATCCTCCTAAGATCTGAATAGCGCATCTCTCGTTTTCTAGCTGCTTCATGGAGCGCAGCCTTGACTAGCATCTTGGCACTTCCCTGTATCAGAAGCAAGGCATTGTGAGCAGAGAAAAGCAGTCGAGATGCATGACAGGTATATTACCATCAACAAACAACACAACAGTACAACACTATAACTGAGGAGAACCACCAATGCTATAGTTACAACTTTGCAGTTTCAGGAGCAACACCATTGAGCTTTTTACATTAAATGCAAAGAAGCGTTTCAGTAATATACTTGACAGAATGGCTGGAAAATGAATAAGCTTGTAAAACTGAAGACTTTAAGGAACACAGAAATTTTAAATGAACATTGGAAATTTCCTGGAATACTAAGAAATGTAAAGCAATTTCTACTTGACATAAATTGCCAATAGCACATATAATAACTGAACTTAATAAAGATAATCAGGACATGATCTTACTGCATGAGGATTATTGTGAACAATCTCCACAGCTTTTTCATTACTCAAGTGCTCCCATAAACCATCAGAAGCAAATATAAGGAAAGAGTCATTTGGCTGGAGAGGATGAGAAAGTATAGATGGAGTCGCACTCATGATGGGCATGTTCATTGGTTCCGGAAGCCGAAATTTTTCATTAATTGGTTCCCTGTTAAAATGTGCGTATTTCATATACACATCACCTATAGATCTAGAAACCTGCATCAAAGACAGTTCTTTGTGATTAGATAAAAGCCATAAAACTAGTCAAGATAAGGGAAAACTTTCATTCAAACAAAGGAACAGCCTCTCACAGAGAAAGGAAGACAGGTAGCTGAAAAACTATTGTCTAATAATTAGCATGAAAAGGGGGGGAAACTAGGTGGTGGCTAATACTATGAAGATATTTCTGAAAACAGAAATTCCCCAACTACAAGTATTTCCTTAAACTTCTCCTTAAGAGTACTAACTCCATTTTAAGTTATTATTTGTAGTATATCTATCTTTTGCTCATTTCAGCAATTTATTTTAAAGCTATGCAAAAAAGAACAAATTCCAATTTAATGCCAGTTGATTGTTTGTGGTATCCAATCCACACAACTGCAAAGCAACCTTCAATGAGTTTATAAAACGTAGCTAAGAAGATAGGTGCTTATGGCATACACTCACATAACTGTAATACAGCAATCAGACATGTAGTTCAATATACTCCCCTCGTAATATAAATCAAAGTTCCTCAACGGAACACTGTAACACCAAAATTGTTTTCTTGCCTATTTTAATTTTAAAAAATCAGTTTGACTCATTAAATTTTAGATGGACTATGATCTAATGTTTTAAAAAACTAAAGTTTCGCATTTAGTGACTCCTTAGTCCTTTTGGAGCTAAAATAGTTGCAAAGATACTATTTAACAAATAAAGAAATGTTTAAAAATGAGCTAACCCCCTCTAGAAGGTACAACTTGGAACATCTATAATAGAAATGGATGCAATATATCATTAAAGCAACAGGGTAAAGTGTAATTAAAAAAAACCTGAATGATGCCTTTTACTCTCCAAACTCCATGCTTTAGGACAACAATATGAGGATCATTAGGATGTAATTCTATAAGTTCCCGTCTTGTTTCCACAACATTGGCATTGTGCTCTGTTGACAACTGTATAGCAGCTATAACTCCAGTATCACCAACTTTCCTCCCCAAAACAACACGGGAATCTCCAAGATTAGCCACAAACAGAGTTTGCTGATATATCACTCCAACTAAACAACATGCTCCAACAGTTGCAAATTTGGGTTGATCAGGCCACATTTCTTCGACACGAGCAGTAAAACCTCTCTCTGTTGCCAGAAAAGCTCTATTGATTGTATCAGGTGTTACAACACCATTGTCATCGGCTGACATCGCTGCATAAACACCAAACCTAATTATACACCGACATAAGAACATTTCCTCTAAAAAAACAGAAGCTAATCGATACCCATACATCACACTGGGGATTTAATGGAGGGAAGGGAAGAGGCAAACGGACAGGGAAGACAAAAACTTACAACACAACTAAAAATTAGATTCCAGAACTTATCAAGTGAAGGACTCCTTTTTTCTATTCCCCATACACAGCTTAGTAAAATTTCACTAAAATGAGCAGTATGCAACAAAAAGTATAGAAGTACCAACTCAACATGCGAGACTATGAAATCCCAGATCACCAACTACGCAATTCAACTACATCTACATTACTCCACTAATCTAATCCCCTAAAACATCAATGAAAAGCCGAAACAATCTCTTCAACATCTAAAACTAATCAACCTCACCTCACTAACTACAATCCACCCAATATCACAATCATACTAGCACATTTCACTAATATAATTCCCTAACCTACCAAACAAAACACAATCATGAACCCACCTAAATCAGCTAAACTACCCCCCCCCCCTCCCCAAATTCTCGAAAACACGATTCACCAATAAAAATCACAACTTTAAACCACAATCAAACATTCGAAATAAAAAACCACAAAATCAAGAAAGATCAACAAGCACAAACCTTGAAAATTCCTAAACAAGTGATCGCAAACATATCGAGCAGCCTCGGGGCCACCATGACCATCATAGACACCAACAAAGGTCCCAAAAGGACCAGATTCAATCTGACACTGATCTTCAAGAACCATATTAGCTTGAACCACAGCCATTGAAAAGTCTCCACAAGCATACTTACCTGTATCTTTATACCAAAACAACCTGTCTCTATCAAACTCCCCATCCAAATGATTATTATTATGATTATGATTATGATTATTAACAGGATTATCAGCAGCAGAACCACCTCTATATCCGTTACTATTATTATTACTTCCACTAAATGGCTTCCAACAAAGTGATAGGAGATCCATTAGTCCTTGAAGCATCCCACATCTCTTGCCTTATAAACCCCAAATCTTTAAAATTAAAAAACCTAACTTTTTTACTATGATTTCCACAAAAACAACAAGATGGGTGTCCAAGAACTGAGATTATATGTATAAAGATTGTCAAATTGGGGGAAGAAATAGAAATAGAAATATATAGATAGAGATGTAGATGTAAGTATAGGAGGAGGAGGAGGGCTAGGAGGATGAAGGGGATGTTGGGTGGTGAAGGAACAAGAATGTGTTCATTCCGTTTGGAAGAAGGTGGCGTAGGGAAGCATTTCGTTGGGTGTTATTTTCAATGTCTCTCTGTCACTTTCCTTCTCTCCCCTCTCCTTTCTGTATCCCCTCTCTCTCTCTGTATGTATATGTATGTATTTCACTCCTCTGTAAAGTTGTATTTTCTTTTCTTTTTTCTGTATATATACATGATAATGGTCCTGTTTGGCGAAATAAGCCCTTGTTTTTTAAAAAAAAGGCGATGTTCTTTTTCTGAAAATAAGTAATTTATTTTTTATTTTAAAAATAATATTTGATTTTAAAATTTTAAAATAAATATTTATTTTTTTAAAAAAATATGAAAATATGTAAAAAAATAAAATAAATTATTTATTTTAAATTTAAGGAACTCCAAACAGCCAGTATACCCTCACTTGCCTATCTACACACGCCTCTACTTATCTCCTAATTATTTCTATATTTTCTTTCAAGTACTGTAATTTCTAAGTTTTAATTTTTATCATATTTTCTTATAAAAAAATTAAATATAATTATAATTATTTTTTCAATTGAGCTTACGTACGAGGAAATTGATCACGATAATCGATTGTTAACCATTATCTGCCTACATTTTTTTATATCTTCCAATCGTGATTAAAGTAATGTCATTTTTTATAAATATTTTTCAATTGAGCTTACGTATGAGGAAATTGATCACGATAATCGATTGTTAACCATTATCTACCTACATTTTTTTATATCTTCCAATCGTGATTAAAGTAATGTCATTTTTAAATTTATATAAGAAGTTTAATTTTTTAATCGATTCTAATTTATAAGAACAAACACCTTATATGTAATAAATTGAGATTAGTGTCTTATCACCGACGTTGTGAAAAAGCACAAATCGAAGGGGATATCACTTTCCGGCGCTTAAGCGTTAAAACAGGCACTTAAACGATTTTAAAAAAGGATCATTAAACGAATTATAAATAAATATATAATTATATGCATGTATATATATATATATATAATTATATAAAATTATATATTAGTTATGCAATCTTATACCAACTACAATTATATAATTACTAAAATAAATAATATATGTATTTACAAAATTATAATAAAATAAAATATATTAATATTAATAAAAATATAGAATAAAATATTAATTTTTTAAAATCAACCCTCTCAAATCCGCTTAATCCGATTATACATTAATCGAGACATTTAACACCCTATTACATTTAAGCGTCTGCTTAATACGTTTTTTACAACACTCCTTAACACATGTAAAATTTCATCTTAATATTACTTTAATATCATCTCCAACGTGAGAGATATATGATGTATCATCAATGAGATATTTGATTAGTATTTAAGGTTATATTTATTGAAAATTGATATCTTAATTATTTTTATTTAAAATTACATGTTTTGTGCCTTCATCTATAATCCGATCCATTTTTTCATATTGTATTATTATTATCAACTATAATTTAACCAGTGCGTTACATAGATATTTTATTTTATTAATTAAATTATTTATTTTAAATTACTAATATTTTTATAATTTTAGAAAGTCTTAATATATTATAATTATATTAGTTTTTTAACTTATTTAAATTGTATGTTTTTACATCAACCGAATTAAATATAAATAAAAAATTATAAAATATTAAAAATGAAACATGCACATCGCATAAAATATAAATTTATATTATTAATATATAATAAATATGTAAAATTTTGTGATTCGAAATATTATGAACATGAGTTTTAATACATCAAATATATGTTTAATATATTTAAGATTATACATGTTAAATTTAAATATATTTGTGATAATATATCTATTATGTTTATTTTATATAAAATTTAATAAATATTATAGTATATGAGATATAATATATATGTATATGTTAATAGTATGATAATATAATTATTTATTTGAATAAATTTTTTTATGTTATTAGATTTTCAGTAGTATAATATTAATTGCAATTTATAAATAATTATATAATATATAATTTAAACATTGCATCAGTAAATAATAGATGCTACTGTATTGCTAATGATATTCAAACTTTAAGTTAATGTTAAAAGATAAAACGATACATAACAATTACCGTAATAATAATTTTTGCATCCCATTTTTTCATACTAATGTATGACAGGTTCTTTATTGAACCAAACATATTACTCCATGTTAAACCTTAATGTGTGTCATACCAATTCAATATGTGTAATAATATTTTTTTTGAAATATAAATGATTTTTAATTATAAAAATAGTTAACAGTAGTCCTCAGTTATTAAAAATTAATTCAACATAATTTTCTTATATATAAATTGATTAAATTAAAAAAATTGTATTAATATTTATTAATTAATATTATTTTAATTTTAAATTGATTTATTTTATTTATCAAATAGCATGATTCAAAGTGTGTGATAACGTGTTTTTGATATAGTATTATATATAATATAATAACAAAATAGAATGTGTATTTAATATCTTAGACTAAGGTTGAACTCTTAGCTTGCAAACTCAAATAATTTTTTTTAAAAAAAACTTGATTTCTTCAATTCGATCCAAACCAATGAATTAATAAGCTTCTGAGTTCTCGATATAATAATTTATTTTGTAAGTGTAAATGATTCTCCGTATAAAGTTACTCTAATATCTTATATAATATATTGAAAATTCTTGGTCTCCCTCCATCTCTTTCTACGTAAAATCCTAATACTATCTCTATTCTAATCTAATAATATCTCATATATGATATGTTTCTATATAAATCTAATATAAAAAAGTATTTTAATATTTTAAATCAATTATAAAAAGGTTTCCTAAACGGAATAGAATTCTCCGATAAAAATTAATAACTGTCTTTTTTGTCTAGATTACATGATGCTCTAGTTGGATTTTGAATTTTGGATGTTGGAGCAATTTAGAATTAAAGATAATTTTGTAAGTTTTGTGTGAGCTATGAAATCGTCTAATTTCAACTTCTGAAATTTAAAATATGGCACGAACAATTTTTGTCGTGTAAGTATGATAATAATCACGGATTTTCTTTTTAATTTAACTCCAAAATAGTTCTTTAAGTTCAAATTTATATATTACTAAAATATCTAATTGAGTTTGAGTAATGTCAAGGTAAGAAAAACTATAGTTGTTAGAAATCCTATAAATAATTATAACTTATAATTAATTAATATATAATATTATATAATTATTTTTGATTTCTGCTAGTATTTGTACAAGATTCCTCTTGTTATGTACAGGAGATTGTTTTATATAGGAGATAATTGTAAAATTTTATACGGCACATGCTTCTCAATACAGTATAGCAAAATTTTTGTCTGCTCTAGTGCTCTGTATATATTCAAAATGTAATAATATTATAAATGAAATTTAGGATTTTATTAATTAATTAATTTATTATCATCAATCATTATAAAATATATATGCACAGACTCTAAATGTTTTGTTTTATTTGTTCCCCTGTTATGATAATTGATATTGTTATATGATTAATTATTCGCCATACAAAAATTAGTAACATTTCTTATCTCATCTATGCTATATTTACAAACTTATAATCCGTGCGAAAAGATAATTAATATTTAAGTAAATTTATTTTTTTATTGATATTTAATATAATATTTTATAATATTAAGAATTTATATTAATATATATGATATATTTATATAAATTTATTAAAAATGTGAGTGATACTAAATTAATCAAAAGAGTTATTTTGATAAAAAAATTATATTTATGTATATAAATAGATTTTTTTTAATATAAATATTTTTATTATGCATAATAAATATATTATATTTAATATAAATATATTATAATTTATACGCATTTATAATAAATATATAATTTAGGCCTAAAAATAAAATTTTAATTAATATAGATATTTATATAGTTAAGGCTGTATTATAATAAATAAATTATATCTAATACACTTATATTTTTAAGACCTATGACCAGTACCGACCGACTGATCAATTTTTTTAATTTTCCGATTTTAATAATATAGTATACATCAGCGGAATAAGGGAAAATTGGTAGTTAATGCTTTTCAAAAAAGTTGTAAAACACCTTCTAAAAAATTAAATATATATATATATATATATATTATTTATAATAATATAGTATAGATCTAATACAATTGTAACAAATACAGTTTAATCATATATCTCAATCTATTTACTACTCAAACTCTTTAAACTCTATTAAAATTATAAATGATTATTTTTTATAAATCCTATTAAAATTTCAAAAAAATTATGTATATATATAATCCATATTTTAGCGATCCCTCATTTTTGGTTAATCTAAAACTAAATCTTAATATTATATTATATCTAAACAATAACATAAAATTTATACTTATATTAAGAATTCTATTTACTATCTACTACTTTTATGTAACATTAAATACAATCTATTTACAGAATTCAGTTTCGTCACTGCTCAAACTCTTTAATTCATTTAAAATAACAACCAATTAATTAAATCTCGTGAATAATATAATATAATATAATAATTTTTATCTATATTAAATTTTATTAAAATTATATACTAAATATAATCTAAATATCTCAATTTAATCATCCTTAAACTATCCAATTGATTTAAAATTAGCACTCATGATCAAATTTCACAAATATTATAATATTTTTATTACTTTATTTATCTTAAGTTTTAAAATAACAACTAATTAATTACATATCAGAAATAATATTATAATATTATTTTCTATCTATATTAAATTTTATACCAAAGACAATCTAAATATTTATATTTAATCACCGCTCAAACTATTCAATTTATTTAAAATATATTAAAAATTTGAAGAAATCCATGCATCGCACATATTATAAACTAGTTATTTATAATAATAACGGGTGATTGATATATATAGCGAGTTTGTTAGGTATATAAAATTTTAAGGTAGCATGATCATTAAAAAATTAATAAATCATGAGTGAACAAGAAAATCATGAAAAAATTAAGGTGGTCAAATCAACGTCTACTTAAACCTAAAAATTATTTTATTTATATTTAGAATGTATCCAAAATTGATTTAAAAAGTATTTTTCATTTTATAGGGGTACATTTAAAAAAATATTGTAACGTGTACATATAAGTGAGAAACATGTGTTGATATAAAGACTTTTCTCAAATAATTTTACAATTAATTTTTTTTAAATTTATTTGGGTAACTTTCTCTCAAGCACTCTATAATAATAATAAATTCATTTTGTTATCTAACAAGAAGCTATAATTATTTTTTAATTAGTTGTGAATTTACAAAGATAATAAAATATTAATTTTGAAAATACTATTTATTGTTATATTTTTGTGTAATTATGGACATAAATATTTTAAATTTCAAAATAAATTATAATATTATACTCATCTTATGGATATTCTTAGGATCCAAGACTACGGGAAGTTGGTGAGAGCAGTATCTGAATACAAATAAAAAGATGTCCGGATTATTATACACTTTTGAAAATTACAAAAGGACAAAAGAGCAAACACAAAAAACCAATTAAAAGTCTTAAAAAGCGTTACTACTAGCTGAGTAGCTGTGTATATTATGGGGCTGTTTGCTTGCTGCTTTTTTCCGGAAATAAGCCCTTCTTTCCGGAAAAAAGTAGGGATGTATGTACTTTTTCTGAAAATAAGTAACTTATTTTTTATATTGAAAATAATATTTAGTTTTAAAATTCTAAAATAAATATTTATCTTCAAAAAAATATGAAAATATGTAAAAAATAAAAATAAAATAAGTTACTTATTTTAAGTTTAAGGAACCCCAAACGGCCACTATATATTCTCATAACGCTATTTAGAAATAAGGTAGTAATTGAGAAGGTACCAAGAAGCAAGTCAAGCACTCGAGCATATAAACACATCTTGCAAATGAGTTACTTTTCTGTAGCCTATTCTCGTTTTGTTTTTTTGTCCCGTTAATAAAGGTTAATTGGAGAAATGTAAATATTCACACACATGTTTACGGTGAGATTCGAACTTCAATAAATTGTTAACTAAAGAATCGATGTGAAAACTGAGGTTCGGTGACTTGGAAGGCATACTGACAACTATATTGTGTTGGATCGTAATTCAAAACTACACACAACAATAAGGCAGTTATATAAACAGTTTAACAAGAACAGACAGATTAAACCAATTAATAAAACAAACAACGAAGGCAGACACATGATATATAGATCAGTAACTGTAATGACAAGAGAAAAGATAGAAGTCTTAGCTCTAACAGAAACTTTTTCGCATACACTGATAGAACCAATGAACAGCTGAGTCGCCAAGTCTTGCTAGAAGTCTTGACTGTTCTTGAAGAGATTATTGTCTCACTACGCTGTGTTGGGTTGCAGCAATATCACTTCCAGGATAAAACAACACAGAGTACTTCGTCCACAGATACGTAATACTCAACAGCGACCTGCACCTCAGTTCGCCCAGAAAACCTTATGCAAAATCTGTAAGAATGTTAATGTAGAAAATACAGAGTATGGCTGCTAGGGTTTTCTCAAACTTGTGTTAAAAATTCGTCCTATCTATCTCCAACGTTTTTATGTATATATAATACAATAAAACGTAACAGTAGATAAAACATTAATTAAAATAATTATTCTGACTTAAAAAGCATTTAATAGAATATTCAGAATCAGTAACAGTCAGCTTAAGTTACGACAGTAACTTTACAAATCTACTGACAGCAACTTTGCAATTCTGTTGACAACAACTTTGCAAATTCTGTTGACATCAACTTTGCAAATTCTGTTGACAACAACTTTGCAAATCTGTGACAGCACCTTTGCAAAATTCTGTGACAGCACCTTTGCAAAATTCCTGACAGCACCTTTGCATAGTTCCTGACAGCACCTTTTATGCTGACAGTAACTTTGTACACTTATGCTGACAGTAAGTTTTCGAACACTGCTGGCATTAACTTTGATTTACTATTCATATTAAAATAATATTTAAAGTCATAATTAAATTAATTTAATCATGTAATAAAATTCTTCGCCCAGGTCACCTCGCGTACGCGAGACGCTGAGACATTCGCCCTTCGACCCGAGACGTGGCGTGGCGGCGGCGCGCGTGTGCGCGAGGGCACACTAGTACACCATGCACACTCACATGCCTTAGTAGTTGACACTACCCTTGCACATATATGCGTATAAAGCACCTCCATCCATATTATATTCAACGTGGGACAAACTCTTTAAACTCATTTCAAACTAACAACTTCTACTCAATTTATCTATGGATTACACTAAGAAAATGTCTTAGATCAAAACATGAAAGTTTAAGTCCTCATATCAAGGAATAACTTTCAATCGTTAGTTTTCAGAAATTACATCAAGAACATATATAAAATATGTCTCAAACTTTCCATTTTCTAACATATTGATCATCTTGAACTAGGTTCGTTGTCCATTGATCTCGAGAAAATAAGACAATGACAGGATTGAGAATATAGACAGTGATCAAAAGATATCCAGGAGTTATCGACCTCTTCAATAAAATAGAACATAACAAGATCTTATAAGCCCTGATGTTATCAATGGGAACGACACGGGGCACGCAAACATTGTCAACTGCATATATCTTGCTACTACTACGTTGTATCAATGGCGACGACACAAAGAAAACCTTGATCGAGGTGTAGCCCAAAGACATAACCCCAAAGCAGTTCACATCATGGTCTAGGCATCTCTTCAAGCAGATGTTTTTTCTTGGGCCGATTTAATCATGATTCTGGCCCCCTCAGGTACAACAAATTTAAAACATGTCCCAACTTGTACAGAGTAACAATGATATGTTTTTTTCTGCAGGTCCTACTATGCAAGTTGATGTTCTATATTATGTCTGGAGAAACTATTGTTCATGCATTTTGGGAGACATTTCCATTCAATTCAATTTAATTAAAGCTTAAACCAGACAAGTTGTTTTTTAGAGTGTTTAATGTGTCTTAGCTTGTGGAAATGACATTTGAACAAGAAATCAGATGTTCATATGTATCAGTCAGTTCCTTGGTTAGTTCAGGGTCCTTTTCTATGGGCTGGGAATTGTGTTCAAGCTGAAAACAGTTATGGTACGTTTCCTGCCTTCCTGGTGATTACTTGGATTGTCAAGGATCCAAGAATGGTCTAGCGGTTGACTTGTATCTTCTCCCCCCTATCCCTCATCACAACTCGCAAGGACATGGGTTCGAATCCTCTTCCTCTTTCAAAACGGAAAACTACTCGTAATGGCTATTCAACAGCCTTGTGTTAACACGCCCTTTGTTCCGGAACTCTTTTTGAGTGATTGCGTACATATTTTATAATTTTCATGTGAAAACTAACAAAATTCAAGCTGTAACAATTTGGCACACAGATGCATGATCAGGGATGAGTTGTAATTACTAAATACTATGCCCACTTCCTTTCAAGTTTATAAAAATCCAGGACAGATAAAATGTCAGAGAAGGCCAGAAGAGGGCATAGCAATGGTAAAGGCCGAGGCCATGGCCCTGCCTGCACAGCCAAGATTCAAACCCCGAGGACAAACACAAACAACAGAGAAATCACATCAATATCATTCTGCTGCAATACAAAAGCAAATATGGATAAGAAAGAAAGATAAAATGTGAATGGACCTTACACCTACTGAATATCTGACATATATGGGGGGAAAAATATTAAGGCTCAAACAAGCACGGCATCGAATTTGTTATTAAATACTTTTTCAAACAATTTATTCACATGGAAGCTCTAAAATAGACATTTTACTGCCTAATAATCCTTACATTTATTTGAGGTGGAATGAACAGTAGATCGATACAACTTGAATTATATCGGTAAATCCATTCTATCAGTGGAGGAGATTGTGATAATCCTATTTGCAATGTCTGCCAGGATTGATCGCTCAATACACGCCTTGTTACATGACTATTTATAAACCTGAAATGATACTCTTCTTCAAGGGGAAGTGACTAGATTTTTTTGAGCATATAGACAGATGTTACATTGGCCCCAGACATTTAACATGCAAAAGTTTTGTAATTGTGGGAAACAATTAAAATAGACCAACTTGTATATTAATAATCGATGTACAATGTTTCAGAATAATGCATGAGGATCGAAAGAAGATAACATTTAAAAGATTAATCTACAAATAAAACTCTAAAATTAAGTTCTATGAAAGATGCGAATCAGGGGATGCAGGGAGCACAAAGAGGACCCAGTTGGTCATTCGTGGGGTAAAGATCAACCACCCAGCAGTGGAGTTGTGGGGTTCAGATTCATGCCCTCCCTAACGAAACTACAGACTTTGAGGGCCTTTCCTACTAGAGCTTTTCTTGTATTATATAAAAGACAACATCGTTGTTGATATCTTTCCACCAAAATAAAGAAGGAAAGAAAAAGTGGCTGCCAACTATTTGCTCAAGACCTAGTTTTATAATGAACACATACAGAATATGTTTTTAGTAATACAATTTGTTGTTTAAATTGAATCCCCAGAAAGTAGTTCTTTAAACATCCTACTAAGCCGAGCATATCACCCCACTCGAGGTAAGTTTTCTGGGAGTAAGATGTACGTAGACGATAATACCTTACTCTACTCCAAGCTGTAGATAGGTTGCTTTGGTAAATACCCCCAACTCTACCAATATGGCAATATGCTGCGATAATACTGTTACGTACTCGACTCATCCAAACATTTGACCCTGAATATTTCAATGAAGGCCTACGATGTAACTTTTTGCTCGCTTGCCTTTCTCAGTCTAATCAATAATTCAAATTATATACAAATAAAATAATGCTTAAGAATAAGAATTTGTACAATCTTTCTAATTCTTCCTAAAAATCATGCCTTCAGCAACTTCTGCTATATTCCATACGTTTGTGTAATCCAATGGATTTCTGGTAACCCCACATGGCACATGCTATGCAAAAATAAGAAAAGAGATGAAAAGGACCACAGTAAAAGGGATTACACACTGCAGGAAGCCACTAGCGTTAGTTTTGTTTTCTTGTTCAGAGATATATATTGTTCTTAAATTTAAGGTTTTCCCCAACTATAATCACATGAGTAACTTGAGCTCAATTAGACACGATACAATGAAGTCACTGAGATTTTTATCGAAACATATCAAACGAGACCGGATACGAATATACCATCCTATTGTCATGGAGCATGGTTTGATTTTTATGTGATTTTATACTAGTGATCTATGATTAGATAGAAAGAAAAACGAAAGTTTTGGAAAAAGCTCTCTCCAAATACGAAAGCCTCTTTATAGAATGCAGGGTAACAAGTACATGTTTATTGCACATAAGTTTGAAGCTCTATAAGCTGATGCCCAAGACATGCACCATCACTACCATCACGCTGATGCCCAAGACATGCACCATCACTACCATCACTTCAATCTGTGAAGGGTTAAATGACATTTTTATCACTCAACTGATACCCAACTTGCAAATGGGTCATCGAACTGAAAAAACTTACAAACAAATCATTAAACTAAATATAACTTGTAATTTAATCATCAAACTCCAAAAACATTTCACGTCATTCAAGTCCCCTTTGACTTTAACATAATCCGTTAAATTGATACACATCAGTAGCCACACCAAAAAATATTCATATACTTTATCCGATCCACGCCCTGAAAAGTCACCCAACCTTAAATTTACCCTAATTTTTACATCTACTCATTTATGACCTTCCATCCATCATGAAATGATTACCACCTTAATCTTATCCCATTATATCATTTGCACTTAAAATAACACAAGTTTAGACGATCAACATAAAAAATTTCAAATCAAACCTAAAAACCAGGGAGCTGAAGACGTGTGTGTGCATATATATATATATATATATATATATATATATATATATATATATATATATATATATATATATATATATATATATATATATATAACACAAAACACATATATCATGGCTGAATTTCATAATTAGAGATTTTGTTTCTAATTTGAATTAGATGCTTGAAGAATAGTATAAACATGATATGGATGTGATGCATGAATGCTAAATTGAATAAAAGAATAAGAATAATGAAGAAGAATCAGATGGGTTAAGTTCATTAAAATCGGGTTATGCTATTGTTGTTAAAGATGGGTCAAGTTGACATGCTACTTCAAAAAAAAAAAGCCAAATAAGCCTATACACTCAATTTTCCGTCCAAAATTTAACTATTTTAATGGTAGAAATCTGATTGAAAGTTTTTAATAATTAAGTGATTTGATTGAAAAATTTTCCAGTTCAATGACCCAATTGCAAGTTGGGTGTCAATTGAGTGATGAAAATGTCATTTAACCCATCTGTGAACTAACTTGAAAAAACATTACTCTTTGCTGCATTGTGCAACATCCTTAGGGCAAGTCTAACAATGTCCTAGCATGCCCTATAAATATAATAAAATATGATGTCCTAGTAATTTATGATATTATGTACATACATCAACTCCAACAATGTGCTCTATTCTCATGCCATATTATTAAAATAATAATATATTTAAATTACCTATACATTTGAATAATATATTTAAAAAGAAGGGAAAAGAAGTATAAAAAATGGAGGGAAATGAATATTTTATTGATAACAATGTCCTAGTAGTGCCCTAAAAGTAAAACATTTGATGGATGTTCTAGTATTTTTGAGCACTCATTTGTGCAAAATGCCTTCTATTTCAACTTAGGACAACATGCTAGGACATTGTTGGTCTTGCTCTTGGCATTTCAAAAGTTAAAACAATAGGCAGAACAACTAAATACAGAGAACAAAACTGTTTAAGATAATGCAGCACCACACCTGCTAAATTATTTATTATCATCCTTCCAGATGTAGTTATCACTCTGTTTTATGCTTCCCCGGTACATAGAAACAGCAAGGAATAATCTAAGTATACTATGTTTCTTAATCTTGCTTAATAAGCTTCTTAATGTAACTTAATGATCTCTGGCAATTGTTGCTGAATAAATTTGGTAGGAACAATGTATTACGTCTGATAGTAAAACGAATCTTACAGCTGCTGCACTAAAAGGCAATACTACTGAGGCACTGTTAAAACTTAAAACATGCAAAGTTGCAATTAACCTATAGTATATTGATCTCTTTTACAAGCTACCGAGTAGCAAGCAATTAAACTTAATCCTACACCTATTCAGAATACTAGGAAAACGAACCTGTGTTAATTATCTTTGATTCCAATCCATTCGCGATGACGTGATCCATTATTATTTACGCTCTTCCAACTGGGGAACTACTTCTCGTATTATCTGCATTGCCTTGAACACATTTTTTCAAGCCAAACAACTTGACAATCCCAGAAAACCAGCTGCTCGTATATTTCTTTTCCTTCAAATTAGCCTTATGTAAATACTCTATCTCAGTATTCTCCACCAATTGATCCAGCTGTACCTGAAAGTCATTCAACGAAGGATCATTCTTAACAAATGAGTTGAACAAATTTGGATATATTTGACTCATCAGAAACATGAAAGTTTTAGATACTTTAACTTTCTGATCAAACACGAAAAATCCACAATCTTGATACTCACCAACTTTAACATAGCCATTCATATACGCCTTACATGCAGTTAAAATACTAGGTCCACGATCATGAAAATGCTCAACAACAAACTCCTCAAAATTCAAAGGAGGGTGTATTAACAAACGCATCATTGTTTTACAACTCAAAACAAATACATTTTCAGTATACTTCCTAGAACTTTTATCTAAATGCACGATGAGCGTTGGCTCATTGTAATACGGCTTCTCATTCAACACAAGACCTTGTATCGAAACTAACACTTGTAAAACAGTTGATACATCAGGTTGCCAAGCTGGACCGGACCAAGTATTCAAAAGACTCAGACAAACCTTCCCACTTGCATATAAATTAGGATTTATACGATACCCAAATGATTTATAATGCACTAATGGAGGCTTGTATGGATACTCAGCCGGAAAAAACAAGTCGAAAAAGAAAAGACCATCATGGTAAGGAGTTCCGGAGGCTCCTACAATAACAACACGTAAGAGATCAATTCGATTTTCATATATACGTACGTAAATAGACGGAGGTAGATTTTCCTCAAGGATTTTCCATTCTTTCATAATTGTTTTGTAGAATGGAGTGTTTGTAGTAGTGTTGCATGACGTGACATAAAAGTGGTCTGAGGCATCAGTTGCGGTATCAAACTGTGGAAATTTCTTTGGTATGCCATTAGATTTTTGCAGACAGAGCTCCATTAAATTTCGAGAGAAACAGATTAATTTGGATATACGTGCAGTACTAGCTAGGTAGTGGTATTGTTTGTATAGAGAGCTAGTAGAGTTTGAACAAGCATCAAAAGTACTAGCGTAGTTTTATAGTAGATCGGAGTTCTATTATTATACAAGGACTTTTAGTTGTGTTTTTGTTACGAATTCTCGAATATACCAGTTTCCTGGTCACAGGGAGTTTGCTATATATATATATATCGTTATTAATTTAAATTAAATAATTATATTACGCATTTTTAAATATAATAAATTATATAATGTACAAAGCACAATTTTTTTAAATATTTTTGTGGTTGGCAAACCTTTCAAATATCTTGTCCATGAAAGAATTCCCAGAATGACTAGCAAGCTGCAACGGTTCTATTACTGCTCTCGTTGTTTTGGCTATAACCTCAGCCACCAAGTCGTGAAGTGACTTTGCCAGTAATCATATATGAAACAACAATCTTTGGTGGTGGGATCTGAAATAATCTTCTTCGGATCGGATCTCATGCGCAGAAATGTTGTCAAGTCTTTTTTATATATATTGATTAAAATATGCTTCATAATCATAAACACCTGGAGGAGGACTAGCTTTTTCCATGTAGATATATATATATATTTCCTTAATTTGTTATTATCCACCAGTTTATCCGGGACCTGATCAGCTATACTTTGTCAGTCTATTTATACATGATATCATAACAGGATTCTGATTGCATGCTATGTATACTAATATGACTACCTGTGAAAGCCAGTGAACGTACGTACACCATATGATGAATGAACAAAGTGAAGGCTTAATTTTACTTGGAAATAGTCTTGTATAGAAAGAACGTACCTGGCACGTACTCCACATATGAAACGTACACTTTGATTTTTGAACATCTTTCTCATGCATTTTCAAGATTTGAATACAATGCCAGCGTCATTTTGAAAACTGCGTTAAAATCATTATTTGGGAGATGATCATATTTAGAAACACTTGAAATTCATCAGGTGCTTTTAGATTTTTCTTCTGGCATGCTTTGTGAACATTGTTGAGTCGTTAATATTTTTATAATTTTAAAAAGTCGTTATATATTAAAATTATATTAGGTTTTTAACTTATTTAACTTATATATTTTTACATCAACCAAATTAAGTATAAATAAGAAAATTATAAATACTAAAAATAAATATGCCCATTGCACAAAATATAAATTTATATTATTAATATATAAATATATAAAATTTTGTGATTCAAAATATTATGAAAATAATTTTTTAATATATCAAACATATGTTTAATATATTTAAGATTATACATATTATATTTAAATATATTTTTGATAAGATCTCTATTATTTTTATTTTATATAAATTTAATAGATGTTATGGTATATGAGATATAATATATATGTATCTTTTAATAATATGATAATATAATTATTCATTTGAATAAAAAAAAATATGTTATTAGATTTTCAGTAGTATAGTATTAATTGAAATTTATAAATAACTATAATAATATATATAATTAAACATTTTCTCAATAAATAATAGATGTTACTATAATTGTAATGAGATTTAAACTTTAATTCAATATTAAAAAGTAAAACGATACATAACAACTATCGTTATAATAATTTTTATATCCTACTTTTTCATACTAATATATGATGTTACCCAAATAATGAACTATTATAGAAGGGATGTTGAATATAATAGTACCAAAACAATCAATTATAAACACAAGTATGTAAAAAAAATACTGTTTTGTATTAACTTTGATATGCTTAATACAAAACTCTCTCAAGAAAAACAAAGTTCTTAAGAGTTGATAGGTTATAAAAAAGATAATAACGTGAATGATACATCAATGTGAACATAATCTTGTGTTTATATAGTACATAGTTACTTATCTAATTACGGCAAAGATAATGATAACTAAATACATAAATATTATTTCCATCATTATCTTCCTAAAAGATAGCTTCCAGAAAGGCAATAGAGTTGTATTCAAACACTTCCTTCTTTATCTCTAATCACCTCCTGATTTGTTAATTTCCATCTGTCAAACTCTGATAAACTAAACTCTGTCGGTTATTAAACCCTGATTGAGTAAACTCTGTCAACATCTTCTAATCTCTGATGACGTCAGCTAAACACTGATCAACTTCAGTAAACTCCGACTAAGTATTCTCTTATCTCATAAGTTCTTCATATCTAACAATCTCCCCCAATTTTTGCTTAAAGCAGTAAAACATAAATTTGAACTTATGATGTCAGAAACTTTCAAGACAAATGCATCAGAGTTTATTCAGACTACCTTCTCATATTATTCTGTAAGAAAAATCTCCAGCTAGAAATTCATCAAGCAATTTCTCTTCAGCAGCACTTAGAAGTTCTTTCAACTTGCTATTTAACTCCTTCATTTATTCAGAAGAATAATCAATTTGACATAATGCAGCCCTCAGATTGTAGATATGTGTCATCTCCATTCTTTCATCCAAATATATGTAACAGGCTCTTTGACCATCATGATTTAACATTAGTGTTGAAATATTTAACACCATATTGACCTTTGCATCCCCTTTGATCATTTGCCTTTCAGTATCATCTTCAAGCACATATCTATGTCTGTACTCCTCAGAGTTTAACATTAACAGTCTCTCATTTTTCTTCTTTTCATCAATTACTCCTTCTAAAGTCTTCACCCACTTAGCTGTGATCTCATTCTCATCATTTAACAGATAAAAAAAATACTCAAGTTCTTTTGATGATTTATGAATTAAATCTTCTTCAACTATTTTCATCACTTTTCCATCTTCTAGACAATACAACAGCTTTTCTTTTGGAACAACACCACCAAAAATATCTTTTACTATATGAACTTGCTACTAGACTGTATAGCTGTATAAGCATCAATTAACTTGTCCAAATGATTTTGTAATAGTTCTTTTTCAGGTTTGTTCTTCAAAGAATAAGGATCTCTAAAAGTATTTGTTTCTCCTCTGTAGACTTTGGCTTTTGAATCACCAATACTTCCCTTATTCTTACCAAGTCTGGCATTGAGAGTCAGAGTTTCAGATTTTGTCCACAGGAGATCAAGATTCTTCTTTCTACACAGAGACTGTTGTTCTTCTTCCTCATCTTCAAAACTTGCTCCACCTGGAAGAAATGTAGTTCCAAGCATGGTGAGTAGAGTCTTTGGTTTTGATGAAGCTTTATGTTGAACTGCTTGAGATGACTTTGATTGAATTTCAACATGTACAGATACAATATGCTTTGCTTGAGCATGTACCTTCTTTTGTGCTGGAGTTTTCTTTGAACTTACATATCTTTTCTTTTTTGACTGGACTTGAGCATTGTCAGTACCAGTTTTCTTCAATTCTTCCTCTGTAGCAACTGGATCCATTCCTAGATTTTCTTCTTTAAAAAGTTTTTTTGCCAGTTCTGCATCTTTCTTGTTCATTTCTTCAATATTTTCAGGTTTTTCTTCCTCTACAAGCCTTCTAACCAATTCTTCATCTCTTCTAATTTGTTCAATGTTAACTACACAATCAAGTTCCATCAGAGTTTTCTTATTGTCTTGAACATTTCCAGATCCTGAGGGAATCAGAGTTTGATCAGTCAGAGTTTGTATACTTTTTCCACCCTTATGACTCCCTTTGTTTTTATCAGGTAAACCACTGCCATTACCATCACCTTTTGGTTTATCAGAGTTTAAAATAGAGTCCACTTTATATTTGTCCTTAGATATTTTCTCCCCCTTTCTGATATCAGAAGAAATATTCAAGAGGTCTGCAATAATATACAACATGGTCTGCATGGAGGTGACAACAGTAGCAATTTTGTCAACTTTGGACTCCAAAACATCCTACTTAGTGGAAACAATTTTAATTTTAGATTCCAAAGTATGGTGGGAAACAAAAATAGGACTCTGAACTAAATCACTTGTCTTGCTAACAGTCTCTTTAAGATCACGAACTTCACTGTGAAGACTCTTAGTCAATACAGTGGTAGCCTTGAGAACTGCCTTCACCTCATCAAAGTTTATTCCAGAGTCTGCCTTCTTGATGAGATCATGAACATGTGGCCAAGAAATGTCTTCATGGGTAAACTTCCAAGACATATCCCAGATATTTTGTCTTGTAGAGCTTAGAAGATCTGCATTAGACTGTTCCCCTCTGCTACTATCCCTCCTTATACCTTCTTGATTAAGAGCAGATTCAATATCACCCTTCAATTGTTCAATAACACAAAAGTTAAGACAGTCCATCCTCAGTCTGTCATGAGCATCAAAAGCATATATATGCCATCTTTTTGAGTTGTATCTCTGAGTGTAAGGAATAGAGAGATCATGGACTTCTTCATCCTCAAAGATAGGACTGGAATCCTCAGAGTTTGCATCATCATCAGCAGCAAGAACATCAGAGTTTGGCACATCATAGTTTAGATATTGAGGGACAGGTTGAGCAGCAGAGCCTGTTTCATAAATACTCTGAGTACCTACACAAAAAACAGAACACCCGAAAATACTATTTTCTTTTAAAGTAATCTCATTACTTCTCACATCACACATCTCATGACTTTTGAGATTCAGAGTTCACTCACTAGAAGTAACTAACTTCTGTCTCATATCTAACTCTCATTTTGCCAGAACCAGTGTCTGTTTCTCATTATTAGTTCTGTTTATCACACATTTTACCTCAATCTCACAAGAAATGCTCAAATCACAATGACGTACAGAAATAAGAGGTGACTGAGAAAGGAGATCTGTGGTCACAGGGATAGAGGGTTCATTTCCAGGATTATTCATGGTCATTCCAGCAGTAAAAGATGGAAATATAAAGTCTAAACTTATATTATCAGAGTATGTAAATTTTGAAGAAAAGTCAGAATTTATACCTTGAGCATTTGTAGAGTTTGATGGAGTGTCCAATGGCTTGGCAGAAAGAGGTTGCACCAAAATTACATCAGAGAATGCCAATGGATTAACATCAGAGTTTGTCTACACCTCCATATATTGGTCTACAATCACAAAATTAGTG
Source organism: Oenanthe sinensis (assembly GCA_028671895.1). NCBI lineage: Eukaryota > Viridiplantae > Streptophyta > Magnoliopsida > Apiales > Apiaceae > Oenanthe > Oenanthe sinensis. The sequence goes on from CM053809.1 coordinate 25,653,453, forward strand.
ATTGGTTTTTGTGGGACCTGAGTCTTTTCTGCAGCTATTTCACCACTTTGAGGTGAAGGTTCTTGTGGGCTTGACTCTGCCAGATTTTGGCCTTCAGCATCACCAACAATAGGATCTACTATCAGAGTTTGCGTGCCTGCATCCAAACTTTGATTGGATGGTTCTTGTGTGACTGGGACATTAACAGCTTCTTCAACCCTTTGAGCTGAAGGTTCTTATGGTCTGTACCTGATCCATATTGGCTTCATATGCTGGAAATAAGGCTTCTATTGAACTTTGATCAATAGGTTCTTGTGTGCCTGACCTTTCAAAGACTGCTACTTCACTTTGAGAAGCAGGTTCTTGTGTGTCTAGGCCAAAGGAAACCTTCTTTTTCCTTTTTGAGAATAGCTTTGCAGTTCTATAGACTGGAGATTGTCGAGATTTTTGAGCAGCCATTTCTCTCTTTACTTCCTCAGCTAACTCTCTTACTCTTTTATAGGAAATCTCCTTGATTATAGGTTGAGGAAAGTGGACAGGAGAATCAAAGATTATGACTGGAGCATCTAGAGTATATGATTGTCATCATCATTTTTATCCCAGCATTTCTCATCAATAATTTTAGTGTCAGTTCTCTCCAAGGTGATTACAGGACTGGTAAAAGGATTAACATGAAGAGATTTACCATCCATTTAAGCCAATTCATCATTTTCTTCTCTATTGGCATTTTCATCATCATCATCTACCTCAATTCCATCGATGTTACTGTTTATTTGGTCAGGCAATGCAGAGTCACCTGTCTTCGTAACATCATCAATGTTTAGTGGATCAGAGTCTAAGGCTTTAACTGGACCAGAATTTAACTGATCAGAGTTTAGTAGATCAGAGTTTAAAGCCTTGACCAGTCTTCTCCTCTTCTTGGCAGGCTCTGAGACAGGATTAACATGAAATGGCTTCATGTAAGAGGCGGGAGAAACATCAGAGACTGGTTTAACATATTTCTTCATGGGAAACACCAAACATTCATCACTGTTATCAGAGTCTGTATTTTCATCAATTAATCTCCTTTTTCTGGGAGAAGACTCTGAAACTGGTTTGCTCTTTCTCTTGAGGCCTGATCCCTGTGCTTGTGAGGTGTATTTTACAACTGAAGTCTTTTGGGAGACAACAAAGGTTGGCAGAGTTTGTGTATCAGTGTTTGGGGGGTGGCTTGGGTTAGAACCACACTCTGATTCTCAATCACTGAGAGAAACTCCCTCTCATACACAATAGGCATTCTCTGATTTAGTAGAAGCCTGACCCCTGTGAGATAAAACAACCGAAGCAACATACCTTCATTGACTTTCTTGACATCCTTCATTGTCAAGTCAGCAAAAAGCCTTTTATTCATGCTAAAACTAGGCAAACTCTTGTCATTGATAAAACTAACATCAGGCAATAAATGTATAAAAATCAACTAAAAAAATCTAGCATAGTATATGGTATGTCATCATCACTAATTTTACTAGCTATTTGCCTAATTAACAAATAAGGAAAATTAAAATTTAAATTAAGAGTCAGAAGGTACCCAATTTGTTGAGAAAGTTGAGAGATGACATCAAAGTTTGTGCACTTGGCAGTAAAAGCTGTAGTGACACAATCAAAGAAGAAACTCCATTCTATTCGCAGATGTGGCTTTGTGAGGCTCTCTAGTTTGGATAGGCTGCCTTTATAGCCTATTTCTTGAAAGAATTCTCTGATGTGGTCATCATCAATAATATCATCATAAAATACTTTTTATATTAGATACAAAAATGTCAACTCTTATTTTTTTTAGTTCTTTCATAAAATAAAATAGTAAGTATAAAAATAAATACTCCCCCTGTCTCATCCAATTCTTTACACTTTTCTTTTTTGGATGTCCCACCCAATTCTTTACATTTCAAAACTTTCTAAAAATAGTAAATTTTTATATTATAAAATTTACTATCACCCACTACTTTCCTCCACTTTTTCAAATCTATCAATTAAATATCAATTGACCCTGCTACTTTACCCATTTTTCCTTCTCTTTCATCTATTTTTTCTTCTCTTTCATACTACTTTATACAATTTTCTTAATCTCCGTGCCCAACTCAAATGTAAACAAATGGGTAGAACAGAGAGTAATAATTTTAAGTAGAGGTTGGTACGAGTCAATTCAATATTTTGTTATTATACTTTTATAATTCTGATTAAATTTATTGCTAAATAAACTGTATTACGATAAATACAACCAACCTTTATATAGGTTCGTGATCACTGAGTCCTTTTAAAAAGATCATTTTAAAATTTCATTGTTCAAAGGAATAAAATAATTCACAGAGAATGAGAAGTTATAAGGTCTGGTAGGTTTTTGTGAAAACTTCTTATAATTTGGTAAAAAAAATGCGATATAAGAAAATTCTAGATATTTTTACATTATATCTTATCCAAATATTATCAAAGGTCAAATGATCGTAATATTATATTCTAATTATTTATAAGTTATAATTAATATTAGGATTTATAACACTTATAATTTTTCTTACCTGTTTCATATTATAACTCGAACTCTATTAAATACCTTAGTAATATATAAATTTGAATTTAAAGATCTATTTTGGAGTTAAATTAAAAAGAAAAATCGTAATTATTGTGCTCTTTACACGACAGATATTATTTGGGCCATATTTTGAGTTTCAGAAGTGAGAATTGGACGATTTTACAGCCCACGCGAAACTTACAAAATTATTTTTAATTCTGAGGTGGTCCAACATCCAAAATTCAATGGGAGCAGCCCGTAATATAGAGATAAAATATAGTTATGAATTTTTATTGGAGAATTCTATTCCGTTAGGAAACCTTTTTATAATTGATTTTAAAAAAAATACTAAAATACTTTTTATATTAGATTTATATAGAGACATGTCATATATCACATATTATTATGTATTATTATTAGATTAGAGTAGAGATATTATTAGGGTTTTACATATAGATATATGGAGGAAAGCCGTGAATTTTCATTATGAGAGGGATGATTAAAGTTTTTTATCCAAATCTTTTCTATAAAAATATTTAATATATTATATAAAATATAAGGGTAATTTTATACGGAGAATCAATTACATTTATAGGAGAAATGGTTATATTAAGAATTCAGAAACCTTATTAATTCATTGGTTTGGATCAAATCGAAGAAATCAGATTTTTAAAAAAATAATTATTTGAGTTCTCCGGCTAAAAGTTCAACCTTAGCCTAAGATATTAAATACACATTCTATTTTGGTACTATATTATATATATAATACTATATCAAAAGCACGTTATCACATACTTTGAATCATGTTTTTTGATAAATAAAACAATTAAAATTAAAATTAAAATAATATTAATTAATAAATATTAATATATTTTTTAAATTTAATCAATTTATATATGGGAAAAAAATGTTTGGTTCAATAAATAACATAATAGGGATCTTATAAAAAATATATTTAAATTTAATATGTATAATCTTAAATATATTAAAATTTTGTTTGTTATATTAAAAAATCATGTTCATAATATTTCGAATCACAAAATTTTACATATATATATTAATAATATAAATTTATATTTTGTGCGATATGCATATTTATTTTTGATATTCTATAAATTTCTTATTTATATTTAATTCGATTGATGTAAAAATATATAATTTAAATAACTTAAAAAATTAATATAATTATAATATATTAAAACTTTTTAAAATTATAAAAATATTATTAATTTTAAAATAAATAATTTAATTAATAAAATAAAATATCCGTGAATAGCACGAGTTAAAATCAAGTAAAACATTATAAGTATATTATATAGATAGACGTAAGTGTAAGAAAAAGATATTAAAATTTATAGAAAAAATTTGGGTAGAAATATACGGGTTTCGGGTTTCCCAACTGAGTTACATATTTAACCCGACCCGTACCAGATAGAGTTGGAAGCTAGGGCTTCTTTGCTGAAACTACCTACATATTGGTGTGTTGTGTGTATATACATACAGACAGAGAGAGAGAGAGAGAGAGAGAGAGAGAGAGAGAGAGTTGAATAGAGAGAGAGAGATGGAAAGTGGAGGAGGAATAGAGATGGGTTCAGAAGGGAATATAGAGAGAGTTGAAGATTCAAAGGATTTGCAACAACAAAGCAAAGCACTTGATAAGCTCACTGACCATGTTGAAGATCGTCAGCTTGATTCCACTCGTGTTCAAGAGGTACTTTTATTACTATTTCATCTATTCTTTCTTTATATTTATATTTATATTTACTTTGTATGTTTATTTAGTTGTTAATTGTGTTTCTGAGTAGGCAATGGCATCAATTTCTGCATCCAAGGAAGCTGATTTGAATGCTATGAAACTCAGGTTCTTGGGCTCTTCTTTATATAACTTGTTTGCCTTCTGTTTTCTGTAATGATTGTAATATGTATTATTGTTTGATATGTTCCGAAGCATATAGTTGAATCTTACATTTCGTGGACTATACTACATAACTTCTGGTCGTAATAAATAAGTTGGGATTAGGCAAGATAAGTAAAAGTTTATACATATGTTAGGTTGTGTTCGCGTGGAGAGAATGGAATGGAAAACTAGGAAAATTTTTATGAAGAAAGATAGAATGTATGAGTAAATAGGTAACAAAATGAAAAAGTAAAAAAGTTTTATGATGAAGATTGAAGGGAAAATGAAGGAGGAGAATGGAGCATTCCTTTCAGGTTAGACTTTTAGTGTTAATTGTAAGGAAAAGAATGAAGGAATAAAGGAATATAAATTATAAACACTTCTCTGCAGTTATCCTAAATTAGAGTATAAATTTCATTCCATTCCATCTAAAGGGGTTATAACCTTATGTTGTGTTTTGGTTGGAATGAATGAAATGAAATTTGAACTAGATCATGAGAAATGTTTAAATATTTCATTCATCATTCCTTTATTCCAATTTTAACTACATAAGCTAGAGATCAAATCAACAATTTATGAAGGAATGCTCCATTCTCAAGTATACCCATTTTTAACCCAAATCTTATCGCAAAAAATTTTCACCAACTCATTTTTTCTTCAAATCTTCCCTCGTGTCTTTCATTATTATCTTTTAATTTTATTCATTCCATTCTCCCCAATTAAATGCAACATTAGTGTTTGGTTGGGATGAATCAAATTGGAGGGAATGGAATGAAATTTGAACTACAATGTGAATAAATGGTCTAAATTTTCATTATTTCCTCCATTCCAATCCTAACAACCTAAATTAGAGATCAAAATCCCCCAATTTGAGAAGGAATACTCTATTCGCCATTGTACCCATTTTCTTCAAAAAAATTATTGTAACAAATTTGCACTCACTCATTTTTCTTTAAATCTTTCCTCCAACCTCTATTATTTCCCTTTAATTTCATTTATTCCATTCACCCCAATTAAACACAACAACAGAGTTTTGTTGTGACCCCGATGTTAACACACACCAATACACCTGATCTATTGACTAAGTTTGATACACCTGATATATTGACTAAGTTCGAGCAGGAAAAAAGTCATGGTTTGTTGGGTGTAACCGAATTGCCATAGCCCATAGTTGGGAAAAAATGTTGGTTACCTTAGTTTGCACTTAGTTCCTTATATCCCCAGCATGGTTGTTACGTTGTCAGGTCGTTAAGTCAAGTGACTCAAGTCAAGTCGGTAAGTCGGGTCAAGTTGTTGGAGGCTAGCTTGTCGACTAATCAATAAAATAATAATAATTAATAAATTAAATAATATATATCTTATATATGTGCTTTCTCACATCAAAAGTCCAACATTTCCATATGTATATCAATTATGAACATTTCTTCTTTTGCATTCCATATACTTGCATGTATATACACTGATTATGCATACATAAATACACACACATCGGTTTCAATCCAACAGAGAATATAAGCAACAAGAAGAAAATTTGAGCTCATCATGTGCACGTTGTTCTTATTGTTGATGAGAATTTTAGAAAATATGTTTTTATTTTAATTTGGACTGGATGACCCGATTTTTTCACCGGTCGACTAGTTGTTCGACAAGTCGATTGCCTAGTCCCTTAAAGTTCACCAACTTTAACAATTTACAAGTTGGCATTTGCAGTCGACCCTCTCAACCCCGACTAGTCACGACTAAACTGGTCGAGCAACAGTGATTATCACATAAATATGTGCTTTATATGTTTTATCTCACAAGATCAAGGAAAAGATGGTTGCGCAATATGCGATGTTAGTTTCTTCATCATCCATTGGATGAATGTTTAGTACCCTTTTAAGCTTTATGATCACTTGCTCGTTAGGTGTAACAGTGACAAACAGAGTTCTCATTTGTGTTGTAACTTGTAAGCCTGTGAATTCGTAATAATTTGTATGATCATAAGATCAATTAAATAACTCGAAATAATCTTAAAAGTTTGTGGTAAATACTTGTCTAGACAAGAAACAATTGCACTAATATAACTTTTTGAGTTCAGAGTCTTTTTTTGGTAAAGGTCATTTACAAAAATTTAATACTCACATACATATGTGTCTACGGAGGCTTGAAACCTCTAGCTCTTGCTACCGAGAGGACAGGAGTATAATTTAGGCTAAGCATGGCAGAATAGACGCGGAGACCCCATTTTAATGCATTATATTTCGAATGTAAAAAACCATTTCCATGTGGTTTCTCTATATTACAATATGATAATAAGATCATGGCATCTTATCCGAGACATACCGTTCAACAAACCTCTAAGCACCTATATTTTTATTAATCATATTAGCTAAAAAAAGAGAGCTTTTCAATTTTATTGTGGTGCATAGCTAGAAATTTCAGGCTTTTGAGTCTTGAACAGTTAGAAATATCCTGACTGCTCATATGTTGTTTTGAACAATTATGTTAATAGTCAAAGTGTCAAACCTTGTCTGGATTGCTATGTAAAAATCTCTTTCTGAATTCTACAATGTGCTTTTCCAGTTTTCTAGGGTATTTTCTTTTATTAATTCTTAGCCCCTAAATTGCCACTGGCTGAATTTGCTTACCTTTTTTCTTGAAAAAGGTTTTTAGGTGCTTACTCCCGTTTGTCATGGCTACGCCGCATCTCCAAATTTGTTTGTCCCAAAAGTATTATACACATTTAGTTGGTATTGTAAATTAAGTGTTAATTTATTTGAAAAGTAATACATATTTTTGGTAATTATTAGTTTATATCATGTGATTGAATGAAATGTGGATTTACATCCTTGGACAGTAGTAGCTGGGAAATATAAATGGGATGGAAAGAGTATATCTTTTTGCCAATAAGCGACATGTTTACTGAAACCAACTAATTCTTCCTTTTTGATCGCTTTTTAATACATCAATTACAAAATATATAAAAACTTTGTAAAAAGATTCGATAAGATAACGAGACCCACCAAACAAACACTTGTCACTAAGCCACTACTAGGGATTCACCACTTCACTTGGCAATTTCTATTACATTATATAGGGAAAAACTTTCTTTTACCAGTGAGATCTGTCACTGTTGGTAAAAATATCAAAAAGTGATTGGCGATGAGTCCTTTAGTATATGCATGTCTACAAGCTAGGACCATTGTTTATTCCTGGCTATTTCACATGTTCATTATTTGCTGTGCAGTTGGTAATCTGTTTATTTTTTGGTGCCTTTTAGAGAAAGAGAATTGGCGGCTGTCAAGATTAATGCTGCTGAAGTTGATATTATTGCAAATGAACTCGAGGTTGGCCTCCTCGCGAACATGTATGCCCGTTATAAATAATCTGTAAAACTCTTCAGCAATTTTGTTTTACCTTGTCTGCAGATGGACAAAAAGGTGGCTGAGAGGACATTGCGTGAGCACAAAGGTGATGCAGTTGCTGCAATTCGATATTTGCTTCGTACCTAAGCTCAGATTGAATGTTCGAGTCCTGTCTGACAATTTTTATGAAGTGGTCTATACTACATGACCACGTAGGCGTAATAGCTGCTTGGGATTAAACTACAAGTAACTGTATTGTTTGCTTTGATAAGTTTATTTACAATTGTGGGAATTCTATTTTTGAATACAATAGAGTTTTACTCGACCCGTGATACGTGTGCTGATACCATCAAAGAAAAACTTACGACATTAGGTACAAAAAAGTAGATTCTTGTGGACAGCAAAACACTCACTTTTAAATGGGTAAAATAGTTATGCATAATGGCCTTATTACACAATGGAGCAAAGGATTACAGATGGTATCCAAAGTCCAGAAAGTACTTGTCACATACTAAGAAGTCAGATGATGTTTCTGGTACACATATATAGTTGCAATGTAGCCCTCCTGAAGTGTTCACAGTTCACCGAACGTGAGTAGCTCTTGGCATGGATTTCTACAAACACTGCAATTACTGGATCTCTCCTTGGTCATAAACAGTTCCTCTTACTGATTTGATACAAGCTTAGCCTATATAAAATTCTGATTCCTAAGTGGTTGAAAGTTTGCACTTCTGCAAGCAAACGGTATAAGTGGGTATGAACTATCAGCAAGCATAGCAGGTGAACAGTTTGAATGGCAGGTGAACTAATAGTTTGAACTATTAGGAAAGCTTTGCATTAACTAAAATGGGAGGCTGCAGTCTTGCCTTGTTAGAGATTTTTATCCGAACTAAGCATAGGGATGATTTAGCAACCTATCCAACATTACCCGAGCTATCTTGACTTACAGGAAGTTCTACAACTATATGAAAGTAGCATATTTCTGCCTCTCTGATATATTGGACATCACCATCCATGAGCTTTAAGATTTTCCTTGACATGCTTAATCCTAGACCTTCTTGAGTCACCCATGTGCTACCGTTAAACATGTCTTGAATCAGTTCATATGGAAGGCCATCACCAGGGCAGACAATCCTTCACAGTAAAAGTCAATTTGTTTAGTTAATACAAGTATAACCAAACCAAGAGAATTAACTCCTAGCATTGTAGCCTTAGTCGTTCGTGGCGCCATGTGTGCTTATATATAAAAAAATTCCTGTAATTGACCTTAACCCAAAAAAACACGACAATTATACAAATAAAATAACAAAAACAAGAAAAACCAGAGGTTGGAGGTTAATCCTAGTGGTCAAGCAACGCTCACCCATGAAAAAGTACTTCAATATTATTATTTATTGTTAAAATGGATGGGAAAGATGGACAATATGAAACACTAGGAAACATTGAAAAATCGGTCAACTTAATATCTAGCGAGGAAGAAAATGATCACTGGTTGTGTATCTCACTTGGTTGTCTCTTTGAAACTAAGGTAATCATATTTCAGAGGTTCCTTCCTCAGCTATGTCCACTACAAAGCTCTTGCTTTCCCCATCAATTATTACATATATCAAATATTTATTAGGAGTCGAGCAACCTTCCATTATTTGTATTCAGGACTCTAAGCAACTGTTGCTAACAAACTACATCACCATAGTACATCTAGAAATGCTTCATACCATACAAAACCCACAAATACAGAGATTATATATGGAGAAAGAAGTAGATATACAAGAAGAGGGAGGTAACCAATAAATGTAAGCTAACAGTAAGATTCGACCAGAGTGAATAACATACAGAAAAATTGAAGGCAAAATATAGTTTTTTCCGTCCCGCAATTAAATTGCTAACATTGTTTTACGAATATAACTTGATAAGAGCTACTTAATAACTAATTTCATTACTATGTTGGAAGTTGTGGTATTTTCCGGGAAAATAACATGTTCCACAGAGAACACTATTGCATAGAGCAAGAGGAGTACAATAGAGCTAAGCTAGAAGCCTGGCTGATCTATGTTATGTGCCAAATTCTGTGATTTCATGAGGTTCACTATCAGTTCTCCAATACTAACGGTTTACACTAGTTTCAATAAAAAAATTAGTAGACTGGATCATGTCAGCAACTTCATGATCATAAGACCAAAACTACGATGTAAATAGATGCTGGCACTAAATCACCAGTATTAATAGAAGTTGTAAAGCAATGACAAGATGAATACCTAAATTCGCTGCGCATAGTGGTAATTCCATTGGGAATTTGCTTCAAACTAATTTGAACTTTGATTTCCACCCAACCTTGTGGAGATGGGGAATAACACACCATATGCAACAGAAAATTTGCTAACACCTGTTGTAATCTTATCTGATCACCATACACGCATAGCGTTTTGATTTCCTCTGGAATATCACAAATTAGTTGCAGACCTTTTTCCCTCAGCAGTAACATTCCCTGGCTAACAACAGCATCTATGACTCCCCCAAGCAAGAAGTCTGCCTTTTCAAGCTCTAACGAACTAACATAAGAAATAAATATAAGTGTTAATTGGCTCAAAAGTTATTCATTAGCTAATAATAATGGAGGGAGGGAGATATACAGTAAGTATTCTTATTATTAATTATAAGTATATTTAAGTATATAAAGGCTCTATCAACAAATAATACGTCACTAATTTCCAATATTGTACCTTGTGAATTAACAGTTTTACATTTACTTGTTTACAATCTTTTGGCCTATATATGCTTAAGTTAAAAAGTGCTTGCCTCCTAGTTTACAGTAATCTCAAGCTTGCCTCCTAGTTTACAGTACTCTCAAGCTTGCCTCCTAGTTTACAGTACTCTTAAGTCTCGTGTTTTACTTGTAAAACACTTGAAATTTTCAGTAGAGAATTACCTAGTGTACATAAAATAAAAATTCCCGCAATGCAATATATCGCATGTATGTAAACATATCACAAGTGAGGTTTCAAAGAAATACTAACATGGCTAAAACCTATACTAAAATGTTAGCATGAATGGAATGCACCAGTGCTAATGTACTTTTAGTGTGTGTAATGAAATTCAGATAAAAACTGACCTGTCATCAATCTGCTCCAGATTGACATCCTTTATAATCTTTAACATCTGTTTCTCACAGGCAGCACTAGTTTCAAGAAACTGTTTCTGATCTTCAGTCAAATTTGTGGCTTCAAGAAGAGAATTAGTAAATCGTATGCCGCTTAGTGGTTTCTTTATTTCTTGGCATATGTAAGCCAACTCTTTCATTCTTCCATAGGATTTGTTTTCATGTTGCCTCTGCACTTCTAAAGCTTGCTGCAGCTCTACACTTGCAATCTGCAGGAAACAAAAAGCTCCAATGGCCTGGCCTTCCGTATTAACCCTCTTATGTGCAGTCAGAAGAGCTTGCACGAACTTTCCACTCTGGTCAAAAAAGGAAAAAGGGTATTTATCCGTTTCCTTTCCACTGATTGCACTATGTAGGATGATCATGAATTTTGTAAGAGCATCTGGGCCCTTAAGCCGACAACAACTGCCAAAAACGTCCCCAACCAGCACTTTCCCGATGACGTCCCCTCTGCCGAAACCAGTTAGTTTTTCCATTGCCCTATTCCACTCTGAGCAACATGTATTCTCATCTGAAGCAAATATTGGCGGAATTAGAGGGTTGGGACTATGAACAATAGCCTTGTAATCACCTTGTATGTTGATAAACTTGTCCATTACCACTTTCTGAACAGTAACGTCCTGACCAACAAAGCACACCCCAACTATATTATCTGTGTAGTCTTTGCTAGAACAAGCGTTCACAACAACAAAGATAGCATTATTATCTTTTTCCGTACTGACTGTCTTCAATTTTATCTCAACATTCTTCTCTTCTTTACCTGCGGTAATCTAACTTAGAATAAAAACATGATGACAACCAACATAAAACACTGCAGTTCTGTACTAATGTGTTAACCAGTATGAAATTTACCCAAGATTTCCATAATTCCTCTTCATTCAAAATATAATCAAATCACAACAATGACGGTTGGAAAAATATATGAAGTTAGCAAAGTGCATAAAAATATATATATAAGCTTCCACTTTATAACAAGCAACTTTTGCAGTAGAAATTACACTGACGTGGAAGAACTAATGCTGCAGTTCACTTTACTAAGGTAGGCAGGCAGGCAGATTTTTAGTGTTAATTACCAAATTTACAAACCTCATGTTATATATCTTGCAACGGAAAAGATTAAGAAACAGCCTAGCACCTTATTGGAAGGCAATAATAATGTTTCTGATAGAAACTACAACAATATTAATTAAACTGCCTTGAGGAAGAAGTAGCCTTTATACCAATCCAATTATAAATTAGGTATTCATACACGTTTACACCATTGAACGAACATGTGTTTACGTATGTGATTAATATGAATTGGTTTGGAATCTCATATTCAACACAAACAACTTTACTTGTTATGATATATATATATATATATGTGTGTGTGTGTGTGTGTGTGTGTGTGTAGACTTACATTTTTTACTTGATCATGGACATTAAATGGATCGCAGAATCTCAATGAATACATATCTATATGTGTGGTTTAAATCATGTTTTGAAAAAAGACGAATTATTATGCGTCGGGCCTTTAGATGCAAGTATGCAACAGATAACTGCCAACTAACATGACAATACAAAAAGGAGACATTAGATGTGAGAGAACTACCTTTTAATGCATTATATAACAGGTTGTGAATGGTTTCTTCTGATTCCTTATAAACAAGATCATGAACCAAGGACTTTCCCATTGCTTCTGCTACTGACAAACCTGTCAATTCAGCAATCTTTGCATTCCACCCATTTATGCGGCCCTCGACATCTACCGCGAATATGGGAGCGGTTGCAGTTTCTATCAGTCTAACCATTTCTCTAGTAAATGAGCTGAGCTCAGTGATAGTTTGCAACTCGGTATCTTCCACCTTAGCAAGTGCAGTTGTCTTAGGATTACTCTCCTCGGCATTATTAAATGAGTCTCGTAGAATCAGACGCAAAGAATGGATTGCATCCATTTCGGCATTCTCCCAGGGTAAACTACGACCCTTGACCACTTCTAAAAATGCCTTAAATGATGAGCGTGGGTGCATCATCTGACCATCATCTTTGTCCTCTGGGTGATGCTTTGCACCGCCCCATTTGATCTCTTTCTCCGTGTGAGACCGAAACCAGAACAAAAAATCCCTCGAGGTGATATAAGCAACAGCCATCCCACAAACTTCATTGCCAAGTGATGCTGCACCTGGATATCCAGCAACCAAACTGTCAGTGCTCAATCCTGTTGAATCCCCATGAAAAGCCATTAACCACTCTATAACATCCTTTATCTGAACTTCAGTTGGGGTCACGCCTAACGGACAGTACTTCCCTTGGTAGTATAGTGCAGCACCATCACACTTCACAAGGTCCATAATACTAGGACTTGTTGTCACAATGCCTGTAGGGGAATCCCGAAGGAGCATGTCACACAACAAGGTTTGGGTTCTTAGGACATGTTTCTCCGCCATTTGGGATGACAGTCGCAATTCCATATTTAGTTGGAGTGCAAATGCCTGCATTAAAAATTCACAAGCATAGCGGAGTGGGAATGGGATGCTCCTTGTAGAAGTGTGATGGCAAACAACTAAGCCCCATAGTCTGGTAGAGTTCCTCCTCCGGGTACCTTCCTCGTCATTTGCATTGACAATAACTGCCATAGCCAATGACGCAATTGATCCCATGTTAGCCATGTACTGAGCATGGCAACCATGAGGAGCCCTAAGAGTTGAACCAACTAAACATAATGGTTGCATAAGTGCATCATCCTGGATTACTCGAACCGAAGTCGCATAACAATCCACAATCATTCTAACCCGGTTTTGCTGAAACAAAAACCTAGAAGCCTGAGGAATGTCAGTTGCAGGATAATGTAATCCGAGATAAGGATCCAAATCTGGCCTTCTGCTCTCTGCCAGTACCTCGCCATGCTCATCTTCATGAAATTTATAAACCATGACCCTATCATATCCAGTAAGTTGCTTCACATTGTGAACAACAGCATTGCATAAAAGTTTAATATCTCCACTTGGAAGTGACTGCAGATGTGAAATTGCACGCACAGCTAGCTTCTGTGACTGCACAGCCCCGGCAATAGACAGAGCAGGATCCTCTGTCCTTGCAGGCTCCAAGTCAATTACAATCCCTACATCAATCCTATGTAAAATTGCATAAAATGGTTTTCTAGAATTCTTACAATAAATCCAAATTGGATTCAACAACGCAATTTCACGAGCCCTAAAAGATCTCTCCAAAGATGCTGCCCCCGCAGGAGTAAAAAGTGTTCTCACATCAACCCCAATTCTAATAATCTCCGGTTTCTCAATACTAGGGACTGACCGTGGGGAGTGACAAAGCATATCTCTTGCATTTTCACTATAACCAATAACTTGAAAAGTGGATTCATTAACAGCAACCATACAACCAAAAGGCTGAATTAGACCCCCTCTTTGAATTTTAGACAAATATGCAACAATTTGTTCTTCAGGTACAGAATTATTATCAGTTCTAATAGACTGTGAATAATCAAAAGATTTACCAGATTCTCCAGATTGCTCATACACAGCATGAAGCCTAGCATCAGTAGTGTACTGAGCAACTGCTTTACTAACTGTTTCTCTAGCATTTCGAGTACCCGAAGACTGACCTTGATCTTGACCAGAATTGTGGCTTTCATTCTGTTGCTTAGGTGAATGTGTTGATGTTTTGCTGCTACCTGATGCCATTCTTTCACACAAAAAAAACAGTTACACAGTCAACTTCAATATATGCAAAACTCAAGGTATGTATGCTTTTCCTCACTCTCAAACAAACCAAAAAGATCAAGTCTTTTGTTCAAATTATCACCATAAACATCACTCAAACCAGGTATCAAACACCCAGTTGCACAAAAAAGCTACTGGGATAATCATCAACCAAGAAACGGGTCTTTTTTTTTTCTCTCTAAATTAGTATCCTCTGTACATGTATACATACATACAGACACTATATACACTCATAGTGAAAAGGGGTTGTGCAAGAACTAATGAGGAGCTTGGTTACTTGATAATTTAGCTTGTAACATTCAACCAATTATGAACAAGAAGAATGGAGTGTCAGTTTTCTTGAAATATGTGTGTGTATATATATTATTATTACATACAACTATACAGGTAAGACGTAAGAGTATCTAAGCTGAAATTGTACGTGTGGCCTGAGTTAGAGATCTGGAGTTTTAGACAATATAATAAAGAAAAAAGGTTTGATGTTTTTCTTGTGTTTGATGAATGTGTGTCTGAAACTTTAGCCACGTTTGCTTCGAGTCTTCAACCATTCTTTAGTTAAAACGCTCTCCAGAGCCCATTTTATATAAATCCGGTTAAAAACATTTTTTAAAAATCAGTGAAAAATGAGAAAATTGCAGGAAGGGTAGTCAAGATAAATGTTTTGAGTGATTCGGGGACCATAACAAAAAAGTGGCCAACGGGAGTTCTGGAAACATATTTTGTATACATTGTGGGGTATTCCGTCCATATTGCCGTTACTTCCGTTATCCCGTGAGGGTATTTTTGACCAAAAAATACAAATTATATATACTTAAAAAATACAAATTACATATCTTCAGCTTGGGTTTAATGGGTCAAAGCTCTGTGTTACTCGGTGTTACTTTGGATGGCTCAAGACGAACACTCCCAATCGATGATGAAGATATTTCTCACTCTTCAATCACTGAGGAACCCAGTGAGCTGGCTTCACGTCGTAAAGGGAATGGTTCTACAACCCTGAGCAAAGGAAATAAAGATGATCAGACACCTCCACGCAACACAGATCACCGGGAGAAAGATTAACATAACACAATCAATATCTGGAAGGCAGAACGGCTACAGCCTGTCACAAGACATGCCTGAAACTGATTTTTAAAGGTGGTATGTGCAGTATATAGGTATTCTATAATTCCCACGTGTAAACAATATATTAAATGCTTTGCCTTGTGCAGAAAATTGGCAAATAATGAAAAGAATTATCTGTGCTCTAGTTCTATATTTTTTAGTAAATTGTACTGTTGATACCATTTCTCCGGTCGCGTTCAAACCTGCAACAATAATTCTAGCTATAGTTTAATGGGTTTTATGATTTGAATCTTGCATGTGAGTTTGTGTCAAGTAGGAGTGTGTTGTTGGTGGCAAGGGAGATCAGAGGACCACCGTGGCGGCAAGGCAGGCCGGCGGTGGTGGTGAGTTGTAGTAGAGAGAGGCAGAAAAGAGAGGAAGAAGAGAAAGAGAGAGAAGGAGAAGGGAGAGAGAGATGGCCGGGAAAGAGAGAGAGGAGAGAGACAACGGGGAGAGAGAAGAGGAGGAAGGAGATGGTGACGTGGCAATGTGTGGGACCCACTGAATTTTTGGTATAAATTTGGGATTTTTAGAGATTATTTTGGGAGTTAAATTTGGAGAATAAAATATTGGATTAAAAATATTTTGATTGGTTATAATTTTGGAATGTTGGATTTAAAAGAGAGATGTTATTTTATTAGAGGATTTAATACCCAAATTGGATTAATAATTGATTATGGGTATTTAAATCTATTTTGGGAATATTTAAAAATATATTAATATTGTTTTTTAAATATATTAAATATTTGATAGATTTGATTTTTATTTGATATATATGTAAAAATATATTAATATTGTTTTTTAAATATATTAAATATTTGATAGATTTGATTTTTATTTGATATATATGTAAAAATATATTAATATTATTTTTTAAATATATTAAATATTTGATAGATTTGATTTTTATTTGATATATATGTAAAAATATATTAATATCGTTTTTTAAATACAAAGAAGATGACCGTTGCCTACTTGTGGAATGTCCAATTTACCTTTCAAAATTTAATATTTTTGACGGTTTTTGTAACGGAACCTGACGGAATCCCCAAATTGAGTCAAAACATTTATCCTGAATCCCACTTTGGCCACTTTTTTGTTCTGGTCCCCGAAACGCTCAAACCATTTATTATAGGCCTACAAAAGGCGAAGCACTCGTGAAAAATCGAATAAATCAGTCAAATATCGAATAAATCGGTCAAAAAATCGATGCATTAAGTATTCTGTCATTCAACTTGATGATTAAACAAATGTAAAGTTTTTTTTTATTATTGTTATTGTGCAAAGATAAATTTTTGAATTTTGTACTTGCGAAGAATACTTGCCTTTTATAAGACGATGTAGCATTTTTGGTTTTGATGGTGTACATTGTTTTAGGTTTGTTTTATACTGAGAAAGAAGAATGAATAATATGGAAGATGAAAGTTACTCATTTGGAACTTGAGATGAAAGTTGATGGGGTACATATGCTTCATATATTATTTTGATTGCAATTGATCAAATTATTGGCATTGTGCAGTCATAATTGAGATATCAGATTGGGAGATGCAGCTGAATATGAAAGGAAAATAAAGTTTTGAAGGGGGTTCAGTTTAGTTTCAGGTTTGTATTACAACATACACTTATGTACAATTATATGGATCAATGATAAAGTTAATTATATTTTGTTTAGAGATATTTTCAATTATATGTACCCACAGCTTGAGATGAGTTAGATTTCATATGTGAATTCGTGTGTTTGTTGAAATTATGCAAAAATGTGAGATATTTATTTTGTTTGAAGGTAATTTATGATTCAAGAACAGAAACTAGCTACTTGGATAATAAGATGTAGTATAACAAGTTCTTTATATGATGTAGTGATGTACCGTCCGTATATACATATGAGAAGATGCAGAAATTTGAAAATTGTTTTTATATTATCATATGATTCAAAAGATCGTAGAATGTAAGACATGAAATATATTGGGACTATATTCGACGTTAATTTTTTTTATTTGCTAAAACATTACTTGCAATATAATTGTTCTGTTGTATAGTTTCATTATTATGGTAATGAAATTTATTACTAATTTCAAAGAAACAAAAGAAAAGATTCAATTAATTTTCGTAGAGAAAAGATTTGAAACTCTGCCAAAGACGGTGCCGAGAAATTATTGAATTAACTCAATAAAAATGATTGATAGATTATTTGGATTAATTATATGAAAAATATATTTACAATCATATTAATAAAATCATATTATTATTATTATTATTATTATGCATTCAGGATTTAAAGTTTGTATAAATGCATATTAACCAAGTTATTATTTGAATTGTATTGTTTTTTTAAAATTTATCATTATTTTAGCAATATAGGATTCGAGGCGTTGCCCAAGGCAGTGTCGATGAGCTTTGTAATTAAATAATAATAATAATAAAATATAATGCTTTCAAATTATAAAATTATACAAACATTATTTTCGAGCTAAATTATAACTATTTTACAAATATATGTTTACAATTTACTCTTTACAAAATACATGTAATTTTGATAATATATATGTATCTATTTATCTATTTATATAATAGTGTTTGATGCTTGTTTTGTACAGTAAATTTACAATTTTAAGTCTTTACCCTCATTTTAGTCAAGTATTACAAGCATGTCACTGCCTTTTACTTGTACAAATGGCTGCTCCATTAACTAATCCTAGTCTTTTGTCTCAATTTATTTGACCAAAATTTTTATGTATTGCCCCAGAGAAGTGTTATAAAATGGTTAGAGCAAACAAGGCTGTCTGGTTTTTAATTTATAAATATATAAAGTTGGAGGCGCCGCCGAAGGCCTTGTTAAATATTTACAACAGTTTAATGAATTCTATCTTTGCAACAGTTGCAATATTATCGGGTCACATCTTGATAAGAAGTGGGTTATACCATTTTATTCATTCACTTTTTTTAACAAATGAGGATGGTAATTAGATATATATCATAAACATATCAATTTCAATATTTCAGGTTCCAAATTAATATGTTGGTTTCAAATCAAACTGGTGGGATTCAAATTGTTTTGAAAGATAAGAAAGTTCGTACATTAATTGAAAACAGAGCACGACAAGTAATTGATGAGGTATATGCCCCGTTTGTCTAAGCTTATAAGCAGTTTATAAGCTGAAAAAATTGGTATATATGTACTTTTTTTGAAAATAAGTAACTTATTTTCGAATTTGGAAATAAGATTTGGTCTTAAATTTCTAAAATAAATATTAATTTTCAAAAAAAAATATGAAAATACTTTTAAAAAAAATAACTTATTACTTATAAGTTAAGCCAAACACCCCCATAATCATTCTCGCTATAGATAAATTTTAACTCTATAAATCACAAGTAAATATACAAATATAGGAAGGACATGAAAATTTTCCACAATGCTTGAAAAGTATTGAACAAAATTATTATACAATGATACCAATGATAAAGAAATGAACGTTATTTCGTAATGCAACAAGAGGACAACACAAAATATACCAATGAAATGCAGCAGTTAACCTCAAAGGTAACATACAAGTGAATACTTAAAAAACAAATTAATGAATATTTTTTCAACCTATAGCAACAAGAAACAACATCAACCTATCACTTTTATGGAGTGACCAAACAAGAGTACAAGACCAACATTATAGCTCATTACCATCCTTTTGTTTACTACGCATTGTAGCATTACATATCAGAAGTGTCATGTTTTCATAATCGTAATATAATTTTGTTTTATGTAAAATACTAATCATGTAACTTCAAATAAAAATATGACTTATTCTCAAGTTTATCAATTAATAAAAAAAATTCATAAAATCTGAAAAAAAATTATAATTCAAAGACCCAGCGTGACGGGATTAAATACTACAGTAGTATATATTATTATTACATATACAACTATACAGGTAAGAGTATCTAAGCTGAAATTGTACGTGTGGCCTGAGTTAGAGATCTGGAGTTTTAGACAATATAATAAAGAAAAAAGTTTATGTTTTTCTTGTGTGTTTGATGAATGTGTGTCTGAAACTTAGCCACGTTTGCTTCGAGTCTTCAACCATTCTTTAGATAAAACACTTTCCAAGCCCATTTTATATTAATAGCATTAAATTTGACATGGGTCGAGATCTTGAGAACGACAAAAAGATAACTCTGAATCATGCAACAAGACAAAGAAGGCTTATTGAAGAAATAAGGAATGCAATCTGAGAATTCGACTAAGGCAAATGCACATTCGAGAAGTCAACCTTTCGAGAAGTCAGGAATATGCAATTGGTCGAGAAGTCTCAAAACACTCATTGGCTCAAGTATTCGATCGAGAAGTATCCATTCGAGAAGTCAAGATATTGAAGCCAATCGAGTAGTGTGAAATGTTACACATTCGAGAAGTCCAGAAAATCAATTCGAGAAGTAGCAAGCATTCAAGAAGTGGTAGAGTTAAACTAATTGAGAAGTCTCAGTTTCAAAGCGTTCATTCGAGAAGTCTAGTCTAATCGAGAAGTCATCAAATACAGTATGCGATCGAGAAGTCTAAACATTCGAGAAGTCAGTCATTCAAGGACTAATCGAGAAGTCACAGCTAATACTCAATCGAGAAGTCAATCACCATGACTTCTCGAAACAATTTCAACAGAGTACTCGATTGTTCCAAAGAACTATTTTCAAGGAGAATTGTAAAAGAACAAGACATATAATTTGCAGTTCTGTCTTTGTGGGACAAGTCAAGCCTGTGAAGATAGAGACAAGACTACAATGAAGTTGTAAAGATATGCAAGACAAGTGACAAAAGATATAAAGTTGAACGTAGCAGACTGTCAAAACAGTGTTAGCTAGAAATAGATATTAGTCAAATGTAAAGTATTTCTTGTCTATTTCTAGTTTTAGCTAAACTGTCTTATGTGAGCATGTGCACAAGACATGTTGTCTATATATTTTATGCACAGCCTCATTTGACAGTGTATTTGAAAGAGTTTTAAAAAGTGTATTTCATACATTTGTAATCTTCCTAGAACAAGAAGCTGAAATTCAAGTTGAATTTCAGATTATAGCAAAGATTCATTCTAATACAATTAGATTGAAAGTTACATTTGGTGTTTCATTACTTATTGCTTTATGTTTTTGAAAAACACAAAGCTTGTTTCAATAAACCCTTAAAACAAACAATCTAAAAGTTCATCACAGTTTTATCATAAGAATAGTAAAAGTCTTGAAGTATACATTCACCCCCCCTCCTCTGTAAACTTCTGGGACTCATTATTCCTAACAAAAATGTCTATCATTCGAGAAGTCTCATCATTCGAGAAGTCTGAGCACATACTGTAATTTATTCTAAGTCACAGATTCGAGTAGTGAAGAAAGTGATCAATTCGAGAAGTTCAGTACGGAAACAATTCGAGAAGTCAAGCTATGTATCATTCGAGAAGTCAGGTTATGTCTCATTCGAGAAGTGTAAAAGATGGCTCATTCGAGAAGTCTCAATCATTCGAGAAGTGACAAAGCTTAAACAATTCGAGAAGTCTCAATCATTTGAGAAGTGACAAAACTTGAACAGTTCGAGAAGTCTTAATCATTCGACAAGTGACAAATCTTGAACAGTTCGAGAAGTCCAAGTACATAACATTACATTGAACTATTAACAGAGAACTCAAATGAATTGAAGGGCAGATTTCCAGGAAAATTGCAGAAGCAACAGAAAAGATTGTGCAGTACTGTTCTTTAGGATTAGTCAAACCTGAACAAATGGTGACAAGTTTACAATGTAGCTATGAGAAACAAATAAGAAAAAGACAGAAGGTATGTGCATATGTAAAGAACTGTAAAGTCTGAAGACTAAGCTAGAAATGAAATGAAGTGTTTTGTAAAGTTTCATTTGTACTATTCCAGTTTAGCTAACACTGTGTGCAAAAAGTATGTGGAGTTAAAAAGACATGTTGTCTATATAGAATAGAGAAACAGCTCTGCAGACAGAAGGGAAAAATATTGAATTGTTCTTATCCTTGTTTCTCTCTAGCACAAGAAGCTGAGATTTAAGTTTAAATCTCAGGTTGTAGCAAACAAAGATCTAATATACATTAGATTGAAATTTTAAATTGTGTGTTGTGTGATTGAATCTTTTAATTCCGCATTTCTCCATTATACAAACACTTTTTATAAACTAGCTACATCAGTTAAACAGATTAAAAAACAAGAAACCGAGTAAATCATTCAACCCCCCGATTAACGTAACCTGAAACTCATACCTAACAAATTAAATTATTATTATAAAAATAAAAATATATTCAAATTATATAAAAAATATTAAAACAATTCAATCAGTGCAACGCACGGAATATAAGCTAGTATATATAAAGTATGAGAATAAGAAATATTAGATTAACCTCATGGAGTTAGGTTAACTACATATCAAACTAAGTAAACAATATATTCTACCTTGATAAAATGCCTAAACACACATTTACTTATCTACTTTTCGTTTAAATTCATATAACCACTATTATTAGCATGTTCCCATTAGACCAATTCGAAACACCAAACCAAAATTCATAGAACCGAATCCGATTTTATGTCTGAATTACATAATCCGATAAATATTCGAAAACCGATTTAATCCGAACCGAAAATTATTCGAACCGAAAATAATCTAAAATACTAGATCTGATAATGACTTGGAACTGATTAGAACCTAATACACAATCATCTGAACCGAATATGACTCGAAATACAAGATCTGATTCAATACAAATACAAATTATATCGAATTAAAAAAAGATAAATTGAATTTTAATATAATTTTGGGATATTCTCTACGGTACCACTGTACAATTGACTTTTGTCAATGGTACCATCACATTTGACTTCTATCTGTGGCAAACCTGTATTTTTTGTTTCTACGTATGGTACCTTTCTATTAAGTAAAAATTAAAAAAATAATAATAAAATTAATTTCAGACCAGAGAATAAATTGTATATTTGAAATTTTTGTGAAAAGATACATGAAATAGACCATTAAATCATGTAAAACGGAGGCAAAATGAGTAATATATTAATGATAAAAGTTTGATTATGAAATTTTAATATATATTACTATTTTAATTATGTTTTATATGATTCAAATGTTTATTTCATATATTTTTCGCATAGATTTCAAATATACAATTTATTTTCTGATCTGAAATCGATTCTATTATTTTTTTTTTATTTTTTACTTAATAAAAGGGTACCATATATAGAAAATAAAAAATACAGGGTTGCCACGGAACAAAAAATACAGGTTTACAATGGATAGATGCAAAAAATGTGATGGTACCATTGACAAAACCCAATTGTACAGTGGTAGTATAAAGAATATCCCTATAATTTTTTAATTATATTTTAATGATTTACAGTTTACAGTATTAACTCACTTTTTATTCACTAAATTAATTTATTCTCAAGTAAAATTCATATTTAAAGTAATTTTATATTAAAAAATTCACCCTTCATGTAACTAGTATATTTGAAAATGGAAATGGAGGGGATGGTGAACGGGCTGATGATAGTGGTTATATGAATATAAATAAAAACTGGATAAGTAGATAGGTGTTTAGGCATTTTATCATGGTAAAATATATTGTTTACTTAATTTAAGATGTAGTTAACCTGATATAATTCAATGAGATTAATATGATATTCCTTATTCTCATAAAGTATTATACAATATTTTATAAGAATTTAATTAACATATAAATATGAAAGATTACTTAACATACAATTGCAAGATAAACAAAAAAATTACATAACACGAAAAATATAGAACATAAATTACAGAGTTGCTGAATAGTCTTCTGCAATTGCGTGTTCTATATTTTTCATGTATTATGTAATTATTTTATTTATTTTGTAATTTATTTCTGTAATCTATAATTTTTTTATATTCAGTAATTTTTTCATGTATCATATAACTATATTTGTTGTTTGGTTTCTCAACTAGTCAAATAAAAGAATTTTTCATTGGCCTAGCCTATATATGTTTATGCTTGAGTGTTTTGTTATATACAAAATAATGATTGCTATAATATTAAACGAGTGATTTCTCAAATTATAAATAGGGATCGAAATCGTTGAAAACTGGTTTTTAATTTATAAATTAATCTGATTTTTATTTAATCAATCCCCTGTGAATATGTATAAATTTAAGTGCCCGTTAAATAAAAAATAAACAAAGGTTAAAGAATAGACATGGGCCTTTTAAAATTTACTACTACAACTACCACGCTCTTGTTTGATGATAACGACTTTGTTTCTTTAATTTAAAACCACAGAAATAGTGCAGGTTGAGAAATAAAGAGCAACAAAACAAGAACACAACTAAGTAAAAGCTATGACATTTTTGGCCCAGCTATCTCTGGAATTTAATGAAATATATTGCATGATTGTACTATTTGATAAGGCCTACTTTATTGTTAGTGAGATCTTAAATGGAGTTTTCACCTGATATTTTTCAAAGACTCTTTGGTTTTGAGCTACATTGATGAGTAGCCTCTAAAAAATACAGATATTTATACATAGGGTCGTGTAAAGACTACAAACAATATATCTTATTAAGTAAAGACTACAAACAATATTGATGAGTAGTTATCAATATTTCAGTATTCAATAATGACGAATTTGAGATATAATTTAAATTTGAGATAATTAACTTATTAAGTATTAAAAATTGTGAACTATAACTTATGTATGCTGGTTTGATGATTCAAATTTCAAATCGAGTAATTCCAACTCAAACTCGACTCAATAAACAGGTTCAAACTTGACTAGAATTCTTATATATGATGTCAGGCTCCAAACTCTTTGATAATCAATTATCGAAAATGGATATAAAATAAACTTTCACAAATGAATATATTGTTAATTTATTACTAACAGAATTATAAATATTACCACACTTATGAGTCATAGTTTTTTTTTGAATAATTAAGTTTATAAACTTACAAATGATTATCTGTTGTAACGAATCTGGGATGAGTCAGAATTGAACCAGTATCTGAGATTGATAGAAAATAAATTATTTAGCATTTAAGTTATCCAATGGTGCTCACTTGAGAAAATAATGATGTGAAAAGAAATTCTGATACATATTACCATTGCGAGGATTTAATATGATTCGAAACTGAAACATCTAACGATACAACTTTTACTAATTACTCTGCAGATATTTCGATTCTAGCCGAATGAGATTAGTCGGAACTCAAAATAAAATTTATACTAACTTCAGATACAAAAATATGTTGCATATTGTCATTACTATGATTTAATATGATTCGAAATTGAAACCTCTAACAATACAATTTTTAGTAATTACTCTACCGATATTTCGACCTGAGCCAGTGATGGATGAGATTAGTCAGAACTCAAGTAAAATTTATACTAAAGTGAAGAGTAAAGAAAAAAAGAGAACAGAAAATGAATTTTTTTTTCTCCCTCCAAATCTTTCTAAAAGTGAAGAGAAAATTTTTGGAACAAATTATATAAGAAATTTCTCTACAAAATTTCTTTTCCCCTCCAAAAAAATTGCTCGGAAACAAATTAAAAAAATAAATCTTTTCCTTTCTTTAAAAAAATCTCAGGAACATAATATAAATTTTAAGGACTCAATGCAACTTCAGATAAAAAAATTCAATAATTTTCTCAATGTTCAGCCTGAATAAGTTCCTTGTTGGTTCCTCCACTATGGACCATGTTTATGTGAAAAAAAACTTGATAAATTAATATATATATATATATATATATATATATATATATATATATAAATACATGGAAGTGATAATGTCTATTATATATATTATTAAAATATCTAATTTAGTGTAACGAATTAAATTATATCCTATATATAATTGGAATAAGGGAGATAATATGATACGATCGTCAGGGGTAAGGATGTAAATTCATAAATATTATTAATTAATTAATTATTTGATTCATGTTCGATTCTCCATGAGTACAAAAATTAACTTAATATATTATTGGAATAAGAGAGATAATATGATATGGTTGTCAGGAGTATGGATGTAAATTCCTAAATATTATTAATTAATTAATTATTTGATTCAGTTTCGATTCTCCGTGAGTACAAAAATTAACCTAATAATATTTTTAGATTTATTCGTTAATAAAATAATTAAGGTTTGATTATTAACCAATATCAATAATTAACTTAATATTATTTTAGAAGAAAATATATTAAAATTGAATAAATATAAATTTTCAAAAATATAAATTGTAATTATAAAACTATTATTAAAAAGAAAAGCTGTGTAATTTTAAGTATAAAAGCATTTAACGGAACTTACAAAACGATTTTTCAGTAGCATGTTCAGCCTATCTATACTATATTATTAAAACCGAAACATTAAAAGTTTTGGTCGTCGGTTGGTTTGGTACTGGGTGAACCATAGAAAAGATCTTGACCGTCCAATTTTAATTGAACCATAGAAACAATCTTAACCGTTGAATTTTAATAAAATATAATTTTAAAAGAATATAGTCGTACATACAACTCTAACACCAGTAGTCCTCTTTTTATACAACTCATCAGAGATAGAATAATATTATATTATATTTAAAAAGAATATAGTCGTACATACAACTCTAACACCAGTAGTCCTCTTTTTATACAACTCATCAGAGATAGAATAATATTATATTATATTTAAATTATATTCTATATTTTTATTTTACAAATCCTACTTATCCTATAATTTTTATTTAATATATCATTAAAATTTATCCTATAATTTTAATTTAATATATCATTGAAATTTATGATAACATTGAAAGTTTGGTAGTCGGTCAATATTTGGGCCGAATAGTTGATTAATTGTGGGGCCTAATTTTAAAATATTAATCTTCTAACTAAAAAACAATCTCATATTAATCTTCTAACTAAAATATCTCACATTAATCTCCTAAATAAAATACATCTCTATACAAAACAAACAAAAATTATCATATTAAAATATAAATACAAATAAATTATATAAAAATATATACATATAATATAATATAAAATAAAATTTAAATTATTATTATACAAATACAAATAAATTCAAATCATTATAAAATATTAAAATAAAAATATTAAAAAACTAAAAAAATTCATCCGTGCATCCTGCTGCTTTCCATATTTTGTATTGAACCTCTGGTTTACATGTGAAATTAGGACTAATAAGATAAAAGCTAGTAATAATAAGATAAGGTTAAGAAGAAGTTATTATTCACAACAATTTATCCACGTTTTTTCGTGAATAACAAAAAATTCTGGAAACTCTCCGGAAAGCGCGGATTTATAACGTAGCCCCTAAATTTCACAGAAAAAAAAGGCAGATGAGTGGTTGCAAGTTTGCAACAAAGGATCAGGATTCATAAGATAATAAAAACACAATCCTGACAATAGAATTTTTCAGTTGGAAATATGAAACTGCCGTACTGGAGTCCAAATCATGGTGTGAAAATAGCTACTATCCCACCCCCCTCCTCGTGGGTGTGGTGGGGTTTGGGGTCCTCAACAACAACCAGACAAGAATGCATTCATGAAATTGTCCCTCTTGAATCCTTCACAAAACTGTACCTCTCGAAGCCTCGTAATAACCTCCCGTCTTTCGTATAGCATGAAGATAAAAAATTCGATACTCTCAACATCTTTTGTGATAAAAGATTGGAATTTTAAAAAATTAAAATATCGATACCTATGTGTGTTTAATCTAAAATGTTAAGGATTTTCTCCTTTTCACATCTTCGACGGAAGTCGTATAGATTTAAAAATACAAACATACATTTAACAACAAAAAATAATTTTTAATCAGATATTGCTATGGTATAGTGGCATTTCCCTCGCTTCAATTGTGAATAGTTAGAAAACATGTCAAACATAAGGAAAGGTGTGAATATATTTATTTATTTTTGAGAAAAAAACACAAGATAATCTTTATGTTTTTAATGGTGGGGGCCAAAACCTGTCGTGTTCTTCAATGGATCACATTGGAGTCACGTGAAGTAGTATAAAATGTGGACCCTTATTCACATCCTATCACAATAATTATTACGCGGGACATCCACCGGGAGTCGAAACCCCACTTATACAGTATTTTCCATGAAAGGATATACTTATGCAATAATAACGACTCGAATGCAATGTTATAGTCAGATGTTAAATATATATTATTATTAATATTCATCTATATTAATATAATATAGTATCAAAAATTATTTTTTTATGTTAAAATAAATATTGCATTCCAATACTAGTTCTATAATTAGTTTTATATTTATCTAACTCTTTTAACTTTTACTCTTTTCGATGCATACTTAGTTCTATAAATGCAATAAATATAATGATGCGAAAGTATGACTATTTTCGCTCCATTTCTAATTATTGATGATATGACAATGAATGATGGATCTATCCTTGATTTCAAATATAAAAACAAAGATGCATATTTGCATGAATGTATCCAAATATACACCTTTTGAAATTGAGTTTTTTAACATTTGATGATTTAATATAGCAATAGAACCAACTATAACAATAGATGTAGCTATTGCTATAATATGAAATCAAAAAGTACATTCTGGTGCTAAAATAGATTTCATACTCCAATGCATGGTTTTAAAATAAAACCAATAAATATAAAATTAAGTAACTTTTCAACCAATAATGTAAAATATAACATTGAATTTGTTAAAATAGATATTTTTATATTCATTTTCCTCAAATTTCACACTTGCATGTCTATGTGGCAATTATAGCCACATCTATACCTGGTTCTAAATATAGAATCAAGTATAACATTTTTCTATTTTAGCACATCCTATAACATTGCATTGGAGTGTTATATTCTATAATTGATGCTACATTATAGAAAGAGCAAGTCTAATGCAATGCTATACTTGGTTCTATTGCTATATTATATCATCAAAAGTAAAAAAAATCCAACTCCAAAGGGGTTTCATATTTGAATGCATCATTGGTTCTATATTTGAAACCAAGGATGGATCCATCCATATTTGACACATCATTAATAACTACAAATGGAGGGTAAAAATTAAACAATTATCCGCCAAATATCAAAAGCATATTGAACTGAGTAAAAGTAAAAAAAAATAGCTAAATTTGAAAACTAGTTATGAAATTAGTATTGGAGTGCAACTTTTATTTTAGCACCAAAAAACACTTTTTGATGATATATTATAGCAATAGTTACTAGCATCTAACATTTTGGACTTGCTAATACAATGCTAAAAAATGTGCTAAAATAGAAAAATGTTATACTTGGTTCTAAATATAGAACCAAATATAAATATAACTACAATTGTCACATGTACATGCAAGTGAAAAACGAGAGCGAAAATAAATATAAAAACAAATTTCATATTAGAAAAATGTTAGTATAATTAATTCTATATTTAGTTATTTCACATTTATTTAGTTCTATTTTAAAATCATGCATAAATGTATTTTAACACCAAAATATACTTATTGATTTCATATTACATTAATAACTATATCTATTTTAATATTAACATCCGCCTTGCTCTAAGAACAACATTTTGAGAGCGTAGCCTCACAGATAAAAACTGCCATGCGCTATTAACTCAACTAAAAGTGACATATAAATAAGTGATTAACAATTAAATGACTAAAGAATTCATACAACACTTTGTACCATACAATTAATACAGAGTTCTTAGACTATTATCTTCTCCCTGTGACTAATATGGTACATTTCCGTGGCTATTGGCAACTGAGTTTTTATTCTTTGAGAATGTTGACATTAGCTTAAACCTTACAAATGAATCACTCAGCCAACCATTAGCTAAACATACTACTCTAAGGACTCTAAACAAGCATCACAATGACTGAAGTACAGGAAACTTTGAATGATAATGAGTGTCGAGTGTAAGTGCGCATACTTCACTTGGTGTAAAGAACATCTTCCCATGGGTGACGATAAAGTGGTTGCTTTAATCTCTTTTGGTCAAATGTATGCCTGAGAATTCCAGCAATTTTATAAATTTTAAAGATCAAATATAAAATTAATCAACACTACTTGTGAATATTAAAAGCAAAGGCTATTGTTTAAAGTGACCAAGCTAACTCACCCAATGAGACCGATGGCCCGTGCCAGCACGAAAAGACCATTCAGGTAACCGATTTCAACAATCTCATCAATTTCTTGCTTGGTAAACATTCCACTGCCAGCTAGGAGATCTAAGAACAAGGACCCAATGGCACCATCGACATTAAGCACTAGGTTATTTGCCTTCGAGAGAGTGTAGGTCTCAACTTGAACAGCATACTCCATATACTTGACAGCAGGGAAATGTGTACGTGCAAACAGTTGCAGAAGCTCTACTCGCTTATCTCTGTTGTCACCTCTCTTAATCCTTGTTTTTTGTTCCAGAAGGAAGATTAAAAATATAATTCCCATGTTAAGATGTTGACCAGCAGTGACTAATATAATTTAATTTGAAGACAAAGGGCATTAAACCACTAGGACCACGAAAGATATTGCACTTGGAAAATCTGAATTCATTTAGAAAGAAATGGAAGATAGAAGCTAAAAAGGTTTGTACCTGTGTCCAATTCCTGGAACACGAATCCCCTTCTTTTTCATACTTTCCACAAACTCATAAGGCGTAAGATTCTGCCAAGACAAAAAACATATGTGAACATTCAAAATCTACAACTTGACAGATTATTTCGACATTTTGCTTTATCGGCTTGAAAACACTGCATGTAGCCAGATAAAACCTCAGACTCACTCTGTCATAAGCATCCTTGAAGTATCGAGCGGCATCATCCACAGCCCCACCAAATCGAGGACCAATTGTGAGCAAACCTGTTTTGAATCACAAATGTACTGTTCAATAAAAATCAGCTTGGGCAATGCCCAGTTAGTCAGAAATATCAAGATGTTTAGGTGTACCTGAAACAAGACAGGACACAAGATCTTTTCCAGCCCTAGCAGTAACTATTGTATTGTGAGCACCAGAGACACAGGGACCATGGTCGGCACATAACATGATGCAAATCTGATTAAGGGAAATAGGTATTTAGAAGTTCATCAATTGAGGTTTTAGGAGTATTCAGCCATTCTAATATATAGAGCGAGCAAAAAAGGAATAGTACAACTCAGGAACATTTTTAACTCAGAACATCCCTATTTATGCAAAGCTAACCTCTATAAAATGGGTGCAGTAACGGGGAAGACTGCGTTTGAACCACAATAGAGAGATAACGTCGCCTATGCCATATCCTTGTTCTACAATGGATGACATCGGAACACCAGCATAACATGGCTCTTCACCTGTGATTAATACAAACATGCAGGTTTAACAGAAGTCATGAGGATGTCCGAGTTGGTAAATACACTAATGCTTTAAGATTTATACCTCTATCGTCAGATATTGTGGAAATAATATGAGTTGGCGCTCGTACTTTCCCACTTTTGATTGCAATATTAAGATCCTCAGGGATTTGTGGTGGTATAACCTCTTTTATTGGAGTTATATTACCTCCTTCCATCTGTTCAGAGAGCATATTCATAATTAGCAAGTTTGTCGGTCTAGAAACTGAATTTTCGTAGAACCAGCAAATATAGATCAAGATGAGTGACAAATTACCAGTTCGACAAATGTTTCCTTGATCGAAGTTTCAAATGCTTCATATGACGTGGGAACAACAGCCCCGGCATCCTTAAGTGCTTGGTTCTTGGCTTGGGCAGACTCCATTTCCCCACCACTTTTTGCCCCCTAAATAGACAACGGAATTTTAAATGATGATATTTAAAATAATTATGAAATGACATGGTCTATATTTTGCGATTGTTTAACAACAATCGCCAACCATGCCTGCCCAGGGAAAAGCCCTGCCTAAATTCTGATAACAAAAGTATCAAGGAAATGACTTACTGCATGACCGAATTGCACTTCTGACTTGAAAAGACGTGCACAAGTTCCACTGACCCAAGCAACGACTGGTTTACTTATTTTACCCTGTTTAAGGGCTTCAACAAGGGAGTACTCATCACGCCCACCAAGTTCCCCAAGCACGACAATCATTTTAACCTGAAGCAAAATAGAAAATTAATTGAGACCTTCAAACTGCACGAATTAGAAATGTGAGAACTAGGCCACAGTGCCATATGTTAGGTCATACATGCATTATAATCCTTTACTTTTATCCCTAAGCATTATAATCCTTTAAATTTAGGATTAAGTTTAGGATTGGATTATAATTCTTTATATTATAATTCTATGTTTGTTTTGAGGGATAACATATGGATTGGACTATTATCCTTTAAATTTTTTAATCCTTTGTTTGTTTACATTGGATTATAATGAAGTGATTATTATCTTTTAAAAAATGACTTATTAGAGAGGATTAAATAATACCTCCTGCAACCAAGTATTATAGAGGATTATATAATCATATCCCTTATTCCATGAAAACAAACAAGGGGTTAATATTTTAAAAGATTATAATCCTTGATCTAATCCCAAATAAGTTTTTACAAAACAACATAGGATTAAATAATCTAAAGGATTATAGTCCTACCCCCTATTTAATCCTATAAAACAAACATGGCCTTAGTGACTGAGATTTACATCAAAAGTTTAATTTTATTAAACTATTTAAACACACCCCCATTGAGTACATAGTCTCATCTGTACTCCAAATGTTCTCCTATAAAGATACTCTTAACTAATCTTATTTATCTTCATATTTATATTATATTCAATTATAACGTCAGACCTAAAAGTTATTAATTGTTTCTTTCAAACATAAATAGTGGATATTCCAATATACATCAATTGAGTTGGATATATGTAGCACTTCTTAAAGAGATAAGTATTTCTACTTCTATATAATATGTAAACATGAGTTCATATTCTCTTGGCACAATAAGCAGTTTAGTGTGGGATGGGGTGCCTATTGTTCACATGTACTGCAGACATGATCATTTATGATGTAAGAAAGCAGAAATTGACAAGTCTATTTTGGGTGATAAGGAAGAGCCACTGGCCTCAGCTTGTGTGGATGGCTAATGTTAAATATGAGCTGATAAATTGAATCATGTGCGCAAATTCACTGAATTACATGCACTGTTGCATAAATCTTTTACAAATGCTGCACAAACATGCGCTCAACCCCGATTTTCATGGCTGACAGTTATATTAATATTTCAAGTGATCAGGATATTACAAATGATGAACTTGAGGTTGAAGTTGCATAGCTAGAATAATTTTGAGGTGTCTACAGACCTTTTGTATCAATCTCTTGGTTAATTGTAACCCATTCCGAAGAACACGTGTACTGTATAAAACTATAAATTCAACTTGTTACTGGAGTTTTCTTTCAATTAGGTTCTTTAATATATGCTAATGTACAGGCTCGGTTTCAGATGAACCGAGTAATAGGTGCCACATAAAATGTTTTAGAAAATATATCATTAAACTATATACGTATTTAAGTTTTCATCTATATGGAATTTAAGGGCATTGAGGACTTGAGAAGCTTCAGGAATCAGGATAGTGTATTGCATAGTGAAATTGTAACTTGTAATAAGAGCTCTTTACCGAAATAGACATCAGAGAGTGGCAGAGATGTGATTACTTCAGTAAAAGTTTCAAAGGCCAGTTTAATATTAAAGGACAAAGGAATTCACAGCCTTTTATCTGATACAGACAGTGTCGAAAATGAAAACATCGTCCCTGACAATTAAAAAAACATCAATTATGAGCTGGAAAGACAGTTTATATTCACCTGGGGAATGTTGTTAAACCTCAGAACATGATCAGAGAGTGTAGAACCTGGGAACACATCTCCTCCGATTGCAATACCTATGGAAGTTAAACATTAGCACCTTAAATATATTCTGATGAAATTGCACCAAGGCTGCAATAAAATATAGCTGTAAGAAATAGTCGTCATGTAAGCATACCTTCGTAAATTCCATCGGTGACACGAGCAATTGTATTGTATAATTCATTGGACATACCACCCTGTGGTTTCAAAAAACTGTTAGCAATCTTGCAGCCACTCAGAAACTAATTCAGCTGCATACTCAAGCTGAACAATTAAGCAAATATAGACAGGAAACCTCGACCAATATAATGTATACAATTTTTTAAAGCATACATATAACTCAACTTCTTGATCAGCAAGTCATGACCTAAAACGGAATTACCTCTATTGCATCATTAATGCAGATATCAAAGATACGGCTAAAAAGATGTGTGTGTGTGTGTGTGTGTGTGTTATATGATTGCTTTGCTAATCAGAAAATAATACAATGACATGTCCGGCTTCTGACAGGAGACGACTAGATGAGTATAACAAATATAATTAATGCATATAAATACAATAAGGAATTTAGGATGATGACTCACAGATTTGGATACAAACCCAACAGATCCAGGCCTATATAGCTTGCACTGAATTATATTATCAATTGTTCCAGCAGTGTCACCAATCTTAAAAGCCCCAGCCTGAATACCTCCCACAGTAGCTGGTCCAAGAACTACCTGCATATATTAATGAACAAAATTACGGACTTATATCTGCAAGAAATACATTATTATCTGTATGTTCATCTGTCAAGTATCAAAATGCAAGCTCCTCGTGTATAATTAATAATTTATCTTGGTTAAAGTGCCATCCAAATAAAGCACAAACTTTATCATATCTACCTTGTTGTTTGCTCTAGCAAAGGCAATCAATTCCTTGGTGTCCAATTCAGGAACACCTTCCGCTATTATAGCTACAACTCTAATTGTTGGCTGTCTCAGGGCAGACTTGGATGAAGCAGCAGCACTGGAAACATATCCAATCATGTAATGAGTATGAATCTATGAGGTTAAATAAAGCAATTGTGTGTACTGTAATACTATGATAAATAAATCATTAACCTTCTGAAAGATGCGAAGTTAATAAATACATCAGCAGTAGGATGTGCAGCACATGCGGCTTCGATTCTGACAATGTAGACAATGCAAGTAAGAAGATTAAGCTTACCCTGCATACCCAGTATTCCTAACCCACAAAATGAATCACACTTGGGAAAAAGCACTTAAGAACACTATTAGAAAAAAAAATCACTAGATAAATATGATCCAATCTATTGTCAGTGAGTGTATAAAATTTTACCAAGTCTTTTCAACTTGTGTAATGACAAGATACGACACTTTCATACCCTACTATTCTATTTAAGTGCAGGAATTTAAATAATAATTCATCAGCAAAATGAACATATAAATATATAAAGGGTCCGGCACCTAAGAACAACCTTAAAAGAAATTTTTA
This sequence comes from Oenanthe sinensis, assembly GCA_028671895.1. Lineage (NCBI taxonomy): Eukaryota > Viridiplantae > Streptophyta > Magnoliopsida > Apiales > Apiaceae > Oenanthe > Oenanthe sinensis. The sequence goes on from CM053809.1 coordinate 25,688,558, forward strand.
TATAAACATCAAGCGTGTAAGTGCAAAGACAATACTACTTAACATATCTCAGAGATAAATCAAGTCATACAAATATTAGTTTGAAAACAGGTGATACCAAACTTCATTGATTTATATGGCAATCAAACCAATAAATAAAATAATATGTTAGAAGCACGTCAATAATACCATTTCTGAATTCAAGAACATTATATATTAAATGGAACACAGCGAAGACCCAGAAAGTAACAGATTTAGAACTCACGTAGAATGTACTGGTATGGCAATTTCTTCCTGGCCAAAAAAGAGTTTCTGAAAGCCCTCAGCACCAGGATTTATAATTCCAGCAACTGAAGGTGTTTCTCTTCCTGTATATACAAAAGAATAGTAGAGAACATCAGTGTCAATACAATACAACATTCGAAATATCACTCAATCCAAAATGACTAAATATAATGAAGAACAATGCAGGAGGGGTATACAGACCACAAAGAAAGTCGAAATCAAGCATCCGCTGGATAGGTAGCTGCTTAAAATTGTAAAACAGTGCTTGTGTAGTCTTGGAGAATATTTGTCCAGTAGCCATGATATCGACTTCAGGGCACCTACAGAGATTAATTGTTAGCATAGTATTTTAGTAAAAAATTGTCCGGTCAATAAACACCAGGAAAGCTTGTGCAACACAAAAACGCTAGAAAGGCCTTTTATAGTTTCTATTACTCTTTCCTAGTTAATCCCAACCCCTACCCGTACAACAAACTCATATAAGACAAGATTCAGCATCTAATTATCCTATAAAGATATAATAACTCTTACAAATATAGAAAACGACATCAAAAGCATTTACTAGCCGCATTAAGCTCTTTCTAATTTTTATAAAAGTTCTTTATTTGTTGTGATTCAACTATTTCATTCAACTTCTTTAAAGTAAACGACAATGTACAAGCATTTGCGTATCAGAGCATTTGCAAATAAGATCTCCCAAAAGAACCATACAACTAATTTCCTATATATCAGAATCAGTACAACAAAGCTTAACTTAAGCAAAACAGTCTGATAAGCCGGATAAAAACATAATGATCATACAATATGCCAATGATAATCGAGATTCAGATCAACAATTCAATAACTAAAGGACTCAAATACGAATCGAGAATTGAACGCAAATTGCTAGAAATACGAAAAAATCAGGCTACACACACCAGATCTCAACGAGCAAAAGCAATGTAGAGAGTAAACAAGTTAAAATGCTGAGCCTCTGAATAGTAACTAATACACTGTATGTGTGTGTTACATAGACAACGTGCAAGTGAAATTTAAATAGTAATAAAGTGGAGTAAAGATACAAATCAGAGCATATAAAAACGATGTAATTAAATAAATTAAGCAAACAGAGATCCGTAAATTTGAATAATTAGACAATAGAGGCACAAAGAGGAATCGGTAAAATAACAGTACTAATTTAATACTTACAAATTGATGTTAAGTGAATAAAATGCCTTGTAAATTTGAGTGTGTGTGTGTGTGTGTGTAGCGAGAGAGTCAAGAAGGGGCTTTGGTTATAGTTATATATATAGTGCAGTAGTTGTATGTACACACGCAGAGAAATTGGTAGGCGTAGGGGGGTAAATCGGTGATGAAGTGGCGGATAGTAGGTAGGTAGGCTGATAGGCTGGTAGTTAATTCATGAATTTTTTATTTTATTTTTAGTTTTTTAAATAATAGGATTTGTTTGATTTATTTTGTTAATTAATTGAAATTTTGTAATTAGTAAATTTTTTATTTTTAAAAGTATGGTACGATTGGGAGTTGAGGGTGTATCGAAAATAAATAGATATTTTTGTGAAAATGGGAAGATTTAGGAGAAATAAAATGTATTTTTGTGCATATCGTTCGAAATTTTGGATTGGATTTTTGTTTATATAAGATTTATTTATTAAGATAGATATTTTATAAGTTTATAAACTCATTTAAAAGAAAAAAAATACCCAATTTCTTTTTTTTTTAATAAAAATAAAAGTTTTTGAAATTTCAGTCCAAATTATTTTGGGGGAAAAAATGCACCGGACCTAATAATTATGGAATACAATGAGTTTGGTAGGAGGAAGTATGGATTGACATTGGCTTCAAAAACAAGTAACGATCCTAACTCCCAATAATGGCAATATCTGCATCCCCATTCATATGATCACATCGTTTTGTCAAGTAAAATGTGAAGGGTTCTATTCGTGTTGTTCTAAATTTTAACTTACGGATATATTTATTATAACAAATATATTTGATTTATATTGATAATTAAAATTAAGATTCAACTTAATGTCTTAATGTGATAAAAAAAATACGATTGTAATTAAAATAATAATTCTAAAGACATACTTATTTTAATTGATCATTATTATTGACCAAAGGCTCGACTCTTACTTCTCAGCGAACGAAGTCTTGACCGATCCTAATGACTGATCTTTTATTTAATAATAATAATTCTTTTGAATTTTATTCTAGCAACATGTATTTGTTGATTTTGTTATACTTTTATTAGATAATTCCAGTTTTCTCCGTTTTGACCTATTTTCAGCTAAAACAGTTTTAAAAAATCATTTCTTTTGTAGAAATAATTACTCTAAAAAAATACATCAAATATGTTGACGTGATTACCAATCCGTTAAAATGCACTGTTTTAGACTTTTGTCTCTACCTTATGTGCACTGTCATGTGACATTTTTTTTGTTATGCACTTCATTTAACCCAGCTATTAAGTTTTCCACACTAGGCACGTTTTAATAGATATTTGTATGAAATTTAAATAACCTCTCTACAGTCTTCGTGAGCTATTTATTTTTGTATGATTATCATTAAAATTTAACTATATTAAATTGTTTTGTTTTGACTTAAACTCGAGATATATTAATGCAAGTCATCAATCTCCATAAAGTAGTGATACTACAATCCAGAAAAGATCATGTGCAAAATGTGTGCCCAAAGGTACACAATAAAAGATAAGTTGTCAAATTTCGATTGCCTATTAATGATGATGGACCTCCCTGTATGTACAAAAAACTTCACCAATAAAAAGAAGTCACCTCATCAAAATGTCATCAAAATGAGTGACTAATGTGCTCATAACTAGAAAGACCCTTAATATTTTATGCCCTCTTTCTTCCAAACTCATTTCTAAGACTTTTACATTACATTCTCTCCAATGCTAAACAACCTCTATAAAGTTGTTAACACACATGTGCACACTTTAAACACTAACTTTTTAGCACTTTTATTGAGTTGATTCATTCTTACTGGTGATGATTTTTGTGCATACAGGGGTCCATCATTATTAATGACTCAAAAGTCGATCAAAATTTGACAACTAAGTTTTTAATATGTGCTCATGAGCACACATTAGAAAAGCTGATATATATATATATATATATATATAACTCCAACATTAACATAACAAATATTTAAAAATTATTTATTGATATAAAATATGAATTACATAAAATATAAATTGCATTAAATTTAAAATTTACTAAATAAGGCAACGTCATTGTATTAGATAAATAAGAAAAAATAATTAAAATGATTCCCAAATTTAGACCATAAATGCTCAATTAAATCTGCCTGAAGATTGCGGTGCACATTTCTATCACGAATTTCAGCATTTCTCTATAGCATAGTCACGAAGTCGGAAATAGGTCTATGTGATATTTCCACTGTCGAGGTGTCATTGAGGTTGATCTCTTCATCATAACTAAAATCATATAAACTTGCATATGTATCTCTTTCATCCTCAACAATGATATTGTGCAATATAATACAAGCATACATAATATTTTTAAGAACGCCACTTTGCCAAAATCGTGTCGGTCCCCAAACAATGACAAAACGAGATTGAAGCATTCTGAATGCCCGTTCAACATCTTTGCACAGCTTCTTGGCATTTTGCGAATAATTTTCTTTTTATCTCCTTGAGGCAATGTAATAGTTTTAACAAAAGTACCCCATTCTGGATAAATACCATCAACTAAATAGTAACCTTTGTTGTATTTTGTGCCATTTATCATAAACTCTACCGTGAGCGCTTGCTCCCGATTCTAATACTTTTGTTCTTTTATTTCCTTGTGGTTGGTACATTGTACTCCATTAACAATCTCCAACAATGCATTAACTGAAAATTTGTATTATTTTCATATTTATACATTTCATGTGCATTTTCAAGAATTTTTTCTTCAGACCAACCACTATGATGTGCTTGTTGTACTCGCTTATAACGTCCGTTAAAACGTGCAACTCTTTGATTTAGCATGTTCTAATAATTCTTGCATTGTTTTTCAGTTACTCGTTCTTCCCCTTCGTGGTGAGTGTAGAAATATGTTGCAATCCGTTCCCAGAATTTCGAAGCACTTTGATCATTTTCCGACAATGGCGTCCTTCGATGTATTAAACCATGCACTTATCAAAAGTATAGATGCTTCCTTGTTCCATTTGTGTTTAGATTTTCGACTTGTCTCCTCTTTGTGGGCTATAATATTTTCCACATCTTCAACACATTTCACAGGTTGAGTTTCAGATACAGAAGTTGAAGGTGATAAGTGCATAGGGATGACAACGGGTCAGATCTAACCGGGTTTTTCAATATCCAGATCCAGACCCGATTTTTTTATCTGGACCCGAAAAATACCCGAAAATTGAGACTCGAACTTGATCCAACGGGTTTCGGATCGGGTAAAACCCGAAAGTTTGGATCGGACCCGGACCCGAAACTATTATCAAAATATTTTTTTTAATTTGACCCGATAAAATTAATTATCAAGGTTCAATTATATAAATTATATGTTTAATTGAATGCTAATATATGTTAATAATTTTATAAAAATATTGAAAGTATGTTAAGTAAAATTATAGTAGTACTGAACATAAGAGCGAATATATTAAAAGTATGTTTAAAAATATATTAAAAATAAATTACAAAACATATATTGAATAATATAGTATATAGAGCATATTGTAAAACATGTTTTTATCATAAAAAATATTATTTATTATATTTTTCACCGAGTATTCAATATGAGACGGGTTTCTCATAAAATTATATATATATATATATATATATATATATGTTCTATAATTTATATATCGGGTTTTTATCGGAATTGGGGTCTGGATTGAGTTTTGAATCGTGTTTCGGGTCGTGTATCGGTTCAGAATACATAATATCCAAATACAGATCCAAACTCATCCGGGTCTAAAAATAATATCCAAATCCAAAAAATTGGGTTCGGGAAAATTCAAACGGGTCGGGTATCTATTGAGTCGAATAAAACTGTCATTCCTAAGACCATCTCCAACCCAACTCTAAATTTACACTTTTACACCATTTTGGTGCAACACAAAAAATTATACCAAATTTGGTGTCACACCAAAATTTGTTGTAACTTTTAGAATTTTTCTAAATCCCAACATTATCATTTCATTCCTTTAACTAAAACAAATTTCCTCCTTTTATGTTCAAGCAACTTTATTGTTTTTGTCTTTTAATTATGAAATAACTTTTATATTACAACAAAAATTCCCTTTGATGTCAATTTTAGTGTAAATGAGTTGGAGATAATTTTAAAAATAATGTAATGGGTTGTATATGCTCTAAAGCCACACGGGCCCAGACTCATTCCATCACTTTAATGCCATTAGAAAGAAGTAGCAGTCTTAGGCTCCGTTTGGAATTGTTATTTAAAATTGTTTATTGTAATGTGAGAAAAAGTACCGGTGGAAAAAGCGTTGTCGGGGAATTTTGATAACTGTTTGGTAAATTTTTTTGATTCATACATATTTTGAGATATAATATAAAAAATCAATATTTTTGGGGAGGTTTGATATTGAAACTTGCGGTTATTTTTTGTAAAAGCTGAAAATGAGTTTTCCCCCCAAAAGTATGGGGGACATATTTTCTTTAACAATAACTTTTAGACCAAAATCACTTTTACGGATATCGTGTTTTGAATTTTACCAAACACATTTTTACCTCTTTTTTTACAAAAAGTTGTTTCTATTGTCTGTAAAAGTAATATCAAACGACCCCTAATCAATCGTGGATATATTTATGTAATCAAGGAATTATTTCGATAACTTAAATTTTTCTACCTATTTTAAAATGCACGAAAAAGAAAATTTTACGGATCATTTTTTAAAATAAAAATTTTAACATTAACTTTTATTTAAAAAGAAATGTTGAATTAATTTTTTACGCACATTAAAATACTTACAAAAAGGGGGCTGAAAAAATAATTTAAAATGAAGGGAAACACATTAAATTTCTATTTAGAGGAATTTTTAAAGATAATTTATGAAATAATCCTATTTATACATCTTAAAATATATGTAAAGAATTAAACTGGGCAGTTAATTTAAATAGAGATATACTTAAAAACTACAATATAAAATTACATACTAGATACGAATAATTAGTTCAATTACGTTATCATTTATTAAACAATTACAGTATATTGCCATTTTTAACATATAACAGTAAATATATAAATGAATACAATTACACCACTATAATGTATATAGTATATTGTTATTTTTAAGGGTTTAAGGATTCTAAAGTTACTTTAGATAACTGTGTAAAGTTAACATTCATTATAATATAATATCAATGTTATTTTTATAAATATAATGAGGTATATTCTATTATTACAAAAATGTCATCCATTTTTTATATTTAAAATGCGATCCAACTTTAGGTAATTTATCTAAAGATAATTTTAAATTTCTTTTACCCTATTTTTAATACACAACAACAAATTTATAAATTAATAAATTTATCTGTAAGTAGTTTAAAAACTTCATAAAATATTTAAATTCAAGTTTATAATAATTGAGCGGGGCTTGATAATCTTTTTAAATATTGTAAGAGATAAAGTTCAAATATATGTGATAATATAGTAATTATATAAAATTAAATAGTTTAATATTTCAAAATCTGAACCAAATACTATTTGATAATTTTTTTGAAAATCCAACAGAAATTCTAACTTTTAAGCTCTAATAAAGTGGAGTAATTCAAGAACTTACCAAAGTGAAAAGGGTTATTTGAAGCAGCATCATACTGTAATTTACTCACAAGGAGATGAATGGATGACGTCATAATTGTCATTACCTGTCAAAATATTATCCTCATATATTTAAAATTTAAAAAACATAATTATGAAATACGAGAGCACTGTGTATTGAGGTTTACGAGATTTTAGTTTAGGGTTTATACTAACCACAACCATGTCTCTCTTCACTTCAATTCATCACTCCAAACCCTAACATATACATATACATACACATATTTATATTTATACGTATCGTTTTTCTACCTCGGTTTTCGTGCAATCAATGGAATCCACCGACGACGATTTCGGCGATTTATACGCCGACGTCGAAGTTGCAGCAAGCTCCGCCATTAATGGCGGTCTAGAACCATCTAATTCACCTGCTAAAGGCGAAAAAGATGAGATTTTTAAGGGCCCTAGATGTTCAGATGATGAGTTTGAGGAGAATGGGAGTGATAGTGAGGATGATTTTGATATTGTGTTGAATGATGATGTTTTTGATGGTTTGGATATTGCGAGGTTGCGTAATGGTGACGATGAGGCGAATGAAGGAAAAGAAGTGACCGAGGAGGCTAAAGGTGGTTCGGATAAGAGTAGGATGTGTTTGGATAGTTTGCAAGGGGGTGAGGGTTGTGATAGACGAAATGTCGGAAAATTGGCTAATTCTCAGTATAAGGTAGTTTATATGTCTGTGTGTATTGTTTCGGTTTGTTTGAAAGTACATTATCGATTATGTTGTTGATGTTTAGGGAATGAGATTAATTGTTACTGAAAATTACAGCATTGATGTATTAATGATTGATAATTTTGGGTTATGTGATTGAATTCCTTTTTCAATTGCGGTGGATTGGCTTGAATTAGTTGTTACTAATGTCTGAAACTTGGAAAGAGCTTGTTATAAGAAAATGAGTAGGAAAAAGAGCTGAAAGATATGAGTTTTATCGTTTTTTTGGAATTTGCATACCAGTTTAAATAACATTATGAAAATTCCACAGCCAAATGAATTTCAAACAAGTATAAGTGAAGTGTCTCTATTTCTTGTTGCGAGTATCATGATTCTAAAGCGACTTTTTTGATGTGTTTATTTGATCTAATTTAGTTTTTATAAGTTTTTAGAAATAATAATAAGAAACTATTGATACTATTATGGCCGATAATCTATGTACAAATACATTTACATTAAAATGTTGTATACTATGAAATGATTATTTATTATATAGACGATGATCTAATTTTACTTTGTAGTTGTGCGTGGTAAAAATATTTTGTTGCTTGTTCTTTCACAGCATTTTGCCCTCATTGTGTTATTTTACTTGGTTTTGTGTAGTATCTAAGACCTCAGTCGTCTACGTTGGTCAGCTCTTCAAAAAACAGTAAATATGAAGGACCAGTCTCCTACCCATGTCCATCTCTTAAAGGTGAGCAAGAGGACAACAGGTTATATCACGGCATGAGACCAAAGGCACAAGGTCAAAGTGTACATCAGTTCTCTCTTCCTCGGTCTAGGTAAGCTAATTCGGTTTTGGATTAGTATGTAACTATTTATGCTAAAAAAATTAGTTTACAATGTACTATTAATATTATGAGTACTTTAACTATTCTTATAGAAAAAGTGGGTGACAATTTTGAAAAAAGTGAAACGTATATCGAAATTTCTGGCAGATGCCCAAACTGCTTCCATAGCTTCATAAAGAATTTTTTTCTCAAGGGTATAATCATCCTGTATCGTCCGTAATGCGTACTTTTTCTTTCACTTTGTCCTTTTGCCCCATGTGAATGTTATATGCTCTTGATCTTAGAGAAGACTTTTTTTTATATATCTTTCAGGACTATAATCGATGTAAATATTGATGCATTCGATGAAAAGCCATGGAGACTTCCTGGAGCTGATATCACAGATTTTTTCAATTTTGATTTTGATGAAGATAGTTGGAAGAATTATTGCAATCACTTGGTAAAAAATGACTTATTCTGATTGTTAAATTATTTTACATTTGTGTCCAGTCCTTAGATCTCAATTTTGTTTAAGAATATACAGCAAAACATCTGCCTTTTGGGTTTTCATTCTTTTCTTTTTATGCAATGCTGTAAGTTTCTCATTCAAACCAGTGTGGGTATAGAAGATCAATATCTGATGCTGATTGATGCAACAGGATCGGTATCGTCATGGAGATATCAGCCCAGCAAGGGTAACCTCTGATTTTTCTAAAGATAATGGGGTAAGTTACCTTGTCACCTTGTTTTTTTAAATTTATAATATCAAGTTTATTGACAATAATTTCTTACATTTTGTGATTTTCTTCATTTGATATTCTAAAATAGTTCTATCAAAGTAGAACTGATCATGAAACAAGAGCTCACGCTTCTGGTGAAATTACTCGAAAAGGTGGAAGAATGTTTTGTAAATCTGAAAGTCCAAGCAAAGAGCAAGAATCTAACATGGTATGTAGAAACTGTTTTGCTTCCTTTTCCCCTTTACTATATTATTGCGTAAAAATACTTCTAAGAGTTTCTATGTCATGAACTTGATGCTATTTTATCAGCACAAAGGTAGAGCTATTCAGGTAGCAGGCAGCATCACTGAGCGTCGATCATCCATGGATACAAGGCGTCCAAGTGATCGGGATTCAGATGTTGTAATTCAGGTGATTTTTCTTAACCTAGGCTCTTCCGATTTTCGTACCATCATCTACTTACCTTGCAGTACTGCTTTATAACATGTTTAGAGCAGATTAATGTGCAGGAATTGGAGGAACCTTGTACATTAAAAGAGCAAGTAGATCCTGTTAACTGCTCTGAACATGGGCCATATGAAAATGGAACTTCCGGCATGGATGATGATATGGATGGTCTTACTTTTGGTAGTTCCAGTGAAGATAACTTGGATAATGAATCTCTTGTGGGTGATGCTTTTGACGAAGGATCAGTCATGCCTAAGTCTGAAAGGTCTGAGCTTCTTAACTTTTCATAATTTTGTCTCATTGTCAACTCAACAAGGTCTTCGTCACAATTTAGATGTCTTTTGGTAGATGATCATTGGTCATTTTTCAATATTGTCTTGATCTATAGCTATTATCAAATTAATGAATGCCATGTCGCTTTGGTTGTGTCCCAGTTACTTTTGGTTTATAACAATTTTAGTGTAATGTTTCTTTTTCCCATTCAGCTTTGGTTCACAACAATTTAAGTGTAATGTTTCTTTTTGGGAGGACATTCATACACAAGATATCCCCAGATTACATCAAAATAGTTATATCATGTTCTTATGAATGTTTCATTTTCAATAAGTGTCACTGTATGAAGACATTTATATACAATGCCAATTTTATTTCACTATTTTTGCACTTCTATAGATTTTATATTTGTAGTTCTTTATCACAATATGATACTGATCTTTACAAGGTCGAATGATGTGTAGAATATTAGTGCAATGTTCGTATATTGAGAAACTAATGAAAGTTTTTATATTAGGTGTTCTGTACGAAGGCATCCTGTTGAAGAGGCTGCATTTGGTGATTTAAAAGGAAATACTAAAACTGTAGAAACTTTAAATAAAAGCAAGGAAGATGCTTCCAGGAGTAAATGCAATACCGCTCCAACTATACTGGAAGCAGAATTCCCCCATAATGAGTGCTATCAATATAGCCGTAGTCCGTCTTTTTCAGGTAGTGATTGTGAAGATTATAGAGATGGTGCTCATCATCATGTAGAAAAATCGCATAATTATGTAAGAAGTCCTGCGCCAAATTCATTGACTGGATTTCAGAAGTCAGCAACACCATCTCACCGTCACTCAGAGAATTTTAGGAGCCAGTTTTGCAAAATAAAATATCGGGACAGCAAAGATGTTGCCAGATATGAAAAACCTGTTCGTCAGGAGAGGGATAGTCTATATGGTATTTCTGGATCAAAGTCATACACCAGGGGCTATAGAGGCATGTCAAACTCTGTGACTGACAGAGACTATGATCATCATTTAGAACATGATCGTAGCCGACAAAAGGATAAGCTATATGGTTATAGTGGTTATCCTGAGGACGAGTTCTTATATTACAATGAAACAGATTTTTCCATCAATTTCTGCAAAGAAAGGCTTCCTGACCATCCAATAGAAGATGTGTGTACAAAATACCCTCGTAAGAAAGGTTATCAGAGGCTTAAAGTCCCAACAGATCAATTTATCCCCAAAAATTCAGAGGAAAGGGCTTATCGATTTCGTGATGACATGCTTGAAGGGGACTGGGATCATTGTGAAAGCATTTTTACTGTTGATGGCATGCATCATCTCACTTGTGAAGAGTCTAGGCAGCTAAATCTGAATTATCCTGCGAACGAAATAAACACTAAATGGAAAAGGAAAGGACGCGAACCACAGTTCACGAGAAGACTACGAAATGATATGGAATTTTTTCCTGAACCAAAAAATTTACATGATAGTTCACAACCGAAGTATAAAAGAACTGGTCCTTATAATGCCAGGGGAAGAAATAATTATATCTACGATTATGAAGAGCGTCTACCATATACTAGAAGAGGAGCTAAAATTCCTGCAAGAAGCAGTAGGAAGTGTATGGAAGACGAGGATGATTTTTGGAGAAGTAGCCATCATCAATCTTTTAACTCTCGTCCTTATAGAGGAGCTCATACTCTCAAGAGCAGTTGGCATAGTACCTCACCACCTAAGAGTGATAAATATGAAAGAAAGGAAATATATGAGAAACATATATGGACAGAAAGATCTCGAGATATTGACATCTATGGTGGTGATACTGAAACTTTACACATAGAAAACGATGTCAATGATTATGATGACCGAGCTTATTCTGGTATAAGAAGATACTATCGCCAATCTGAACTGCCGCATTGGAGTGAAGATGAGGGACTGTTGATGGAACAGAATGATAATTACCATGCAGAGACCGCATCCTTTTCTTACAAAAGGACTTCATGGAATAAAAGGTTCAATGCAGAAGATAGAACTGGCCATGCCAGAAATGTGAGATATGACATACAAGCAGACAATTTAAATCACAAGTGGATGAGTGAGAGGGACATGTGTAAGCAAGGGTATAGGAGTTCTGATATGTACTATGGTGGACATCATGATCAGGCACTCCTGAGGTGCAGTGATTCTGTTGATTTGCACTTGGTTCATGGGGATGAAAAGGTAAAGTTGGAAACGTTGAGGTCAAAATTGTTTTATACTCTTCTCCTCTTGTATGTAAGAGTGCTCCATATATATTGGGCAAATTTATTATCAATATTAATAGTGATTATCTTCTTGCATGTTTGTCTTGAACTCTTGGTGCCTTGTACATGTTAAGGCTTTTCACATTAGGAGTAATTAACTTGATAGAGTATTGGCCTTACTTTTACTGAGTTCTTAAGAGTTGATGATGGCCCTGTTTAAGACTTTAGGACTAGGAGACACCACCTCAAGCTCCATCTAAAAGACGTGGAAAGCATCATCTAGTTCTACTAGTGGTACTTCCATTGTTATTTTAATTTTTTTATATATTAGTCGTCATCTAGAAATCTCATGTTAGTTAGTTTGCAACAGTATTTTATTTCTTTCATTGGTCTGTTTTCTTGAGACATATATTGACAATGACTAGCTAATACTTGGACCAAGCAAGCTAGTATCTAGCAGATATCATTCTGAACATGGAATTGGCCCTGTGCTTTAAGTGGTTCAATACTTATTGAGTTATTGCTGACTAGGAGGTATTTCTTTCTACTACTTTTGTTTTGCCTAATCTCGTAAATTAATTGAAGCGGCTTTATAAGTTCTAGAAACAGTGACGTGTGTATATGACCCAAACTCTGTATGCTAGGTTTATGGAGATATGATCGCTGAAAGCTTTACATTAATCAAGCGAATATCTTAAAAGAGAAATTATTAATTGAAATGTACTAATACAAGCAGTGTCTCATGCTCTTTGTTACAATTCAAAGCAATAACAGATCAGGAAAAAACTCCCAAGAAATTAGCTCTCAGTAGCTATGGGAGTGACCTATGCAGAAATAGCTTGAATATTCTCCTGCCATAACAAAGAGAATATAATATGAAAGTAGTATATAGTTAAAATTTTATTATAGTAAGGATAATGTTCTGTGCAGATGAAATATTAACTTAAAATATTAAACAAAATTGTACACTTCTAAAGCATTCCTTCTCTACCTAATATGCACTGGACCTAGTAAATAGCATTCTTTGAGTAGGTAACTACAGTTGAGGGAAAGATATCACAACCCAAGTCCCAAGTTTACACACCCTCTTCCTTGGGAAGGGGTGATTGAAGCATCTTTCTACCACATATGGTTAGCTGTCTGTTTGGACTTTAAAATGTGTAATGTAGAAAGTAGAGATCGTGTTATGCTGATAGTTCTCAGTAGCTGTTGGTGTCTCTGTGCAAAACCTCCTGCATGAGTGCCTATGCTATCATTTTCAAAGAAAATGAAATCATTAAATATTAAGTCGATAGAACTTTGATACTTTTCCACACACAACTAGATTATAAAATGTCAGTCCTTCCATTTTACTTGTTTTATCCATTGTATCTTGTCCTGCTTACACAAGTATATTGTATTAAAGGGCTTGAAATATATGAGGTTTACTGTAACATTTTAGTTAATAAACAGCTTTAAATTTCTTTTAGACATGTTATTAAGAGCAAATGAGGTCAATATATTAATATTTCTAGTCAATCTACTGAAAGCCATATTAAATTATTTTGCCATGCAGATCGATTGAGGAAAGTCAGGTATTGTTCCTGTCTATATTTATATAACAATTAACAACTGACAAATAATTTTCTTTCAATTTGCGCTTTTTCATAATTGTTCAGGTACACTGGTAAACTATATACATAGATACATATATGTTTATATATTTATATATATGTCACCTCTTTTGAACCAAGTAGCTTAAGTTTTGTTTCTTCGCAGAACAAGGCGATATCATGTAACATCGAAGGGTAAATTGAGTTTCTTCTCCTTCATTTTCATTTAATGGATAATTGTGTTCATTAACAAGTTTATTGGTAACATGTCATGAATCACGACGCATCTTGTGATTTACTCATTTAGTAGTTTGATTTCTGTCCACACTTATCTAATAATTTATCTTTTCATGTTACTTAAATTTGTCTACCTGCTGAGTGCTGACAACACTGTTGTTTTCCTTGTTAGAATAGAACATAAAGTATTGCGAATGGCATGACATTTACTTGTGGCAATGAACTCTGCAGTTTCTTGGAAGGTCCAATGCAGCTGGAAGTGTAATGTTCAATGGTAGGTACAATAACAAGACTTATGATTCTGTTGATGAAAATCAAAGTATGTTCGCAGAACTAGGTAAAACTCCTGCAAAGATGCCAAGAGAAGCTGAGAACCCAGATCTTGAGGTCACCCACAAAGATGTGAATCATCTCAATGGGTTATCAGACACTCTGCAAAAAGCTTTAGATATTGAGGAAGGTCAGATATTGACTGATGATATAATGGAGGATGCCATGAAGAGTGATATGTCTGTGTCTGGCAATCTTTCACAAACTGGTGTCAAGAGGTTGCATAACGAAAGTGCAACAAAAGAAAACCTGAGCAACAAGGAAGTTGGCAGCCCCCGGATTCTTGAAGTGATAGCAAAGATGGAAAAGAGAAGAGAGCGCTTCAAGGAGCCTATAACTCTCAAGGATAAATTACCTGAGCCTCTCACTGGTTCTGCCGAGGATTTGAGGGGGACAATGAAGCAACAAAGGCCAGCACGAAAGAGGAGATGGGGTGGACAACAAGTTTCATAATATATACATGTGCAATCATGCTCCTATTTTACTCTATACACCATGGAGCTGAGCTTCATGCCTCAAAACTGGTTGAATGGTTCAGAGGCACTTCAGGTGGACAAGGACAATCACCAAAATCTCCATAAGGTAAAGGTTTGCAGTGCAGGCGAGGACTGATAGATTCCCTCCAGGATACAATACTACTGGATTTACAATTATTTCTGGTTTTATGAATAATATCCATTCTCATGAAATCCTTGGTAATAATTTAAATTACTGGGTATATTACAGTTGCACACTTGCACTGTATGGTTCTCACTTTAGTTTTGTTTTTGATAAACTTTTTATACAAATGAATAAAACACTTGGTTTACACCAAGCTTTCTCTTTTCTTCTGTGTTTACTTGGTTCACGGTCTAGCAAGTGCTGGTTGAAATTGCTGAATATCTGTGACGATATTTAGTTGTTTATATATGTTCTATTGGCATCATATTATTTTCAGAAATCATCGATACATGAAAATGAAGGAGAATCTTAGAGATAGATAAAGGACATATATCTTCCCCTTTGTGTTTTTAGAGAGGATTGCTATAAAGTATGTAGTTACCGGATTTCTTGCGACTTGCTTGCTGGGAAAGGACTAAACTCCAGTTAGGAATCCACTCGTGTGTCCTGTTGGAGATTGTAAAAGGGGGGAATCAACTAAATGGAAGGCTTCGCCGGGTTGTAAATGAGTTTTGGCTAGACAATGTCGAACCAGAATTTTTCCTCAAGCCACCCCAAACTTTTTAATCAGACAGATTATTCTCTTTGAGCTGAGTTCGAGATGATCAGAATGTCATGAGCCGACTTCGAGCTGTTTGTGAATTTAATCTCCTCTATATATTAGGGGTCGTTTGGTTCGTTCATTCTAGGTATTTTTATCCATTCCAAACCCATACATGGTGTTTGGTTGAATTTTTTTAATTTTAAAACTCATACCTCAAATCCATAAGGTATGAGTTTCTGATACCTTAAAGGGAGGTGAGTATGAGCTGAAGGTATGAGAAATCAAATCACAAAATTATTATTTTAATCTTTATTTATAAAATTATATGTTAATTTTTAAAATAAAAAATTTATAATGATTTTGTTTAATATTTAATAAATAATAGTGATTTATTTTTCATATTAACTGCAGATATTTTTTTTATTTATTAAAAAATATATTAAATTAACAAATTCATTCCAGTATTCAACCATGTTAGGAATGATACTTCATCCCCATACCACCTTAACTCGATTCCTGATTTCAACCCGTTCCATGAACCAAACGACCCCTTAATGTTTTATCAATTTCCAGATTACAAATCTATACTTTTATATCCTATATATAATAAAAGTAAGAGAGATCTTATCCGAGTACTACCAAAGGTCCAAGTACTATCAAATGTCAAAGTATCGATTTTTAATAATTACATAATATTATATATTAATTATTTATAAGTTATACAGTAATTATTATTAAGATTCCTATTAACTATAATTTTTCTTACCTAGCTTCAGATTATAACTCAAACTCTATTAGATATCTTAGTAATATATAAATTTGAACTTAAAGAGTTATTTTGGAGTTCAATTAAAAAAAATCGTAATTATTGTGCTACTTACACGGCAAACATTGTTTTGACCATATTTTGAGTTTTAAAAATCCGAATGGGACAATTTTCCAGCCCACGCGAAACTTACAAAATTATCTTTAATTTTGAGGCATTCAAAATCCAACTGGAGCAACCCGTAATCTAGAAAGAAAAGACAATTACGAATTTTTATCGGAGAATTTTATTTTGTTTATAAAACTTTTTTATTATTGATCGATTTAAAACATTAAAATAATTTTTATATTAGACTTATATAGAGACATACTCCCTCCGTCCCAACCAATTCTTTACACTTTCCTTTTTGGGACGTCCCACCCAATTCTTTACATTACTAAAAATAGTAACTTTTAACAATAAATATATTATTACATCCACTACTTCACTCCACTTTTTCAACACTTTACACTATTACACCCACTATTTCATTTATTTTAACAATAAAATCACTATTACACCCACTATCCTTGGTCTCCGTGCCCGGACCAAATGTAAATATTTGGCCGGGACGGAGGGAGTATCATATATCAGACATTATTATATATTATTACAAGCTTATAACACGTGCAAAGCACGAGATGAATAACTAATATTTAGGTAAATTTATTTTTTATATTATATTTTATTGATATTTACTATAAAATTTTATAACGTTGAGAATTTATGTTAATATAATATAATATTATCTGTGAGAAGTTGTATAAAAGGAGAACTATCGGGGGTTAGAGTTGTATGTTATTATATAATGATATTTATATATTAATATTCATAAATTTTAATGATATATTAAATAAAAATGATAGGATAAGTATGATTATTAAAATAGAAAATATAGAATATAATTTAAATATAATATAATATTATCCGTGAGAAGTTGTATAAAAGGAGGGGTACCGAGGGTTAAGTTATATGTATGATATATATTCTTTTTAAAACTAGATTTTATTAAAATTGAATGGTTAAGATCGTTTCTGTGGTTCATCTAAAATCGGACGGATAGTAGGGGTTAGAGTTATATGTTATTATACAATGATATATCTATACTATATTATTATAACCAAAAAATTAAAAAATTTGGTCGTAGGTATGGTATACTGGGTAAACCATAAAAAAAATCTTGACCGTCCAATTTTATGTGAACTATAGAAACAATCTTAACCATTGAATTTTAATGAAATATAATTTAAAAGAATATAATCATATATACAACTCAAACCTTAAAATATAATTTAAAAAAAAATAATCATACATACAACTCTAACCCTAGTAATCATCTTTTTATACACGATAGGATAATAAGATAAGATAATATTATATTTAAATTATATTCTATAAACTTTTTTTACGAATCCTACTTATCCTATAATTTTTATTTAATATATCATTAAACTTTATTCTATAATTTTTATTTAATATATCATTAAAGTTTATGATAAACAATATGCATTTTTTTAGTTTCCATCTATTTCTCTATTTTAATCGCATGACACAAATTATTTATCAAAACACAAACTCTACTCAAATTATAAGAAATTTGCTCAAACTAGAACAACCAATTTCTATCAATACCAGTATGTTCAAATTAGAAAACCGACATCAACACCCTATATACAATTCTAACCCCCTATAGTACTCATTTTATACACCCTATATTAACATTAATTAAATTTTATCACCATGTCATATCTATATTATCTATACTTTTATATTATATTATTTTAAACAAACTTATCTTTTAATTAGAATATATAGTTGCACTCACAATCTACTAACATGTTTCAATTTTCCTCATCGTTCAAACACTTTAATTTATTTAAAATTACAATTTTATAATTAAAATTTTTTAATATTAAAATTATATTATATTATACCTACATTAAAATATACTCTTTTATTTAAATTTTAATTAAAATATTTCTAATATATTTGTAACTCTTTTTATTAATAAAAATTTCCTAATTAAATTTAAAGAAAAATAAAAAAAATTGAAAGTTGGTCGTCCGTCCGTTAAATCCTCTTTTTATACAACTCTTTTTATCATCCGTAAGTTTTTTTTTATACGATTTTTTATGAAATTATGATATAATTATAATTTAATTTTAAAACATATTCCATTCACTTCACTTCTACTTGAAATTATAATTATATATTTTACATATAACTCTATCATCGGTGAATCATTTTTTGTACAATAACATAATAACATATCTCACTTCACTTCTACTTGAAATTACAACTTATTAATTAAATCTCATTAATATTAAAATATTATTATTATTTTATCTATAAATAATTTTTATTATATATTATGTTATTATAGCCGATATAATAAAAAATTTAAATTATATATTTAAATCATGTAAAAAATTAATATATAATTTATTAATCTTGTCTGTGCGTTACACGGGTTATAAGCTAGTATATATTAAGAATATTAAATAATAATTATAGGACAAGTAGGATTCTTAAAATAGAAAATATAGAATATAATTTAAGTATAATATAATATTATCTGTGAGAAGTTGTATAAAAGGAGGACTATCGGGGTTAGAGTTGTATGTATGATATATATTATTTTTAAAATTAGATTTTATTAAAATTGAACAGTTAAGATCGTTTCTACGTTTCATCTAAAATTGGACGGTCAGGCCCTATGGTTCATTTTGGACCAAAAATTTTAATTTTTCGACTATAATAATATAGTATAAATTAGATTAGAGTGGTGATAGTATTATGGTTTTACATATAGAGAGATGGAGGGAAGCCATGAGAGGGAAGATTAAAGTTTTTTATCCAAATCTTTTCTATAAAAATATTTAATATATTATATAAGATATTAAGGTAACTTTATTCGGAGAACCAGTTACAGTTACATGAAAAATTATTATATGGAGAATTCAGAAACCTTATTAATTCATTAGTTTGGATTAAATTGAAGAAACTAGTTTTTTTTAAAAAAATAATTATTTGAGTTCTCCGGCTAAGAGTTTAACCTTACCCTAAAATATTAAATACGCATTCTATTTTGTTACTTTATTTTATATAATACTATATAAAAAAACATGTTATCACATACTTTGAATCGTGCTATTTGATAAATAAAATAAATCAAATTAAAATTAAAATAATATAAAATAATAAATATTAATACATTTTTTAAATTTAATCAATTTATATATTAGAAAATTATATTGAATTAATTTTTAATAACTGAGAACTACTTTAACTATTTTTATAATTAAAATTCATTTATATTTCTAAAAGAATGTTATTACACAGGTTGAATTGTCATAACACACATTAAGTATTAACATGGAGCAATATGTTTGTTTCAATAAAGAACCAGACATATATTAGTATGAAAAAGGGAGATGTAAAAATTATTATGACGATAATTGTTATGTATCATTTTAGTTTTTTAATATTAATTTAAAGTTTAAATCTCATTAGCAATATAGTAACATCTATTATTTATTAATACAATGTTTAATATATATATATATATATATATATATATATATATTATATTATTATTTATATATTATAATTAATACTATACTACTGAAAATCTAATAACATAAAAAAACTTATTCAAATAAATAATTATATTATCATATTATTAGTAGATACATATATATTATATCTCATATACAATAATATCTATTAAAGTTTATATAAAATAAATATAATACAGATCTTATAAAAAATATATTTAAATTTAATATGTATAATATTAAATGTATTAAAAAATCATGTTCATAATATTTTGAATCATAAAATTTTACATATTTCTGAAAAATATATTAAAAAATCCTGAGGAGGTAAGATCACAACAAAAGGTATGGCAGGCAAAGAAAAAAGAAGAATCAGGGGAACCTTGAATCATGAAGTACTAAAAGAAGTACATCAAAGCTTCATAGTGGAGGCCGCACATCACTTCTCTTCTCAAGAAATTTATGAGTTGTTGGATAGCATTGGTATGGGTAATTTGGTGGTTCGGGCTCTGTCTTCTAACAAATTTCTAATCACATTTTTGAATCAAGAAGAATTTGAAAAAGCTAATTTGGGCATCCTAGAAAAACTTTTCAAAGCAGCAAAACAGGCGTAAGAAAGCGATTACTTTGTCAGTAAAAAAGCTTGGGTGAAATTGAGGGGGCTGCTGATATTTGGTTGGAACCATGAAAATTTCGAGATTATACTAAAATAATGGGGCAAGATACTCAAGGTATGTAAGATCTTGAATGATGGCTTTGAATTCCAAAACCCTAGGCTCTTGATGGAAACAAAGAACATAGCAAGGATATGTGGGTTGGTTAAAATTAGACTTGGGACTCACACTCATGAAGTTATTGTGCAAGAAAGCAACACAGTCTTGTACATGGAAGAGGAATTTGGTGATCTTTTAGAGTATCTAGTTGTAAATTGTTCTATTAAAAATGATAAGTTTCACATGAAAGTCCCATGGAGAAGGTAGATGATGATTCATGTAGTGGATAGAAGGATTATGGAGATACTTTAAAGGAGGAAATAACTCATGAGGGGGATGGTAGGATCGTGGATGAAGAAGGTAAAAAGGATAGTGATAACTTGTCTATCTTTTCGGAAAAAGATGCAACCTCCGAAGAACAGGCAATTTCTGAAACTAGGGTCTCAGATTCAAACAAAAAATCGGTAGAAGAATCAGATTTGAATAACATAGACGAAAAAGGAGTGTGGAGTGTTAGGGAGGTTAATTCGGAATTCACTGTGTCTCAGGAAGATACTAGGGAGGTGGTAATCAGGCTCAACATGGAGGACTCTCAGCACAGTTACCTGGAATTCCCAAAAGAAATTGACATGAAGTCTCAAAACTCGATAATAAAGAAAATGGGAGACTTCAAAATTAGGAAGATAAGAAAAAAACCCCAAGCGGTGGAAATTACTCAACTGAGGGATATTCTTATTGAAGTTGAAGCCAAGGAAATTCTGGAAGTGGGCAAAATGATGGGTATAATTAACGAAGAAGATGAAGATTTGGCTTTGATTCATATCAAAGCAAACCTGAATCAGTAGACCTGAATTCAATTAACAATTGAAGTTGTTGTCTATGGATAAGTGGTCAATATTGAGTTGGAATATTAGGGATATAATAAGTGATTTAAATCGTAAGAATCTAAAATCGTTCATGAAGACATGGGATCCATCAGTAGTTTGTATTCAAGAATCGAAATGCAAAGGTTGGGAATACTCAAGAGAAGTAGCTTCTAGCATTCGGATTATTGGGAATGGACAGAAGTCCCGTCTTCAGGTCTAGGAGGGTTATTAATTCTATGGGATAATTCCAGAGTTGAATTAGAATCAATTATCTCGTCTTCAAACTGGATTTGGGTGAGGTGTAAGCTGAGAAGTTCAGGGGATATTTTTTCATGCATTAATGTTTATGCCCCACAAAATAAACAAATGAAGAAGATTTTATTGGAAGAGTTAGTGCAGGTTTCGATGGAATGGGGTGAAGAAAGAGGTTGCATGATTGGTAATTTTAATTGCATCAGATTTAAAAAAGATAAGGAGAATTGTGTTTGTAGTAGAAATCATACGGTTGATTTTAATGAGTTCTTGATTAACAATGGTTTACTTGAAGTTACATTGGAAGGCTCCCAATTCACATGGTACAGACCAAGTGGTAGGAAAATTAAGTTATATAGAGCTTTGGTAAACACATCTTGGTGGGATTCAGGAGCTTGGAAGTGTAGAGAATTACTACGGGAAAACTCAGCCCATAGGCCAATTCTACTATCATTTCAACACCATGACTGGGGTCCCAGACCGTTCAGACTCTATAATTGCTGGATGTAAGATAAATCCTTCATGAATATCATAGCAGAAGAGTGGAAGAAAGCCTCTTATATGAACATTCACCTAAAGTTGAAGGTGATAAGGGTGGTTTCTAAAGGTTGGAATGATAATAGATATGGTAACATCGATCATGAAATAAAGCAACTGGAATCTCTACAAGAAAATTTAGAGGTAGAAAAGGCTCCACTGCTACAGCAGGAAGAGGTTGAAGTTAAATTACACCATCTATATCCTATTCAAAATAAGATGTGGTGGCAGAAACCGAGAATCCAGTGGTTTCTTGAAGGTGATCAAAACACAATTTTTTTTTACAAGGTGGCAAACAGCAAAAGAAGGAAGAACATGATCACTCAGATTCTATGGGAGGGCCATTTAATCCACGAGCCTTTACAAATTAGGGAGGCATTCTACTCACACTTCTCGAATTTCTTCAAGAAATCCGGTACCTAGGATAAATTTTCTCTTCAAAATTTAATTCCTCACAAGCTCTCACAAAATCAGGCAATACTTTTGGAGCAACCTTTTCTGCTGCAAGAAATTAAGACTGCTCTTCATGAAACAAACTCTAGAAAAGCCCCAGGCCCTGATGGGATTAATGCTGCAGTCCTAAAAAAGTTATGACACGTGGCAAAAGAGGATTTTGAGAAGTTATTCAACAAGTTTTTCGAAGCAGGTCTAATTCCTAAAGGATTAAATGTATCTTTTTTCGCTTTGATCCCAAAAAAGGAAAATCCCATGTTAGTCACAGATTATAGGCCTATCAGTTTGATAAACTCATCAATGAAGCTCATCACAAAAGTACTGGCAAATATGCTGAGAGTTTATATGAATCAACTGGTCTCTGAAGAGCAATATGCTTTTATTGGGGGTAGACAAATTTCAGAGAATATTGCTATGGCAAGTGAAATAGTATATGGGCTAAGAACAAAGAGGTGAAAGGGGATAGTTCTTAAGTTGGATTTTGAGAAGGCATTTGACACTGTAAATTGGGATTTCATGTGTAAGACCTTGAAAGCAATGAATTTTGGAGATAGATGGATTTCATGGATACATAGCGTCTTCTCATCCATGTCAATATCGGTTCTAGTTAACGATTCTTCCACTAAAGAGTTCTTCCCAAGTAAGGGGTTGCGGCAAGGAGACCCCATCTCACCCCTCATTTTCAACTTGGCTGGGGAGGTTTTGCACCAAATGCTAGTCAAAGGAAGAGAAGCAAGGCTAATAGAGGGCATTCAATTGGGTAGCAAGAAAGCTTTGGTCACTCATCTACAATTTGCTGACAACACTATTTTATTCCTGATTATTCCTCGAAGGTGATAAAAGGAATTAAAAGAATTCTACAGTGTTTTCAATTAATTAGTGGACTGAAAGTGAATTTTCATAAAAATACAATCTATGGTTTTCATGATCAGCTTGGTTTAGTCCCAGAATGAACAGATTTTCTTGGTTGTAAAGTTGGTGGAAACATAATCTCTTACCTATGAACCACCTTGGGGATATCTCATTCTTCATTGAAATTCTGGGATCCTTTAATAGAAGCAGTATCAAGAAAATTGGCCTTGTGGAAGAATAAGTATCTCTCAATGGCAGGAAGATTAGTGCTCCTCAAAGCTACACTGGACATCTTACCAATCTACTGGTTTAGCCTATATAGGTTACCTAAGGAAGTGCTAAGAGCCCTGAAAAGAATAAGGAGGAAATTTCTTTGGGGATACTCAATGACACATCATAAAAAGAAGTTGCACCTTATTAATTAGAATACAATCTGTCTTCCTAAAGAACTAATTAGATTAGGAATATCTTTAATAGACTGCAGAAACTTGGTTTTGTTGGGAAAATGGTGGTGGAAAAGTATTTTGGATAGGTCCAAACTATGGAACAAGTTAATGATACAAGTCTATGAGAAAAACTGGATTGGCAAACCCCAATATTTGAATAACATCAACAAAAAATCCCCGTTGATATCTAGTCTGGCCAAAGCTCAGAAGGACGGTCATATGAGGTATTTAACTTCTTCTCAGAATTTCTGGTGGAATGTTGGTAATGGAGTTAAGATTCTATTCTGGGAGGATCATTGGAATATTCATGGGGTTTTATCATATGTCTTTCCCTCATTGTATGTCATTTCTAAGCTGCAAGGATACTCGATCAAAGACTTCATTTATGCTTGGGACAAAAGAATGTTGGAAGATCAGAGCATTTGGTTAACTCATAATCATGGGAAAATTCACCAGTGGGAAAGGTCTTTGCTAGAATAGTTGAAAGAATCTCAATCAAATCAATAGTGGATCAACTGATATGGAAGCCAAGCAATAGTATTTACTCGTCGAAGAGCTGTTACAGCATCCTTATTGCAAGAGTTCAGTTGAATCAAAGTCAAAGAATTAGGTGGAATGTAATCTGAAAGTTAAGGATACCTCCAAAAGTAAAAATATTCATTTGGAAACTACTTCATAAGAAGCTTCTAACAAAGGACCTGATTAAATCAAGTTGTTCAGAAACTCGGATTCATTTGTTTCTACCTGTATTTTGTGCAGCAAAGAGGAAGAGAGCATAGAACACCTGTTCTGGAAATGTTCTATGGTTAGAAAAGGTTGGTCTGAAATTGGAAATTGGTGGAGCATGGATCATCGTCTAAGAGATTTATGTAATTTTTATTTCATGGAAATCCTCTTGCTATAGAAGAATTCGAAATCATTTGAGCTATGATGTCAGGTGATATCAACTTTTGTTTGGACAGTGTGGTTGGTTAGAAATGATGCTCAATTCAATAATATCAAGGCCAAAGAAAGTTCCTTATCAGAAATTTTCAAGATTAGAGCAGAAAAATGGGTGTATGCTAGTGGTCTTCTAGATATGGATTTATGTAGGTTATGGAGAATAAATCCTTGTGGAGCCATAAGCCTCAATATGCATCGCAAATCAGTTTACTTTTTGGAATCCATCTTTGAAAAATATGAAGTCATGGCTGATGTGGCAGCAGTTTGGCAAAATAATTTTTCAGGCATGGGGGGTAATAAAAAATAAAAATAAGAGATCAATTTTCTTATTCTCAGGTCCGTCAAAGGTAGGAAACTGTTGTCAAGCTGAGATGGAGGTCTTTAATCTGATTAATGGTGCATTGCACGACAGAGGTCTCAATTCAAATAAAGCAATAATATTGGTGGACTCATGGGAGCTCTTGGGAGTGGCTAACAGGTTTCGTTTCTTCCCAGGATTATTCAATGAAAGTCTACAAGATAATTCTCAACAACTACAGGCCAATGTCAGGCTTATTAGTAAACCCATTAACGAAGAGGCCCGAAAGTTAGCTCGAAGTGGTAGAGTCAAACCCAATCTGGTCAAGTGGAGTGATTTGTGGTAAATAGAGTCCTGAAGATATTAAAAAGAGGAGCAATACAATAAGAAGTGGATTTTTATGGGGAACATATATATGCAGAAAAGATAAAGCATATCAAAAAGTCACTTTGGACTAACAAACCATTATTCTCTGCAGATAGTTTTTTGGATTCCAAGAAGCGTGCAACCTTGTCCCACAGACACATCACCATTTCACATAGGCATTATTAGGCGGCGAGGGTATTGTTCCAAAATATTCTTGAATGCATTACAAGAATATAAATAGATGAGACTCTCGAACAAAGCAATGAAATTTATTGATGAAAGTGGTCAGGGGTGGTTAGCAAAGAATTATCAGCTCAGTCTGTAAAATTCTCGAAGGAATGAATGTCAGGGATCTCCCTATGAAACACTCTCACTAATGCAATATGAGAGAATGTAGAAGGCAAGAGAGAAAGCTTTGATGGGACTACAGTGGTTAAAGAAGAAAACACTAATGAACAATTGTGTTTCGACTTGAATCTGATGGCTGAAAATACTGGGAGATGTGATAATAACCGAGTTTCAGTAACTAACGACTTATGGTCTGTGGAGGAGGTTCTCTTGGAATGGGCTCTGCTTGAACAAGCACATCAGCAACAAGAAGAAATCAAGAAGACAACAGTTTAAAAAAGAAAAATGAGTTGTGGGATCTATTTTAAGAACGACAGTGGTGTGTTAAGGCTAGTTAGTTCAGTTGGCTAAGTTAGCAAGTCAATCTAAGGTTATCAGAGCATGTATTTTATTCTATCTATTGAAGAATGAATATTTTGCTTTTAAAAAAAATGTAATATACATTTTTTCCAATAACTCAATTCAAACCAAAAATTTGGAATTTGGAGTTTTTGACCTCTACCGCTTTTCTTATTATATTCCAAATACTAATGGTTTGTTTGGTTCATGAGATTGTATGAAAAATCGGTTAGAGTGGTATGAGGATACAATTTCAGTATTGATATCATGTGTTTGACTTAGTTTTGAAATAAAATTATTTAATTTAAAATATTATTAAATTAATAGTTAAATTAATTTAATTTATTATATATAAAAATATAAAAATATTTTTTATTATTAGTAATATTTGATGGTATATATTATTATTTTTTGATTATTAATAATATTAATTATTGACAATAAAACAATAATAATAAAGTTAATAGTGATACCCTTCCCGGCTTCCTTCATACCCACCTCTCATTAGATATCAAAAATTCATACTTTTGTGAGTTTGAGATATGGAATTGAGATTTAAAAAAATTGAAATTATAAATTTTATCAATTCTAAACATATATCCATTTTAGAAACTAATGAACCAAATAATCCCTAATATTGCGCGAGGTTAAACTACACTTTAATCTCCTAGATACTGTTTAGAGATTGCGAACGTGTGGAAAAAATCATGCTCCTCAATTTTTAAATGATATTCTCTCCGTCCCTTTTCATATATTATTTTTCAAGATTTATTCATATTAATATTATAAATATAAAAAAATTCAAATTAAACATATAAATAGTGTTTAAATTCTCCAACTTATTAGTGTGCCCTCGTTTTCTAAAGAATAAAATATGCAATAAATTATTAGGTGAAATCAAATATACAAATATTTTTATTTTTTGATTAATTTTTATTAATTAAATTATTGCTTAAAAGCAAAAAAACACATTAGGCGGTAACGTAAACGGGGAAAAATTAGCCGTACATGACATAAAACAGGAGGCAATATACTCAACAAACTTCGTCCTCATCAAAACACACACACACACACACACACACACAGTGGCTATCAATTGCTCCGAATTTAACTAGCGCACCAAATCTAGGGTTCATATACGCATATCTTCACTTACATTTCTGTATCTATCACTCAGATCTTCTCATTTACTCTCTTTTTTAACCTCGTGTCGGTGGCGTTCAATTTTTACATGCATTTTGTTTATTTAACATCGTAAGCTTTGGATTTAAGTGTGTGTTATGATGATGATCTACGAACCGGTTACGCCTGGTCAGGTACTTGTATTTTCGAGCTTTTTCGATTATTTTTTTTATTAGAATCTTGAATTGTTTTTAATGTTGTAGCCTTGTTTGTGAACTTGAATTTGTAAAGAGTGTTTTTAATCCGTGATCGTGTTTTAATTGTAATTGTGATAGTGTTTTGATGTATATGTTATGTAGTTTTGCTTATCGGAAATCTCGAATGGTTTTAATTTTGATTGTATTAATTGTTTAAGGTGTTGTGATTATGTAATAGAGGTGTGTAGTTTTTCAGCTGTTTTGGATTTCGGTATAGATTTTTAACCTTTAGACCTCGAGATTTTAATGTTACATATGGAAGTGTACAAGTAATTTAAGTGATTGGATTCTTTTGATATGTTACACGGTCTACACTATATTTATCCTTCAGTTTCGTTAAATAATGTCAGAAGAGAAAGTGATTTTTTTTGAGAACTTGTACACTAAGAATATTAGATTTGCAACTAATTAAAAAATATGATGAAGACATTGTCAAATTGATTTAATAAGCATCAGGCCCATGGGCTTGAGATATGGGTGTTACACTTGCGGCAAGGTTGATAGAAGATTCTCAGAGTTCTATTTTAGCCTCGCACATTTGAAAGTTTTAGAGGTAATTAGATTGTCCTGGTTAAGGAGATTATTTGGACACAGAAGTTGAGAGCAATTTTGGTGTGTCATATTCCCTGGTAGTCCTGCTACGTCTTGTTTCTTGAAGTTAATCACATTTGCTGCACAGGTTTGGCTGTAACCTGTTTGTGGCAGTCTGTTACATCACTGTGTTATGCTTGAGGGTATGGTTCCGAAACAATTGGTTCTGAATCTAGTAGAATTCAGAAATTGAATGTTTGACTTATATTTTGGGTTATTGAATCATATGTTGCTTATTTCAGAAACAACTCAACTCATATTTATGAGTTGTTTCTTTCAACTGCACCAAATATTAGTTAATTCTTGCATTACCTCTCCATCATCGTTATTTCAATAATATTTTGGTTAGCTTGCTCTGATTTATCTGATCATTTACAGTTTTTTTTTTGGAATTGCAGGTCTCATTCTTGCTTGGTTTTGTCTTATTATTTGCAGCCTGGTTATATTCCGAATTTTTGGAGTACAAGAAAAAAGTTATGCTACTGAAAGTGTAAGTCTGACAAAAATTCAATAACAATTATCTTTTTTATTGCTCCATAGATGTGTAATATAATAATGGCAAGTGTCTGAGTAAAATACTTTCGTAATTGAAATCAAAGTGAATTTTTTTCTTATATCAAGCTTGCATTTTATCTAGATAAGTTTATGGTATTAAAAAGCTTTTTATCATTAAATACATGCTGTTTTTATTTCTATATAAATAAATTTAAATCTTTATTAACCAAGAAAATACCTGTTTTGTAGTTAAACACTGATAATATTGGAAGGCTGTATGTCAATAAAATTGTTAAGAACAATTCTTAATATGTATTAGATTTTCCAGGGGAGCTAAAGTTATTTACACAGACTATTTTGTAAATATGGTATCCCAGGGTATGATTTATGAGAATGATGAAAACCAGAAAGAAAAAGAATCTATGTGTTATGGAACTCTGTGTAGATGAAATGTCAAAGTATTTTTCGAACCATGCGGACGTACCAGCCCTTTTTATCTTATGTCATTCTTGATTTGTATCCAAATATGAGGTGTTAATGTGTTATCCTAATTTTTACATTCAAGGACAGGTCTTCTGATATCAGTTTGGTTCAATTGGGCAACGAAACCATTACAGAAGACGATGGAGCTGTTTTATTGGAAGGAGGTGGACTTCAGCCAGTCTCTCCTAGAGCTCGCAGTTCGTCTTCTACATCACATATCATCAGGTTTTAACTGTCATGTTTTTAATATAATGGTAGGTAGGGATGTCATATAGTAAATTGACATGGTTATGACATATGTGTTATATTTTCAGGTTTTTCCTTTTGGAAGAGTCTTTTTTGCTCGAAAATCGCTTGACGCTGAGAGCTATGTATGTACCCTAACTTTCAGTATTACCAAAGCACTTAACCTTTCTTTAGATACTCATGGAAATATGTTTACTATATTCTTTTTCTCGTACTCGACCCATCACCATCAGATCGGAATTTGGTGGACTTTTGATCTATTACTACTTATGTGACCGGACAAATCTTTTTGGTGAATCAAAAAAGGTGGGTTAGCCAATCATAATATCTCTTGCCCCCCCCTCCCCCCTTAAAAATAAAAGAATCGTAACTTTATATTGCTTTTGAGTTTTAATGTGCGAAGAGCTTAAATAGGGAGGACCTATGTAGAAGCATAAGAGGCATGTTGCTGAATAATTTACTGCTTTA
Source organism: Oenanthe sinensis (assembly GCA_028671895.1). Classification (NCBI taxonomy): domain Eukaryota; kingdom Viridiplantae; phylum Streptophyta; class Magnoliopsida; order Apiales; family Apiaceae; genus Oenanthe; species Oenanthe sinensis. The sequence continues at coordinate 25,718,620 of CM053809.1, forward strand.
CTTATTCTACAGTTCAACATCTTTAGAGAATCTATGGTCACAAATCTTTCAGTACATGTGATCATAGCATAGTTATGTTTTTATATATTTTATAGTTAAATGAAGTACATAGTAGTCGACAAATAAAATCATGTAATTTCAAGGAAGGCAGGAAGGATCATATTTATAATTTATAATTCGGACATGGAAGTGAACAATGAATGTTTGTGTTAAGTGCTGTTGGGGCTGCCAATTTTTTGATTGGAACCGAAGCAATACCAATATCCGGTGCACTGCTTTTAATCTCTAAAGTGAATAATTTTTGGAAAGGTATTTGAATATAAGATGCTCTCAAATGGTATATTGGTATATTAATAAAACCATATAAAATGTAATCGTAGCATGTTAATATATCGATTGAGCTTTCTTTCATGGCTGTTTGTTTGGCACTGGACAACATTGTGCAGGTAAAAGGTCTCTAGTTGAAATGTTGAATGCTGACCAATTGCAGTGTACCATTTTAATATTTGCAACTTAAAGCCTTCGTGTAGTGTATTATCTAGTTTCCTAATTATCATTTTGTTATTCTTACCCCTGATATGCACATCTTATGAGTAAGATCATGACAAATATACTCAGCGGGTGTAGCTAAAGTAAACTCTTGCAGAAGCACAGTAATTTATATGCTAGCATATTTGTTAAATGTTTAACAGATATTTTTAAGAGAAAGTCCAATGCAATGTTAAAATTGGTTTCATTGCTATTATATGGAATTAGATGTATAAAATGACCACTCCAACACAATGTCATACTTGAATGCAAAGTTGCATAAATGCATAGTTGGTATGCAACCAAAGATTGATATATTCATCCTTGCCACAGAATCTTGCATTTTGCAACTAGCATTGGAATACAGGTTCTGTTATAATTTACTTTTTGGTGCTATATTATAGCAATGGCTATAGCCATTTTGCAATTAGTATTGGACACACATATTGCAAAAATGTAGCTGGGCACACTTTTTGTTGCATGTCTTGTGAGTATGATCACGACACTCATATTGTTACAAATGTAGCTGGGCAGATTCTTGTGGAAGTACAGTAGTTTGTACCCTAGCATATTTGTTGGATGTTTGATAGATATTTCTTGACTTTTGTTAGTTTAAGCAATTTGTAAAGCTTCTTTTCAGGATCTAAAATCATTGTGTTGTGCATTTAATAGCCTGAGTATTCATTTTTTTAAGGAACACTTTGTGCTTTTGTTGCACTTGGATAATGATCTTTCATGTCCTCTAATATTGCTCATTGCTTAGCTATATTTTTGTTTGCAGAGTTACAACCGGGATCTTTTCTTGTTTCTATATTTCCTGCTTATCATAGTATCTGCAATCACTTCTTTCAAGATCCATCATGATAAATCACCGTTCTCGGGGAAATCCATACTTTATCTAAATAGGCATCAAACTGAGGAGTGGAAAGGTTGGATGCAGGTACTTTCTTTGGACAGACTTCATGAAGTTACTTGTTACTTTCATAGTCCTTTAAACTGGTCTGCAATTTATTCCTTTCATTTTTCCTGGATCATAGGCACAGATTTCTAATTGTATCTGATTTTCCAAAATTTCTCCCTGAATCAAGAAGTGGAATTATCACCAAAAACCGTACTGGAATAAATTGAAAGAAAAAATATTTTTATAAAACTATCTCCATTCTTATTATTTTATTCATTTTCATTCTTATAAATGAACAAACTCTCAATATATGTCCCACTCCTAATTCTGTGATTATGCCCTGCAAGGTTTGAAATATTCAGATTTTAGAGTATAAAATAGTTATACACTGTCACTGGTGGTACATAGGGTTCTATAACTAACTGTCCCTGTTAAGTAGCCCCCAGAAGTTTACAATCTAAAAGTTGTCTGGAGTTGCTGAAAAGAAGGATACAAAAAAGTACCTTCGTGATGAATGCCAATTTTATTATAATAGCCCAGAAACCTATACCATCACTAAAATCTATTTATCTTTTAATTGCAGGTGTTGTTTCTAATGTACCACTACTTTGCTGCATCAGAATTTTATAATGCTATCCGAGTTTTCATTGCTGCCTATGTTTGGATGACTGGATTCGGGAACTTCTCCTATTATTACATCCGTAAAGATTTCAGCCTTGCAAGGTTTGCTCAGGTACATGTTTGCCAAGGGTTATTCTGAATTTATATTAGTTTCTCTCTTGTATGTTCTAACTTCTAATGATATCATTTCTGTATCGCAGATGATGTGGAGGCTTAATTTTCTGGTGTTCTTTTGCTGCCTTGTCCTTGACAACAGTTACACGCTCTACTACATATGCCCCATGCACACACTTTTCACGCTCATGGTCTATGGGGCGCTTGGTATATTCAATAAATATAATGAAAATGGAACCGTTATTGCTGCAAAATTCATAGCTTGCTTATTGGTGGTTATATTGATATGGGAAGTGCCTGGAGTTTTTGATGTGGTCTGGAGCCCATTCACTTTCCTTCTTGGTTAGTCGATATTAATGCTGCATTGCCACTACTTTTCATTAAATGCATGTACATAAATAAATGACCGAATGCTGTAAAACTTAACCAGCAGATGTGATAATATTGCAGGATACACTGATCCAGCAAAACCAAATCTCCCTGTCATGCACGAGTGGCATTTTCGCTCCGGCCTTGATCGCTACATATGGATAGTTGGAATGCTGTATGCATATTATCATCCTACAGTAAGTTGAAATTAAAGCCCTCTTACTTTCTGAGTTGATTGATATCCACAAACACTCATTTGTGTGTATGTGTGTGTATATATATGTTATGTACTTGAAAGTGGTCACATATTTGCTGATTCGTTCATTTGTAAGTAATGTGTTGGGATAAGCTATTGAAATTGTATATAGGTTGAGAAATGGATGGAAAAGCTTGAGGAAATGGAAGTAAAACGTAGACTAATAATCAAAACAGTTGCTGTGACAATCTCTCTGACGGTACCGACACTCTCTTTGGCATATATTTGTTTCTCATATATCTACTTACCTGATAAAAGTATATTGGTTTTAGATGGGATACATGTGGTTTGAGCATATATACAAGCTCCCAAAGATCACGTACAATAAATATCATCCATATACTTCATGGATTCCTATAACGTATGTATCTCTATTTTCCCGTTCCTGTGTCCTGAGTACTGAAGTTATTTATTAGTCATTGATTTGTTGCCACTTTTTGATTGGTCAGTGTCTACATTACCTTGAGAAACTTCACACAAAATTTCCGAGGATACAGCTTGACCCTATTTGCGTAAGTGAACTTGATCTGAAATTTATTACACCCCCTGAACTTTGTTTAAGTGAGCATCTAACAATTCAGCACAAGTCGAAATAAGTAGTAGAAATCTAACTGTGGTATTGTCTTGCTGGTTACTAGATGGCTTGGAAAGATTACTCTTGAAACCTACATATCACAGTTTCACATATGGTTGAGGTATGTTGACATTTTTATAATTATATAAATTGTCGCAAGTGGATTTACTGAATCTCGGATGTATCTGGTCTTCAAAAGAAAACTGTCATCCCAATCAAGACAAGTTTAGGAATCTAAATCTATAGGTGTTGCAGGTGATTAGATTTATTTTTTGACAGAATCTCATTAGATAGAAGAATTTGACTGATCTTATCTATTGCTGAGCAAGAACATCTGTGAATTGATTGGTTTGTGATATTAGTTAAGCTGATATCCATGTAAACTTTCTTTACGAGTATACGATGAGTCAAGAAGATACATGAAATTATAGTGTCGTTTCTCCTCCTAATCCGGCAAACATAGAACTGCGACAAATTATGTTCATCGATCTCTATGTTGATTTCTAATGAAGCTTTCATGTTAACAGATCCAGTGTGCCGGATGGTCAGCCCAAACTGCTGCTTTCTCTGATACCAGACTACCCTATGTTGAACTTCATGCTCACCACTTCCATATACGTTGCGGTTAGTATCGATGTTCTCTTTCAGATGTCTTGCAAATTTAAAGCTAATCCACTTTTGCCCAAAAACTGCAGATTTCATACAGGCTCTTTGAACTAACGAATACATTGAAAGTGGCATTTGTACCAAGTAAAGATGACAAGCGCCTGGCCTATAACATAATCACAGCAGTAGTGATATTGTCTGTTTTGTACACTTTTTCCTTAGTGTTTTTAAAGCTACCCCTGATGATGGTAAGGTTTCTTCCTAAACAAATTCTCTGTCAATGTATTTTATAGTAAAATCTTCTTGGATGCTCTCTCTTGATTATTACAATCGTTAAACAGAAACTGCTACATTTAGGCATGCCAGAATCCAGATTGCATCAGTGACTTGTAACTAATAAAGGTTCAGAAATTTTTAATTCACGTCTCTACTTTAAATTTGCAGGTTTGAGATTTTAAAGTGTATCAGCTTTAAAAGTCACAATCTTTTGCATCAAATCTCATATGAAGCATAAAAAGGTGTCATTATCTTCTCACAAACCGGCATCACAAATATATTTGTGTATACAAAGGAAGTGTAATGGTTTTTTTCCTCTTGATAAATGTTTTCTTTTGGAAAAGCATGATTCTGGAAGTCAATAGTGTACAACAGTTGTATAATACTGGTTATGATAGAATGCCTCTTACAAGCTAATACAGCAATCAGGTCAAGTAGATGATTATGTTGAAACATGTACTTTAACAAGTGTATATGTGAGTCATTCTAATTTTCACATAGCATATTTATTTTTAAATATGCAGCATTAATCATAGGAAAAAAAATACTTCTAGATATTTATGACAAAGCAAATAACAAATATGTATTGTAGATCTGAAACTAACAGTTCATAAAAACAAGCTCATCAAAGCAACTATCATTCCCTGGTCTATCCCTTGGCAAAAATATGTGAAAATCAAAAATCAAAGAAAAGCTTAATACAGGCTAAAATAGCGGCAGACAATTCAAAGTTACATTTTTGTCAAATGAAATAGTCCGGCACTTCAGACTTCAATGTAGATCACTAGATCCTGTAGATGCCAGCTTACCACGGCAATGCACTCCATTTTCATGCAGGATCCCTCAGAATATATGCACCATGTCATATGCAAATCTTTTCATGTCAAGGAAAGTATATAAAAGATAACAATTCTGTTTAACAGTCACTACAGATTACTCATGCAACATGAAATTCTAAACTTGGATAATAATACGCTTAGGTAAGAATGTGGGAACTAAACATGAGAATGAGACAATTGATGAAAGAGGATAAGATTGATTTAAAAAAATTATATATGCAAAGCTATAGTTCCATATATAAGCTCCGGCTAATGTAATCTGGATTCTATTTGAAAGGAAATATATTTGAACATATGCAATAATTTCTGACTTGGGTAGCTGGGCCAACTAACTATTAACATCTAAAACACCAAGGTAAGGAGTCCACCTTTGGAAGCCAAGAATAAGTAATGAGAAATTCCAGAGTGGAACTGACTATGTATTGGCATGCAGGCGTGTTCCAACTTTTGATGTGGATAATGTGGGAAATAAACACGCATCAACATATCAATCTATTTTTAAATATAAAGAATGGCAAGTAGAAAGGAAAGCGAGCAGGATACGTCCAGAACAGAACGAATGACTGCAATAAAGGAAAAAGAGAAGACTAATGTCAGTAAAATCATCATGCTGATGCCCTGGGAAATATATGCACCAACTAATGCCAAAAAATAAACATTACAATAGTATGAACCACACATACTTGGTAGAAAATAAAGAAACGAATAAGCATGACAAAGGCACTAATACAGTACAAAAATTCAGTTATTAATATAAAAGTTCTTAAAAGCTTTTTCCTATTTCAGTTAACAATAAAAAAATAATTCACAAAGGTCGAAATACCTGGATACAGTTCCATCTTACTTATAAATCAATGCATACTAGTTTTGATATGCATACATGAACTGAAAAAGCCATTAAAGTACAAATATATACCAATCTGATGGATTAAGCAAGTTACTTGTACAATGTTTGGTGCTTTTTTTTCAAACTTAAACTACCTTTCTTTTGATATCCACTCATTATGAGATCCATTAGTTTCTATGAAATCACTTTAATTCCTGATATAATATCAAACCTACTTGGTAAATCTCTTTTGAGTATGAATTAGTCAACATTCTGATTTATAGAGATATAGTCTACATAAACAATAGTACAATATCCCCCCCCCCCCCCCCCCCCCCCCCCCCCGCGCGAAAGAAAAAAAACCACCCTCCATGGTCATGCAGTTCCAACAAGATAACAATTGCAATAACTGAAATCCTCATATTCAACCAATAGCATCAATTTGATTAAACTTTAGGAATTTTTTTCATGGGGAAATAGACAATTTTAATAGGAGTGTATGTTATCTCTCTATTAGAAATTTTACATACCAAATTGTTCAATCTTCAAACTCATGCACTGACAATGCAGGAAATTGCTAACAAAGACTAGACATATACAAGTAAGGAGAAACCATAGAAGCGTACCATAAGTCCTCCAAGAAAGCCATCGAGTATTATTCTGTTCCAGCTATCAAAGTATGAATGAACTGAAAACCCTGCCTTGGCTGCTAGCCCCACTGACGTAATTGCCATGACAAGGAAATAAAAGATAAAACCCATTAAACTGGTAAATCCTAGAACTCCTGCAATGACTCCTCCGATGATCGACATAAATGTTCGGCTGCAAGAATCAACAAACCAATAGGTCTAGCATCAAACAACCATAAAGTTCAAAGCAACAAAAGAGAGAAATCAATTTTCCCTCTTGTATATTAGACCAATCAAATTCAATAATGTTAGTGGGTTTTTGACTTTTTCATAACATCAGGTGATCTTTATCAAAAAGTAGTTGAGTAGTAAAGCGAGGCTGCTAATGCAGATCCACACATCACAACCAATCCAGACAAAGAATCCAAGTAAGTTGTGAAATCTTACCTGTAATAGATAACTTTCATGTTGCTTTGCATATTCTCGACATTAAAGGTTGGCAAGTCGCTGATATCACTCGATTTCTTTTCAGAAACACCTGAATCATCATGCCCAGCCATAGTTTCCGTCTCTTCTACTTATCACAAGTTTCAATAAAAATAAGAAATTAGGAGCAGATGTTACGAGCAAATACCACAATCCTTACTATTAATAAAAGCCAAAAGCTAACATATGCAATAGATGACTAAAATCAATCTTTACGTAAAGATCCACAATTTGATAATCGAAGAGTTGAAAAAGACTCAACTTTAAGCTATCTAGATCAAGCCATCAAAACTAAACCTAAAGACGAGTTTAACGTTTAAGTTACTACAATCCCAGAAAAATCCATAAATATCGATTGTAACATGGAAAAGGGACCTAATTTCTACCTCAAACAAAGTCAATCTACCCAATTTACTCAAAATTGACACTATATAACATTCTAAAGCGTTGTATAACACAAACATCAATTTATTATTTAATAAAAAGTTAACAAACATAATACCAATTAGACAATCAATAACAGAGATATACGATTCTCATGTTTTTATAACCTAACATATAATTCAAATTCACAGCGACAATACACACACACGTGTGTGTGAATCTGGATTTATAGAACAAAGATCTAAAAGCAACGAAGATGTATGATGTGTGTGTGTGTATATAAGGAGATGCATACATATATGTATGTATATAAGTGTAGTAGAGTGTCGGAGATACCTGGGTGGGTTGTAGGAGATGCGAAGAAGGGGGTTTACAAGTCTTTGTAAATCACGATGATGTCTCTCCCAAGTAGTGTCTATTGCAAATTATTCTACCAGCTCACTTAAATACTCTATTTATTATTTCGCAAAAATAAAAAGACTCTATTTATTAAAAAGAACGGTTAATAAATCATATGTTATACAGTATTTTTTTTTAATTTTTAGTTGTGAAAATTTAATTAAACTAAACATTTTAGTAGACGAAAATTTTATATCTGCCTGTCACGTAATTTGGTCAATGACCTTTGTATCACCATTTAATGAAATTAATGAAAAATGACCCAAAATATTATAATTTAAAATTTTGGCCCTTTTTATCACAGAAAAATGCATTTCTAAACTACGTTTTTAAAAAACGTATTACAGTATAAACCTACGTTTTCAGTAATTATATTAAAAAATTGATTTTTTTTAAAATCATGAATACACAAGGTTTAATCAATTTTATTGTTAATAATACTCTCAAACAAGGTTGTGCACTATTGACCTCAAAGATGAATTTATACAACTGACATGCAATTCCCTATAATAATGGCATATAGAAAAGTACATGTCTGATGCTCAGATTGCACTTCTGCAAGATTCATATGATTCAAGTCCAGAAGCAATCAACATCACAGTCGATGCATTCAGAAAACCTAACAACATCCAAGAATTTCTATTAAATTCTTGCAATATAATATGATGCAACAAGTTGAAAACCTACTGGGCGGGATCTTCAGAGAATCTAGCATCGAAGGGGGCCGAAGGGTGGGAAAGTGATGAAGAACCAGCTGTTCCTGAACCTTGTTGCAATTCAATCACTAGCCATCTAACAGCTTTACTCATCTGCTCTAACCGAACTGCACTAATAGGTGGAAGACCAGGTGCACCACTCTGTCCTGGCTTTCCAGTAGCTGAACCAGTGGCTTCATCAACCAGACACTCAGATCCTATCCTCTGCTTAACGGATTCAATAAACTCCTCAGCCCGATCACATGCCACTCTAAACAACTCCCATCGCTGCTTGAAATTCTCAAGGGCTGCATCTGTTGTAGCTGTATTTTGTCCACCGGAAAGCTCTTTGGCTTCAAGTGCACCAGCAGCTGCAGCAACGTATTCTTGATATGCAGTGTTCAAAGCATCAACAATACTGTCCATTGACCCTGTGATTGCCGGTCAATAAAGCATAAGTATCGGTAAAAATATTACATAATCCACGTGAAATTTCATCTTTGATCTGGTGAACAAAGGGTCTTTTAAACAACACTTACATAAAAAAACATTATATTTATTGCAAGACTGAAAGGCTTTATGTGAGCAATAAGTAGGGGTGACGCCCGACACGATTACAGACAAAAACCGAAAATGTAGGAAATGACTCATTTACTGAAAAATTATAACTTTTTATATATTTATAGCCTGTGGTCTGACATGTTTTTTGGTATCTTTTCTGTTGAATGAGAAGGTACATGAGAATAAGATGGAAGTGGTGGAGGCATCAACCAGTTCCCCTGCTACTGATCATCCATCTGACCAGGTGGATGCATGGTGTATCCTGTATCCACTATAATTTCCATTTCTAACACTCCCTCAAGTCTGGTAAGAAGCATCATTTTGGAAATGACTTTTAGTAACGGAGTCCGGCAAACTCAATGAGAGATTGGACGACACATGGACCATGGGCTTGACATCAAGTTGAATTTTCCTTCCTGATTTGGCAATTGGACTTTTATTGGGTGGGCAGTAGCTACAGTCGGGGTACTAGAGGCAGTAGAAAAATCATTAGAGGAATTACTTTGTCCCCCAAAACCTGACAATAGATTTGTGAAAAAAGACCCGGCCCCCCCTAAGGGTGACCATTTCTCGGACCTATATCTCCCTGTAGCAGAAAAAACATCCATTTTCTCTTCATCATTAAAAAGTGGCCATACCACAGACTTAACAGATGAATTGGACTGCCGGGATACACGAGATTAACTAAAGATCAACCTTTATCAAACAAGAACACTAATTAAAGTGATTACATAAAATAAGCCAAATTAGTCAAAAAAAAAAAAACAAGAACATAAAATAAGAGTGAAGATTCACAACTAAAAAACCGAAGAGTTAAAAAAGACTCAACTTTGACCTAACTCGACTTGTTCTATCCAAAATCAAAGTGATTACATTCGCATAAAACTCCGTAAATATAAATTCTAAAGGTAAAAAAAATCAATCAAACAGAAACCTAATTTCTACCTAAAAATAGTCCAGAATGCTAAATCACATATAATTAACACTAAAACATAGCAGCAATTAAAAGCTATATAAAACGTGGATGCAATTACACACATATCAATTTAATACAAAGTTAACAAATGACCATTTCTGCACTCAATTATAGATATACGATTGTCGTGTGTATATGTATAGTGTATACCATAAAATTAAAAATTACGGCGACAATAAAAGCAACGAAAATGTATGTATGTATGTATGTATGTATGAACAGGGAGATACATATGTGTACTAGGATGAGATACCTTGTCGGAGATGCAAAGATCGAGCAGAGAAGAACAAGAGCACAATTTTCGATTTTAAAATCCCCTATACTCCTGCCTTCTCTTTACCAGTCCATAAAATATACTCCGTATTTTTTTTATTAACAATATTCCAATACTAATATATCAATTTTTTAATATTAATCCTTTCATATTTTAATTTCAATGTTTGACTATTAAAATTATGAAGATCATGTTCCTAAAGATGATTTTAGGTAATTACCTGAGTTTAAAAAAATTTCTTATATAAATACATCAATACATCAAGAATTTTTTGTAATTACAGAAAATTTTATATATTTTATAAAAATGCCGCAAACTTTTTACACTAGAAAATATTCTAAGCTGATGTAATTTTCTTAAGGTCAACCTTATGGGCTTTTTTTTCTAAAATTATTTATAACTAAAATAACAGTTTAAAATTAAAAATTGGTATGAAATATTTTTCCAGACAACTTATTTTAATTTTATATTTTTTTCAATAAAACTTAATACCATGGTTCATATATATAATTTATAACTTTTATTTTTAATAACTCATAAATTACATATCTATTTTAAAAAATTTCAAACAAATAATAACTTAAAATTAAATCTTCCTTTAACTTTAAATCATAAGTAATTTTTTTTCTTTCAATTAATAAAAACGAGCTCTATACCTCTCAGCGTATTTGTAGAACACACAGGCACACATAATTCACTACATATGAATACATTCATAATATAATGGACCAGAGCAGTGGCTCCCTTTCTTTTCGGGGACAGGAAGTCCTGAATTTACTTTCAAATATAGGACGGCTTTATTGAGTCTTTTAAAACTAGCACATCTAATTGTCTATATTAGCATTCATCAAAGTTGAGCTGGGGTTCCAGGAGAAAATTTCAGTCAAGAATGCCATATTGTCTAGCGGTTATGAAGGGAACAAATTTAAAGTTAGGGGTTTGATGACCGCCATAAAGCGGTCATGACATATTTTGAAATTGGCGGTCATTGAAATTTCTTGTTTTGATAACCGCCAAGTGTCATGGCGGTCACTAAATTTGATCATAATTATAATATTAATATTTTTATAATAATATATTTTATAATATAATCCTTTTTAATAAAAATACTTATCAGTTTATTAAGAAATTTAATATTATTATCATAATTATCATAATTATAATATTATAATATTAATATTTTTATAATAATATATTTTATAATATAATACTCTTTTAATAAAAATACTTGTCATTTTAATAAGAAATTAATTCTACTTAATTTAATTAAATATTTTATAAATTAAATTAAATTCAACTTGAATTAATTTAATTCAATAATTAAATAAATTAATATAATCCTCTTTTAATAAAAATACTTGTCATTTTATTAAGAAATTTAATATTATTATCATAATTATAATATTATAATATAAATATTAAAATAATATATTTTATAATATAATCCTCTTTTAATTTTATTAAGAAATTTAATATTATTATCATAATTACTTATATTACATATATTAATATTATAATCTATTATTCTCTATATTAACAAATATTATCTATTGTTTTTAAATTTAATTATCTATTAAAAATTTAAAGGCCTAATTTCTTTTATTGCACGCCATATCTTGTGACGGTCATCAAAAGAAATTTTCATTTAGTGCACTCCATATCCGATGACGGTCATTACAGTTTAAAAATTTCAATGCCCGCCATTTCCTCTAACGGTCATCATTCTGACCAAAGAGTAGCTATGTACTGCTATTTTCGGCCAGTAGCTTTAAACTAAGACAATCAGTAGCTATGTACTCTTTTCAGCCTCTCAAGTGCATGCTAGTTTTTGAGTCTCTTGTAAAATTAAAGTGACAACATCGTCACCTATTATCACAATCTAATGATATAATATATAACAAAAACTTGTTTTCCGGCGAAAGGATAAATTACTCTAAGAGAATTGAACCACCACTTAAAACAAACCCAAGAGGCCATCCCTTTAGGCTGCGTTCACTTGGATGGAATGGAATAAGGAAGAATGAAATGAAATTTATACTTTTACTTTGGTGATATTAGAGAAAATGTTTATAATTTTCATTCTTTCTTTGATTCCATTCCAAACTATTTGAAACTAGAATTCAAACCCAACATGTTTTGAAAGAAATGTTTCATTCCATTTTATCACCATTTTCCTTACAATTCTCATCATAACAAATTTAAACTCCCTCATGTTTATTCACAATTTACTCATATATTCTTCTTTCTACATAAATTTGTTTATAATTTTTCATTTCATTCTTTTCTCATTCCATTGTGACCAAGTGAACACAACCTTAGTTCTTAGTTCTAATCTATCATGCACAAGGTTAGGTATATAGCCGCCATTCTGCCACATAAAAGAGATTTGAAGCTCCGGAACTATACTATGTGAATCATTGGCAGCTCACAGAATTGCAGCCCTGAAACAAAAAAAGGAAACTGAATACATTCATAATTTATAGAGATATATAAATGATTTAGTGTTATGAACAAATTTAAGGACTGAGAAGCATAGACAACACAGGTCACTTTCCATTCTTAGGAGATTATGGACACTCTTAACTCAAAATTTAGCGAATTTTGTGGTTATTAATAAACTTTTGTAGCAAGCACTATATGAATTTCAAGTGTGAACATATCCAAGCTTGAGATGTTGCTCCTATGTCAATTCAAGTTACATCTATATTGTCTATTGAATACGAGAGTCTCTACTCCACAATTTATAATAAGAGAATTAACAAGCAAGAGTATAAAGGCGTACCCTAGTTCCTTTGATCCATTCCCCATTTATCCAATCTTGATGAGGCCTCAAATAAGAATGTTGAAATTCCAGGACCTCATTTGTACTTTTAAAATAGATAGTGTACTTCGAGCCGTTAAAAACTTTGCAGACCTGCCCGACAGACCAACCACCACGATACCAAGCATCAACTTCTTCAAGTGGTTTGAATCGGTCAACACGTTGGGTTACAGGGGGACACGGTCGCATCATCAAAGCATCTGCCTCTTCTGTGAGAAGTCGTGCTGCATCAGCTGTAGTCAGTGTCAAATATTCCACCAAATACTTTCCATTCTTTTGGGGACTTAAGACAATAGCAGGAAACCATAAACCCTCGTAATATTCTTCGCTACTTCTCACTTCTACTTTTGCCCACTTGCTGAAATTTACCGGTGAAATCCCTTTACCACAAGGAATCTTCAATTTTCCAATAATTGGCTTCACTGCCAACTCTGACTCCTTCTGCATGTGAGAATATCAAAGCATAAATGAATAACGGTGTGACAAAGTATAAAGGACAACATAAAAAAGTATAAATGAAGGCAAAAATTAAAAACTAGCAACATACATATTCTAACAAATTTAATAGGGTTGAGTGGTCAAGTTTGGGAACATATATATTTGGTATCTGAAAATGTTCTTACAGTCAATAAATTTATTCTCTATTATGACACAAACAATAGGCAGGCATACAAGGCCCTGAATAACTGGTATAATATGTAAATCTTCCCCTAGATATTGCAAGAAAAAAGTAACACCCTTAATGA